>JAVXUO010000271.1:0-653761 GCA_033065855.1 Escallonia rubra | reverse complement strand
CAGTCAATTGTTTTTAAATGTTTCTAATGGCTTTTATTTAGTGACGCTAAAAAAAATGCTGCTAATAATTGTTGCTGAAAGTGTTAGAAGAAAGGTCGCTTGAAACATCTAGCGACAATTAATTGTCATTATACATGGGATTGAAGGAAGATTCCTACATCCCGGGTAAGAACCAAAGTTTGTTCAAATGAATAGGTAATATATAGTGTAGTGGTCAAGTATGTGGTAGATTATTTATGACAGTGTATCGTGTATCGTCTCGAAAGTGGGTATGGCTTTACAAAGATATTAGTTTTTTGTTTTTTTTTTCTTTTTTTTCTATCCCATGTTATACAGTGTGCATATAAATATTTTTTTAGAACTTTATAAGGGTTAATTACACCCATGTCCTTGAGGTTAAGGTAAAACTATAGTCAATGACAGTAAGTTTCAAAATGTAACAGACGTGACCAACTGACAACTTTAAAAAGGTATCAGTCATGTCCATCCGTCGTTCATCGGTTACAAAAGTATACTTCTTTGTTGATGTCATCATATGCATATATAAAATGTAAACTTATACAATATATACATGAATATATTGTATAAAGTTTCAAACCCTAAATTTTCCAAATTAGGGTTTGACTCTCTCTCTCTCTCTCGCCCTCCCTCCCTCCTATCTTCTACACCCCTGCCCTCTCTTTTCTCCTTCTTCTCCATTCTCGCGACCACCACCCCGCAGAGTCAAAACTATTGCTTGTTATCAAGTATTTCTTTTGGGGGTTCTGTGGTGGTTTTTGTGATTTAAAGGGTCGGTGAGACATGGCGGTGGTGGCTGGTCTAATGGTTTGTGATGTAGTAATAGAGTTGGAATTGTGCTGATTTTTGTGGTGGTAGGGATAGGTGGTTGACGTGGTGGTGGGCGGATGGTGGTGATAGGTGGTTGATGTGGTGGATTTAAGGACTAGGATGATTGCTTTGGGATTTGGATTAAGAGGATTTGTATCGTGAAATATATGGATTTGGGGACTGGGATGGTTAATGTGAATTTGGATTTAGAGCAACCTTATTTACAATTTTTTGATGTGGGCGAGTGGTTATGGGCGATCAATGGGCTGCATGAACAAGGCTGTAATGTGAGGCTACCGCGACTTGAACGGGGTTGTGATGGATAGTGGTGTGATGTAGATAGCTGCCATGCAGAGGTAGTGGCTGCAACGTGATGTGGGGTTGGACATGCAATGGGGTGGTGGTTATGAGCGATGGTGGTGAAGACGGGGTGATGGTTAGGGTATTGCGGTTCTTGCTTAACAGTGTTTGGGGTGGCTTACCTGGCGGGTCTGCCTTGCAAAGGTGGCGGTAGGAGTAGATGGGTTGTGTGGGCTTGCAATCGAGGTTTGGTTTGGAGGAGCCTCCGTGTAAAGTGACGACGGTGGGCAGTGTGGGTTGTGACGATGTTAGGGTGTGGTGCTACTGTGGTGGGTTCTTAAATAGGAAGGTGAGGGATGAAGGGATGTCATTCAAAATAACCTTCCAACTTAAGGGCAATAGAGTCATTTTGTTAAAATCGTTAGGTACTTTAATATTGGTCAAAGGACATCAATGTTATTTGTTCAAACTAATGAACACGAGAATAATTTTACCCTAACTTCAGGAACATGTGTACAACTAATACTATATTTTAACTGAATTGAGCTTGGCCCAAGTTACTGGTCTATTATTTTTAATATTAACTTGCTAATACTAAATTTTTAATAAGTGCAACCGAACAATAAAGAAAGTTTTTGAAAAAATATATTATTAAAGAAGGGACATATTTAGAAAGTTGTTTAATATTTCATTTCGATTTCATGCTTATGTCATGAATTGTCAAAATTTTGGTCTCGGATTTTTTGTAACATGATGTAACTAAACTCGAGTATGGGGAAAATTTAGTCCTGCAAAAAGCTATGTACTCACCTTCGATTTGGTGGCTGCATTACATTTAAACTTTATCCACATTTGTTTTGAGAGGTTATGGTGCATGACGAGTATGTCTATGTACTAACTGTTATGGAGGTTTAGTGCAAGACAGTTTTACAATGTAAACCACGATAACAGCGAGGCAAAACGAACTGAAATGCAGCTCGCAGTAATTAAGCAATGATAGCGTTCAGGTCGACACTTTTATTCGTGCCCTAGAAAACGAGTTTCAGGATTCGATACATGAAGTGTCACCCTAGATGGACTCTTCTCGAAGGTACTCGTATCAATTACAAGCATGTTGAAGGCATACAAGCATCTCTGCTTTCTACGCAGCTGCTTAGCTTTCATGAAAGCCTTTCTCCTTCAGGCTCTCAACAGTTTCCTTAATGCTTTCTTCGAGGGGAATGAAATCAATACCCAAGGTTTTTGCTTTTTCCTGCGAGATCTGATATGTTGGTCTAAAAGGCGGGTCATCTGCACACCTGCAATGGAATCTCAAAGTTATATAACCTGATAGCATCATTTGTTACGTAGTATGCAACATTAGCTGGTTATCATCCGCTGTGTAAGTTTCTAAGTTCCTAAAACAGGTTTCTTCAAACGGACCTCAAGAAGACGAGTGTTGAAGATCAATCATAAGAAGCAACATCGAGGTTGTGCATGTACACATGCATAGATACGCAGAGAATCCAGTAAGACCACAGTCAATGCTACCGTAGAACACAAACTGAATATGTTGCAAGACAAGAAAAAGCAAATTATTACAGCAAGAGCATGCATAGGCCCACAACAATGTTTTCCATTCATCTTCTGGTCTTTATCTTAAATTCAGGAGGCCACCAGAGTCGTGAGTTATTTCAGGAGAAAAAAAAAAGTGCTCAAGCTTTCAACTAAATCATATTCCTTTTATTCAAAACCCAGGAAAGACAACTTATCAAACGAAAGAAGCAGGCGTATCGATATACAGAATTCAGCAATGCAAGTGAAGTATGATGCTTTGTTTTCTTAGAAATATACAAGAACTTCGTTAGGCGCAATGAGCATAATCGAAACTGTGGTCTAAGACAGTAAAATACGAGGCTAACATTCGGATCAATCAGCGTGCCATGGTGATCAAACATCCATTATGTTTACTCCCACCACCCCAAATTGGTGTCAATGAGGTAAAACACAGCTCATAGAAGATTACTGCAAGTAGCAAGAGCTCAGTGCTACATCTCCTGAGCGCTGTTTAAACGGTAAAATAGGTGGTCTAGCAAGGTCATCAATGAAATTCATAAGTTTTTAAGCAATCTTACTCTTTCTGGAAGTTCAAAAGAAGGATAATGCTTGCGTATATTATGTCAACAACCTTCATGGAAAAGTGTGCAACCCTACTCAACTAGACAATCTTCTTCCCTCAGTAGAAGGAATTCTCAAATGCTTGAATATGTGCATTGCCACACGTACTTTGCCTTGTTAACCCATCCCAGGCTAGAATGAGGAAATGTTTTTGCTCCTGCATTTGATAAGAAAATGAATAAACGGGGCCAAATCTATATGTGTGTGTGAGGATATTTAATCAAACTTTATATTTACGTTCACTAATCAACTTCTTGGAGTCTTCTTCATGTACGAAAGTAGCTACAACTTTCATCCTGAGCTGCCCTTTTAATTCGCTTGGATTCCTCTTTTAACAACTAAGAGAGCCAAATCCTAATAGTAGAAGTATGACACTTTTATCTCTAAGTTTAATTTAGGGTTCGAATCAATGACAAAACCCTCATAAATCAACCTTAATGGACTACAAAACCAAGGCCGGCCTATCCTCTCTTTCTCCTGCTCTCTCCAAAATTACAGATCATGCCTAGCTTTATATTATGTGCTAGAATAGCAGCACCATGCACAGACAGCAAAATATCGGTAAGACCTTAAGCCTTCACTACAGTATCCAGCATAGTGCAACAGCTACTTCCTCAAGCGCTCAGCTCCGTGTAGATGAAATTTGGTGTTCTCAGCTCTGTCTATCTATTTATCAGTGGATTATTATGTTTGATAAGGTTTCTTTTTCTTTTATTGCCACACTGGTACTTAAAGCCTTGCACATCTCAGGTCATTAACTGTATACATCCTTCGAAGTGTGTCACGGCATATAATGTTCAGAATTCCTTTACTCCGAATTACGCCTATCCTAGCCGTAGTTCATACAGCCTTCTTGTGATTGCATATGAACATGAGGTCAATTTAATATGATTTTTGCTACAAGCCAATTACGTATGGAATGGAAGCAGTTGAGATGGGATTTACAAGAAGGGAAGGAGTTTGATTTAAGACAGCCTTTTCGGGCATTTACCACTAGGAAAAATTAACCAGTCTATGAAAGTACATTTTAATGAAGTATGAACTTGGATTGACTTAGATACATTGTTAGTTGGTCGTGAATAATTGCCAATCTATTCTTAAGGCATTTACCACTCACTTGATGTGGCCAGTTTACGATATTTACTCCAAGTGCTTCAACAGAATGGAGATGAAACATATGTGGCCTTCAGTCTTGAAGCTGTACAGTAATGTAAAGATTGCACAAACTGCACTAAGTCAGCCAAGTTGAGCGTATCACTCTTACTTATTCTAGAGGGATCCGACTTCTCTTAGTTGAAGAAACTTTGATTCACCAGGCCATGGCAGTCATACAGGCCATTGGTATCCTCTAATGACTTCAAGACCACATGAACCAACAAAATTTTTACTTACCAACAAATACTTTTTAAAGCGTGTGCAAATAAAATAGAAAGTGCTAACACCATTCTAGGTATCTATGGCTAAAAGTGTGTACGAGTTAATAATTTTAGATTTGGCAACAAAAAACTTAACTACCTTTCAACTAGATATTAGTGATTCAAGTTAATTATTATGTAAATTAAAAAAAATATATTGTTATTGACTTCTCGGATTTTCTTTATTGTAATTTTTGAATTTTTAGTTTAATTAATATTTCAAAATTGTTCATTGTAATACCATTTACTGGGCATAGTAGGCGTAGAGTAGTATTAGAATAGAAACTGAATATGTGTTCTGATATACTATGACTATTATGTATACAATTTACAATCTAATGTGAGATTTTCTATGTAATCACTGCTATCTATACTATCACAAATTTTATTCTTCTACCAATTACATGAAATCTTTAGAAGGCAGGCAAGAAAAAGAAAAAGAAAAATGTTTCAAATAGTCATGCTTTGATGTATGCATACTAACAGTTAGGCAATAAAAGATTGAAGCAAACCTAACATTTCTGTTCTTGAGAATCCAAGCCAATGTAGGAACATCAACGCTTAATAATTAAGATCCTAAAAGTTTGATAATTTGTATGAGTAGATGTTATATATGGTCAAGGGCACTTAAGATGCTTTTCATGATTTTTAGTGTTGTTTAGGCAACCTGAGGATAATATGATGTCAAATATACTATAATGTTGGTTAATATTAGTTTGTCTGTTACAGGACATAGAATCACCTATTAGCAATTACTTATAAAGCTAATTAGCATGGAACTACAAGAAGAACATTTAGGTGATAAAAGATAAGTGCCAATTCTCTAGATTCAAAAACAAAGTAGATGGTAATAATAAAAATCACCTCTAACGTTCAACCACTTATTATCGGATTTAAATTTACGAAGATATTTTGGGTTGACAAAAGACACTAATCTGTTTTTAGAAAGAGACAGGGTAATAAAATCCATATGTTGAAAGTATATATGCTGCTCCGATGTGCATATAGGCAAAAAAAATTTGACAAAACTAAATGCCTTAGAGCCTCTTATATTTTGCTTCTCTGCTCTTCGTTTGTTGCTTTAGAACCTTCACATTTCACTATTGTCGCTAAAAGCTATGAAAGAATGGCAATGAAGTGATTGTAAAGATTCTTCTAAAACATTTGAAAGTTATATGTTTACTAATTTTTACTGCTCATTTTCATGGATTAATTTTAGTGGATTGACAACTATATATGTTGGGTTCACAAAACACACTAATTGCTTAAAGGAAAGAGAATGATAAACTCTATTGATGGTAGCAACGAGAATGGTTGGTGACGATAATGGAGGTTATTATAACAAAAAGGTTAGCACTAAGGTGTTGGTGTGTCACTATAAGATAGTGGGACAATTAAAGTTGAGAGCACTAATTAGACTAATGGTCAATCAGATTAACAGATGATGATTCTAGGTTTAGTTCTTCGACAAAACTGGCACGTTGTATAAAAGCTATCCTAGGACTAGGAACACTTATTGCTTTTACTAGAGGAGTTTCTCTCCCGATCATGTTTTGGTACGCATGTACAAATTATCCAAAAGTTATCTTTGCTCAAGAGGTCGTTTTTTAGGTTTGAACAATTTCTTAATAGTATGAACTGATATAAAAAGCACATGTAATACTGTACTTCTCATGAAAGAATATATCAGGTGTGACTAGATATATGTGGATTTGTCAATATTTTATAAAATAAAATAAAATAAAAAAGAGAAAAAAGTGAAAGTAAAACACCCTTTTTCGCTAAGCTCATAATCTTTTGTCACTAAAAGAGACTATTAGACCTACCATTATATACAATGTGCAAAAATTCTTTACCATATTCTGGTTTACAAGACAGTTAATGAGGATAAAAGGACTCAAAAACAGATTTTTGGTGAAATTTGTCATACATCTTTTCCCTTGTATAGTAGTTTTGCTCCTATTTCATGTCTTTCTCTATAATGGTTTGTATTAACTTTGTTACGCAAAAGAGCATCTGGTGAAAATTCTGTGAGGTGTAGGTCAATCTATACCCCCACCTTCTCAGGTTGCCTTAACCTTACTCTTTACGGACAAATTAATGCTTATTTAATGAGTTATTGACATAGCAAATCTGTTGTAAGGGTTAAGATGGACCATGATAAAGCATATTAGAAGAATGTTAGCAACCAACAAAAGTGGGCATTAATAACCAAGATATTCCAATAATGGGTAACATCATTCTTCGTGAAAGTATCCACCTCAAAACCAATTGGTTATGAGGGGAGGGGCTTACAAGTCATATATGTTGAAGTATTGTTTATTATTTACCCGATGTGGGATTGATACCCAATGTGAAGTTTATATCTCTCAACATTCCCTCTCACATGTGGCCCGACTGATTTTTGAGTGGGCCTAGCACATGGAGAAATTGACTGGGTGACGACGAGGAACTAATTATGAATTGTTTGCTTGGGTCTGGATCGACCAATTCTGATACCATACGAAAGCATCCACCTCAAAACCAATTGGCTATGAGGGGAGAGGCTTACAAAACATATATGTTGAAGTATTGTTTATTTTACCCGATGTGAGATTGATACCCAATGTGAGATTTATATCTCTCAACATTCTTAATTATCTCAGATATTATCATTAGTTTACAGAGTTGGGGCACATACCGTTTATTATCTCCAAAATTTCAGTAGCACTAGTGTTAAGTGTCGGCTGCAAGAGAGGACCGATAATCATTGACGGGTTCATGGTAACCATGTCGATACCATTCTCTTCTGCGAAATCCCAGGCAGCATCCTCAGCCAAAGTCTTTGAAAGAACATACCAAAGCTGACAGAAGCAATAACAGAAGAGAAGGGCACTCATTTAGCAAAACCCGGGCATCAAAGAAGCATGTTAGCTACAAGAATTGTGTCCTGACAGGAGAAGCCAAGGCATAGACCATCACGTAGAAAGCAGAAAATAGAGATACCAGTCTGTTGATGGATGGAAGACCCTTTACTACAAAATTTGAAGAACGTACCAAAGCTGACAGAAGCAACAACAGAAGAGAAGGGCAGTCTTTTAGCCAAAAAAGAGGATCAAACAAGCATGTTAGCTAAAAGTAATTATGTCCTAACAGGAGAAGCCAAGGCATAGCCCATTTGTGATCACATAGATACCAGACTAGAGATACCAGTGTTTCGATGGATGGAAGACTCTTTACTATAACATTTTCTTTCTTAAGCATTAGGTGGAAACAACATGATATATAGTTGTTACAGCAAAAAGCAATCGAGGAAATAATAATATAAAGAGAAAGCAACAATGTGATACATAGATTTAACGAGGTTCGCCAATATGACTGCATCCTCAAGAGTATGACCAGTTTCCGATTTCCACTATTAGTAATAAATTACAATGTGAAACCCTAACTTCCACTCTGTTGCTATTCTCCCTCTCTCAGGTATATATGTTCAGCACAAAAGTTACAATATATATGAGAACCCTAGAGTGGGATTCCACATTATTTCAAAAAGCACCCCCCGCCAAAATTTTTCCATGTAAGCCTGTCTGCTTTGGTGAGCGAGACCAACATAGTTGGTGTTTGGTGTACAATAGTTTTTGTCGACAATGTAGCTCACTGGGAACGGGCTCCGCACAAAACAAGGAAAATTTTTGGCTGCTATTCCGGTTGAAAGAATCTTCTTCCTACCCCTTATATAGCGACAATCAATCGTCTCTAAATGTTTTTTGTGACTTTTATTCAGTGACGCTAAAAAAGTGCTGCTAATAATTGTCGCTGAAAGTGTTAAAAGAAAAGTCACTAGAAAGATTTAGCAACTATTAATTGTCACTATACACGTGGTTGGAGGAAGATTCCTACAATTCGAGTAGGAGCCAAAGTTTGTTCACATACCAATATAGAACTATTCTCCAACAAAATGAACCTAAGTAATAACATTCTGGAGCAACAAACTAGATGAAACTGGATCAAGTCAATAGCATTGATGAAGTTAAAAGGGATCCATATGCACAAGGAATTCAAGTTAAGAGGTGGCGCAACAATAATGTCACATACCTTCATTTCCGTGCAAAATTCTGTATCAGACCACCAATCCTCATCAACTACCTCGTCAGCAGTCTTAACCCTAAGATTGATCGCAACAGCAGCTATAGAAGACGTCACAACAACTCTTTTAACTGATGGAGCTTTTGCACATGCACCAAGAACATTAAGTGTCCCATTCACTGCAGGATCAATCAGCTCTGCCTGAAAAGGAGGAGAAAAACAACTACTCTGAGAGCCCAAAACTCTACTATGTAGCAAATTAAGAGCTTTTATAACAATGGATAAGAGAGTCTTACCCTGTCCGTTTAAGGTTACCAAAGTCAATCATGAATCCTACAACCGGAAGAGTCCTAGTAGCATGTCATGCATGGACTCCTACTAGCATATATCATGAGTCTCAGTGTCTTTCAGCACATGTTTTAATGCATTTCAGCGTACATTGACAAGATAGTTCTTATGTTTCTCGTGTTGCAGGTACATTGGCAATACAAGTGCTAAATAGTACTCACTCTAAACACCATTAAGTTACCAGTTAAGTGGTAAGGGAGTAAGAGATCCAGTACTTTCACACTTTTCAGCATAGACTACTTCCTCTAAAACCACTGTACTGGTGACCACACAACATAACATTTGAAACTTCTTCTTAGTTTATCCTTCTTTAAAAGCATGGAAGCAACATCTCCACAACGTACAGGGATACGGTCGCCTTCTTAAGAGAGGGTATGAGACGGGGGTGAGGTGACACTATAATCCAAAAGATATTCTGAAATGAGTGTCCAGAAGTATTGTTTTAAGGTACACGACTCTAAAATAAATCTTCTGGAATCAAACTCTGACTTTCGGGACTTCTTGCTCGATTATTATGAACTGAGAACAGTCGAGCATATATGGCAAACCGAAAATAAAAGCAACTGCCTGAACAATGGTGATATAGAGGGGACCTGTGGATCATCAGCTGCATAGAAAAAAGGTGATGCTGTATGGAAAACACCATCGCAACCACTAATTTCTTCATCAAAAGAGCCTTCCTCCAGTAGGTCTGCTTTGAACATATGTAGTCTTTCCTCGGCTCCATCAAGCGCAATTAAGTGGTCAATCTTCTTGGGATCATCTGACAGGCGAAATAATAAACTCAGCAATCAAAGAGATGAAAGCTTCAACACTTACAAGATGTTTAGCTAAGAAGAAATTCGATTTAACGGCCAGCCAAGCGCAGAATCACTTCATCTCATCCACAGCATGACAACAACAGAGTTATATCGTAATAATCTCTCAAGATTACTAGTGTTCCCTCATATATGATGTGTATAAAACGGCAAAATGTTTATACGTATGCATATACATGCGAATCCTCTCATTTGTTATTTTGACATGTACATTTGTACGGTCCATTCACACTTCCCACAGTGTGCCTCGAAATATGAAAAATTATTAATGTTAAACTATTGTGTGATGTTTAAAGATATCAAGTACTGAAAAATATCATTATAAATGACTTACAACTTTGAATTCGTCCCCTGGTAGGGAAGAAAAGGGACTTCAACATGAAAATCAATTAGAAAACACATTCACTTCAATCTACAGCTCATGGACGAAAGTGACTTCAGTAAAGGAGTAAAAAGATACATATTATTAGATTAGTTGGACCTTAGGATCTAAACACACAATGGAAAGACAAATTTATTTCATGAAAAATGTTGAAGAATTACACAATGTCCTATTTTAGACACAAACTATGCAGGTTTGCATTAAAAGATACACAATTGTGACACTGAGATATACATCCACGAATCTCAAAGTCATCAATACATCTAGCCAATACATGATCAACCCAATAAATCAAAAAGCCGTGTTAGAAACAATATGTAAACTAGAACAGGACATGCGCGTGCACAACACGTAAGCTACGTATAAGTTTACACATCCACACTTTCTTCATAGGAACAAAGAGGTGGCTTCTTCTTTCTCATGCTCATGATTATCAGTAATGAAACAATGTAATGCAATCATCTCCTATTAATCAAAATTACTTCTTTTCTTGTTGCCACAGGTTACGAAAATACAGAGATCCAACTGAGATAAAATAAAGAAAACCATCAACCATCATGAAAATTGCGACATAAATGATGAATTTATCATCAAGTTATCTTTGCCATATCATATAAGATGGTGATAGCCGCCACAAATGTTACGCAAGTTTTGGGGTTGTCATCCCTTCATCTACATAACTCACTGAATTCATAGAAATGCAGATCACTGTCGCTTCAGTTACCTGGATGTACTATCAGGTGAAGAATATGATCTAGATACTAGAGGCGAAATGCATAAAGAAGAAATTTAAAGTTATAGCAACCTTGATCCACCTATTTTTTAATGCTTGGGATAACAATGTTACAAATTTGGTAAAAACATTACTCAGAATACCTGATTGATTTCGTGATGAAGTTTAGTAGTGGGTCTTCACAATCCAGAACTGATCTACTTCTTGTTCTCTCTTTCTCTATTTTCCCTCTTTTCTTCTTTCTCTATTTCTTGGATGTGAGTTTAATGAAGTGAAAATCTAAAACTTATTAAGTTTGATCTCAAAAATCAGATAAAAAAACACACTATTTACTAATTGCATCCGAAGCTAAAATCCCCATCAGCAGTGCAAATCCTCTCATTTCTCACTTCACATGCACCAGCCATGCATTATATAATCTGTACAGAAACAAATGCAATGCATGAAATGAAAACACAAAAGAATTCTTTACATGGTATCAAAAGCCTTTTGATTAAAAGCTCAATTTTTTTTCAATCCATGGCAAACCCTGTAGTTCTCTTCCATGCCCCATCCCACCTTCATACCAAACTTACATACACCAACTTTACTCTATGGCGAACTCAGCTATATTCCGGTCTCATTGGTCATAATCTCCTTGGATTTATTGATAGCTCAACTCCACCACCTCAGCAAACAATTCTCGAATCCTCCACCTCCACGAAACAAATTCCCAACCCAGAATATATTCTCTAGCTTCACCAGGATCAACTCATTTTCAACAGTATGCTTGGCAGCTGCGTCGAAACCATTCAACCTCACATCTCCACTGTTTCCTCCTCACAGGAAGCATGGGAACGTCTCTTAGTTCTTTCGCCAACAAATCTCGCTCACGAGTCATGTCCCTCAAAGAACGTCTCCTCAACAACCCTCGCAACACTTGTTCTATTTCAGAATATCTCCAACACATGCGCGCTATTGCTGATGATCATGCTCTCTGAAGATGACTTAGTTCACTATACTCTTGGTGGTGTCGGTCCTGAATTCAAATAAATTGTTACCGCCATCCGAGCTCGTGACACACCTATCTCATTTGATGAACTCTATGACAAACTTGGTGACTATGAACTTCTTAAGAAGAAAGATCCCATCCGTTCTATCTCTATTGCTACCGCAAATTACACCCATCGCCTAAACAGGTCCACACCTCGAAATCCTTCTTACAATGGTAATGCTTCTTTTGGGCGTCACACTGACCATTTCCATCCTTGAAATGCCGATCAGTTCCCTGGTCGTCCAAATATCTCCCCTTCCATTAGCAACAATTGGTCGAGCTCAAACACCCAAAATCGCATGGCCACCCCTTGGTCTTCTCTTTATTGTCACTTCTGTGATCGTCTAGGACATGCTACAAATGAATGTTGTAAACTTGCTCGCTTTATCTCCATGAAAATGACGTTCAAAACCATGCATTTTGTTCAGGCTGCTGCACCCACTGCAAATGCCACCACACTCAACTGTTCAGTCTCCCTGTTCTGGCTATTTGACACTGGCTCCTCCCATCATGTTACATCTGACACTTACAATCTCCAAACCTATTCGGACTATGGTGGCCCCAGTGAAATCCATATCAATGATGGTTCAGGTTTGCAAATATCTCACATTGACCAAGCCAAACTGAGCACTCCACACACCACATTTGCCTTAGATGATGTCCTATGTGTTCTGTCAATTAATAGAAACCTAATTTCTGCTGCAAAATTTTGTCACTCTAATAATGTCTCACTTGAGTTTTTTCCTCTACATTTTGTGGTGAAGGATCTATGCACTGGGGCGCATCTTCTTTGCGGGGAGAACGTAAATGATGTTTACTGTTTGTCTTCCTCACCCACTCCACAAGTTCGCTCTACCTCAAAATCTCAACTCTCTGAATGGCATCAGCGTCTCGGTCACCCATCACTACGAGTCCTACGCTCAGTCCTTGAATCACTGAAGCTAGGATCGTCTTTCTCTTTCAAAAATGCATTTCATTGTAATTTCTGTGATTGTAATAAGTGTCATAAATTACTGTTTGATGACAACTCGTTAACCAGCTCTCGGTCATTACAACTAATCTACACTTACGTTTGGGGCCCAACTGACTTATTGCATGATCGATTTCGTTACTACATCATTTTTGTCGACCATTACACCAAATATTTCTGGCTTTATCCTATGCGACAAAGATCTGATGTTCAGACCCTTTTTCTCAATTCAAAACTCTAGTTGAATTTTTTTTTTCAATTACCAATCATGTCCATTTATTCAGACAATGGTGGTGAATATGAATCTCTCAAAAAAAAATCTCGTCACAAATGGTGTTTCTCATTTCACCACTCCTCCTCCTACTCCTGAACATAATGGCACCTCTGAACGTTGTCGCTGGCACATTGTTGAAACTGGTTGAACACTCTTTCAAGCTGCTTATCTTCCGCTCAAATTTTGGCCGCATGCATTTCTCACCGCCGTTTTTCTTATAAACCGTCTTCCCACTGTTTTTCTTAATTTTAAATCCCCCTTTGAAATGATTTTTCTTCGTCCTCCAAATTATACTCAACTCAAAATATTCAATTGTCTCTGCTACCTCTGGGTTCGTCCATACACTACTTTTAAACTCCAACCTTGGTCCACTCCTTGTATTTTTCTCTGTGATTCCACAACCCAATCAACATACAAATGCTTTGACCATGTCTCCAATAAAATTTACCACTCGCCTCATGTTAAATTCGTGGAGCACACGTTTTCCATACAAATTGGCAGTACACATCAATTACTTCCCATGCAAGGCAACAAGCCCCATGCTACAGTTCACCCACCACATGTGACCGGTCAACACCCATTTCCTCTCTCACGTCACCCTCTTTTTCAAATATCTCCCTGCCCCACCAAGCTCTCCCTACATTATCTTCTTCCTTATCCCACCAAACACATCCTTTCATTCAAACTCTATAAATTCAAACCCCACCAATTCAAACTCCAACAGATTCTACCGACTCACTTCATCTGCATGCCCACCCATCACGCCACCTAACCCCTTAAATATTTTCTTATCTTCCTCCCCCTTATCTCTCTACTAATACCCACTACAACGTTCACAAATATGTCCAAATCTCCCTCAAATAATGCCAACCAAAACCCACCCCACGTCGCCCACTGCCCACCACGGCTACCTCACTCTCTACACCCCACGTACCAAATCAACCTTTATATCCAGCTTCCTAGGCCGTCTAGTCCTCAACAGCATCACCCACCCCAACATCTTCATTCCCTTCATCCCTTCTCTCTCAACCAGGGGCGGAACTACGCTTGTACGAGGGGGTGCTATAGCCACCCCTCAGATTTTGAAAAAAAATAATATATATATATATATATAGTGTTTTTTTTTCATTTGCAACTTTTCCTTTCTCTCTCTCTCTCTCTCCTCCTCTCTCGGCCGGCTCTCACAATCTCACACTCTCACAGTCACCGGACACCGGCTCACCGCGGCACGCCGGCACCTCTCCAGCTCAGCGGCTCTCCTCCTCTCTCGGGCTCTCGGCTCTCTCAGGCGTGGCGTCAAGTCAAGCTCTCACGAGTCACGCCGGCATCTCTCCTCCTCTCTCGGCAGTCGGCTCTCTCAGCCACCGCGGCTCGCCGCACGCCGGCACCACCCACCGACCCGCGGCCACCGGTCGTCAGCTGGGCTCATCAGTAAGGTAATGCCGGTCACCGGTCGCCGTCCCCCGATTCCGAAGCGCGAAGCCGGAGATTGGCGAAGGCCCTCCCCAGTCCAGCGGTCCCCACCCCAACTCCGGCCAGTCCCCACCCAACTTTGGCGACTCCGACCAGATCAGATCTGGCAGATCTAAGTTCACCTCTAAGTTGGCCAGTCTCAACAAATTCTAACTCCCAACTCGTGAACATCTCTCCACCCAACGCTTCCCCCATACATGTCGTCCAAATCCCAAATACTTTAACCCCACCTATATATTTTTTTTTTCTAGGCAAATTTCATTTACAAACATTACCCATTACAACCTAAGGCGATACCCGAACGGGTATCCCTAGAACAATAAAGACAACGCATCCAAACGGATGGTCTTGAAAAATAGCCCACATGACCTTGGAGGAAAGCACAGTAAACATAAGGGCTACCCGTATTTCGGATTACCAAATTAAGGGGTAGCCAGAGGCGGGAAGATGCAAAAAATTGCATCAGATCCCTAACTCCCACTGAAACAGGGGCGAGAGCCATGGGCCGCTTTAGGTGGCAGTTTACATTACTGCCGCGGCTTTCATCGGAGTTCCAACAGTTGAAGGGGGGTCCTCCCAAGGCCGGATCGAAGCGATCCGTAACTTAAAGGGAGTGTGCATCCTCCAACTCTTGCAAATCCGTCATCTTTAAGCCATAAGTTCTCCATTTCTGATTTATATCGGATGTATCTAACCAAACCAACCGGATCATAGATCCAGCAACGATCATGAAGGATCTGAAAAAAATTCTCAGATCTGAGGAAATAAGAAGGAGGGGAGAAACCTTGAGGCCGAAGGAGTTCCAATCTGAGGGTGAAAGGATGGTCGGAGCATGGAGGAAGTTAAAGATGGGCGGCGCGAGTCGGTTGAGATGGAGTGCCGAGGGAGCAGGAGAAGAGTATGCCATAGAGAGGAAGAACATGAGGAGGAGAAAAGGGAGGGCCTCCCCTTCCATCCTCTCAGCCATGGAAGCTGAAGGAGGAAGGGGCGACAGTAAGGATCTAGGGTTTTGTAAGAATGGGTCTCTGCTTTTGGGTCTCTACGTTGGAGTCACTTTCGCCCACCAGTCTATATTAACCCCACCTATATCAATCACACCACCATCCATCCCCTACCCCTCACCTTATAACCAACTTGTCTATCTCAAGCCTTAGCTAAACCCTACTGGCGCAACGCCATGTCAAAAGAATTTGACGCCCTGCTATGAAATGGTACATGGGACCTCGTTCCCAAGACGCCATCTCTGAAATAATTTGACGCCCTGCTACGAAATGGTACATGGGACCTCGTTCCCAAGACGGACCAAAATATTGTGGGCTGTAAATGGGTCTTCCGAAGCAAGCGCCATCCGGACGGTACAATTGCAAAATACAAAATTGCCTTGTGGCGAAAGGCTTTCATCAACATCCTGGCCTCAATTATGTGGACAACTTCAGACCCATCACCAAGCCGGCAACTGTCCGTGTTATCCTCTCTCTAACTAACGTTCTCTCAAAATTGGCCTCTATGACAACTCGACATCAATGGTGCTTTCTTTACGACGCCCTCCATGACGATGTATACATGTCCCAACCTTCAGGTTTTTTTCACTCCACCATCCCTAATCATGTTTGCAAGCTCCGCAAAGCCCTCTATGGCCTTAAGCAAGTACCACGTGCTTGGTATCAAGAACTCAAGGGCTATCTTCTTCCAGTCGACTTCATCAAATCCGTGGCTGATGCCTCCCTCTTCTTCTACTCCAAGGATGTTGTCCCTGCCTTTTTTTTTGGGTATATGTTGACAAAATTTATTCTGACTAGGAACGACACTGACTTCCTCCATTCCTTTGTCAAGAATCTTAACCTCTTGTTCTCCCTCAAAGACCTTGGCCCTCTGCACCACTTCCTTGGTGTCCCGATGGCTTATTTCTATCTCAACACCGGCACATCAGTGATTTATTACACACTTTCTCCATGACTGGCGCCAGGGAAGTCAACACACATGTGTACCAGCCACTTCTACTCCCATCCTCCATGATGGCTCCTCGCATGTTGACCCTACACCATACAGGAAACATGTTGGTGCTCTACAATATCTCTCCCTCACTCGGCCACATGTATGCTTTGCCGTAAATCACCTCTCTCAATTCATGCATTCTCCCACTGCACTTCACTAGACAGCCTTTAAATGCGTTCTCGGTTATCTAAAAGCCACAATCCACCATGGCCTTTATTTTTCTTGAGGAACCCCTCTCACCCTTCAAGCTTTTAGTGATTCTGATTGGGGTGGCGACCGCGACAATAGTCGCCCACAACTGGGTACATCCTTTATCTTGGCACCAATCCCATCTCCTGGAAATCCACTCGCCAAAAATTAGTCTCTCGCTCCTCATCGGAAGCCGAATGTATACAAAGCTATTGCCAACTCTATTGCCGAAATTCAATTCTCTGGGTTACTAATCTTCTTCATGAACTTCGTATCGCTCTTCCGAAACTCCCCGCCCTATTATGCGACAACACTGGCGCCACTTATCTCTGTGTCAATCCCGTCTTCCACTCCCGCATGAAACACATTGCATTTGATTATCACTTCATTCGGGAATGTGTCACCAACGACTCCCTCCGTTTTCATCATATCAACACCAATGATCAACTGGCGGACATCCTTACAAAGGCACTGAATCGTCAACAATTCTTGCACCTTCGATCCAAGATCGGAGTCACCATCAGCGCCTCAATCTTGCGGGGCGTGTTAAAAATACCCTGTCATGCAAGAAATAGCAGCCGGTGCATAAACCCATTCACACGTGAAATGCCACTGGTCTATCTTCAGCAGATTAGTTTATCTCATAGGTTTTGAATTTCATATTTTAAAGTTTCAAATGTAAACAAGAACCCATGGTTCTCTCCACTGGTTTCTCACTTCACATGTACCTGCCGTGCATTATATAATCTGTACAGAAACAAATGCAATGCATGAAATGAGATCGAACACAAAAGCATTCTTTACACTAAGAAAGTGGCCATTTTCCAAACTGATGTTACATAAGTTCCGTACGACCACATCAATACTTCATCACGTAATGATACCCACATGAAACAGAAATCGAGCACAAACGAAATCAAGTGAAGAGAGAAAACGAGAAGGTTAACTGGGATCGCGAACGGAAGCTTTGACAGTGTAACCACGTTGGAGCAAGAACTTGACGATCCACGACGCAACAAAGCCCGAAGCTCCGGTCACGCACACGGTCTTCCCCAGCCCGCTCATTGTTCTTCAACTCTCTGCTTCTTTCTGTTTGTGCGTGTTACTGCGTGTATATCTTGGGTGAAATGTATGTTGAGTTTGGACCCACACCCGCGGAGCTGAATATTCAGAATCGGATGGAGTGCTGATAGCAGCGATGATAGGACTGGGCTCCATCTGCGGTGGTGGTCTTCTCCTTATTGCTAGGAGCTCAACACAAATTAACGCGAGAGACGCGTTCTAGCTGGATCCGGATCTTGTGCTGTAGAAAACAAAATACCGTTATCAAATAGATCGTTATGTAAGTGCCGCTAAAATAATTCAGCAACATTGCGATTGTGAAAGCACGATGTTGTTGTATCGTAATTCATTCTTATGTTGACACATCTGAGGTGGTTCAATAGTAAAATTTATTATGTACATGTTTCAAGAGTCACCATCGTCTTTTAGTTTTTGGCTAAATTCAAAACAGTCCATCATCATTGTTTGCCACGTGGCTAAAATATAATTCACATCTTTGAAGAAGTTGGACCTCCACTCCCTTATGCTTTTGAAAAAGAAATCAATTAATGGTAAAAATATATATATATAATTAAGTTCCCTTCAAGCTAAAGGGTAGTTCTATGCACCTCTTACTTTCAATCAAAGTATAGAGATTTCTCATTTGTAGGTGATTTAGTTAGATAACGAGATATCAGTACAGAAAGGATATTTATAGTTACTCTCTATCTCCTCTAATGAAGCATCCTTTACTTCTTGTATACATTGCTAGAACGGATGGATGCATCATTTTTTTTCTCTTTATGTTTATTTGTGTGTACATGGGACAGTGGTAAAGGTGTAACCAGTTTAGTGATTCTTATGCACCTCCCGTAATAGAGGAATATTTGAGTGAGGAACAATGGTTATGAATTCTTTCGAATTAGCTAAAAATGAAAAACCAGTATGGTGCAGAATAATAATCGGGAATCAACAACTTTTTAGCAACTTAAAAATTGCGTCCATTGATTGATTGAATTATGTCATTGTCACCATCATAAAGGGAATTCAACTTTTATACGTACAATTAGTATAAGAAAGAAGGAGACAACATACTTTATTACAACCAAAAAAAGGGAAAAGGGAATTATATTGTCTTCTATTAAAGGTACTAATATGATCTGGTATATAGTAGTCCAGCTCCAGCATTATTACTATGTCATAATAAATTGATAACCCCGTTTAATAAAGCTAAATCTTACTCTGCCAGATGTTATGTAGAGAGTGTGCAATGGGGTCATTAGTCAATTCACAATCATTGACTTTCCTCCTTGAGATACGTTCGAAATACCATCTCTCATAGATTTGCATTAATGATAGATATTTTTGCAAGTAGCATTTTTACCGACACGTTATAATCAATATATTTTTATAGTCCAAGTCCAAGATGAATAGGTTATATATAGTGCAGTAGTCAAGTACATGGTAGATTAGTTATGATAGTATGTTATGTATTGGCTCCAAATTAGGTATGACTAAACCTTTTTATCCCATGTTATATAGTATGCATCTATGCACTTTTTAGAACTTTGTAGTATATATTTTGACCGCTCCGAGTTACCGGGCTATTACTGTTAATATTAACTTGCTAACACTTGATATTTTCGAGTGCAACCACACATAGAAAGTTTTTGGCAAAATATATTATTTCTGAAGGGACGATTTGGAAATTTATTTTCTTAATCTTTGTTTAAGGTTTCGATTTCATGCTTGCGTCATGAATTGCCAAAAATCTTGGATGTTTTGTAACATTATGTAACAATACTCGAGTATGCTAAGAAATTTAGTCTTGTAATAAGCTATTTGATTTGGGGTTAACCGTTAATTATATACGGTACTTGAAAAGTTTACCTGAAACTACACATAGTGTGTACTAAGTATTTTTATTGCACTCCGTATGTTTACACAAAACTCCCTTCCGGTAAGCATACGTGAATAAAAGTTTGGACACCACATAGTTTTTTGCGATCTATGGAAATTGCCCTTTAAGATGTCTTCCCTTCTTCCGGCGCAAACGCCAGCGAACCACCACAGCGCCGCCGTCATCCCCCTCCCCAAACACCATCCCCCCCCCCCCCCCCCGAAAAAAACCACCGCCTAGTGCTTCTCTCTCTCACACACACTACCCACTGCATAGTTACCACCACCGTTGTAACCAACCTCCGCCGCACTGCCACCAACAGATCTGGCACCACCACGTTGTTACCCACATCTGGCGCAACGCCACCAATAGATCTAGCACCACCACACCATAGCCCACCTCCACACACACTCTTGCTCCACACCCACTCACACGGTCACCACACCACACACACCGTGCACAGATCTCTCTCTCTCTCCTATTCTCTTTTTCTCCATCGATCTTTATCTGTCTTCCACCGCCTCCGCCAGCTCCCTTCGGCAACTCCTGTTGTTACAATTTGATTTCGATGGATCTTATTTCAGATCTTATATTTGATTTCAAAGCAAAAAGGCTAGTGAATCTGTGGGTATTTGGAAAATGGATTTTGGTGATTTGGCCAGCCTTGTGTGATTCGACCGGTGTAGTGGCGAATTGGTCTGAGCAGTGGCTGGGTGAGTCGGATAAATTTATATTTTTACAAAGGGTATCACGGTCTTTTCATTGCTTCTGTTAACTCTTGTGAACTGAAAAATATAAAAGTATAGCGGAGTGTAATAAAGAAACTTATTAAACGCCGTATATATTTTCGAATATACCTTGGAGTACCACGTGTAATTAACCCTTTTGGTGGCTGCATTGCAATAAAACTTTATCCACATTTGTTATAAAGGTTGACTGCATGGCTATTTTACAATGCAAACCACGATAAAAGCGATACTGCAGGCAAAACGAACTGAAGTGCACCTCGCAAGAAGCAATAATAGCGTTCAGGTCGACATTTTTATTCATGCCCCATAAAACATGTTTCAGGGTTCGATACATAAAGTGCCACCGTAGATGGACACTTCTTAAAGGTACTAGTATCAATCAAAAGCATGTTGATGGCATACAAGCATCATTGCTTTCTACTGAGCTGCTTAGCTCCCATAAAAGCCTTTCTCCTTCAGGCTCTCAACACTTTCCTTGATGCTTTCCTCGAGGGGAATGAAATCAATACCCAAGGTTTTTGCTTTTTCCTTCGAGATCTGATATTTTGGTCTAAAAGGCTGGTCATCTGCACACCTGCAATGGAATCTCAAAGTTATATAATCTGATAGCATCATTTGTTACATAGTATGCAACATTAGCTGGTTATCATCCTCTGTATAAGTTTCTAAGTTCCTAAAACAGGTTTCTTCAAACGAACCTCAAAAAGACGAGTGTTGAAGATCAATCATAAGAAGCAACATACGTAAAGAGTATCCAGTAAGACCACAGTCAATGCTACAGTAGAACGCAAACTGAATATGTTGTGGGACAAGATAAAGCAGATTATTACAGCAAGAACATGCATAGGTCCAGAACAATGTTTTCCATTCATCTTCTGATCTTTATCTTAAATTCAAGAGGCTACCAGAGTCGTGAGTTATTTCAGGACACAAAAAAAGGGCTAAAAGCTTTCAACTATCATATTCCTTTTATTCAACAAACCCGGTGAAGACAGCTTACCAAACGAAAGAAGCAGACGTATTGATATACAGTATCCAGCAAAACAAGTGAAGTATGATGCTTTGATTTATTAGAAATATGCAAGAACTTTTTTTGTAAGGTGTAATGAGCATAATTGAAACTGTGGTCTAAGACAGTAAAATACGAAGCTAACATTCGAATCAATCAGCACTTCAGCATGCCATGGTGATCAAACATTCATTATGTTTACTCGCACCACCCCAAATTTGTGTCAGTGAGGTCAAACACAGCTCATAGAAGATTACTGCAAATAGCAAGAGCTCACTGACATCAATAAGCGCTGTTTAAACAGTAAAAATAGGAGGAGCAAGGTCATAACAAAATTTCCGAGTTTTTAAGCAAACTTACTTTTCTGGAAGTTTGTAAGAAGGATAAAGCTTGCGTAATATGTCAACAACTTCAGAATAGTGTGCAACCCTCTCAACCAGACAATATCTTCCGCTAGCAGAAGGAATCTCAAATGCTTGAATATGTGCATTGGCAACATCTTTGACGTTAACCCATCCCATGCTAGAATTAGGAAATGTTTTTGCTCCTGCATTTGATAAAGAAATGAATAAACAGGGCCAAATATTATGGGAAAAAGAGAGATAAGAAATACTTATTTTAGTAAGAGAACTGCCAAACTACTTATAATCTCAAGAAGAGGTATTAATATAAATTTTAACTACTGCCACAAGCTACAATGTATTTTTGGTAAGAGCATATGGTAGAGGAAGAAATGGGAAAAGGATTATAGTGACAGTTACCATAATTTCTTGATGGAAATGGTAAGAAAAGAAAAGAGGAATCAAGTCTCCCCGAGCGTAAGGTTTCCTCCTATCCTAAAGTGGGGAGGAGGAATAGATGAATGAAGTAACAAGCCTATTCTCCAAAAGAGGAAAGATAATATTTGTTCTTATGTATGATCTTCAACACCCTATCCACATTCCTGACCTTGCTTTTTCGTGGTACTACCAAACGGAGCACCAATATCAAATATATTAGACCCGGAGAATGTAGAAAATTGTTTGGCCTGTTCGGCTTCACAACCTTTGTTCTAATCTAAACAATAATTCATCTTGTAAGTATGTGTAACCTCAAGTGTTCGTGAGCATGTATCCCCAAATATTCAGCAGGAAAGAAACCAGATAGGCCACAGCTCCTTGATCGAGGCGATTTTCATTGTTAATCTACCTTTAAAGAAGTTAAATATATCCAACATTCTTCCCTTTTCAAAGGCTTGAAGAGTCAACCAGAGTGAAAACCTTGAACACGACTTATTTATGGTTTTGTAAAGCGAGCTTGCTAAAGAGATGCAGAGACAGACCAGCGAATAATGTATAAAGCGTTGAACTTGAGTTTGCTAAAGGATGGTGAAAAGAGATGATTTTCAGCTTTTTCAGAAAGATCACACTAGTGGTTTGTATTTCATGTCTCTCTATATAGTGTAGCTTGGAACTAAATTTGTATGAATTTGCTACTATATAGTCATGTTGAGATATGGTTCGTATTAACTTTGTTATGCAAAAGAGCATCTGGTGAAAATTCTGTGAGGCGTAGGTCGATCTATACCCCCACCACCTTCTCAGGCCGCCTCAACCTAATTCCTTACGGACAAATTAATGCTTATTTAATGAGTTCTTGACATACTTATGTTCAAGAAGAAATAGCAAATCGGTCGTAAGGGTTAAGATGGACCATGATAAAGCATTCTAGAAGAATCTTCGCAACCAACAAAAGTTGGCATTAATAACCAAGATATTCCAATCATGGGTAACATCATTCTTATCACAGATATTAATATGACAATATATCATTAGTTTACAGAGTTGGGGCATGTACCGTTTATCATCCCCAAAATTTCAGTAGCACTAGTGTTAAGTGTCGGCTGCAAGAGAGGGCCGATAATCATTGCCGGGTTCATGGTAACCATGTCGATACCTTTCTCTTTAGCGAATTTCCAGGCAGCATCCTCAGCCAAAGTCTTTGAAAGAACATACCAAAGCTGACAGAAGCAACAACAAAAGAGAAGGGCACTCATTTAGCAAAAACTGAGCATCAAAGAAGCATGTTAGCTAAAAGAATTGTGTCCTGACAGGAGAAGCCAAGGCATAGCCGAGTTGTTATCACGTAAAGACTAGAATATAGAGATACCAGTGTGCTGATGGATGGAGGACCCTTTACTACAAAATTTGAAAGAACATACCAAAGATGACAGAAACAACAACAGAAGAGAAGGGCAGTCTTTTAGCAAAAAAAAAAGAGGATCAAACAAGCATGTTACCTAAAAGTAATTATGTTCTAACAGGAGAAGCCAAGGCATAGCCCATTTGTTATCACATAGATACCAGACTAGAGATACCAGTGTTTTCATGGATGGAAGACTCTTTACTAGAACATTTTCTTTCTTAAGCATGAGGTGGAAACAGCAAGATACTTGTCACAGCAAAAAGCAATCAAAGAAATAATAATATAACAGAGAAAGCGATAATGTGACACATAGAATAATAGTCACATACCTCCATATGCACAAGGAATTCAAGTTAAGAGATGGCGCAGAATAATAGTCACATACCTTCATTTCCCTGGAAAAATCTGGATCAGACCACCAAGTCTCATCAACTACGACGTCAGCAGTCTTAGGCCTACGATTGATTGCAACAGCAGCTACAGAAGACGTCACAACTACTCTTTTCACTGATGGAGCTTTTGCACATGCACCAAGAACATTAAGTGTCCCATTTACTGCAGGATCAATCAGCTCTGCCTAAAAAGGAGGAGAAAAACGATTACTATGAGACCCCAAAACTCATATACTATGTAGCAAATTAAAAGCTTTTATAAACAATGGATAAGAGAGTTACCCTGTTCGTTTAAGGTTACCAAAATCAATCATGAATCCTACAACTGGAAGTTGTTATGCATGTCATGGACCCCTTCTAGCATATAGAATGGGTCTCAGTATCTTTCAGCACATGTTTTAATGCATTTCAGCGTATATTAAACACATAGTTCTTATGCTTCTCGTGTTGCAGGTACATTGACAACACAAGTGCTAAATAATACTCACCACATGTTCTAAACATCATTAACTTACCAGTTAAGTGGTAAGGGAGTAAGAGATCCAGTACTTTCGCACTTTTCAGCATAAAGTACTTGCTCTAAAACCAGTGTACTGGTGACCACACAACATAACATTTGAAACTTCTTCTTAGTTTATCCTTCTTTAAAAGCATGGAAGCAACCTCTCCACAAAATACAGGTCGCCCTAAACCTCCCCAGATCCTGTAACTGCCAGACCAGAGCCACATGTGCTAGACTGCCTTCTTAAGAGAGGGTATGGGGAGGGGGTGAGGTGACACTATAATCCAAAAGATATTCTTAAATGAGTGTCCAGAAATGTTTATTTTTTAGGTACACCACTCTACCATAAATCTTCTGGAATCAAACTCTGACTTTTGGGACTTCTTGCCCGATTATTATGAACTGAGAACAGTCGAGCATATGGCAAACCTAAAATAAAAGCAACTGCCTGAACAATAGTGATATAGAGGGGACCTGTGGATCAGCAGCTGCATAGAAAAAAGGTGAGGCTGTATGGAAAACACCATCGCAACCACTAATTTCTGCATCAAAGGAGCCTTCCTCCAGTAGGTTTGCTTTGAACATATGGAGTCTTTCCTTGGCTCCATCAAGTGCAAGTAAGTGGCCAATTTTCTTGGGATCATCTGACAGGTGAGACAATATAAACTCAGCGATCAAAGAGATAAAATCTTCAGCATTTACATGATGTTCAGCTAAGAAGAAATTCGATTTAATGGTCAGCCAAGCATGGCATCACTTTATCTAATCCACAGCATGACAAAATGCTTATACGTATGTGTATATTCGAATCCTCTCATTTGTTATTTTGACATGTATATTTGTACATACATTCACACTCCCCAAGTGTGCCTCGAAAAATGAAGAATCATTAATGTTAAACTATTGTGTGATGTTTAAAGATATCAAGTACTGACAAATATCATCATAAATGACTTACAAGTTTGAATTCATCCCCTGATTAGGGAAGAAAAGGGACTTCAACATGAAAATCAATCAGAAAACACATTCACTTCAATCTACAGCTCATGGACGAAAGTGACTTCCGTAAAGGTGTAAAAAGATACATATTATTAGATTAGTTGGACCTTAGGATCTAAACACGCAATGGAAAGACAAATTTATTTCATGAAAAATGTTGAAGAATTACACAATGTCCTATTTTAGACAGAAACTATGCAGGTTTGTATTAAAAGATACACAATTGTGACACTGAGATATACATCCATGAATCTCAAACTCATCAATTCACCTAGCCATTACATGATCAACCCAACAAATCGAGAGGCCTTGTTAGAAACAATATGTAAACTAAAAAAGGACATGTGCGTGCACAACACATAAGCTGCATATAAATTTACACATCCACACTTTCTTCATAGGAACAAAGAGGTGGCTTCTTCTTTCTCATGCTCATGATTGTCAGTCATGAATCGATGTAATGCAATCATCTCCTATCCTAAATCATCGAAATTACTTCTTTTCTTGTTGCCATAGGTTACTAAAATACAGAGATCCAACTGACATAAAATAAAGAAAAACATCAACCATCATGAAGATTGCGACATAAATCATGACTTTTATCTTCAAGTTATCTTTGCCATGTTATATAAGACGGTGATAGCTGCCACAAATGGTACGCAAGTTTTGGGGTTGTCATCCCTTCATCTACTGATCTACATAACTCACTGAAATCATAGAAATGCAGATCAACGTCGCTTTAGTTACCTGGATGTACTATCAGGTGAAAAAATATGATCTAGATACTAGAGGCAAATGCATAAAGAAGAAATTTCAAGTTGTAGCAACCTAGATCCACCTATTTTTTAATGCTTGGGATAACATTGTTACTAAGTTAGTAAAAACACTACTCAGAATACCTGATTGATTTTGATTATTCTCTCTCTCTCCACCCTCTTTTCTTCTTTTCTTTTTTCTTGGATGTGAGTTTAATGAAGTGAAAATTTAAAACTTATTAAGCTTGATCTCAAAAATCAGAAAAAAGTACACACTATATACTCGTTGCATCCCAAGCTAAAATTCCCATCGACTGTGAGATCAAGCTCAAAACTTGAAGAGGGCATCAAATTCTAGAAGTGTGGGTATTTTCAAACAAAGATAGTCAGCAAGATCATAGAAAATCAAGAAGATCAAAACCTCTAATGCTTCAATTACCTGGATGTATTAAATACAATCTATCAATATTAGAGACCAATTCATAAAGTAAAATTTTGAAGTTGTAGCATCCTAGACCAGCTATCTTTAAGAGCTTAGATTAACAACTCTAGAAAATTGGTAAAATCAAAACTAAAAAACACCTGATGGTTAAGTGATGTAGCATAATAGTGGGCCTTTACATTCAAGAACTGATTTACTTCTTTAACTTTTCTTTTCTCTTTCTTCATTCTACTGGATGTGAAATCAAATGAAAAGAAAGTTCTTCAAACAATTCTACTTCGATAAGTAAACCTTATTAAGCTTGATCCCAAGAGTCAAATCAGTAAAAGAACCCACTAGATACTCAGTGCAACCCAAGTTTAAATACCCATCAATAGTGAGATCAATCTGAAAACTCGGGATCACACAGCAAACTACGAAAGTGGGTATTTTTCAAACTGATGTTACATAAGTTCCATACGACCATATCAATACTTCATCACGTGATGATACCCACATGAAACAGAAATCGAGCACAAACGAAATCAAGTGAGGAGAGAAAAAGAGAAGCTTTACTGGGATTGCGAACGGAAGCTTTGACAGTGTAACCACGTTGGAGCAAGAACTTGACGATCCACGACGCAACAAAGCCGGAAGCCCCGGTCACGCACACCGTCTTCCCCACCCCGCTCATTGTTCTTCAACTCTCTGCTTCTTTCTGTTTGTGCGTGTAACTGTGTGTATGTGACTGACTCTGTGCTTTCGATCTTCATTAATGGCTTTATATTGGGTGAAATGTGAGCTTGGACCCACAACCGCGGAGCTGAGTATTCAGAATCCGATGGAGTGATGATAGCAGTGACGATAGGACTGGGCTCCATCTGCAGTGGTGGTCTTCTCCTTATTGCTAGGAGCTCAACAAAATTTCATGCAAAAGACACATTCAAGCTCGATCCGAATTCTCTGCTGTTACAAACAAAACACCGTCACCAAATGGGTCGTTACGATTTCATAGTGAATAAAATTTTTGTGTACTTGCCGCTAAGCTAATTCAGCATCATTCAAACGATACGAAAATTGTAAAAGCGCGATGCTGTTACAGCGTAATCCATTTCTACATTGACACGACAGAAGTGGTCTGTAACAAAATTTATTCTATAAGTATTCGAAGAGTCACCGTTATCTTTTCTTTTTTGGCTAAATCGAACAGTACATCATCGTTTTTTGCCACCCTCCTAAAATATATTCCGCATCTTTGAAGGAGTTGGACCTCCACTCCCTTATGCTCTTGAAAAAGAAATCAATTAGTGGTAAAAAAAAATTTAAGTTTCCTCTAAGTTGAAGGGTACAATTTTATGCACCTCTTATTTTCAATCGACGTATAGAGATTTCTCGTTCAAAAGGGATTTGGCTAAATAATGTGATACTAGTACATAAAGGATATCTATAGTTCCTCTCTATCTCCACTAATGAAGCGTCATTTATATCTTGTATGCATTGCTAAAAATTTGAAAGGATGGACGCATTGGCTTTTTTTATCATTATATTTTTGTGTACACCGGAACATCCCTAAAAGGTGTAACCTATTATGTGAATGCTATGCGCCTCCTTTACTAGAGGAATATATATATTTGAGAGAGGTAGGGCAAACAATAGTGATGGATTCAACAATTTTGAACAGCTTAAAAATTGCGTCCATTGATGTGCTTTGTCATTATCACTGTCATAAATGGAATTCAACATTTATATGCAGAATTAGAATAAGAAAAAAGAGGAGACAACCAAAAAGAGGGAAAAGAGAATTATCTTAGTCTTTTTAAAGGAGTGCATCCAATTTAGGAATACCCCTCCAAAAATGGGCGTATGCTACAATAAGCGGCGAGCACACGGTGTTCTTTAATAAAAAGCGAAAGAATAATTCGCTTTGTGCTCACCGCGTCGCTGCGTTATCTTAGTCTTATATTAAAGGCAGAGCATCATTATGTTTTAAGCCATTTTAATAAAGTTAAGTAAATATTACTGTGGCAGATGTTATGTAAAGAGGAGTATGCAATGGGGTCATTGTTCAACTCACAAATCACAATCATTGACTTTACTTTTTGAGTTTGTTATCCTTTTGCTGCGTGCATGATAAGGATAAGGATAAGTCACAATTAATTTATGGTGGATGCTCCACGTGCATAACGTTTAAAATCATTGAAGCCAGATGGTCGGCTTCTTTTTAGCCAATATATAGTAAACAAAAAAAACAATTTGCCGACGATCCGACGGTGGGAATAGTTTTTTACTCCCGTAAAAAGACTATTGATCATCCCAATATATTGCTAGTAGCACTTTTGCAGATATTAAAACAATACAACCTTGTACATATAAGATTTAATTTTAATACAGTGAACTTTTCACTAAAAAAAAAAAAAATCTTTAACAGTATTTTGATAACGTTACTAGTTAAAAGTCACTAGACACATTTAACACGCATCATTTGTCGCAACATTGGAGATGTTGGGTGGATGAGGAGTTGTAAGCTATTGTAACAACTTGGATTACAGTCAATTTTTTTTATTTTTTTTAAGAAAGGAAGAATGAAGCTCTCTATAAACCATAGTTATCAATACAGTAATCAAATAGGTTGTTATGATTTTACAGTAAACAAAACTTTTTTACAAGTGCCGCTAAACAAATTTAGCAACGTTCAAACGATACTACAACCGTAGATGCGTGATGTCGTTACAACGTAGTTCCATTTTCACATTGGTATGGCAGAGAGTGTGTCACGCCCCCGACTCCCGGAGGCAGACCTTCACCTACTATTTTAAAACTTACGAGAAATATGATACTCACATATTTTACAAAAATATAACCTCAAAAAATAATCATAACTGTAAACACATATCCAAAATCAAGTCACTCACATTAGCCTTCAAAGTCTAGAAACCACATCGAAAATTTAATAATGAATAACCATTTTCCAACCATTTGGGTTCCCAAAAGCCACTAAATCAAAAGCTAACAAAGTTCTTATTCCAAAGCCACTAAAATGAGTTATTAATTAAAGTACAACTCCAAACTTAGGCATAATGTTATTAATTCCTCTATGTCGTCTCACCTTAATTACCTGCAATGGGAGGAGGGAGGGGTGGGGTTTGAGCACGAAGCCCAGCAAGGATCACACCCACCCACCAACCCCCCTCCCCCCCAACATATAGTTGAGTCCAAACGAGCATTCAAAAACGAAAGTGCAAAGATGATAGATAATCTTAGCATGTCAAATAATCTCATTTCGGGATATCCAACCTATCAAAGATCAAATATAAAGTCAAAGTCAAATGATCACATCCAAATAATTGAACTAATAATCAAATACGATACAATCACGTATCACGTGACTGTAAAACACATTAACATAAGCACACGAAGGTTCTAAGTTCATAGTTGTATACTGATAGTCATTGATTAATCATGTCATGGCATCACGTTAACCTAAGCATGTGAATGTTCTAAACATTAGATCAATTCAAAGGAATTCAATGGACATCAAAGTATTAGATGCATAGAGTCGCAAAAAATCAAAACTTTGAATTTCAATAAGAATGACTTAACAATTTTAAAAAATACTCAATTTTAGATTCAAATCAAAGAAGACGAAGAGACGAGTTCAACGAAAGTGAAATCGTTTAAACCTAAATTCGTGAGGTCGCAAAATTCTGAAACAACTAAATATGCGCGAAAAACGTTAATAAAAAATGGTGCACCGTTAGACACTTGCCACGTGGCAAAGCCACTTCTGAATAGTACTGTACTTCGGAATTTGAATTGATTTATGGTGATTGAAATGGAAGTACAAGAAACAATGGCCATGTAGTGTACGCTAGGTCTACAGCCAAACCAGTAAGGGATAAAAACAAAACTTAATTATCAATCTACTTTATTTTGAAACTTATTTACCCGCATATCAAACTTTTGAAAATCGTTGTTTGAAATCACGACTTTAAACCACGATTTCTATTTTAAAGTAAAAATCGCAATTTCAAACAGCGATTTCTATTTTAAAGTGGTGGTTTCAAACATCGATTTTCAAAAGTGTGGTATGCGGATAAATAAATTTCAAAATGGAGTAAATTGGTAACTAAGTTTTAAAACAATATTATTTAGGAAAAAAATAAAAAAAAGCTGACCAAATAGGTGATTAATCAAAGACATAACGCTAATGAGATGAATATGTAAATGAAATCCTTACCTCAATTTATACTATCAGAATCCATGTCGAGGTCAAGGTTGGAATCCATTTCGCCGTCAATATCTTCTGATCTTACATTTGACAACCACAAAATTGCTCATTTCAACCAAGCAATACACTTCATATTTTCTTAGCCATATCTTACGATAAGAATAATCTAAGAACCAGTATTGGCGTAACTTGTCTCAATGTTACGAATGATCAATGTGGTTTTGCGGCATTTTCTACTCTAACATGCTTTAGCCAAGGGACTTCTATTTACCACAAAATGGGTCCTTAGGCAAAAGCTTCTCCACATAAACCTATTCACTGATTCAACCTTTTTACTCTTACAGATGTCGGATTCTGAAGATATCATGAACTCAGTGGCGGCAATTATATATGACTTCTGTTATATGTTGATTTCCGTTTTTATAGTATATAGAGAATTAACAAGGTCCAGTTGAAGGAGGCTAGAGAACTCGCAACTTTTGTATGTCAAATCAGAATTGATATCTACAAAGACTGGATTGATCATATTTTGCTATCGTGCTAAGGCATGCTCACAATCTATACCCCTCCCCCCCACCATTTTGTGATACACTTTTACCGTTAGGGCGTGCCTTGGGAATAGTCAATTAACTATCTACATTTTGAGTGTATAATTATTCGTAAAATCATGACCTGTCATGATAACGTGACACACGAACTTATTATTTATACTATTCTCGACTTTATCAACAACAAAAAAAATCATTGACGTGTCCTCCGAATCGCTCTTGGGCATATAGGGAACAAGCTCAACATTGATTGTGTCCTCCGATCGCTCTTGGGCATACAGGGAACAGATCATCAAGAACAGCAGCTTAGAAAGAAAATGAACAATAAAGTAGTGATCCGCAAGCCTTTTTAGGACCAAAGAAAAACCGATGCTAGCCTTCTTACTGACTAGAAACAGCTAGGCAACACGTTATCCTACCATTTGGAAATCAACCACACTCATCTGGAAATCGAAGAAAACCCTGAAGAACTAAAATGCTAAATATTGCATGTAAAATACCTGAAGCAAATACTGCAGTAAGCAGTAGCATGGTCTTGAGGTTCCAATTTCATTTTTCAAATAGATGAGGAAGTTAAGGAGAACATCAAAGTTTATGAACTACATCAAGACGGAGACTAGTTCTTAAAAGTGGCCGACATCAGTTACAAGCATGTTGAAGGCATGCCCGTGTCGCCATCTTCAATCTTATGGAAGATTTACAGACAGCTCAGCCGGAAAAAAAACCCTTCTCCTTCAAGCTCTCAACGGTTTCCTTGACGCTTTCCTCGAGGGAAATGAAGTTGATGCCTAAGCTTTTTGCTTTTTCCTTGGAGACTTGATATACTGGAGTATGTGGCCCGTCATCTGAACACCTGCAACAATATTTCAAGCACATTAGAAAGAGAGAGAGTAGTACCAATCTGATATCATTGCTTTTGGAAACTGCAGTAGTATCGAAAAGATTTGACTGACCCATAATAAAGAAGTCCTATGCAAACGCTGTGCAGGAAATTCATGCAGCACCGGTAAACAGATTCATGCATATGTTCAAGCATGATGAAATGCAAAGTATTCTCAATAGCTTCAGTCAATCTTCTAATTGCCACAATGTGGAATACACAGTGCAATATCTCTCTCTCTCTACACACACACACATCTATCTATCTATATATCTCATTGGCTGGAGAATCATAACATTGAAGCAGTAATGTGCAGGGAAATTAGCCATCTTCATTACTGAGTATAGTTCTGTGTACATCTTTCCCGCGACGTCAATCACCAACAAAATATTATACCTTCTGATTCATTGGATTGAGACAGGTCAGAGGGCAGAAACCCCATAAATATGTACAGTCTAACAAATCACAAGTAGTTAAATTGGTAGTACGGAGAATCGTACTTCATACAAGCTGCATTGCGTTTCAGGGATACATATTTCGATGAGAAGTAGTACTTGTAAACAATATCTAAGAATTTTAGACTTACTTTTCTGGAAGCTGAAGGGTAGGATAAAGCTTGCGTAATATCTCAACAACTTCCGAGTAATGTGCAACACGTTCAACCAAACAATATCTTCCATTAGCAGAGGGAATCTCAAATGCTTGAATATGTGCAACAGCAACATCCTTAACGTTAATCCATCCCATGGTAGAATTTGGATATGTTTTCGCTCCTGAAGTAGATAAATAATGAGAAGCATAGTCAGTCATCGTTAAAATAAATAAACAATGTCAACAAGTGCCACGAGTTCAATGCTATATTAGGTAGGTGCCCACTGTGGAAGGAAAGAGAGGAAAAGAATGAGCTTCAAGCAGCTTCTGTCATTCATGAGGAGGAAATAATGAAGAAAAAGAAAAGAGAGGAGAATTTCTCTCAAGGACTACGACACCTTCACCCCCAACACGGAGAGAAAGGAGGGAGAACGGAGAGATTTCCAAAATTTATGGATTTGGGTGCTTTTGGTTGTCATAGGGGGTAAAGGAAATGATACCATGTGCTCTTATTTTAACGGAAAAACAGCTGAAAACAGCAACAGTCCTTTCCAACCTCCTCAAATTCTACCATCTTTCTTTCCAGATTGACCACACAGAGAGAAAGATGATCTCCTTTCCCCACAAATAATCTTCTTTCCTTCCTCAGAGTTCCAGCAGTCTTACCCAATAGAGAACTATTATTAATTAGTTTTGCACCAGAAACTTTAGTAAGTGCAGTGTTAAAACGTGACACAAGAAAGCAAATTCGGGAGATGGTCAGAATCAAAATATTCATCAATTTAAATTCCCAGAAAACATTTATTACAGCTGACTTCGTTTAAGAGCTAGTTTCTTTCACCGGTTACAGGATCTTTTCATGCCTATGATCGAAAAATTCCTACTGCTTATCTATGGATACTCACCGTTAACTATGTCCAGAATTGCAGCAGCACTAGTGTTGAGTGTTGGCTGTAACAGTGGACCGACAACAAGTGCTGGGTTTATTGTAACCAGATCAATGCCTTTCTCTCTTGCAAACTTCCAGGCAGCACCCTCAGCCAAAGTCTTTGAGAGCACATACCAAAGCTGTTATAAAAAACGAAAGAGAAAAGGGGAGAATTCAAGATTATGGGAGAAAACAAAAGGACTGCAATCTAATTGAACAGTGAGCCATAAACATAGCAATTGAAGAAGAAGAAAAAAAATGTAAACCAGTTATCAGGAGAAGGGGAAAAAAGCTTACAGGCCAAGGTAAAAGCAATATTGTGACTTGCAATTGAATTTTCTTACACGACCCAGAAATGTGGAAGGTGGGCTAGATGTATATGTGTTGGAAGTGTGTAACAAATGGACCATAAGCAAAGGGAGAAACTTTAAATAAATCAGATATGTGTAACATACTACTCTACATCAAGCCACCTGACTGCATTGTGCATGTCTCAGATATGAAACAGCAAACAACAATTTACAAGAACATCGTTTGAAAGATCAAAAAGTTACAGAAATGAAGAAACAGAAACCCAAAATATCTTGAAGTTAATCTCATCCAATTAATTTTATCACAATGTCCACGATACTAATCAAAATTGTACTGTTTCATCCGGTAATGTAAGTATGCCTTTGGACATGACAAAGGAGATACTCTAGACTCCTTTTCCTTTACTTCCCAATAAGAGACATAGCATTTAAAGCTTTGAATAGTTTCTAGCAGAAAACAACCTTTCTCCTGTACAGAGAGTAAGAACTTTCCTATATGGAGGAGGCTTTTGCAATGAATATATTGAGAAGAGAACTAATGACTCCAGCTAAAGGATCTGTTTTTGAACTATGCTACAATAATTTCACTAAAAACTCCTTGTCACATTTTGCTTAGAAGAAATGAAGCAATAACTACTTAGCTTGATCAGAATATGCAACTTGGTCCCATTATGGTGAGAAATATAGTTGTTCCAATACAAATAAAAAAATGTTATCAATCAATGTATTACAAGCTTCATCACAATGCTACATAATGAATTTTTGGAAAATTTTCTTGCAAGAGAAGAAAAAACCAAAAGTACTCATCAAGATGATAATAACTTCGAGTCTCTGGGCAATAGAGGTACGAGACTGAAGGTAAAGTGATTTGATTTGCAAGCTACTTGTTTGTCCAAAAATAAACCCTCTTGACTCTCCTATATATCACAAAAAGTTCCCCTTCCTAGCACTCAACACAATGACAAAAAAGCTTCATTCGAGTTGCTACCAGTTTTGAAGATCTTCGAATTGACTGCCTACTTTGCAAAAAGCTACCTGCAGTCTGCAAACCTAACAAGGAAATTTTAATTGACCAATTACACATCTTTGATGTATTAGATGGCAGTCGAATTAGGGTCAAAGAACCAGTACTACTTCATGCCAAAAGAAACAAATATAGGTTTTAGCATACAACAGCCAATGTCTTCATGCACAAGATCAAGTCAAGTTAAAAGATGATGCAAATAATAGTTACAAACCTTCATATCCCTGGCAAGCTCTGGATCAGAGAACCAAGTCTCGTCAACCACTACATCAGGAGTCTTTGGCCGACGACTGATAATTACTGCAGCTACAGAGGATGTTAAAACCACTCTTTTAACTGATGAAGCTTTTGCACAAGCCCCTAGAACATTAAGTGTTCCCTTCAATGCAGGATCAATTAATTCCGCCTGAGAAGAGGATGGAAATAGTTAGTTGCAAGTCCAAAGCTGAAGCTAATGAAGCGGTTTGATCAACAAACGGGCGAAAGAAAACTATCATTTTTTTTCTTTTGAATCTTAAAACTAAGACTAGTTATACAGGTCATGTGATACAAGCTTCTAAACACCTAGAAAGTAATTAAAAAGCTACAAAAAAACTCTCAAAATGAAAGACTAAAAGCACACCTTACTGTTCATATATACACAAATTTATTCTGAAAATCATAATTCTTAAAATCAAACATTGTAAAGGTGGGAGGTCCTTGTCACATATCGCTTGCACCGATCTCGTTGTTTACACTAAAAGCAATCAAGTGAGACATAAACGAAAAAAGGCATTAGGCCCATGACGAATCCTGGTCTGTCTGCATAACCTCTCTGGGAGCGGTTGAATAGACACAATTATTATCGTGGCAACTTAGCAGCAATTGGATTCTCTTAAACCAACGGTTCGACAATGAACACAAAGCATGAGCACATGAACATTTGCCTATTTATCTTTGTGGCATTTGTAACGAAAATGTATCTCCACAAGTATCTTGAAATAAGTACCTAAAAATGTTAGTGGTATTGGACTTATATACTCTGTACAACGAATCAAGCAATTTTTTGTTACCTTGTATACATATAGGAATTCTTTATGAACACAATTTTAGCAAGTGAAAGTTTCCAAAATTGAATATTCTCATATTACAGTGCTATAACACATTGCAAACGTAGATAATGCATAGACACCATTAAGAACTGGGTGAAAGCAATGTTGCAGTCAATCCCCTATGTAGTGGATCAAAAGGAATATTTAACTTCCTATCTATCATAGTTGTGTATTGGTTTTTCAGTTATCTAAGGGATTGAAGTTGAACAAACTGTCAATTCTGGAAAGCAACGTTCAAAATATTAACACTACAAGTCTGAAAGGACTAAAAGAGGGTAAAGCTTTCAGTAAAGCTAGAAACCAATTGGTTGTGCATGGAATATGATGGATATGTATAAATGCCCATTGAAGCAGGTAGAAGTACGAAGCTCATGTATGAACGTATATAGGGTTTTTCTGGTCCCATGGAAGGTAAAGCTTATGCAAGATGGCTCCTATAGTAATGCTAAGTAGACCTGAAAACTTGTCTGCAAACTTCTAAGATACAGAGGTCGCTCCTATGTTCTGAACCCACAAAACGTAGATTTAACCACTCTGCTGAGTAATTTGGTACTAACTTCGCAAGCATCAGATTGGAACTCTGCAGGCACACCTGATATATTGATGCTACCACTATCTGGAACCATGCTGACAACGGTGGAATTCCAGTGTGGCTCTAACTGCAAACATCGGACTAAGGTGCCTAGCCCTTGATGAAGACTTTCAAGACTCTTTACAGACTTCTGTCCGTACCGGGTGAACTTTAGAGGTCCAATAGACACTTCATGAAAAGAGGTACAGCGGAGTTAGAACTCTTGGTACACTTCATGGGTCTTACTAATAAAGGGCGATTGGATCAGTTTCCTGATCCAGACTCATTTCATCCTATTGGAGCTTCTGATCATGCAGCAAGTGTCAGTATAGTTCTCGTTTTGGATAGCTGTAATTATTTTAGCGAGTTCAAGAAGCTTGGGACACTAAGTTAAAAGGAACTTTCACTTCTCAGGTGTACAACAATTTAAAACTGTCTTAGCAGCCTGTAAGCACCTACCAAGAGCAATGGCGATAATAGCTTTGAAGTTTAAAGGTGATTTGGCTTGTTATAAGCAGATGAATGATGGTACTATGTCTAATAGTTGGGTACAGAAGTAAGCTTCCAGGAGTCGGATCCTTTTGTTCTGAAGTCCTAGGGTGCAAAGAATTGGATGTCAAAAAACGGGGTCAAACAATGTACATAGGAATACCAAAAATTCTACGATAGAACAATTCAGATGAGAACTTAGAAGCAAGATTATTCATCAATTTGAAACAATTAAGAATTAGGGGTCCGTTTGAATGCAAGATAAGTAAAGCTCTATTGTTTTTAACTTTGTCCGAAGATGCCAAAAAAAGCACAACGTTGTCAAGAGCATCACGATTCTTCTCTAAACACCTACTTGCCTTGCTCATCCTACACCAAAATTAACATGTAAGATCTTAGTCAATGCCAACTGAGGGTTAATTGGTTTAAGATTAGTAAGATAAACTTAAATGTAGTTATCCTCTATAATCTCCGTTGGAGGCTGGGCCCTTGAGCCCCTTGAGTTACAACAGCTCCAAATTAGCTTCGTCTAAGATACCCTTTCTAGCTATACCTTGGTCATTTTACTTCGGCATACTCCAGTACAAAAGAAAGAGTATGCAACTATACGTTTGCTTACAAGGGCCATTGTGTGAAAGAAAAAAAAGGAGGAAGAAATAAGAGCTGAAAACTCCTACCATAGCCTAGGAAGTGAGAGAAGAGTGTCAGATAGAAAGCCTTTGCATTGCACAACAGATATTATAACCAGCATATTGATGTATAGTTATTTCTCTTGGGAGAAAAGCAGATTCCACCAAATTATAACAATGGCAATCCAATTCATTTTATCTGAGAAAAACTAATATTAACCAGCCTTCTCAAGTTGGAGCTACCGCAAATGACCTCCAGCAGCATGATTGCATGCAATTGTTTGTCACCAAGAGGAACCATAACAGATGATAAAGAGAAGAGAAAGGAACTTGGTAGTCAAAGACCAGCCCTATGCCGAGAGACAAATATTGATTTGCAAATTCAAAGATGCTATATTGGAACTTACTCTATGCATGATGGAGTATCCTAATGCAAATCCCTTCCACTGCCCAATGGCCAGTCATGTTAAAATCAACCACAACGAATAATACCCATTACAAATGGTGTTCCCCCATCACAATAGAGGCATTTGTTTCAGACTCTTGATAAATAATTCTGACAAGATTGATACACCAGGATTCTGTGATATGATCTTCAGGAAGTGAACTTTGATACTTCTGGACTACGGTCCCATAAATGATATTTAAAGTCTACTAAATAACAACAATAAGTCACTTAAGAAAAGAGTAACACGGGAAAAACCTGTGGATCAGCAGCTCTATAGAAAAAAGGGGACGCAGTATGAAAAACACCTTCGCAACCATCAATTGCAGCATCAAAGGAGCCTGCTTCCAATAAGTCTGCTTTGAATAGGTGAAGTCTTTCCTTAGCACCATCAAGTGCAAGTAAATGGCCTGTTTTCTTCGGGTTATCTGAGGCAAGAAGCAGAAAAAATTCCACCTTATATGATGGTAAAAGCTTCAGCCCTATACAATGATGCTGAGCATGGAACCAAAGTACCTTTGTGCTAAGCTAGCATAAAGTTTCTTATTTTGCAGCCATAATATAGTAAAGATGTATGCCAACTTAGGCTAGCAAACAAAATCAAAAGCACCATTGTACCAATGTCGTTCATCTTTATATGATGCAGTGTACTCTATCGCATTCTTAAATATATCACATACTTAATGTGGATTTAAATGAAAATACGACTTGAAGCCATCATGTACTTACAAAATTCGATAGAAAGTATTTAAATTTTGAGTCTAGAAAACGGATGATACAACAGAAATGACTTCAGGGTATCTGGTCACATCATACCAGAACACATAAGACAAGCTGTCCAATATTAAGGCACTAATTCTGAAGCTAAAAGACACACATGGAAGGGCAAAACATTATTTTCACCAAAAATCGTTGAGGAACTCATCCACATTCACATTTTGGTCAGAATGTAAACCTCTGTTTTACTACTAAATAATTTAACAGCATGATAATGGTATAGAAGAGGAAGGCAATTTGAAGTGTCCCATTCGAGTTGTGAAATATTGCCAATTTTCACTTAACGACGCCAATGTTCTGTAACAAACTTCTTAACAAGGCAAATATAACACACTAATTTAGCAAATAGACAATGAATCCTTTGAGCTGACGGCTATACCCATTTGATTTCTTTTACAGGCTTCCTCTCAAGTGATGCTACGTACATACTTGCACACTATTAGCAAAAGTTTAGCTACAGTCTTTTAGATAAATGACTACAATGAGACAACGATGTCGCTAGATGTTTGGGTCATTTTCTTCACTTTAGTTCAAATGATTGCGTCCTTAGGAACGTGCACTCTGTATTGGGACACCAATTTGCATATGTGTCTTCTTATGAATTTGCCAAGAGCTTGTGCTACACTTATTTTTGTCAGAGGACAAGCACTTAGGCTGGTTGTATAACGCCGGTTCTTGTTTGTCTTAGTAGAGCCTGTCGTGGACTCAACCAACGGTGGCGGGTTCTGCAGGTAAAAAGAAAGTGGACCAACCGGCAACGCCCAAAAAACGTACAAGCGTCGCTAAAGGCATTTTACGTGACAATAGTCCGGTCATCGCGCCTTATTTCCTTATAGCAAAAACATTTGACTTTAGCCATAGAAACTTAGGCCGCTTACCATATTCGTTTTCTATTTTTAGCAATGATGATGAAAAAGATTTGCGTACTTTTACTATTTTCTGTTTTCATTTTGGATAAAATTACTCAAATAGTAACAAAAAACTGAACCCAATATAAGAAAAAATAGCTAAATTTTTTTTGTGAAAATGATAAAAGTACATGAACGGATTTTAAAACTGAATATGAAAATCATGAAAATGAAAACAGAAAACGAATATGGTAAGCGTACGGGGCCTTATGTAATTTGTCTAATTGAATTTACAACCTTACCTTTGCCCTTTCGGATGAGTGAACAGGATGATATGGCTCGTCACTACAGTAAATATAATGAAGAAAAAAGAAAAAGCAACACAACAAGGATCAAGAATCCAATCAAAGTAGAAATGGAACTGCATGTCAAGTTGCATGCCATTAGAGCTAAGAGGGTACAAGTGATATATCCTCGAGGGTGAAAGATGAAGAAAAGATGATCGATTAAAGGGTAACACATACTGGGGTCACGGACGGAAGCCTTGACAGTGTAGCCACGTTCCAGCAAGAACTTGACGAGCCACGAGGCTATGAAACCCGACGCTCCGGTCACGCACACCGTCTTCCCTGCTCCGCTCATCTTATCGACGCTAAAGAGCTCTTGTGTGTGTTTGTGTGCGTCTGCGTACTTGCGTTCTACAAGTTGGGGGCTGTCCTCGTTCCGAATTTTATGGTGTTAAGTGAAGGTGATTGGGTCCAAAAGTGTACGCACTTAATCCATTTTGGATCTGTGACGGGAGCCGTGACGATGGCATTGGGAAACGTAGGCGTTGGACCGTGGTAATTCACGCTTTGAACGTGCTTCTCACGAGTTCTACGCGGATCTTGTTTTCTTTTATACGGTTACGTTTAAATTTAAATTACGAGTATATTTGAAATCAATTCTAATTTTAATTTTTTGTTTTAAAAAAATAAAATTAAAATAAGTTTAATTTTTATCTTTTACAAAAATAAATGAGTATTTGATTACTCAGCTTTTATTTTAAATTTTTTCTTTAGTAGTGGTTGCGGTGGCGGTGACAGGCCGGTAGCCGATGGCCAACGGGGGCAGGTGGCGGCGGGGCGGTGGTTGTAGTCTCAAAACAAAAATAAAAACTGAAAGCCCAAAATTCCAAAATAAGAGTTTTCAAAAACATACTGTGTGTCAAACACGTTTTTTTCTCCAGTTTACAAAATTGGAAACCAATCAGTTTTTAAACGGTACCTAAGTTTAGAGCTTTGTCGCATACATGGCTTAATTTGAATCGAAAATAGAAAATGCGACAACACAACATCGCGTTTCTGCCTAGGTCGGACCAAAAGGTGCATGAGATGCATGCGCGAGCATACGTTCTTTCAGAACAACCATGTTAGCCGAATTCTGCATATTGCATGTGCCCACTCTTTATCGGCTCATTTTTACCTCTTTTTATTTTCCTGTAATTTTATCCATGTCAATATAAATTTTGTGAGCAATCTGGAACGGAAGGAAAACTAGGTTCTTGAAGAACTTCTGAAGCAACTACACCGGTCCTTGCATAATTCGGAACTTTTTCAAAGCTTTATAAAGGGACACAGAAGATGAAGAGGGCAAGGAGTGAAGTATATGCAATGCTGAGGCTGGTGCTTCCTGTATAATAGGTGAACATCTGTATCATAATTGACGGGAGCATTCTTACGGTAAAGCCTTTTTTGAAACTCCAAACTATACTCCAAATCAAGGTCAGTTTTTGGATATTTTTTAATAATTAATAACCGCTTCACTCCACTGTAATTTAAACTTCCTCATCCCCATATTTCTAAGAACTACACTGAAATATCCAACTGTCAACATTTTTACACTAACCTGGTGCTTCTTTCATCTTGGTCCCCATTTTATGGTAAACTCGTTTTCTTTTTATGGACTTTTCATTATGTTTATCAATTAACTAGCTTTACGAATATTTTTTATTAATGGCACACGCATCGCGATAGCAAGTCTTGAACCTGCCTGCCATCTCTATTGCAGCCAGCCAATGGCACACGCGCACATATCTCCATCCAATCTACACAACTCCGTGTTTCATCATATACCTTATTCCAGAGTTCATAGGGGCTCTAGCAAGTTAACCGAAACTCTGATGGGATGCGACCATCACCTCCACCCAGATGAGGTGATCTATTCAGCGTATTGTAATGTGACGAATTATCCATACTAGCTATGAGTATCATTACTAAGCATCAACATTCAACTTTACACAAAAAAAAAAGTAGCCAAGCAGCACTTGCACCGTACGGAGGGATGCAGATAGCAGTCCTACGCCATAATTATTAATGTTACACCACTGAGCAACTCACTCCGTGACTTTGTAGTCAGTGGCAGCGGAACTAGGATTTTTCTCCGAGAGGTGCAAAAAATATACTATTTTCGCCATGTTTGTTTATATTTATCTTTTTTATTTCTATTTTCAACAACTTTTTCTAATTGATTCTTATACTTTTACTTTTTTTAACACTGTCATGCAAAATATTTCAGTCCTTAATATCAATTACTCTAATTCCAAACACCACAGCCAAATTGCATAGCAAAACTAACTCACCAATATCCTCTCAAAGTAGTACAAAGCATAATACATAAAGGGAAAAGTGCATAAACCACCCTCGTGGTTTGGGTCAGTTGCAAAAAGACCTCTTCAGTTTCAAAAGTTGCAAGAAGACACCTGGGGTTAAAAATGTGTTGCATCCATCAAAAAACCCGTCTCTTTTAACAGCATTTGGGGTAAACGCGCCTAAATGGCAAGTAGCATTGTCAAATACTCATTGGAAACCCGTTTTTGCCCTTGGATAGATCTCTTTATATACAGGGGTAGTTTAGGCAATTCATTGATAAAGTTGGATTTTTTTACGGATGCAACACATTTTTAACCTCAGGTATCTTCTTACAACTTTTGAAACTGAAGGGGTCTTTTTACAACTGACCCAAACCACGATGATGGTTTATGCATTTTTCCCTTATAATTACCAACTTCAAAGTGTATAAAGTACGATGAAAGCTGATAAATGAATGTCCACATTAGATCATATGCAAACAAAGAAAGGTAGTTAACCATAAGAAGGCACTGCTACTAATAGTATAACTACTGCTCTTGTCTTTAGGAAGGTCTAACCATTTCATCAAAAAGTTGGTGTGCGTTCAAATCCGGACCCCAACTCATCGCTAACCATATCAAACCAATCTCATTAAAGATTATTATTATCTACAACAACTTGCAAGATTAGTGCTAGCTTCACATGGCTAACCAACACATGTTTTTCTTCTTCTAACAAAAAAAGAAAACCAGAGAGAAAAATAAAAAAAACGGTTCACCCAATAGAAAAATAACATATTATCAAAGCATTTCATTTCGAAGAAGACGACTCTATTAGCATGAAAGTTAGCAGGAACAAAAGGATGAAAGTTAGCAGGATCAAAAGGAAGAAATCACGATAGGAGGGCAAATATGTACTGAAAAAGCGAAATTACAAAAGGCAGGGTTTGCCCGCGGTCGATTCCTCGTTGACGTCGCTGGCAGAGGGATGTCGGCTGGTGGCTGTGGAGTCTTCATCGGTCATTATCCGCCGTTGCCGACTCGCCGGCCACACGCCGTCGCCGGTCTTCTCTCAAATCTGGAATAGAAGGAAGAAAATTTGCCAATCTTCTCTCGGCTATCTTGATTCGAGGAAGAGAGAGAGAGAGCCAGAGAAACCCTCTGTGCTGTGTCGCCGTCCGACCGTCGCCCAGAGAGGGATGCGAGAGAGAGTGGGTCAGTGGGTGAGAGATTCGGCCACAGAGAGAGAGGTGATGGAGAGAAAGGACGTGAAAATAATTTATTATTATTTTTTTTTAAGTTCAGGGGGTGCATCACAACGTGGTTCTGCACTGTTTGTAGTACCAGTTGAACCTAGTCATGGGTCTCTATTCATATGGGTTAGATTATCATCATATGTAATGTAGCTTACTCAACACATGAGCATCAGTCCTATCCCCCTCCGTGTATCTTCAACAACCTTTTTTATTATTGCATTTATAAGCGCGTCTAACAAATTCTTATATGGCCTCACAAATTTTATGGATATAACCTGATTATTAAGCAGATGTCTCAAAATATTACGTCTCAAACAAAGACGCAATGTAAACCTTATTAAGTGTTAGAGCAAGGCATGCATGAGAGTCAAAAATGCAAAGAAACCGTTTTGTCATCGTGATATGACTGACAGGAGGTTCCTAACCCACTATCTTTGTATCTGCCAATTCTCCAGCAAAAAATTGATTTCAGACCTCTAGGAGAATGGGAAGGCAATTGAAGAGTAACTCGGCAGCGATCATAGCATTTGGAGCAAGTTTGTCTTTTATTGTTATGTAATATATGCATGAATCACCAAAACCTTTTAGATATAACTTTGTCGCGCGGACGCAGATCAAGGAAATCTACACGCCGTTGAAAAGCTATCCAAGAGCAGTTCGCCCCAAAGGGGCACAATTAACCTTTGGTGTAGCAATAGTTTTGGAATGGCAGAATCAATCGGGAAGATCCTCAAAATCATGGTCAAAATTTGAGTCCGCTAGTTAACCAACTTTGATATGAGTGTTTCACCACTTTCAAGCCTTCTACTAGACTTGGCCTAAGAGAAAGCAAAGGATCCATAGATGCATGGGCTTTGGCCAAATAGTGGAAATTCGATTCTATCGAAAATTACCTTTCTGGCCTTAACTAGTTTTAGGATTCTTAACCGCGGAGACCCTAAGGCTGTGCAAAGAAAGTTTATTCGTTGAAGCATATTCGAGATAATAAGATTCAAGTACGGAGAACTTCTTCCTGTCAATTCTAAGTATAAATAAGTTTCAATGACTATTAATTTGCTCGCCCCGGATTCTAGCGAATTAGAGGGAGCGATATCTTTGCCTTAATTTAGGGTTGTGTGTGTGTGTTGTTGAGGTGTGGGGGGGGGGGGGGGGGGTTTGATGTCTCTTAAAAGGGCTAACGACAACGTTGGTCAGCCTCGAGGGTAGAGGAGCATGCGACAGAGTAGAAAACTGGCTAGATTGTTGCTTTATCACTAATGGCCAATTAATTATGATAAATTTCATTATTACGTGGTACGATTAGTCCTTTAAATTACAATTTGTTGCGTGTTGATCATCCACCAATATAACTTGCATTAGCGAGGAGCCAAACCTATTCCACGGGATTCATTAGGAAGCGTCCTAGCAGTGCAATCCAAGAAGATCTGTGTAAGGATTAAGGGACCCACAATATGCAAGCAATAGCAGCAGGGGAAGATGCCATGTCTGGTTATGAACGTGGATTCAACTATGTCCACATAAAGGGAGATGCAGTATCAGCCATTAATGCCTTTAATTCACCAAAGGACAATATATTTGTGATTGGAGGAATAATTGACCATGTGAAAAGAATTGCTCACTGTTTTGAACAGGGATGAGTACTAAACCGTTCAAATCGATCCGAACCGTTCAAACCGATCAAATCGAACCAATCCAATCCGAACCGTCCAAAAATCTTAACGGTTTGATTTCATATTTTCCAAACCGACCTTGGTTCGGTTTAGTTCACGGTTCACATTTTTTAAACCGATTTCAAACCGACCTATGATATATTAATGTATTTTTAGTAACATTCCATTGATAATTACACATATAAGCCACTAAGCAACTCCAAATAAACAAATCTTGAAAGTTGAAGAAACGAAAATATTAACAATACTTAGAAACAAAAATTTTGTGATCAATATCTAGTTTGTATTTACTCATTCTTTCTCATTCATCAATGAGAACTTATATATCGAATGAAACAAGTTTATATGCAATTTAGAAAAAAATATAACTTCAATTAGTAGTGTGCAAAGGAACAATGTTTTTAAGTAGGCAAACCGATCCAAAACGACTAAGCCGAACCGTTTAAATCGAGCAAACCGAACAGTCCAAACCGATGGTGTTTGGTTTGATTCCGTTTACAAATTTTCAAACCAAGGGGTAACGGTTCGGTTTGCAGTTTGACCCCCAAACCGAACCGTGCTCACCCCTAGTTTTGACGCATGTAGGTTTCAACACATCATAATACCAGGCATTACACCAAAAGAAAAATCAAAAGATCACGCGATGAAGCAGGTCGTGGACTAGCTAGGTTGGACTAGCTAGGTTTGCTTGTAATTTAATTGAAGCACTAGTATGGATGGCGGAGGCACCACAAGTTATAATGTCTTCCATCCTCAAGGATTGTGACCATCTCAATAAATAAAATCACATTTTTCCACCAAAAGACATATTGTCTTGCTAGAAGTATTCAGTTTTAATATCTATCTTTACTTCTAAAGTGGCTGCATAGCTTCACTTCTTTTTCAGCTTCACAACATAGATGTTCAAGAGGTGGAATGTGACTCCAAACTGCTAGTCCACAATGTTGGCCACTGGATATATATCTCTTCCATGGCATGTTTATTAGATGGTTGATCAGTTTATCCACATTCTTCCTACTTCATGTTCTCTCTCTCTCTCTCTCTCTCTCTTGTTTATAGACAAGGAAACTCCTTACGGTTAGATTGGCAGCCTTCAGCGGGTTGATTGTTCTGCCTTCTGGTCTATGTATGATCTTCGAAGGGTGCATATATCAAACCGTCGGTGCTGTACTTGCATCTACTTAAGTAGCAGCCGAGTTTTATCCTGCTAGAATAAGTAGGAAGACGCATAAGGCAGCATGTTGTGCACAAGAAGATGCTCCATTCTAAGAATTCAGCATGCGATCATTTCAAGTGGTTCTTCGAAAAATTAAAGGCTTTGTTCAATCAGAGGCTTCTGATGAAGTTAAGGCATTTGATTTTTGAAAGTTTTTAAAATTTTTACTGCGAATTTTGGTTGAGAGTGGCTTCTGCATCGCCATATACAAAATGGTGGTGACATTCCAAGTTTATTCCTTGATGTTATAAAAAGGGATTTAGTACATGACTCATAAAACTAAAGCTGCTAGAAACCAAATACAACAAAGGGTCTGAAGCACACAAAACATTAAGTTCAAACAGCCAAAAGACTCTCACATAGCAGCTGTTGGGACCTAGAATAAATTTTTCTCCTTCAAGCTGTCCACGGTCTCCTTGATACTTTGCTCAAAAGGTATGAAGTCGATCCCCAAGGATTTTGCTTTCTCCTGGGAGACCTGATATTTTGGCATCAACTTCTCATCTACACACCTGCAGCAGATATTTCAAAAAGTTAGTACAAATATGGAGAAAATCGAGAGAAATCAGGCACCAGATTCCACGTCTAAAGCTGGTTAAAACACCAAACTAGAAAGAGGAAGTTTGGGCTATCTTCTGCAGTTCTTCATAATCTTGTAATAAATTCATGGAGAGGCATCCAAGCACATGCACTTTAAACTTAACACGCAAAGTTCCATCATCAGAAGCATCATTAGCTGTAGGTAATCTTGGATATGAACACATGAAAGCATGCAAAAAATTAGGACCCCAAAAAGTTGATACAAGGCCATGGCTTTAGATCAATTAGAACTTCGTTTGCTTGTTAGAGTCAACGAACTATTCTGCAAACTCTACACTAAGTGAAACAAATCGTAAAGTAACGAGGGCAAAGAACTATTGCGTTTGACTTAATCATTAGTTCTTATCGAAAAACTCTTAGTTTTGTAGAGTCAAATTTACTTTCACCAAGAGTGATTAGACATCAAAGCTCATCTTCAATTTGTCCTTTTCTCCCGTTTAACTGAGGACGAGGTCAAATACAGATTGGCGACGTAAGTTCAGCTTAGTAGCAGCCAGCAGGGGTTGCCACAACAAGTGCCTACTAACATATCACTCGCTGTTTAGAGCTAAATCAACATAGACGAGAACTAAATAAGTCTTATCTGGGACTGCAATTTATGATGCTTACCAGTGACAAAGCTATAGCAGTATGTTCAAGGCCTAGCAGTATCGGCACATTAGAGCTTTAAGAGGCTCGAATAACTCATCTGATGTTATCTATATTAAGTACCTAACAAACCCTAGCAAGAGTAGTTTCAATTCTGAAAGGGTAGAGGTGTAGTACAAAGGGTGATACTTGAGCAGCTTCAAAAATGAAAATGGTTTAACCAACTTAGCGACGTATCTATTCTGATTTCAACTCTAACTGGAACTTTGACTATTTCTGAGCACACTTACTTTTCTGGAAGCTTGTGAGAAGGATAAAGCTTGCCCAGTATCTCAACAATATCAGCATAGTGTGCAACCTCCTCAACCATACAATATCTTCCGCTAGCCGAAGGAATCTCAAATGCTTGAATATGTGCATTAGCAACACTCTTAACATTAACCCATCCAACACTACCATTTGGATATGTTTCTGCCCCTGCGTTAAACAAAGAAAATGACAAACCAGGATCAGAGTTAACTAGAAAAGAAAGTTTCATAATCTTAGAAAATATAATTTCAAGTGGGTGCTGGTAAAGCAACTATTTAGTATTTTATGAAAATTCTTACTGCTCAGCTAAGGGTACATACCATTCATCAAGTTCAAAATTGCTTCAGCACTTGTGTTGAGTGTTGGCTGCAACAGAGGGCCAATAACCATTGCAGGGTTAATGACAACCAGATCAATACCCTTCTCTTTTGCGAATTTCCAGGCAGCATCCTCAGCCAAGGTCTTTGAAAGCACGTACCAGGCCTGTTAGCAACAAAGAAAGAGGTGAATGGAAGATCATTGAAGAAACGAAAAACGCATGGTATCTTAATCAAAATAGTTATGTCCTGAATGGCAAAGATGATTCTAAGTAACAGTTACACACCTGAATTTTCCTGCAGAACTCTATATCAGACCACCATGTCTCATCAACTACAACCTCAGGAGTCAAAGGCCTGCCATTCATTGCAACAGAAGCTACAGAAGATGTCAACACCACTCTCTTAACAGATGAAGCTTTTGCACATGACTCGAGAACATTAAGTGTTCCCTTTAGTGCAGGAGCGATCAGTTCTGCCTGAAAATACGAAGGAAGCAGTTAGGTTTCAATAACAAAATCTCCTCAACACAACCATATTATATTAAGATCTGTATCCTTTTTTAATAATGTCATCGTTAGGACCTGTAGCATGTCATAAAAATTGATGATCCGTGCATATAGAAGCCAATGCATAAACACTACTAGCTGAAAAGATACCTCAGGATCATTGGTGGCGAAGAAGAAAGGCGACGCTGTATGGAAGACACCATCGCAACCATCAATTGCAGCATCAAAGGAGCCTTCTTCCAGTAGACTAGCTTTGAACAAGTGAAGTCTTTCCTTAGCTCCCTCAAGTGCCAGTAAATGGTGTGTTTTCTTTGGATCACCTGTAGAGAAACAGACGATTGATAAACATCTTCAGTAATAGTATTGTGTGCCAAGCTTAACTGCCAATATGCATTATGTGGAAAGCAGAGCAAAACTGTGTACCATAACACAATTTGAAACAGTCCTGCCATATGCTGGAAGAAAGTACACTAGCATCATGTGTTGTAACGTGGTTAATGATACTAGTCATGCAATTGCAAAATTAACACCCCCCAACACAAAAAAGAAATCAAAGAAAAATGAGTTACTTAAAGATCATGCATGCTTAAATCTTATCGAGGAAGTGATATGATCTCCAATCAAGGGGCTTCATTATTTCTTCGATAAAAACTGCAGCTTTCTTTCGACTCTGCCATCTCGAGGAAGTGATATGCTTTAATTCTTTACTGCTAGACTTCTCCATAAGATAAAGTTACCAAGGTTGCACGAAAACTATAACTTAATGGAAATCCAAATTACTCATCTAATGACACTTGTACTACTGTTATTTACACGTCTGATATTCTTTTAGCAGCACTTCTAAAATCTAATGACAAGGTTACTGACGGGTTTGAATAATTTTAATCTTCCGAATTAAGAATAAATGTGTTCTTGGTCCACTGCAAATCCACATCCTGTGCAAAAAAATTAAGTAATACAAATTCGCCGGTAAAGCTAAAGATCCTGAGATCCGAAGTACTGCTAAAACACTCTGTAGTGGCAAGACAAGAAAGTTGAAGGTAGGCTTCATATAAATTTAAATTTTCAGAGCATTAAATGCTGTATTATGATAGCTTTTCCAATCTCATCCTATGTAGTTCTGATTCCTTTATTTCATTTTGTTGAATTATGAATCTTCTCCTTCTTTTGCCTCTCTTCATAATCAGCTAAGATCGATGGTTAATTCTGCATCAAAGCTTCGTATCAGTCCGTAGCTGATCTGCAGTTACAAAAAAACATATGTTTTGCTATGAAGGTAAGGACTCCACAGATCACTTCTATCTGCATATATATTTTTGGTAATGACTGCACAGATCGATCACTTCTATCTAATCCTCTTCAGACGACGAATGCCTTTCCTTGCTAGTAATAGGTTCTAAGAAGGCTCGTGTTGGGCAGCCCTCTTATAGCTGGTTTCTGGTAACTAAAGTCAAAGAGTACTTAGCTGACCAAGTGTATTATTTGACGTTTGGTCTTTAATTAAGCATGCCCAAACTGACCAATGGAAAGCAAGAAAGACTAAATTCAAAATCCAAAAAGAGCAAAGAATCTGAGGAAGTTAACAAATAACGCCACACGGATCAACAGTGTGATTAAGTCGAAAGTTCTGAGCTGCTTGTAGAAAATCTGTGTATTTTCCTCAAGCCAAAGTGAACAACGAGATCATCCATCAGAATGAACAAGTTCTCTGTTTGCAAAAGACCATATAACCCGTTATGGCAGCAACTACAGATCCTTCAGCCAAAAGGTAATGGAAGGAAGAGAAGTAGCAGTAAAGAAGTTGGACTTACTGGGGTCACGAACAGAAGCTCTGACAGTGTAACCCCGTTGCAGCAAGAACTTGACTAGCCATGAAGCTATGAAACCGGACGCTCCGGTCACGCACACCGTCTTCCCTGCTCCGCTCATTTTCCGGCCTTCTTTCTCCCTGTGTGTGTGTGTGTGTGTATTCTGTGTATAGCTGTTGTGGTCCTTGTGAAGTTTGCTTCTTCCAAATTTATATTGGAGCTCTACTATTTCCTGGAGTAAATTATAGAATGGTCCCTCGTGTTTGTATACAATTTTTATGGGATCCTTAAATATTGATTTGTTTCATTTTGGTCATCGTTTAATACTTTCTTTTCTAATTGGTCCGATCCTTTAGGTTTGCAAAGTGTAATACGCCATCAATTTAAATATGGAGACCTTAGAAAGTAACTCTGCCGCACTATAAGGTCACCGACTCTCCCACATCCATCAGTACACTACATCCAAATTACACCAAAAAAGTTCAATCTTGAAATAATTCTTTTCACCTGAGATGAACATCAAATTCGGCCGCTTTATAATCGACAAAATCTTAAACTTTAGGGACTTAAAGCTCTAATAGGAAACTAAAGCTAAAGTAAAGGACCAAAGAAAAATAAATTCAACATGAAGGGCCCTTTAAAAATTGGACTCAAACATAGTGGGCTATTTCTATAGTTTATTCTATTTTCTCTTTAGGCGAGTTGGATGTCGTCTTTATACTAATTTATTTTCTAGTAATATCTGCCATCGCCTCATCGATATTATTTATAATTATAATAATGGCTTATGATTTGGTTTCTTTATGATAAGCATCAGAAATAATCCTTAGGCTAAAGCTATAAGACTTTAGTCAGATTCACACCTCCTTTTCTAAAAACTGGTCAGATGTTTCAATATTCAACGGAAAAAAAATGTTTATAATTACCTACGCAATAAAAATGTTATTTACGTCTATTTAAGCGGTCAAGTCTTTTGGCACCGTCAGTTAGCTGACAGTTATCAAGTCTTGCCCGAAACAATTCGGGTTTAAAGGAGATCGAGAGACGGAGAGGACTATCCAAAGGTGTAATCCAGACTCGAGTGGCATTCGATCAGCTCTGTATTATTATGGTGCATCAATACCAGCGCACCACCCTAAAGCTAACCACATGTGCTTTCTCATAAAATAAGATTTAAAGTATGTGGAGATTTGTTTAACCACATGCATAATGTTTCTTTCCTATTTAGTTATGTTGCTGAGAGTTGGTGAAGCTGTAGAGCGTTGTAGCTGCCTTTCTAAAAAAATGCTATACGCACATGACGAAGTTTCCATTGCAAAGAAAAAGAAAAAGATGAGCATCAGCCACATGCTTTTGAAAGGGTACAGGAATATCCGGTTTAAGCCACTATATAAAAAACTGTCACTAAATTTTTTTTCGCTAGAATGTACGGTGATGATATTTTGTCGTTAAAATGTATTCAGTGACACTTTTTTGTTGTTACAGCAAAGGTGGTGTTCTAGAGCTGCATGCAAGAGAATAGTGCTAATGTTTATGTAAATGCATGTCCCAAAAAAAAAAAAAAGTATCTTATGTGCATAAATGCTTTTAAAAGAACTCTAGAATTAAAATCGTCATGACAGCTTTCGTTCAGTATAGTGACAAATATTTGTAGCATTTGTTGCCGAAGCCACCCAAAACTACTGTTTAACTTGTTATATATACTATGTCTGACAATACTAAGCAGTAAGCAGACATTGAGTTTTTAAGATTATATATATGGTAACTACATTAATTGTTCTAGTTCTTGAGATCTGTGGTCACCACTTGCACTAGGTAGTTTATAAGTATTACGAGAATTGCACTTCACTTCTATTTTGTCTTTGAGAAGACAATAACAAAAAAAGGAAGGAAAGGAAAAAATGAAAAAAAGATAAGGGCTTTTTTACTCTCTTTAAAAAACCCTGGCCGCTATATTTTCGTGGAGCGCCTCACTCTATATTCCTCCTTCGCTTCTGTAACTTTGAATTTTTCCTCATTGTGTTTACTCTCAACTTGTTTATTGATTTTATGCGATGTATCCTCTGCTATCAGAACATGAGCAAAAATCAAACTGATGAAGGCACCGATTCCCATTTGATTGGCTCCAGCGATATGCATTTTGTTTATTAACGTGGAGGTCATGTTATTGAGACTCGGGATGCGCTAAATGCATTAATTTCGTGAAACAATCCAAAGTCCTTCAACAATGGGGCGCGCTATTTTTTTTCTATCATAGTCATAGATTACTCCTAAACTCGTATTCATAAATTCACATTCTAACCCGAAGAGGGCAACTTATGCACTTTTTCATATCTAGTTGCCACGTTGCATAAAAAACGCACATTAAATCTAAAGAACTAATATTTGAGCCTAGCCATTTTAGTTTCACTTTCCACACTTAAGGTCTCTCCAAGTGTCATCATAGAATCACTTTTAGCGGCACTTACCACAGTGAATCTAATCTCAGACATTAAAAGCTCTTAATATCCTAATTAGCTAGTGTAGGTTGAGGTGGGTGCACCATTTCACATAAAGAAAATGTAGAAGCTATCAAAGAAATAGTTTTTCAATTGTTATTTCTTTTTGCTTGATTAAAACCCCAAATACATTTTCAGTAAATCTAGAATTCAACCTAAATAAATCAAAACCTGGGAAAAAAAAATAAAGAAGAAGAAGCATATTACCTTATCATTAGAACCTTGAACAGAATATCCACAAAACCTTAATCCCCACAAAATTGAAAAAGACGATGTACAAACCTCCAAAAGTTTACTCCAATTGAATTGAATGTTTAAGTTTCTATTCATTTATACTGTTCTAATGCAAACCAACATGATGATTTGAGTTTCTATTAATTTGTTTTTCTTGGTTTCATATGTTTTCTTTTCTTCTTACTCACGTTCAGGTGAATTTTAGAGTATTGCCTTGACATTCATCTTTATTAGATTCTTTACTAGTAAAGGGCATTTTTCGCACTAAGCATTTGCAAGAATTTCAAACGTTCACATTGTTTGATGAGCTTGCTAAAGAATAACCATTACGGAGTTTCTCTGTTGTAACGGTTGTACTAATGAAATATTACCATTAAAAATGTTTTATCGATATTACTGTAATATATAGTGATAATTCTTTTACCACTGAAATACATTTCGCAAAAAAAATCACTACAGTTGTATAGTAGTACGTAGCAGAGCATCCAATTCCATTAATACAGAGGTTAGAGGCTTGTGCATCTTGCACATTTTTAAGATAATAAGTTGATCTCTTTAGTAGTTCTGATAGATACACGTGCCCCAGTCTAAAACAATAAAAATCAGATAAATGTAATTAATTAATAAGTAAAGAATAATCATTTTTTGACCCAAAAGAGAATATAGAACTATAAAGAAATTGACCGACGCCTCTGACGCCAGTAGAACTCGGCAAGTGTAGATGCCCCCAAGGACTTTTCAATGTAGTAGTATCCTACCACCAAGCGCGTAGGTCAGCTGGTAAGGGGTTGTCCTAGCTTAACCAGAGGTCTCGTGTTCGAGCCCTGGGAATGCAGCTGCGTTAAAACTTGGTAGGGAGAGCTTTTCCGCCCATGTGGTCCTGCCCGGCTCGAACCCGGATTAGTCGGCTCCCAATGTGGTGTTCGGAAACCGGGTAGTCTAACCAAAAAAAAAAAAATGTAGTAGTATCCTGTATTTGATTTGCTTACCGTAGGGTACACATAGATTCGCCAGCCACCTATAATAATAGAAATAAATTATAAGCACCCACCCACATATGCAAGGTGGCTAATGCACGTGAGTGGCAGTCGTACTTATGATCATTTTTCTTTTAACAAAGGGCCTACCAATATAGAATTAACTTTTGGTTTCTGCAATATGGACCATGAAGCATGATCGTTCTTCTCGTGGAATGAATCTGGACGGATCGGAAGATACTAATTGGGTGGGAACACTTTCAAGACAAAAAAACGTGTTAATAGCGAAGTGGATCTAACCCCGAGGGGTGGGTGAAGTGTGGCAAATGTTCTTGAGGTATAACTTCAAGATTTCAAGTTCAAATCCCTATATTGACGGGTCATATAAATTAAAATTATGATAATTTTAAAAAAAAAGAATAGCCAATGGGAATCTAACATGAACACTCTTATCTGAGACTGGACTAGTATGAGAAAGCTCTTAAGAAATAAAGGTGTGCAGACTTGCAAGACTCACACCCTTGCAAGACTTCTAGTGCTTTACTTATTATTTTTTCTTAGAGTCTTTTGCCCTAATAAGTTATCTTAGAATATGTCAAGTAACAAGTGAACCCTTAGCTTGTTCTCGGCTATCCTTATTTATTCGTGGGTCCAGGTTGTTGGCAAACTTGTTGAGATAATTCCACTTGATCAGACTTTCTATCTCGTTCTTTAAATAGTAGCACCTATGTGTTTCATGCTCATGGTCATTGAAAACATATAATACTTGTTCTTAACCCTCTTGTTACCCGTATTCCTCGTCTTCTACCCTTGGGATGTAGTCATTAACCTGGATCTCGTTTGGGATTTTGTGCAGACTTGCAAGACTCACACCCTTGCAAGACTTCTAGTGCTTTGCTTATTATTTTTTCTTAGAGTCTTTTGCCCTAATAAGTTATCTTAGAATATGTCAAGTAACAAGTGAACCCTTAGCTTGTTCTCGGCTATCCTTATTTATTCGTGGGTCCAAGTCCTTGGCAAACTTGTTGAGATAATTCCACCTGATCAGACTTTCTATGTCGTTCTTTAAATAGTAGCACATATGTGTTTCATGCTCATGGTCATTGAAAACATATATACTTGTTCTTAACCCTCTTGTTACCCATATTCCTCGTCTTCTACCCTTGGGATGTAGTCATTAACCTGGATCTCGTTCGGGATTTGAGATCTTGGAGTATTGAGGGGTTCATAGGTCTTTGATGCTTGGCTAAGATGGTGTCCATTTTTGAGCTTAGGTGACTTCGACGGAGTACAAACCCAACCTTTTGCTCATCTTGCTCATTGCACCTTCCCATGGTTTTGTCGGCCTCTTGTTACTTCAGGGTAGACATGTACTCTTTATCCACCCATTTAAGAAGGTAGCCATGTCCTTTAGAAGTTTTTTGGACAAGGTCTAACATAGGGAGTAGTTAGTTTCCCCGGCAGTCGTGATTGCAAAGGTAAAGTCATTGTCAAGGTTTTTGATCTACAGTTCCTCATCAGTAAAACAAATGGGATACACATGGAGAGACTCATCTTTCCACTACACCACATTCATTAAACTTGTCGAGGTCTTACGGAGTCTTCAACCACAAAGTGGTTGTGAGATACCTGGTAAACTGAGTCAAGGAGATAACAAGTTTTCAAGCTGAGTCAAGGAGATTACAAATTTTTAAACTAGGTTATGGTTGCCTTGCAAAGAGTTTTCTAAAATGTAATAACAGTATCGGAGACTTGATAAGGAAGCATGGTTGTCGTAACAACTATATCACGATCTCGAGAGTAAATGCTACTATTAGAGGTTGCATACGCCTCGGGCAGAAGCCTGCATGAAGTCTTCTGCAAATGGCTAGCCTTTGTTCATACCTATCTGTAGGGGCATTAGAATTGGCTCCTAAGTAATAGTCACTAGCCATCAATGACTATGAGGGTTTTTCTTCTGACAACCGTCCGATTTGGGTTTATGGTGTAAGTGTCGAGGGTCTCCTCTTGCCCAGCCTCAGGGCCATTCTCTTATTGAGAATTTTGGCCTACATAATGGCAATTTGTTCTATATATTTGCACTCACTCATGTACATCATGGGCCGTCTGGGCTTCACAAACCTGGAAGGGGTCACCACAGGGGCACTGCACTTTAACCCAGGCTGTACACCTACCCAAGTAATGGATCAATGAGCAACCTATATATTAATACCAGGTAGAAGTGTTAGGGGAATTTTGGTGAAGAGATCAACATCTTTGTTTTGGTACCTTGATGAAAGCCTTGCTCAAGGTTGTCCGAGATAACTTTTACCATAGAATGAGGGCTATTAAGCTTGCAGCGAGTTCGTCATACGTATGGCGGTTATACATAAGGTGGGCAGGGGGCCTATGCAAATTACCTTTTGCTAGAACCATTTGTGTGTAATGATGACATTTTCTCAGGGGCACAAGGATCGATGATTTGGTTCGCCCTTTATCTGATATTGATAAGTACTGTGAGATCCTTCACCTAGTTAGAGAGATAAGACTGCTTGAGAAATATGACAGTATTGTGCCTCTTAAAAATTGTGCAAATTATGCTTGGGTTATAAATTTGTTCGGTAGTTCTCTCTTTACTCTAGGATCACCTAATGGATGAAATTGATTGGGTCAGGGTAGCTACAAGACAATACAAGTGAGCACCATGAAGGATACCAGTGAACACGTGAAAAAGGTGTTGATGTGTATGGAATCGGGTCAGGGCACCTGGAAATTTGAAAATGGGTGAATGACCAAGGTAGCCTAGGGTCAGGGAGGGCTCTCTACCAATCCATTTTTTAAAAAGATTAGGACTTCTGATTGTTATCCACTCTTAGACTTGCTATCTTGATGGAACGTCAAGCTTGGGTGCCCTGAAGGGTTAAGAACTCTACTTCTTGGTCGACAATATTCTGTACGAACCGGGATTAATTCATCAGGTTCGACAAAGGTGAGAGTCACGAATAAACCAAGAGGTGATCTAAAATGCATCCATGGTTCTGGGGTCTCGCCGAGGCAGTTTTTACGACCTAGTCAATGACCCACCAAAGCACGCCGCCTTCCTTAACAAAATAGGTACTAATGATATCATTGACAAGATCTTACAAAGCCAAACTCATATTTCTCCCACTTTTGGCTAGTACAAGATGTCAAACGTATACAACAATACACCCTCCTTAAAACCCAATATCCTTACTGGCACACATTTATTACCCTTAGGGTAATGCTCTGGCACATTACTAATGCCCCCAAGGTCTAGTTTAATACTATCAATAAGGACTGAACCCAAAACTACACAATATTGCAATGCCTCCTTGAAAGGGCACGCCAATAGGTGCTAATAATAGTCCTCATCAGTGTCTTAACACTACAAGAAAAACAGTTTTTAGCAACGGACTTTTAGCGACGGATTTAATTCCGTCGCTAAAAGTGGCCTTTACTGACGGATTGTCCGTCACTAAAAGTCCGTCGCAAAAAACCTTTACCGATGGAATTTTCCGTCGGTAAAGGTTTTTTGCGACGGACTTTTAGTGACAGATTATTACCAAAGAAAAATCCCTCGGTAAATGAAATTTTTGAAAAATTCATTTTTGACAATATTTTCTTTTGCCTGAAATTCTACATTAAAGATAGAAACCCTACTTTTTATCTTATTCTCCTCGCCGCTCTCTTTTTCCCATCTCCTCTCTCTCTATAGATCTGTCTTTCTCTCACCCACACTCACCTCCATCACCTACCTTCGCCGCCCACCTCCGATGCCATCCCCACTCCGACGCCACTGCCACCCAACTCCCACACGGCCCAAACAGTGCATCCATTGTGCCGCTGCCGCCCCTACCGCTGCTGCCCCCTGCCATGTCCACAGTCGTCGCTGTCTCCCCCTGCCGTGTCCACTGCCGCCGCTGAGACTACCAACCCGCCATGCCCCTTTCCAATTGCTACTGCTGCTTCCACTACCTATTTGTATGTGATTTTGATGATTAAATTGCTTGTATTTTTCTGTCATATATTTCTATGTTGAATAATGTGATTCCACGTTCATTGATTTGCAAATAATGTGATTCCATGAGATCTTCTCTTTAATTGTGACACTGAAAAGAAGAACCCTAATTGTCTATTAAGTGTTCTGTTACATGTAGATTCATCCTGTAGTAACTATGAAAGGGAAGTTGATTGCTAATTAACTATATGTAGATTTCCTAATTGTTACTTTTGGTGACAAAAACCTGCTCTTAAGTGTCAATTATAAATTATATTTTTGCTATTGCAGCTTCTTTACCATGATATCTATCTATAAATTATCTTTTTGTTTCTTGAATAGTCTAAAATTGTTTCCTATTCTTAAATGACATGAACAATAACACATCTTTGCACAACCCCAAAAGGTAATTGCAGTTGCTGATCTATGATATTGGTAACAACATGTGGGAGTGATATAAGCGAGCTGAGATCTACAATAGGAAAAGGCAAAGATACTTTCTCTTAAGCTTTTTCATTTGGCCTGCATGAACCTCCTTTCGCCCTTCCAAGAGAGCTTGATGCTTACTGGCCAATGCAGCCACATTGTGATAATTTGATGTACCTTTGTATGCTTGCTAGCTTATGTTGCTGAGCCAGGAGGATGGTCATCAGATTTTGAGAGCATAGTTTACCACGTTATGGCTGGCATTCGTATTGGTGTCTGGAACTCTAATACTGTTTTTTTATGCCTGGAAATCTTGGTTTCTTTGTCTAAAACTCTATTATTATTTGAGTATGTACTTTGAACATCTTTAATTATGAAAAGTTTTGTAATAATGTAGATAACTTTTAGTAACTACTCTGTACTATGTGTCCATATTCATGTGTAAATCGAGCAACACACGCCTTGGCATTTTCTTCTTTGATGGGAAGTGCACATGCAACTTCTCAAGGTTCCTATACACTTTTTGATCTTTCTTCTGCAATGTTTACACCCTACTTTTGAGTTTTAAATCCAGTAACTCACTAAGCATTTTGATCAGAACAGGAAAAAGATTAGGTAGTTCAACTTGCAGTTGGTCAGTGCCCAAGAAGTTGCATTCGTTTTGTTACACCATCTCAGAGAATTATCCTGGAAGAACGGCTTGACAGTGTCCAAGTATTACATGGAATGAATTTTGGAGCCAAAATCTTATAGTGTCTCACCTATGAAGCATTACTTTGGCAGTAATATAGGTTTGTTACTTATATTAACTCAGTTTGATATGGCCCATTTGTCAATTATTTGATGTCAACCATAGTAGTATTCTTATTATTCATGTGTTCTTTTGGCAATAATTTATGTATCGCATGTTTCTATTCATAATTAGTATTGTTGTAATCATTTGAAATGTGGAACACTTTGAGTCATTGATTGATAAATCTTGTTAGCTTTCTTGTTTCTGCTTTCTTATTGTTGTAATCATTTGAAATGTGAAACACTGTGAGTCATTGATCGATAAATCTTGTTAGCTTTCTTGTTTCTGCTTTCTTATTGTAATCATTTGAAATGTGGAACACTTTGAGTCATTGATCGATAAATCTTGTTAGCTTTCTTGTTTTTACATTTGACCAAAGTTTGCTTGATGTGCCTAACTTTATTAGATTTTAAAAATAACAAAAAATTAAAAAGAAAAAACTTTTTTTTACTTTTATCGATGAACTTTAGGACAGAATCGCTTCTAAAAGTCATGCAAACAAATTGAAGAAGATTTTTAGCGATGGGTAATCGGTCACTAAAAATCTTCCTAACATATAAGTGATGGAATTTTATCGACGAAAACCCGTTGCTAGTAGCCTTTTGAGACGGACTTTTAGCGACAGATTCCGTCTCTAAAACTTTTCTTTTACGAAAATACAAAATTTATGAAAAATATCAAAATAAAATCCTTTCCTAGTAGCCTTTTGCGACGGACTTTTAGCGTCAGTAAAAGTAGAAATTTTCCCGACGGATCATAAAATTCCGTCGCTAATCTTTTAGCAACGGCCTTTTCTACAATAGACTTTTAGCGACAGACAGTCCGTCACTAAAAGTCTTTTTCGACAAAAAAGACACTTTTAGCGACGGAAAAGACCGTCGCTAAAAGTCTTATTTCTTGTAGTGTAAAAAACTAAATTCTAGCTCTTACATGTCTGACATACGTTCGATCTGGGGCGAGATGACACTTGTCTTTTTATCATTTATAGCCTAAGACCTCTTCTAGTACAAAGTTGATGTGTGATCTCTATGCACCATATTATACAACTATACACTCTACGATCTCATAATCCATCATAACTAGGATCCAACGTCATTTGTAGCACCGCTCTAGCGTCCCTAAGGTTGCACTCTTGTACATCGCTAATAACCTCAAGGTATTCTCTAATACTACTTGTAATGACTTTGTCTAATGCCATAGGAAATAAAGCCTGTTTGAGATTGATTCTAAAAAGCAGAATTCTGCTAAAATCTTAATCAATTTTTAAAATTAGATTTAATCTACTTTAAGCATAATCACTCTACTGTTTGGCAAAAGTAGTTGTAAACTATCTTAAAGTTATTAAAGTGTTTGGATAAAAAATACTTAAATCAGTTTCACTATGACAAAATGATCATAGAGGACACTTAATAAATAAATTTCTTATTCCATTTAGAAAGGTGATATTAAGATAACTATCATTTGTAAATAACTATATTACACAAATAAATTATCAAAAGTTATTTTCATTCACCTACAAAAGTTGTTTATTTTTTACTTTAAATTAAAAACACCCACAATCTCACATGAGTGCTTATATAAAATTAACTATCACAAATTAGTTAAAGGATATCAGATGTCCTTTTGTGAGAAATATGAGGATAGTATGGTAAATTAGAAGGTCAAACCCGATTATGAAAAAAGTGATTATTTCATAATCCTCACTTTTCAGTATTATGAATTTAATTAGTTTTGAACTTTTTGAGGCAGATTAAATCTCTTAATCTGTTTTGCCAAACACCCAAAAATTTCATTTAATCTAGATTAAATCAGGTTTGACCACCCAAAATCAATCCCAAACACCATCAAAGTAATGTGTCCCTTAAAAGAATAAGTGCTAATGAGATCATTGACATGGTCTTATAAGACAAAATTTTACCACTCTCCCTTGCAATATTGGACAAGAGGTTATTTGTCCTTTATCACATCACATGGCCTAGTATCTCCCTTAGTACACAACACATTTAATCCATTCTAGTACATGACAAGTGTTAGACGTGTCATTGCCGAGCTGGAACATGTCAATTATTAGTTTGGCATTATGTTTTACCCCAAAAATCATAAAGCTCGAGGTAACATTTGACAGCTTTGAGTTTTGATCTTACAAAAAATAAAGGGAACTGATGGCGACTTTCATAAAGGTTTGATACGGCAAGTATCTTTCTTCATGCATTGAATGTTCAAGGACAATATCCAAACCAATTTTCAAACTAATGACTTGGTAGCGTAGTTATGGGATTATATGCTTCAATAAAGTATACCTAAAGTAATTATTGCATCGTCCAAACTCCAAACTATTGGCCCATATTATTTAGAACTCTTGAACTAGTGAGAGCTAATGTGAAAGGCAAAGCAGGGTCAAAAATTGATTTACTAATTTAAGCGGTTTCAAATGGTCGGAACCGCTAATCTTTTTCCATCTAATATTTTCTACAACTTGAACGTAACCTTGAAATAGAAACCAAGACTGTATCTTGAACTGGTTAGATCTCGAACAGTAAGAGCTACACATTATCATTAATAATAATAATAATAATTTGAATAAATCCTGCTCCTAGAGATAAGTTCCTAGTTCAAAATGGTCGGCTTTACTTTAAGCTTACGCACCAGGCATGGCAGATCCCCAAACCAATTTTATACTACTACTACTGGCCACTAAAATATGCCAATGATATGAGTTCCAATCCTAAGAATGATTTGACTTTCCAGCTCTCTGCGTATGCCCATCTTATTCCTTCATCATTAACATATGATTTTTGTTAGTGCAAAGCTTGACCACGAGGGTCCAACTTTGGACCCATTAATGCTAAAAAAAATACTGAATGATTCAGAGCTCCGACCTTTCCAACCATCTAGAATCATTAATTATGTTATATAATTTTTTTCTTTTACGCTTCAGATATGCTCAACTAATAGTTTTGAATCGTGACTAATGATCCGAAACTATATAATATTTACTCGTTAATCACCAAATGGTTTGCAAAGTTTAATCGCTTGAGCTTCCAAGTGTCAATAGTACCCACTCAAGAACAATAGAATAAAGGAGCTTGACCCATCTAAAAAGACTACTTATTGAAATTACAAGAGCTTTAGTTATGTTCGATCGTGGCAACCTAATACATAACTTCTGCATAGTTTATTCTGCATGCATGTCAATGAAAATAAAGTTCTTGTGATACGTGTAAAGAACCCATATGTGAAAGGCACGTACATCTGACCCAACTCAATTTGGAGACACTTTTACATGGCTGGCGAGATCCCTGAATAATTTCTTCTCCTTCAAGCTCTCAACTGTTTCCTTGATGCTTTCCTCAAGGGAAATGAAGTCAATGCCCAAGCTTTTTGCTCTTTCTTTGGAAACCTGATATTTTGGAACGAAAGGCTTCTCATCCGCGCACCTGCAGTACATAGCTCATGAAATTAATGGACCTGAAAAACCAGTAAAGAAAGGAAAAGGGGAAAATAGAAGAAGAAAGACATTAATGGTGCAATATATAGAGATTTTTAGGTAAAGCATAGAGATAACTCTTCTTAGAGATTCTCAGTTCCAACTTTGAGTCAACGCTTGTTCTAGTCTCATTTCAGTTACTTCTTTTCTGGTGGGTAAAAATATTTCAGTTACCACCATGTTAGAATTTTGGTAATATCTAGACGGTGTTCATCATCCTGTCAGATTTTACCTTTAACTTGGTAGGTCGTACAGCACCCAAGAAGCATCTTCCTCGTGATACCAAAATAATTTTTTCTCAAATACCTTTAATGGATTCATATTAAGCAGCATTTTATATATGTTCACCTAGTATAAGCTTAATACAAACTCAGTGTATAAAGTTCTCAAATCCAACTTTGCATCAACCCTTGTTCTAGTCTCATACCTCTATATTCTTCACAATCTCATCTGTAACAAGAAAAAACTGATAAGGTCTTACAGCTAATCCTAGACAAATTTCCCCCCCCTTCTCAGGAATCCACCATATTACTTACACAGTACCCTATGAACATAATTACATCGTGGTTCGAGAAATTAAAAAATGTAAAACTATGACACGGAAGAGTTTCTACAAGGCAGATCAATGAGCATCTTCTTTTGCATATCTTACTTTTAACATTTGTGGAGCTGAAACACACCTAACATAACTATGTGGCATGAATTAGGCTAACAGAGGTTGCCACAAGTAACAGCAACTCACTGACATCGGTTTACCCAGTCCCAAACTCCTCAAGTTATCAAAATATGACAAACTGAAGTTCAAGAAATTGAAAATCGAAGCATGAGATTGAAAGTTCACAGAAGTCAGAAGGCGGTTTATAGTGCGTACTCCTAATTGGCACATGAGGCCTACGTGTTACGATTGCGCCGACACTATCCTAGTGCCTAGCATCAGGGGTAGGGCAACTCTCATGCACCAATGTCCTTAGAAATCGTTGCGCATCTATTCTCTGTTTCCACTCAAACCACAGAAGCAAGGCAAGGCCCATGCCAACAAGCAGGGACTCGCTCAATTAGCATTAGTCTCCTTGTCTAGGAGCATGACTACATCGAGGAGCAACATCACCAAGAACATGGTTATCTTGGCTCCTCAGCGCAACCCCCCAAAATGAAAGCGAATACCTGGCGCCTTGGCTCCCACATAAACTCAGCTAGGAATGGTTCAAAAGCACATGCATACTGGAGATTGAAAGAAAATGATGGCCATGTATATTTTTTGTGCCAGGGTAAAAAAGAAATAGTCGAGGAACCTCCCATAAACTTGGTGGAGTGGTCGAGGAGACAGTGATTTTGCAGCTAGCCTTGCTAAGAGAAAAGATGCCTCATCCTCTGCAAAGTTGGATGCCACGAGGGTTCTCTCATGCTCATCTAAAATGCTCTCTCAGCACCAAAATAAGAGGGTCTTCTGGAATCAAATGTGGCAATTGCTAAATGACTTCAGAAATCGCCACTTGCTACATCATCTTCATTTAAAGAGCAAAGCGCTCTCCTCTTCGAAGTACTAGGCCAAATCATCATAAGGTTCCTCAGCATTCACCCTGGTCTGAAAGGAACCTCTGTTGGATTCCTTCTCTGTCGGACTCCTGTCGAAATCCTGCCTAATGAGTATAATGCGTCTATCTCAAAAAGGCTTCTCATCAAGAACACCTGAACCTCTATACTAATTACATATGAGCAGCTGGCATAGCATAGATTGTCAAGCTGAAACCTTTTTAAAGCCAGATATATATACCAAAGCTGTCAGCCAAAAATATATGCAGAACCTCAAAATAGGCTTGTCAATGGGACCTTGGCTGAGTTGCTGATAGATCAGAAACTATTTCCAGCGGCTCAGAATCACTGAGAGCCCTTCTTTTGCGGGGTATAAAACCAATGTGGACGAATTGCAGGAGAGCAGCTATAATCCATCTCAGGGGCAAAGCAATAGGATTAGGGTTTGTCTGAATACAAAGAGATGAGAGCTCTAGAAGATGATAAAGGCGACATGATCACAAGGCTGACTCTCGGGCCAATATGGTAGATTTAACAAATAAAATGTTACGTGACACCAAGGTACGTACTAAGCTAGAATTTTCAGCTTTGGGAGGTGCTAAGTAGTATAGAGTGTTCCTTTAAGATAAGTTCTTTAATTAAAACATAAGAAGGAAAAAGGGTTCGGGAAATCACAAATGAAGTCGAGATGGTTCTCACATGGAACCTCTCCATCAAACCTCTGCCCCGAACCTAGCCGTCCCAATTAAAAAAAAAATTCAGAACCAGAGTATGTGTAAATGAGTTAGTCAACAGTCGGTAGAATTATCCAAACAATATCTGGTACAAATTAAATAAGAGCAGTAAGTGCAACAAGTTTAACTAGTAAAACCATGCGGCTAATCTATAAATTGCAGTGGGGAATAAGGAGCAACAACTTCCAGCAGAAACTAGCAGTCATAAAAAATAGTTCAATGTTGAAAACAAAGTTTACCACTTACTTTGCTGGGAGCTGAAAAGACGGATAAAGCTTGCGCAATATCTCCACTATTTCTGAATAGTGTGCAACTCTCTCAACCAAACAGTATCTTCCGCTAGCAGTAGGAATCTCAAAGGCTTGAATATGTGCGTTGGCAACATCCTTAACATTAACCCACCCAAAGGTAGAATTTGGATATGTTTCCGCTCCTGCAATAAAATAAAAGGTGAAAAAGACCACATAGTAACAAGGTACAAAGAAAGTCTAAAGAAAGATTACTCACATCACATGTTCCACAATAATTGAATGTCAAGCTTCTATCATCTTAAGAGAAGATTACATGTCAAAGTGCTTCCAGTTTCACACTATAAAATAGGAGGGGGTATAGGAGGAAGAGAAAGGAAAATTAACAAGGTACAAAGAAAGTCTAGAAAGATTACTCACATCACATGTTCCACAATGATTGAATGTCAAGTTCTATCTCTTAAGAGAAGATTACATGTCAAAGTGCTTCCAGTTTCACACTATTAAATAGGAGGGGGTATTGGGAGGAAGAGAAAGGAAAATTAGGTATCGTTGTTGATAAAAAACTCCTGGGTTCCAAGGGATGCCTTCGGAGATTGGGGCTGAGGGAGCATAAAGAGAGGATGACACATTGTGCACCACTCTACTTTGTTGTATTAAGGAACCATATTTTCCTTCTTGGAATCTTCCTCCGAGCATTCCAGCTCGGTGACATAGAAGAGGAATATTTCTTTTTTCCTTTTAGACCTTCCACTCCTCTATTCACTTCTCTTACCAAACTGAGCGTCAATGTCGACCACATTTAACTTAATAGACATTGGAACACTTCAGATAATCCGACATCCCTTCACTGACTTTGTTAGAAATTTGATGTTGATAATCATGATACGATGGTACAAGAGATTAATATGGTGGCTACTTTGGCCATCCTTAGTGGCTTTCCCTCTCTCCCCATATCTCTTCTACAATTGTATCATGATTATCAATATCAAATTTCCAACATGGTATCAGAGCCATTTCGACTCTAGTGGGGCGTTAACCTCTATTGCTTCATCAATTCATCGTTCCTCTGCCACATCTACTTCACCAAGAAAAAAAGATGTGAAAAAGAAGAAGCGTCAGTGCCTCTGAGAGAGCCTAAAAGACAACTAGCCTGTTTGTGAGTTTTGAGAGGAAAGAAAGAAAGTAAGAGAAGGGAAGAGAGAAGAAAGGAAGAGAAGGGAAGACAACTTTCCTTCATCTTGTTAGTGAGTTTAAGAGAGAGAGGAAAGCATCATTCCTTCCTCTTTGTCGTGAGTTCAGCAAAAAAGACAATAAAAGATACTAGATTATAAATGTACCCCTATACCACATTGTGATTTTCTAACAAAAGCTATTGAAGTATGATCCTAGAAGAAAGCATAATCTTTCCAGGGAAACAAATTAGTTATCAATGACATCATACAAGGTTCATACCATACTACTGTAATAAGCCTTGCATAACCGGTTAATGGCACAATAAGAAAATACACAACTAACCATGAGTTGACTACAAACATCTGAACATCCAAATCTTATTAATGTCACACTGAAAACAAAACAATCAGTCATGAGTCAACTCTAACATCCAAAGAAATCATCTGTTTGTAAGTGAAATGGTAAGTTTTTGTAAGAAACCGTAGGACCTAAAAGTCATTAAAACTTTAGTCTTCATTATCTCAAGGTAATGTGGGCATTCTTAGAGTATTACTTATGAGAATCTCCTTTCTGTCCATTTTCTTCCGAAATTTGAGAGGAAAGATTTGGAGAAAAAGAACCCAAACTTTCCTCCTTTCTCTCTTCTTTTCTCTCCTAAAACAAAAACTCATGAACATGAGAAAAGGGAGCAAATGAGCCACTTTCCTTTCTTTTCCTCTCTTTTCTCTCCTAACAAAAACTCACAAACATAGTGTACAAACACCTGTAGTTGAGAAGGTCACAATGCAATTGCATTAGCATTTTAGCACCGTTGTTGCTCTACAAGCACTGCCCAAAGGAGAGAGCGCCTCTGAGAGAGTCAAGTTAAAAGACAAATTGAGGACAAATGGTGGCAGATGGTGAAATGGGGTGAATAGAGCATAAAAATACGGAGATGTACATGAAGGGGAAAGAAGAAGAAAAGGCAGGTGGGTAGCAAGTGCCAATCTGCATGAAAAGAGAATGGGAGGCTTCCAAATGCCAACCCACCAAGAAGAGGAGAAATTGGGAAGCTAGGAATTGCTTCACCAAAATGCAAAAACCCATGGCAGCAACAAAAATGAAGAAATGGACAAATGTCCATAAACCAGCCAAAAAGAAGAGCATGAATAAAAGAAAATGGTGCAACCATCAGACGACTGCGGAAAACATGATGAAGATGTCCACCAATGGTCAAGCATGAAGATAAAAAAGAGGGAGGAGCTTTTGCATTCCAGCCAAGAAGAGAAAAAGGGTTCAACTTTTTAAAAGCTACAAATTAAGAGGGGGTGTTCGAAAACTAAAGAGAAGGTAATTCGGGATTTACAAAAATATCTAGAAGTGCCTAGTTTAGATGTCTCTAGAGCTTTGTATAAATGAAGTTGGTAAGTGTGCTAAAGAAAACTCCAATATCAAGTATAAATGTGTCAAGTGATGCTAGAATCTAAGTCAACTAGGTTGGTCTGTTGAGGCCATTCAGTTCTTCTTTCCCTCTCTCCCAAATCCATCTCTTGTCCCATGAAATATATCATCAATATTAAATTTCTAATAGATTTATGTATGTTTGTTATATACGAAATTAAATTTCAAAAGAGGGTCGGGGGAGGGGAGAGAAAGAATGGGAACCAACTGAGTTGAATCAACAAAGACAAAATATCGATTTAAAATGGCATCTCCACTACAAGTAATATCATAATAGAGTGATATTATCAACCTTGTAGGGTTCACTTGTAAAATATGGATGCATATAGAGCAATAACGGCACTACAAAAGGAGCACTCTTTGTGCTTAACAAGAGAAACATACCCTTTATTACGTCCAAAATTGCAGCAGCGCTCGTGTTAAGTGTTGGCTGTAACAGAGGACCGATAACCATTGCAGGGTTTATAGCAACCATGTCAAAGCTTTTCTCCTTTACAAATTTCCAGGCAGCATCCTCTGCCAAAGTCTTCGAGAGCACATACCAAAGCTGGTAGAAGCAAAAAGGGGGAGATGAAATGTACTTCATTATTTAGGCTGGAGATTTCATTAGTAGAAAAGATTGGTGAAAAGAAAAACGCCTTTCACCCATGCAAGCAGCAATCTGTATTCACAACGGATGCAATTATCTCGAAAAGATGTTGCTTAGTCCATTCTTTTCAGATAATGACACGAAATGTGGGAATTCAAAGATGTAATGTTAAATAAGCTATAAGAGTCCTATCCACACCTAATCAGACAGCATAAACTTTCAATTTGGTATAGAATGCTGCTCATGGAGAATTGAGAAAAACACATTTTGGGCTCGATTAAGACGCAAGGATCATCGAATTATATGATAAACGGGACGTCGTGGCCTTCTACCATGCCTTCTAAGATCACGAGACATTTAAGCGAAGTCTTACTGCAACTTCCTTTGTCTTGATCACAAAAAAGGTGGTGCTGTTGAAATTAACTAGACCCATTAGCTTGGTGGGATTTATTTACAGGTTACCATTTGAAAGTTTTGGTAATCAGGCCCAATGGGTGATAGCAAATGTTATATCAGTGTCCAAAAGTGCATTTGTTGGTGGGAGACAGATTCTTGATGCTATGCTTATGGCATATGAATGCATAAGCTCTTGTGTTTGATTTGATGTCCCTGGCTTAATGTGCAAACTGGATATTGGGAAGGCGTGCGACCACATCAGTTGGTCCTTTCTTGTTTAGATGCAGGAGAGAATGAATTTCTGGGCCAAGTGGAGGGACTAGATTAATTTTTGCAGTTCCAGGGTAAAACTTTTGGTTTTGGTAAATGTGGTCTCCTGCTGGCTTCTTCTCTTCTTCCAGGGGCTTAAGGCAAGAGGACTCTTTATCCCGTTCCCTCTTCTGATTGTTATGGAGGCACTTAGCCGGATGATGAATAGGGCAGAGGCTGGAGGATTAGTTAAGGGGCTTCTACCAGGGCTAGCGACAGAATGGGACTTTCGGTTTCTCACTTATTATTTGCTGATGGATGACACCATATTGTTCTGTGAAGTTCAGATGACGTGCTTGAGACTTGTTCTTATTTCCTGGGTTGAACATCGACGTGGCTAAGAGTGAGATTATCCCAGTAGGAGATGGTCTCCAGTTCTTGAACGATTTAAAAGAGGGTGGCTAGCTAGAAGAAGCAATGTATATCCAAGGGTGGCCGTCTTAACCACGTCAAGAACACAGCTTGTGGGTTGGGATCGGCGAAGGTTGGAAGTTCTTCAATAAGTTTTTACACATTCCTGTTATAAATGGCTTGCGATTGAGGTTTCGGCTGGCAAGTAGAGGGATGAATATTTGTTGAGTAATTCTTTCTTCAGTTTGTCTAGCAACAAAGAGGCTTTAGTGGGGATTGTGTTTGGGACCCCATTCTTCGGAAGAAATTTCCATAATCGGGACTTAGACTCGGTGACTGCTTTTCTTGGTCTTCTTTATTCGGTGAAGCTTGAGTGTGGGGAAGAGGACGAGGTACTATGAGCGGGGGTAGTAATGGCACCTTTTTGTAGATTCTTACTACTCTGTGTTGACTCCAGTAGAAACAAGTGTGGTGCTCCACAGCTCGTTTTCAGGTGTGCTTCTTCACTTGGGAGGTTGCGGGAGAAGCCATTCTGACTGGTGATAATCTTAGGAGGAGGAGGAGGAAGATACAGGTGAACTGATGCTTCATATGCAAGAACAGTGACTCTGTGGACCAGCTTCCTTTACATTTCTCAGTTGCTAGGGAGTTGTGGGATTTGACTTTCAGTTCAAGGGGGCATTCCCTAGGTAATGCCTGATTTGGTACTGGACTAATTGAGGTGGCATTCCCTAGGTAATGCCTGATTTGGTACTGGACTAATTGAGGTACTGTCCCTATTTAAGCGACATAGGCAGAATTGGAACTTATGGGATTTGCTACAACCATGCCTAATTTGGTATTTATTGCGGGAGAAAAATGTCAGAGCTTTAGAGGCAGTTAAAGTTTCATTAGACAAGCAGAAGGGCTTCATTTTTGTTCTATCATTGTAGCTGGGCTGAGACGTACTCAAACTCGAATGAAGCCTATCTAGCTTATTTGGAAAGTCCTATTTTTGCGCTTCCTGTAGGAGCTGGAGGATATTTATCACGTACAGAGTGTTTCCCCCTCCTAGCAGATGTGAATAAAGCTTATACCTATAAAAAAGAAAGTTAATCGAGAATTGGTCTGTGTAAGGGTAGACTTGTTATACTGAACTTTTTATTGATATGTTAGATGATATCAGCATCGGCAGGGACTGAATATAACAAAGGGAAAGTAAATGCAATGAACAGGGAGCCGGTTTAATGACAAAAGATAAGAGGGGGAAGTCTAATTTTAGACCTTAAGAAAGGTGAATGCTATTAGCATCTATCTAAATCACAGGACAAATTGTGTTTCAAATAAGAAATGCCAGTTCATGTTAAAGTTTCTCCTTACGAGTACATGATAAAGTTGACTTAAAGAATGCAATTTATAACAGCGCACCTTCATTTCTTTGCAAAACTCTGGATTAGACCACCAAGTCTCATCAACTACCACGTCTGGAGTCCGAGGTTTACCATTGTATGCAACTGCGGCTACAGAAGAGGTCAGAACCACTCTTTTAACTGATGGAGCTTTTGCACATGAGCCCAGGACATTAAGTGTTCCCTTCAGTGCAGGATCAATCAACTCTGCCTGGAAGGAGGAGCCGAGGAGGGAAACAATTAGGTTCATCAGTAATGGAGCTATTATGAGCTTTCACGAACAAACTAGCATGATATTACTAACATTTTCAGTCAAGGCCTTGTAGTTATTCTTACCAATACTGTTCACAATCAATATTTCATGTTATAAAGAAAAATCCAATTGCACAGAAATTTTCCCAAGAAAATGACTACTAATTAGAAGAAAATTCCCAATGACTTCAACTATAAGGACAATTAATGTTTTGAGAACTACATTACAAAGTAATGTAGAGAGTATACTTATCATATGTGAAAAATGACAATGCACATTCAAATGCCTTGATAGTTCAATGTTTGTATACCCTCTTGATATATCTCTCAGCACACATGCCCATTAGAATGAAACTTAAAACTCAATATCCAATACGTGCAACTATCTTCCCTTAACAACTATCTTCTGTTCCCCAGACTTTTTAAATTTGGCATCATGTTATGTCATAGCAGTGAATCTGTGACCTTGCACACCGTTGAATTTCTGGCATTCCATAGAGTGTAATTCTAAGCAAACTTCCAAACAACTGCCTAACGATGTTTGATCTCAGATGCAGATCGAAAGGCAGTATTCACAACATATCTCGTCTACTGCTGAACACCATATAGCAATGATCAATGCCGTCATTGCTACCAAAGGTGGTGATCTGAGGCACTTCACCGCATGATAAGGAGGAGATGAGGAACTTGGAAGCCTTAAGGCATTAGTAACCAGAGGACAAGCTGCTTTTTGATAGGCTAACATACACCCCACCCACTCCAAATCCTAGCAAGGCATGATTTTCAAACTTTTTATCCACCAAATATTGTATCACCAAACTGTCCAACTATTGGCAGACATAACCAGAAACTTCAGCTAAATAGTGGGAGAAACCGGCGACACGATATTTGGTGGATAGTAATTTGAAAATGGTGTTTAGAACCCCAGTTCTAAGCACCATATTTAGAGATAGGTGCTTAGAACCCCAGTTCTTTGGGAAAATGAAATTGATGTATGATACCTTTTGTGCCTTCCACGCCGTACTTAATGAATGATAATTTAAAAATATGGAAATACAAGAATATGCAAACACATAGACATGTATGAAACCTGTGGATCGTTGATTGCATGGTAAAATGGAGACGCTGTATGAAAAACACCGTCACAACCATCAATCGCAGCATCAAAAGAATGTTCTTCCAGTAGGTTTGCTTTGAACAAGCGAAGTCTTTCCTTGGCTCCATCAAGTGCAAGTAAATGGTCAGTTCTCTTTGGATCATCTGAATAAGAGAAAAGCAAAATTGACTGTTTAAAATGGCTAAACCAGCAGCTATGCTGCAATAATGCTATGCTAAAACCAAACTGTGATACTTATGTACCACAACAACTTGATGAATTACCATCTACAAGACTACAACATATCGCATGCATGTTGGCATGCTCACACATGTGCCTACATGTAGACAGTTGACATTGTCATGGCTTGCAGAAATTCATACACATGTGCATACATGTAGACAGTTGACATTGTCATGGCTTACAGAAATTCATGGGCCAATCATATGATTTTCTATTTCAGCTGAGATCTAGATATGCAGGATTAGTGGATGAGAAAGCATTTCACAAAGCACGGTAAGAATAATTGAGCCGTTTCATGTAGGCCATTTTACTAGATACCTATTAACAAAGATAAATAAAGATTTGAAACTAGCTACCCAAACTGAGGGATGTTTCAGATAGAAAATTTTCACTCCATGGTAAACTGTTACAACCATGATCTTCAAAACTCCGATGCAATTTTGCCATACTTTCAATCTGTTTATTAAGCACTAGGTGGAAACAATGAAGGCTTCAAAGCTTATGCTAATAATGAAAATAGGTAAATGCATCCTAGTAACAGATAAGCACACCAGAAAGCACAAAGAAAACGACCATTAAATTGGTCCCTAAGCATCTATTGCGCCAGGTGTTGCAGTTAAAAGAATGAAGATTAGATTGAACAGTAATCTCACTTATAAATTCCTTCTAAGCTTTTCTTCTGAAGTAACACCGGTCGTTCTTAATTCCAGATGATTCTAAAAAAAACCATTATGTTCAGAGGTAATGTTGTCACAGGAACATAACCAGGAACAGTTTCTATTGAAACAAGGTTAAGCTTGCATAGGTGTAGCCTTTCCCAGACCTAGAAATGGAAGAAGCCTTGTGCGTTCGGCCACTCTTAACCAGATTTGAGCGGCCAAAGAAATCTGATCTGTATTATAACAACAATAAACACCAAAAAGGATACACTACACTGAAAGAAATAGATGCATCTACATGCACACTTTAACAATACGTATAAGCCTTTTAATCTATGTTTCCTTACAGTCATCCAGCATAAGAATTTAACACAAGATCGTCCGAATATGCAAAGGTGAGTATCACAAGGAAGTACATTAGACTTGTATCACAATTTATGAGCAAATAGTGATCCACCACTGGCGTTGGAACACGGGTGGGGGAATGGGGGCTGCAACTAGACGTCCCCAATGTGGGTTGCGATCTTACTTCTCCCATATAACCTTAATGAAATCTTTGAAATCTCAATTTCTTAATTGCATCTTATCAAATTGCTCAATAAACAGTAATTGGTAAATCAGTCCATGTACAAGGATTCATTGCAAAAGATTTAAGCCTAGGATCATTGTTCAAGTCCCACATAGCTACACTTGGGGATTGGGTTCGACTATTATACTTGATGGGCTTCATAACCTCTTTCAGCATGCTTTCGGGTTGGACACAAGGCTTTCACTTGGTATTAAAGCTTATTGTTAGCCATGCAGTTAGGAACTTAAGCAATGTATGAACTTTGCTCCTCCCAGTACGATCTTGTGACTAGTTCAGACTTACTTTGACCTTCCTACACGCATTCACTCTCACACGATCGAAATGCACGCAGTCACACGTGATCGCATTTTATTGACCAAACCACTATATATATGACCCTGACCTGACTAGTTTCTCAAGATAATTGTATATTTCTTGTTTGTCTTTCTTTCTCGAGCTTTATCTCAGCTTTTCCTTCTTTGGGGTGATGTTATAACAATGAATAATGAATTTCAGTTCAAAGACGAAAATGATATGAAATCTAATTAACATAAAACATAACTGCAACAAATTTACAGCACACATCCGGAATCAAGAGGGAAGCAACGTGACCCATCTAACTTAAAGAGCACCCGGAATCGTGGAAGTTAACGAAGTGACCTTATTAGGCTGCAGTTTTGAGTTGCATGGCAAATTCCAGATTAAGGGTCCCTAAACATTGTTCAAACTAAGATGATCAACACCATCAGAATCATAGAATGCTAGCGGGGGGCTTACTGGGGTCACGAACAGAGGCCTTGACAGTGTAACCACGTTGGAGCAAGAACTTGACCAGCCACGACGCTATGTAACCGGAGCCCCCGGTCACGCACACCGTCTTCCCTGCTCCGCTCATTTCGGAACCGGCGTCGACTGACACCGAGTGTGTGAGCGTGTGTTCTTCCGGGACAGTGAAGACAAAATGGGAGATGCTTGTTTGCAGTTTTTGGAGTGTTGCTTCTCCCAGGACTCTTATTGGATGTTGTGATAACAACGCTTTTTAAGTTCTCAAAATTACCTACTCAATTTGCATGTGACGAGAGGCCTGACGTTTTGGAAATTTTCATTCGGTTGGTAAGTTTCGTATCAGAGGAAGTTTTCGATTTCATTTTTGATTTTGCTGTGGAAGAACAATTGCTCTTGGCCCCCTTTTTTGGAAAAGGAGTAACTTCCTATTGAACGCCCAAGTTTGCGTTTTCAACTCGCTAACCCGGACTTTGATCATACAATGATCATTGATTTTGCTGTGGAAGAACAATTGTTCTTGGCCCCCTTTTTTTGGAAAAGGAGTAACTTCATATTGAACGCCCAAGTTTGAGTTATCAACTCGCTAACTCGGACTTTGATCATACAATGATCATTGACTAAATTAAAGTTAAATTAGGTTTAAAGTGTTTTATAAGAGTTATTAAACTGTTTAAATCTACTTACCGATTAAATTCAGAATCCTCGATTTTTTTTAATTCTTATTTAATCAGCATTGAAGAATCAGGTTTGATCTAAAGAATTATCAATATACCTTCTCACATGTAAACGGTCTTCAAACGCTTCCTTTAAATTTTAATATACAATTCGATCATTTTGCCACATCAAATCAAACCTATTGTCTTTCCTCTGAGAGAGTGATTGGGTTGGTGCGGAATGTTTTGCTGTTTATTGTTTTCTCTCAAATATATTTTGGCTCCAATGGGCCACCAGGGTAGGTCGGGAGCAGTATGAAGTTACTTGTCTAAATTTTGTGTTTTGAAGTCAAAGATACAAGCAGTTGGAGGGTAATTAGATATCTCAAATTAAGTGAAATGCAAATCATAAGAGCTGTACATTTCAGTACACTGGACCAATGGCATAAAATATCTTAACTCTTGATATGGTATCGAGACTAAAGGGTCAAATGATCGAGCTTGGGCTGGCCCAGCCGGGATCCTTCAGGCCTAGCATGGAAATGGGCAGGGCCGAGCCTGGGCAGGGCCACCTGAAGGATATCATAGCCCGGTCCTAGTCCAAGCTCTTGACCCAAAATTTAGGGCCAAGCCCCCTGGCCCTAAATAAAAAATAATTTTTTTAAAATTTTTCTTTATTCATTCTCTTTAAAATCTGGGTTTCGAGACCGGCTACTTGTAAACAAGTAGACGAAGTTACTTATTTTTTTAAATTTAGAGTCAATGACTCTAAATTTAAAAATGTAACATACAGTGATAAAAAACGTTTAAACATTTTTATCTATTCGTCAGGGTTCCGTCCAAAAAGTGTATTTTTTTATGATGTCATCATTACGTATTTTTAAAATTACAATATTGCCCTTGTACAACATATACTAATAATTCTTCAAATTTTCAAATTAGGGTTTTGAAAATTGATATATTCTGTCTTTTTCATCAATATGGTGGCCTTATAGACATTATTATGCCCATGAACAACATCAATTCCATAAATCATGGGAATCCCATGTCGGCTACAAATTAAGAGAAGCATTCTGAAACCCATTCACCAGATTAATCCAATCTTCTGCAGTAGCATGTGGAAGCGGCATGCACCCTTCCTCCTCCACTCAATAAATTTAAAAAATGGAGTATTCCTTCAATATTTCCCCGCCCTGATCATATCTTCATACACACTGCACTACTTATTCATTGTTAAAATACACAGAAATCATACCTTGTTTCATTTCGGTCAATTTTGGCCGAAACAAAAACTTTGTTAATTAAAGAGAGTTAGAATTTAATTTTGTGGAAGATGCTGAAGCTGGCTGGTGGCTGCTCCAGCACCAGCATTGCCCAAAGTGAATATTTATATCCCCACGCTGGTCTCGCGTTTGTTTTTCTCTCTTTAAAAACAAACCTAAACATCCCATCTCGCTTTCAGCTTTTGATTTTCTACTCTCTTCAACCCAGACTTAAACTTGTCCCTTTGTCACCATCAGTCTATCTGTATTCTTGCAAGTAGTAATCAGAAATAGATTAATATAAAACATACTGATCGATGTGTACTAAGGTTGGATCTATTCTTTCTTATTTACGGCTGGATATATCTTAATATATATACTTCGTAAAAGAACACTCAACCAATGGTTGCATGATTGGTCATCAATCAACCAGTGGTTGCATGGTTTGCTTGGATATGTTAATATATATCCAAGCAAACCATGCAACCATTTGTTGATTGATGGCCAATCATGAGCAGGTCCCATAATTGGCCATAAAAGGAAACCAGTTGGAGCCAACATTAAAACATACAGAAATAACTGTAGCCGGCGAACCGTACACACTCAATCACGCACAGAAACAGAAAGAGAGAGGGAAGTGAGACAGACGCGGGCAGGAATGAGCGGAGCAGGGAAGACGGTGTGTGTTACAGGAGCGGCCGGTTACGTAGCTTCGTGGCTGGTCAAGTTCTTGCTGCAACGTGGTTACACTGTCAAGGCCTCTCTCCGCAACCTCAGTCAGTGTCTCCCTCTCTTACTCGCACTCTCTTTCGGTTTCCTTGGCAAACTTATTGTTGAAAGCGTGATAACATTATCAAGTATAACCTCCAAGAGCTAAACTTTTGGAGCAACTGATTATCTAACATCGTCATATTAGAGCTCATTGTGCAAAGTTTTGGTTTGATTCTTTTAACTTACGTATTTGGTCTCTCGATTTTATACTAGTGTACGTAATTTGCACTCCCCTTATTCACTTGATTGATTTGTTTTTCATTGAATTGGCTCTTTACGTGCCATCAACAGTTTGCACGCGAGGAAGAGTGCGAGGGAAAGTGATAAACATGATAAATTGATAATAGTAGCAATTACAAAGTACACATATACCTTTGTTCAGTGTGATCTGAATCCTAATATGGTGGTGTTGTTCATCACTCTTTGGCTTGAAGAACTTAAACTAACCACTTCCACGACTCTCTGGCTAATCGAGTATTGCTGTTTTTTTTACTCATTTGTCTTAATCTCTGTCCTTCCACATTTAAAATTTTCTAAAGTGGTGTTACAGCTTGTTTGTGTTCCTGGATTCTACCTATAATGAGAGATAATAAAGGAATTGAATTAAAATATTGAGAATTTTTAGCTACAACTATGGGTTGTACCATGGGCTGCAAGCCCCCTTTTTGGCAAAGTATCGTCTCGTTTAGTGGCAAGACTTTGTAGTATAAGAGTGGCACACGCACTTAAAGGGGGGTTGTCGTCATGGACTAAACCATAGTTGCCAAAAATTTCTAGGATATTAAATACCACCTTTTCTTGAATTCACTTGGACTACGGATTGGTAGTGGATGACGGGTTCTCCGTATAGTCTTTCATTACCTTTTTGGTATTTATTGTACATTGCTCTCAGATTTGAGAATTTTCAGGGAAGTTATTTTACAGTTATTTCTACTTGTTATAATACCAAGATAAATTTGATCTTGAGTTAGGCATGTGAAAAGGGTTTATATGACATTCAAAAGAAAAGGATGTATAATATTCGGTACCATAGAAAGGAACACAAAGGGTGTGGCCGAGGGGGTTATTAAATTGCCATGGCCTCGTAATCTTGTCTCTTTTATTTAGTGCTAATGACACCAAAGTTGATTACTTTACATGGCATCGAAGCTTTGGTTTGACAAGGCCTCGGGTTCAAGTCTCTCAGCTTGTTTTTGGTCCCCATAATGCTAGTGAATTTGCATGTTGTTACCGGTGCACTTTGTTGATTTGTCTCTCCACGTGCAATTTTGATCTTTTGAAGCATACTATCAATCCCCAAGCTTAGCTTTTATAGCAGATTGTTACTTGAGAACGCCCAAGTAAATTGTGTCTAGAGCCGTAGTACCAACTGGTGCCAAAAAACCACATCTTACAATATATATGGTAGGAAAAGATGCTTAGTTTCTCACTTATCGTCATTATGGTGAGTTCGTTTTAGATGTGTAAGGCTCATCTTAGAACTGATATGTCCCCCAGATGGAAGACTAGCACAAATGTTAGAATAGCTTGTAAGCCTTTGAATGCAGAAACTATGAAAGAATTATTGAGAGGAAAGCCTAGAGAAAGTTCTTAGAGGTGAAAAAAGACTTCTAAGTTTTCTCGTCAAGAAGCTACTAAAACCAGAGAGTGGAACACAATATGCAGTATTGTCAGTGAAAATATGAATTCATTTACCTTCCAATAAAATGCATCCAGAACTGTCTAGGTTCCTATCCACCTTCTTTAAATGTTACTCCAGAGACTTCTTGCCTTGCTTTAAATGCCCAATCCAGTATCATGTCTAGTAAATCCAATTGAGCACGTGGAAAATAAGAGGGGACTTCTTTAGTTGCTGTCTTAGGAGACTGTTAGTGAGAGGTTACATGTCAAAGTTTTCCATTTGAGGACTTGTTTGTAGGTATATGTTCTGTACCATCATGTAGAGGTTCTCAGTTTCCAGGCTCACTGACTAATACTACAAGATTGCTCGTCCAGCGACTCTACAAAGATGAGTTTGAAGAGCGGGTATCATCGTACCCAGAGAGTGGGTATCATATCATGGGATGAATACAATAGCTTTTTTCATACTAAAAAATTTCCCCAGAAGCCACTCATGCCAATATCCTCTGTATCTTGGACCAACATTAAACTTGGAAGGAGTAATTTATAGTGGTTTTACTTGCAAAATAATGCAGATTGGGTGAACTGAAGGAGATTTTCAAGAATGTTGTGCAACTTGGAACTTCTAACAAGTTGATGGAGGACGTAGTAAGATGCCTGTGAGGCTAAGTATGGTATATGGTTTAGAGTATTGCTACAGTGGATGAGGATCCAAAGAAGGAATTGGAGATATGAAGTAAGGACATTCACAAGAAGTGGTAGTTACACCAATTGAGGAGATGGTGGGAAAATGCTTGAGATGGTTTGGACATTTTCAATCTTTAGACTTCGCACTGGCATGAAGTCGATTGTAGCAAGTTAATGGCGGCAAAAGGGGAATTTGGTAGATTAAAAAAAAAACATGGGTCGAAGTTGTGATGAAGTACTTGTTGCCGAAGTGGTAGCTGTTAGTATTTATCATCTATGTTCATACATTTCTAGCTCACCACATTAGCTAGTTCAACATGCTTGTATTCTTTGCGCACCACTCTGTCACCTACCTAAGTCCCTTGTACATATAGGGGCTCCCCACATAACGTCATTGTATTGAATCATACTCATTTTTGCACAAGCGACCTTCCATGTAGGCAACAAAGAGTACGTAGTAGTAATAATACGAGTAGTGAAGCTCGATTGGTAACTTTGTTTAGGAAACAATTGAGCATAAGGATTTATGTAGCCGGCCTGACTGATTTAGACCAAGGGATATAGCGAGACTGGAGAAATAGGATTACTTAGCCATGCCATAATTTTGCGACAGAGCCTTGCCGCTTAATTAAGTCATGCCTCACAGCAAGCCCGGAGAAGCACAATCATGACGCGAGTGCTCAATACCTAAATGAAGCACCATGCTGCTGGCCTTTGCCGTCGGTTTTTGGAGTTCTATTCTTGTAACAAGGCACATAGTGGATAATTGGAGTAAAGGGGTGCTCTGATGTGGTCATTCTACATTGCTCAGGAGGTAAACTTTGAAGGCTATGGGACCAAGACCTAATGCCTTAAGCTCTTAAATTAACACTGAATTTATCATCAGCATGTGGACCTTTGCTGACACTTCGATAGAAATTTCAGATGAATCTTCTGATTCATGGTCTTAAAGCTGATACTTTTAAGATTCTGAGTTTTGCAGCTGTTGTGATACTAAGGGATCGCAAAATCAGGTCCTTCTACTATCTATTTCTTTTATTTCCCATGTCTTCTACAAATTGGAATCTCTAAGGAGACCTCATGAATCACCTATTCTTACCTGCAAACCTTATTTAACAGACCCACCCTTTGGAATAAGATCATAGTCCTTGTAACTCTAAGAACCCCAAAAATCCCGTAACAGTTGATGGTTGCTGCTGCCAGTCAAAAAATTCAATTTCTAAATCCTACCTATCCCGTCCTTAACCAGACCTTACTAGTCCTACATAACATCAAAACCCATTAATCTAGCGTGTTGTGTACAAAAGGTTTTATAGCACATCTTCGAGCCATAATGATGATTGGATCTCTCTCTCTCTCTCTCTCACTGTGGGATGCTTTTACGTGGAGTCATCATGTTATTACAGCATTTTATTGCTCCTAATCTACTTTATTAAGTCATATTCGTTTTCTGCTAAGCTCTGATAACATAGGGTGTAGAGTTTCTAGTTTTACTGTCTCATATATTATTTTCCTTTAGATGATCCGACGAAAACAGACCATTTACTTGCACTTGATGGAGCTAAGGAAAGACTTCACATCTTCAAAGCAAACCTACTGGAAGAAGGTTCCTTTGATGCTGCAGTTGATGGTTGTGAGGGTGTTTTCCATACTGCATCGCCTTTTCTCCCTTCAGCCACGGATCCACAGGTTCTCTTACTAGTTTCCTTGAAGGTGTATGTATTTGTCATATCCATATGCTCGATAAACCTGTTAAGCAAAAAAAAAAAAACATCAGAACCACTAACAATGATGGTGTATGGTTATTTATGATGCATCCACAAATGGCGCTTTTCCAAGGCCTTGTGTCGCGCACTTAAAATACAACATTAAGCATATTAATAAAATATGAAGACAGTAGAACTAGGTGGCAATTTAACTGTAACATGGTACAAGCCAAAGCTCCTGGTGGGAGTTAGGCGCATCGTCTTCAAGGAATTGGCAACTGTAAATAAGTGGACTATAACCAGACTTCAACTTATGGGTGAGCTAATTATGAACTCTCCCCCACCTTCCCCCATGCCCAACTAATTTTAAGCGATCTGTTTAAGACAATGATTCTTGAAGAAATATTTGGTCCCATATTGGACTCAACATTGGCCGAAAGCTAAAGCCATTAGGTATCTGTCAAAAGAGTATGCACCAACCTTCAAGTTCACACTTATATTCTGAAGTGAGACAGATGGGATCACGACATCAGGTAATGTGTCTGATATAGTCAATCGTATGCATCTCCCAGTGCAATGGCCTTTGAGACTTCATAAGAAGCCAAACAACCATGTTCTTGTAAAAATGAATGCCTTAGGTCACTTGCCATTACAATCCAGATAATTCAGGACAACATACTCTGTTAAGAGCACATGCTCCAGTACCACTGAACACTAGCCAATGGCTTGAGCACGTTAACTTCTCTATGATGTTGCCAATGGACGGGTGTCTGGGTGTTTGACTACTTTGAGTGTCTACTCAGGTCGTCAATTCATGGGTTCTGGGATCATTGGTAGAGTTCCGGCAGCCCTGGACCGAACTTGATATGCACGTTGGATCCAAGCTCCGGGGTGAAGCTTATAAGATGTTACTTAGCTCCCATTTCTTCCCTTAGGCGATCTTGTAGCTCAGACTAAGCTTGTTTTCCACTCATAGCACTTTTCTATGGCCAGTGTCCTCACAATCTAGATAAAAGCAGGACTGACCTCCTTTGCACCTAAATAAGATGAAATTATCAGGTGTAAATTTCCAAGCATGCGTGTTTTTCCAAATGCATTTGAGAGAGAGAGAGAGCTTTAAACCTGGCTCAAGGACGAGCCTTGGCAACTTAAGGTTTTTCCATTGTGATTTGGTGGGCAAGGACAGCATCTTCATGGAACTGGGGGTAAGACTGAATGTACCTAAGCCTCACCAGATGCCCCACTGAAAGGAGCCTCATGCACTAGCCTGTGTGCTTTAAAGAGTGAAGATTTCCCTTTTCAAGTTCAAGGTTTAACTAGTCTGATGTGGGCCATTAATTTCTCAAAAAGGCATAAGCATTTTGGAATAGACATCTTAAAGGGAATTGGAAAAAGTAAGGAGGCATGTAGAGAAACCGAGATATGACAAACCTCAAACCTACTAAAAATATTCTGTGAAGTATGTCGATTTACAGGCATGTGCTGCATATGTCTCAGCTGATTTTGGCCTCACGAGGGCTATCTGTCTACTGTGAGATACTGAGAACTATCTTCTTAAGAAATACTCTGTATATGACTCATACTTTTGGTATGAGTCATGTTATTCTAGTTCTCCACTTGGTTTTCAGGATGTTATTTAGTGTTTGTTATCTTTTAGCAGATTTTCTAGTATCCTAAGAATGATTTTGATTGACAATATGACATCCTTGACAGAATATGATATAGTTCTTTCCTCATTCTTAGCATGTATTCGGAGAGCATCTTCTAGCATGATAATGAGTGAGGTTCCCTTGTTTCAGACAGAATTCATCGATCCTGCATTAAATGGAACACTCAATGTTCTGAAGTCCTGTGCAAAAGCTTCATCAGTTAAAAGAGTAATTTTAACATCTTCTATAGCTGCAGTTGCATTGAACGGCAGGCCTTTGACTCCTGAAGTGGTAGTTGATGAAACTTGGTCTACTGATCCGGATTTTTGCAAGGACTTGAAGGTCTGTAATATTATCTTTCGTCTTCTTTTGAGTTGATTTGATCTTGCACACTGTGGAGTGAAATCACTCTGCCATTTTCGCAACTTGCACGGTTTTTCCAAATATGGATTCTCATACAAACATGTAACTTGCTACACTTCTAGGCTTGTTTACGTATATTTAAATTATTTGCTTTCTGGTTGTGGCTGTTGTTTTGGTTAGAAATTAAGGAGTACAAGGAGGATGTTTCCCCGTGAAGCAAACCAAGTATAATTCTGCTAAAGAGGCAGTCAGATGCCATTTTCAAACCACTTTGACCATTTCCTTGAGGAGAATGGAGCTGATAGACTGCCATTAGAAGACCCAAAGTTAAGGTGTTGAACCAAATATTGACCCAAAGATTTTGGGCTTATTCATTTATACATGTCCTCAATTTTCTCAACACACTTATCAGATGTGGGACGATACCCGCATGTGCAACCTAACAATTTTCCCCTTACGTTCATTCCTCCACCAAATTAACCACTTAGAATGTGCCACCACCTACTCACTCTTCACCACGTTTGTTACCATTCCTGCAAGGAGACAATACATTGCACTTCGAGAATTCTCCACAAGGACCACAGGTAAAACTCTTCCTTTCTTAGTGTGGTTCTAGTAAAAGCACTAAGGATGCGGTTGAGGTATGGGTTCTCCCTGCTACTGTCTAATGCGCTTCATTGAGGTGCATTTGGGCCTTTGATACTTTGAGGCAGGATGGTCAGTCCCTGACCATTTGTTTTAAGATTCAAGGAATCTAATGATGCAAATGGGTGTATCTCGGTGCACTCTTGTGTGGGGATGCCAATAGAGTGCTCATTTGCTTAAAGGACAGAAAGAAAGACTCAGAGGAGGAACCCTGCTTTGAGGAAGCTTCAGTGAGAGGCAGGAGGCTATCTTATGATGGATCCACTGGTCCTAAATGGTCAGAACCATTGGTCCCGGACCACCCAATATTATCTATTTCAACGGAATTCACTCTACCTTGAGCATTTGAGCCAACACTTTGTTAGAAACATCAACAGTCCACCTCTTACAGATTTTATCAAATGAGTGGTTCTCCGAGCATTACTGACATTACTGCCAAAGATAATGTGATGATAGGTTATGAATCTCCGAAAGAATCTAGAGGATTCCTTATAACTTCAGGCAACTACAGGCATCATTTCAATCCAGGTGTTCGAACTTGAATATCTCAAATTACCATGTTCGACTGAAAACTAGAGTAATTCCTTAAGAAAATGTGGTCACGCGGAATTGGACACTTAACAATTTTCCAAAGCAATACCTCTGACTGCAAACTGTTAACTATTTGACCACATCATTAAGACAAGAAATTTTTTCACTGAACCTTGTTCTCATAATTTCGATATAACTAATTTCTCATCTAACATCTTTGGCTTATGGTTTATTCTCGGACTAACCTATCTATTAGATGTTCCGAAACGTATGGACTAGCCATAATCTCTCCTTTGCGATATGCAATGTATTTAGTTGAAATGCTAGACAATCACTGGATGGCTTCGCTGATAGCCAATGTTGCTTCCCCTTCTCTTTAATTGCCTCTACCAGCTTTGGTATGTTGTCTCAAAGACTTTGGCGGAAGCTGCTGCCTGGAAATTTGTAAAGGAAAAAGGCATAGACATGGTTGCGCTAAATCCAGGAATGGTCATCGGTCCTCTCCTACAACCAACACTCAACACTAGTGCTGCTGAAATATTAAACTTAATTGGTACGTATCCTTTGCTAAGCATTGTGAGTTTCATCTTCATAAGTGCTTTTATTTGCCTCAAGTTAGTGATTTAGGATATATTTTGCAATGTTAATCAAGATGTCTATGTTTCATGCCATCACCGAAAAAGAAGGAAAAGAAAACTCGGCAAGGGTATTGGTTAAAGGACTAAAACTATCAATTCTCCCTTTCTCCTTTCAACGTTTTTGGCAGATAGAGAATTTGATAGATTAACATAAAGCTTTTTCTAAGACACAAATAATTTGGCATACAATGCTCCCATGAAAATTTCTTAATGCGTAGCCTGTATATCTAATGCAGGGGCACAAACGTATCCAAATCTGAGCTACGGATGGGTAAATGTTAAAGATGTTGCCTATGCACATATTCAAGCTTTTGAGACTCCAGCTGCTAGTGGAAGATACTTGTTGAACGAGTCCGTCGCACATTTCGCAGAAGTTACTGAGATATTACGCAAGCTTTATCCTGATTTCCAACTACCCGAAAAGTAAGTTCTTATCATTACTAAATTTGTTTGAAAGATGTAGTTTCATATGTAAAATGCAGGAAAAGAGTCATGTATCTTTTGAAATATCGTGATTTTCAGAAGCACAACTGGTTGTCTTTCTATAATTTTCCAGCACTCTGCATTCTAAGCTTTACATAGCATCATCTACAAGGGAGGCACACAGTAATTTTCTGCATAAGGGAGATACATATGATACCACTATTGACCACCCTCATTGTTAATACCGTTGACCACCCTTGCAATACCATCAACAAGATAATGCATCGTCCATGAGTAGGTTTTTGGAAAATGTTGGCTATCATGGTTTGGGAGCATAGAGACTTGTAAAGTTGTAAGTGGGAAAGAGTTGAATCGAGAATCGGACTTATTGTTAGATTAAATATCTATTTTGCTACTGAAGCTGCTCAACAAAAATTACTACAAAGTAAAGGAGAAATATATTTGCGGAATACTTGACCAAAAAACATCTTTCACCCTGATATTCTACTTTGCCAATTTGTGTTCTGGTAGTGGTACTATGTAATGTAAGGTACCATACTAACTCGCAACAGCCTAACAAGTAGTGAGTTGGCTAGATGGATTGAAAAAGAGGAACTTGGAAAAGTAAAAGTTGCAAAACAGGAAGGACCTTGCTTTGCTTTATGTTCAACCTTTGCCACTGTAGTATGTCAGTCAAGTCACATATGGAATTGAACTGATCCTTGATTGGTGGCAGTAACTTGGCTTCGATGGCTCCTGCAGAATCTGGACTTGCCGACTTGATAAAAGCTGAATAATCATGTTTCATTGTTTGCTTCATTGCTTGTGATGATCATAATTAAATCCTGGTTCTTGTCAGCTTTAGCTACTAATGGCTCTCCCATATGAATAACTGTTGCAGGTGCGTAGATGACAACCCTTTGATGCCAAAATATCAGGTATCCAAGGAAAAGGCAATAAGCTTGGGCATTGACTTCATTTGTTTAGAAGAAAGTATAAAGGAAACTGTGGAGAGCTTGAAGGAGAAGAAACTTTTAAATGTCCCAACATCTGTGTGAGACTCTTTCAGGAAATCTTTTAATGTCCCAACATCTGTATGTCCATCAGTTGGTTTTATGGTCATATTAACAGTTTTAAGGAGCTTCTAATTGTGGAATATTTATGAACCGGCATCTTTCTCTTTGAATGCCTTGTGACTGAGAAATAAATTGCAACAGGTTTATTTATCAAATCTTTCTGCTGCGAAAATAACCTCAACTTATCCCTGACATTTTGCTGGGTATTAAGTATTCACAATTAGCCACTCAAACTAGGAAACGGTAACTCCACTTTTCACTGTCTATGTCCAATTTTGTCAATAAAGAACTTTCATGACACTTTTTATGTCTTCTAGTGACGCTTTAACAAAGTTTACGATGCATGCGGAGAAAAAATGGAGAGTTTAGGGTTCGTTTGACAAAAAAAAAAAATTGGTTTTCAGTTTTTAAAGAGCAGCTTAATTTTTTTTTTATAAAAACAAGTGAGTGTGATAACCCCTTTTTATTTTTGGTGTTTGGTAACCCTTTTTATTTTGATATATTTTTTTTTGGTGGTTTGCGGTGGTGGGGTGTAGCGGTGGTGGCCGGTGGTGGTGGTGGTGGCCGGCGGCCGGAGGTGGCTGCCGGCAGTCGCCGGCGGCCGGCAGTCGCCGGCGGCCGGCAGTCTCCGGCCATGGTGGCCGGCGGTCGGAGGTGGCTGCTGGCAGTCGCCGGCGGCCGGAGGTGGCTGCTGGCAGTCGCCGGCGGCCGGAGGTGGCTGCCGGTAGTCTCCGGCAGTGGTCGCCGACGGCCGGAGGTGGCTGCCGGCAGTCTCCGGTGGTAGTCGCCTAAGGTGGCTGCCGGCAGTGGGAGGGTGGTGGTGGTGGTCTAAGAAAAAAAAACCAGTTTCTGGAGTTTTTTTTTTTTACTCTTCAGTTTAAAAACTGGTTTTTAAAATTGAAAAAAAAATGGTTACCAAACGCTCCTTTTTTTTCAGTTTTTAAAACCGAAAAAAAAGAACAAAAAAATTTTGTCAAACTGGCCCTAAGTTTTGATTCTCTTCAAAATTCAGAGGCGGAGCCAACAGGGAGCACACGGGCCGCGTGCCCACCTGCTGCCACCCAAAATTTTCACTTTATATGGTGCCCTTCTCTGAGCAAAGTTAAGTTGCGAACAAGGATGACAGACCAAGGCCAAATTACTGTCCACCTCCACTGGCCATAGATCAAGGGCATCTGATTTGGTCAATCTCTCCGATCATCTCATCATCCCATATCATCTCGTCGAAGATGTTGCCGTACTGCTGTTCTTTGGGCTTGTCTTCAGTTCTTGAGTCGAGTACGAGTCTCCGGAAGAGCCAAGGGCATAAAGGTTCAGGCCCAGGACAGAGTAGACTTAGCCTATCAGTTTGGTGGCTTTGGAGTATGATGGTTATTTGCTCCGGGCCATAGGGTGGTCATTTTGATCCAAATCCATCCGGCCATTTATTACCTCTACTTCCACAGTTCCCTCTCTGATCTCCTGCTCCATTAGAGAACCATGTTATGGGAAAATAAGATGCTATTGCGTTTGTTTTTGGATCAAAAGTCAAGTTCGTTACAAATTGTACTGTGTTCCTGGCTTTTGTTTTGTACTCCTTGATGAGCGTACCCAGATGCTAAACTATCTTGACTTTCATACCTGCCATTAGGACCGTATAAGAACTAAGTTCGAACTGAACATGACCGTGTTCAAATTCGTTCGTTTATTCTAGAGTTGTTTTGAGCTCGGCTCGTATTCGTTAAGCATATATAATTTTGCATTCGTGTTCAGTTCGTGAAAATGATAAAGAGATTGAACTCAACTTGGCTCATTCGTTTAAGCTTCACCAACCGAGCTCGAGCTTGAGTTCGCATTTTTCATATTAACTTATTGCTATAAACAAACGAAATTAGCTTGTAGACAAACTGGAAACACGTTACGAAACCTTATACAGTCATTCATGATTATGTGCTGGCCGGTAGGCCTGTGGCCTAACTTGGCGGTGGTTTGGACGGCGGTGTGGGCGGTGGTCTGGCCAGCGGTGTGCTTGTGTGATGAGAGAGGGGGCAGAGAGTGTTTGCCTGCTCAAGTGTTTGAGAGAAAGAGGCGGTGTGGGCGGTGGTTTGGCCGTGGCGTGGGTGGTGATCTGGCTGGCAGTGTGGGCGATGGTCTGGCCGGCGGCGTGGGCGGTGGGCCTGTGAGATGACTACCTGAATACCAATGAGAGAGGGGGCACGGGTGTTTGACTGTTGAGTGTCTACGTCTCTGATGAGATAACAAAAATGAATTTGGTGATAGAGAGAGGAACATTTGGTGATCCACAAGCTTCCACGTCCCAACTCATAGATATTTTGTGTAGGTTTGTAATATATACTGTAATTTTTTAATGAATAAATGAACCGATGTTCGTTTATAAGGCTCAGCTCGTGTTCGACTCGTTAAGTAAACGAGCCCTCTTGTTCACAAACATTAATAAACAAACATCATCATGTTCAAACTCGGCTCGTTTAATAAACGAACCCTAAAATTGTGTTCATGTTCGCTTCACTTATTACATGAACGAACATGAATGAGTTTCAGAGAGAACGAACAACCAGCAGTTCATGAACAACTCGGTTCATTTACAGCCCTACCTGTCATCTTCTATTATTGCAATATTGAAGTACTTAGGATAGTCTTAGGGTTCGTTTGACAAAATTTTTTTTTTGGTTTTCAGTTTTTAAAGAGCAGCTTAATTTTTTTTTTTATAAAAACAAGTGGGTGTTTGATAACCCCTTTTTTTTTAGTTTTTTTTTTTTGGTGTTTGGTAGCCTTTTTTATTTTGTCTTTTTTTTTTGGTGGTTTGCGGTGGCGGTGGTGGGGTGCAGCGGTGGTGGCCGGTGGTGGCCGGCGGCCGGAGGTGGCTGCCGGCAGTCGCCGGCGGTGGTCGCCGGCGGCCGGAGGCGGCTGCCGGCAGTCGCCGGCGGTGGTCGCCGGCGGCCGGAGGCGGCTGCCGGCAGTCTCCGGCGGTGGTCGCCGGCGGCCGGAGGTGGCTGCCGGCGGCCGGAGGTGGCTGCCGGCAGTCTCCGGCGGTGGTTGCCGGCGGCCGGCGGTGGTCGCCTGAGGTGGCTGCCGGCGGCCGGAGGTGGCTGCCGGCAGTCGCCGGCGGTGGTCGCCGGCGGCCGGCGGTGGTGGCCGGTGGTGGTGGTGGTGGCCGGCGGCCGGAGGTGGCTGCCGGCAGTCGCCGGCGGTGGTCGCCGGCGGCCGGAGGTGGTGGTGGTCTAAGAAAAAAAAACCAAAAGTGAAAAAAAAAACCAGTTTCTGGAGTTTTTTTTTTCACTCTTTTTTACTCTTCAGTTTAAAAACTGGTTTTTAAACTGAAAAAAAAAATGGTTACCAAACGCTCCTTTTTTTTCAGTTTTTAAAAACTGAAAAAAAAAGAGGCAAAAAATTTTGTCAAACTAGGCCTTAGTGTTATGTTAATTACAAACCGAGTTCTCCATTTATAGATATATATTTTACACTCCTTTTTGGTCATGTGGCTACTGAAAATAATAAAACACACATTGTTGCCTTGTCTCGCATTATAAAACCCAAGTCTTAACTTTCCTTTTGTTAGTTCTTGGACTTCCATAAACAACCCCCCCCCCCCCCCCTCCCTTTTTTTTGTTAACAATCACTTGGAGTTTGATTCAGGTTAACTGTTCTTGGTAGTCTATGTAGATTGCTGCTAAGTCTGTTTCTAACGATAAATTTTTTCAATTTATCTGTTGGGCTTTACGGAAAATGCCAAAAGACGGGTTAGCTAAGAGATACGTGAGTTTACCCACTAATTTCCTTGTACTAGCGTGGGTGTATAAGTTGCACCCGTGTCTATCTAAGCTATGCAAGTTTTGCCTGTTCAATTGCCAGTTTTATTTTTATAAGAGCTAAGCTATTGACAAGTTTATTTTTTCATTTAGAAGGTGCCCGCCTAGTCCAAAATTTCTAGCTATGCCATTGCTTCAAATTATTTTCTTTTTATTTTACTCCTATCTTTTCTCTCGTTTGACTTGTCAAATGTAAATAGTGGGAAGATGGTTAGTCTCCACTTTCCCCTCATTCATGGGTGTCATGACAGGTTTAATGTTTATAAGATGGTGACACGTGTTACTATCTTTATGGGGAGTATTTTTCACACATATCATTTGCCCCTCATTCCACATTCTTTTTTCGGAAAAGAGCGCGGAATTATAATATCGATACTTTTTTTTTTTATATCGGATCCTTTCAATCTTGAATTCACCTTGGTCGAGTAAAGGCCTCACAGGGTTTGTCTACTTGGCTAGGCTGAGCAGAGATCCTTCAACGGCCCATCTATTCGGCTTGGCCGAGTAGAGGCCTTTTAAGGGACTCGTCTACTCGACTTGGCCGAGCAGAGATCCTTCAAGGGTTCATCTACTCGGCTTGGCCGAGTAGAGGCCTTTCAAGGGACTCGTCTACTTGGCTAGGCTGAGCAGAGATCCTTCAACGGCTCATCTATTCGGCTTGGCCGAGTAGAGGCCTTTTAAGGGACTCGTCTACTCGACTTGGCCGAGCAGAGATCCTTCAAGGGTTCATCTACTCGGCTTGGCCGAGTAGAGTCCTTTCAAGGGACTCGTCTACTCGGCCAAGCCGAATAGATGAGCCGTTGAAGGAGATCCTTCAAGGGCTCGTCTGCTCGGCCTCGCCAAGTAGAGGCCTTTCAAGGGACTCGTCTACTCGGCTTGGCCGAGTAGAGATCCTTCAAGGAGATCCTTCAAGGGCTCGTCTGCTTGGCCTGGCCGAGTAGAGGCCTTTCAAGGGACTCGTCTACTCGGCTTGGCCGAGTAGAGATCCTTCAAGGGCTCGTCTGCTCGGCCTGGCCAAGTAGAGGCCTTTCATGGGACTCGTCTACTCGGCTTGGCCGAGTAGATATCCTTCAAGGGCTCGTCTACTCAACTTGGCCGAGTAGAGGCCTTTAAAGGGTTCGTCTACTCGGTTTGGCCGAGTAGAGATCCTTAAGAGCTCGTCTACTCGGCCTGGCCGAGTAGAGGCCTTTCATGGGACTCGTCTACTCGGCTTGGCCGAGTAGAGATCCTTCAAGGGCTCGTCTCCTCGGCCTGGCCGAGTAGAGGCCTTTCAAGGGACTCGACTACTCGACTTGGTCGAGTATAGATCCTTCAAGGGCTCCTCTACTCGACCTGACCGAGTAGAGGCTTTTCAAAGGTTCGTCTACTCGGCTTGGCCGAGTAGAGATCCTTAAGGGATCGTCTACTCGGCCTGGCCGAGTAGAGGCGTTTCAAGGGACTCGTCTACTCGGCCTGGCCGAATAGAGGCATTTTAATGGACTCGTCTACTCGGTCTGGCCGAGTAGAGATCCTTCAAGGGCTCGTCTACTCGGCCTGAGTAGAGGCGTAAGATCCTAAGACCAAAATAGCTCATCTACTCTGCTAGAGTAGAGGCGTATGGTCCGATGCGTTCATCTGCTCGGTAGAGGCTAGGACCAAAGTAGCTCGTCTACTCGGCTTGAGTAGAGGCGTATGGTCCGATGCGCTCGTCTGCTCGGCAGAGGCTAGGATCAAAGTAGCTCGTCTACTCGGCTATGTGGCAGTTGTCGTCATGGGGTAAATAGGTAAATTTGCCCCCCTGTCATATTTTTAGATGTATGCCACTTGTCTAAGGTAATTTAATGGTTACAAGATCTCATCCGTTGGATAAGTCTGTTGTTTTCTTTATAAGGGGTAAACCTTTTTACCCTCTTCACAACTTGTTTCATTTCTCAAAGTGTAGAGAGAGCGAGATCATCTTATGGCTTTATTTGAAGAAGATTTCTAAGTAGGGTTTGAAGATCATCTTCTTTTTCAAATAAGTTTTAAACTTTTTTCTATTGAAATCTCTTGTTTTGATCTAAAATTAAGTCCAACGAGGATGAAGAATATGTTTCTGAGCCTAATGTCGATATACAAGGTGTTAGGATAGAGCCCACCTTTGATCCTTTATTTTTAGAAACTGGAGTTCCCTTGGTTCCTTTCCAGGAGTCAAGGGGGGTTCCTGCTAAGGAAGTCTTAAGGGAGAATGCTCAGTCTCCTGAGGCTTTTGATGCGCACACACTTAGAAGCAAGTTGAGTAGTTATGACTTGAAACTTTTACGGGGGCGTTGTGAAATTCTGCCGATCGTAAAGCTTAGGCTTCTCGATGAGAATGAATCAGCTAATATGACTACAACCGATGAGATTGGTGTTTATTGGGACATGTTCAACAATGGCTTTAGAGTTCCTCTTCACCTTTTCTTCATCAAGGTTTTGAACGCTTACAGACTTGCGCCCGGCCAATTTTCTCCTCACGCATGGCGCTTTATGAGTTTCTTCATCTACCAATGCCATAAAATAGGTTTAAATCCTAGGGTTAGAGTATTCAGAAGGTTTTTTACTATCTGTACAATAACTAAGCAAGTAGGCTGGTATTTTTTGAGTCGACGTCCAAAGGCCGAAGCCAACCTATTTCTACATCCTCCATCATCCAATCATCATTGGAATGAGAGATTTTTGTTTGTTAAATTGCATAAGTCTCAAAGGAGATAAGTCTGTAATGTGTGGCTTTCCGAGTGCGAGACTAGAGCTTGTAATAAATTAAAAGAAATGGACTTGTCAGAGACTGACCTTGAGCACATTGAGAAGCTTAAGGGGGCTGAGCCTTTAGAATCCAGATATCCTTTGAGTAATGCTCAGCTTCGCGAGTGTGGCATCATCTTTTCCCCTGAGCTTCAAGATCTTGACGAGGAGGAAAAGGATGAGGGCGAAAACGATCTTGGTAAAGCTCTTACTAAACCTTGAATCCGTTTGATCTTAAATGGTAATCTTACTCTTATTTTGAGTGCAGAAAACATGTCGTCACGAGCGCAAAGGGATCTGCCGTTATTCAATGCCCAAGGGGTTTTGGGAGACGTAATTCCTGACGAGTTAGCCTCGATACATGGTGTCGAGGAGGAGGAGATGCATGACCTGGATTTTGGTGCATTGGTGTCTGAGTCTCAGCCAAAGGTGACTGAAACTCAAACTGAAGACTTCATTTTGGGCTTGGTTCCCGTGGACAAGTCTAAAGAGACTTCCAAGAAGCAAAAAGTCCCAAGCAGAGCTGGGAGCAGAGCCACATCGTCTTATGTTCGTCCTGATACCCCTCATCGTCCTGCCTGGGGAGTATCCATTGATGAGTCAGTATTCAAGTCTCCTCGCACGGCATGGGATTGGTCTAGTCAAGCGATCATTCCCATGGATATGAAGACATTGTCGGGTTATGGGGTCACTGAGACAGCCAATGGGATGGTCCAGCTAATGTCATATGTTTACTTTTTTTCTCCTATTTCCTTTAAAAGTTTTGTTACTTGATCCTAACTCTTTGTCGTGTAGGCTATAGCATAGGTGCAGATTGGCGTGAAGAAGCTGATTACTGCAGACAAAGTGTTGGACGAAGAGAAGAAAAAGGTTATGATAGAGAACAACTTTCGCAGGAAGACGAGAAGAAGGTTGAAGACTTGGGCAAGAAGGTAGAACGGTTGGAGCTATCTAACACTGGATTATCTACAAGGAATGCTGAGCTGTCAGCTCGAGTCAATGACTTAGAGGCCGAGAAGTCGACAGTCGCTCTTCAGGCCGTGTAGTTATTCAAGAGATCCAAGGCTTTCCTGGATCAACACTACCGTGATTCGAAAGGGGCTCTTGTGCACGGTTATAATGAATGCAAGAGTGATGTTTTGAAAGATCATCCCAAGCTTGATATGAGCATCTATGAGCATAAGTTTGCCCGAGAGATTGCAGCAGACGCTGAACGTCGGGCCGAAGAAGCCGAACGGAAGAAGGCTGCTAGTTCACAGGTACTTACTAGTTCTTCTGTCAGTCGCAGTTTGGGTGCTTCAGGATCAGTATCTTGGGTTGCTTCTAGGCAGCAGCCGTCTACCATGGAGGGTCAGCTTATGAGCTCGGTATGCCAGAGGATGCAGCCGAGCAGAACGAATAGACTAGGATTTCCTTGTATATTAGATTAGTCTTTTCAGGATCTCTCTTTTCCTGCCTTGGAGCTTGATTTGTAACTCTTTATTCTTAATGCAATCAAGGATTATTTTGCGCATTCTTCTTTGTCGAATTATGCAAACCTTTTTCTTTCAAAATAAAGATGAGTACATCAGTGGCCACACGACGCTGAATATGAATGCATGCAAAAAGAAAACTAGGCTTTATTAAGCCGTAGTTTAGTGATCTAAGCATGAGTAAGATCTAAAAGAAGCATGAGTAAGATCTAAAGAGCGACACCAAGTGTGGAGTGCGTATGACCCCCTCGGTCTTGCTCATGCGTAGTAACGCCTTAAATTTGTGGCATTCCATGTGCGAGGAATTTTTGTGTCGTTCATATTCTCCAGGTGATAGGCTCCGGGGCCTCTCAGCTTCACGACTTTATATGGGCCTTTCCAGTTCGGTGCTAGTTTTCCAACGGCGTCTCGTGGGGTTGAGGCTTCGATGCGACTCAGGACTAAGTCTCCTACTCGGAATACTCAAGGACGAACTCTCTGATTGTAAAACTTGGATACTCGATGTTGGTAAGCTGCAAGGTGCATTGCTGCTTGTTCGCGCCGCTCATCGATGAGGTCAAGATTTGCACGAAGGGCTTCTTCATTTCAGACATGATCATAAGTTGTCAGACGAAGAGATGGTAACCCGACTTCAACCGGGATTAATGCCTCTGTGCCAAACGATAGAGTCTCTCCTGTATGGGTCCTTGTAGTAGTATTGTAAGCCCAAAGGATTTTGGGTAACTCGTCTACCCATAGTCCTTTTACGCCATCAAGGTTCTTCTTTATCCCTTAGAGAAGTGTGCGGATTGTAACCTCAGTCTGTCCATTTGTTTGCGGGTGCGCCACAGAGGTAAAACGTTGCTCAATAGATAAGTTGGCGCAGAAGGTTCGAAAAGTGGAATTATCGAACTGTTTTCCGTTGTCTGTGATTAGCACGTGCGGAATTCCAAAGCAACAAACAACGGTTCGCCAGAAGTAATCTTCGCATTTCTTTTAAGTTATTGTGGCTAGGGCTTCGGCCTCCACCCACTTAGTGAAGTAGTCAATCGCTACTATCACAAATTTGCGCTGAGCTGTGGCTGGAGGGAAAGGGCCCACGATGTCCATCCCCTACATCGCAAAAGGTATGGGACTGCTTAATGTTGACAAAGGGCTTGACGATTGCCTAGGAATGGAGGAGAAATGCTGGCAAGCATCACATTTCTTCGTGTAATCCAAGGCGTCTTGCTACATAGTAGGCCAATAGTATCCCTGCCGAAGAACTTTGTGTGCCAACGCGTGTCCTCCCAAGTGTTGACCGCAGATGCCTTCGTGAACTTCCCGTAGTGCATAATCTGCTTCAGAAGGGGTGAGGCAACGGAGATAAGGAAATGTAAAGGAGCGTTTATACAACACATCCTCTACAACGGCATATCGAGCTAAGCGTTGGATGATGCTCCTAACATGCTTCCGGTCGGCAGGTAACGTGCCATGTTGAAGGTAGGCCTTGATAGGATCGATCCATGATGGCTCATGTTCAGTTTGCATTACTTCATTAGTAGTGATGCTGAGTTCACATAAGAGCTCCAAGTGAATGGTGCGGCCAAACTCGGATGGATCAAGGGAGGCCAAACGCGAGAGTGCATCTGCGGAAGTATTTTCTTCTCTGTGGATTTGCGTGATTTTGAAGATAGTGAATGTATGCGCAACCTCTTTTGCTTTTCGTAGATAATCAGCCATTTTTGGATCTCTAGCCCCATATTCTCCTAACATTTGCTTTACCACAAGCGCAGAATCACTGTAAGCATGGAGAGATTCTGCGCGCATGGCACGCGCTAGATGCATTCCGACTATTAGGGCTTCATACTCGGCTTCATTGTTAGAAGCTGGGAAATCAAAGCGAAGGGCATAATGTACAGTCAAGCCATCTGGCCCGTTGAGGATTAAGCCAGCTCCGCTTCCATTTATGTTTGACGATCCGCCTACGAAAAGCGTCCAGACAAATAACTCAGGCTGAGTAGTGGGGGGAGTCTCTTCATCTCCAATCGGGAAAGTGCACTCGACGATGAAATCTGTCAAGGCTTGTCCCTTGATTGAGGGTCGTGGTCTATAATAAATGTCGAATTCCCTCAATTCTACCGACCAAGGTATGAGGCGACTTGATAGATCTGGCTTGTGCAAGATTCGCCTCAATGGTTTGTCGGTTAGTACCACGATCGTGTGAGATTGGAAGTACGGCCGAAGCTTTCTTACAGCAATCAATAGAGCGAAGGCTAGTTTCTCGGTGCAAGGATACATCTGTTCTGCCCCTTGGAGAACCTTGCTCACATAGTAAATGGGGATTTTTCGACCATTTTCTTCTCAAACTAAAACCGCGCTGATGGCAGATTCAGCTACGGCTAAGTACAGAAACAGCTCATCCTCTGGAACAGGTTTGGAGAGGAGTGGAGGTGATGCTAAATATTCCTTCAATGCATCGAATGCGGCCTGACATTCAGTCGTCCATTCAAAGTTCTTGATATTCTTCAATGCTTTAAAGAATGGAAGGCAACGCTCGGCAGATTTGGAAAGGAATCGACTCAGGGCGGCTACTCGTCTTGTCAAGATTTGTATCTCCTTGATTCGTCTTGGCGCGCTCATTTCTTGAATAGCCTTTATCTTTTCAGGGTTGGCTTCAATCCCTCTTTGCGAAACCATGAACCCTAAGAATTTTCTGGACGATACCCCAAAAGCGCACTTAGTGGGATTAAGACACATGTGATATTTACGGAGGAGAACAAAGCATTGTTGCAGATCAGTGACATGTTGCTCTGCTTGGAGACTCTTAACGAGCATGTCGTCGACATAAGCCTCCATGTTCTTTCCAATGAGGGGTTTAAAGATTTTATCAACCAGCCTCTGGTAAGTAGCTCCAACATTCTTTAGTTCGAATGGCATTACTTTGTAGCAAAAAAGACATTGATCCGTTATGAAGCTTGTTTTGGCTACATCATCTTTGTGCATCTGGATTTGATTGTATCCTGAGAAAGCATCCATGAATCTGAGCAGTTCATGTCCTGACGTGGCATTGATCAACGTATCAATGCGCGGTAGAGGGTAGCTGTCTTTAGGACATGCCCTGTTCAGATCGGTGTAATCGATGCATATGCTTAATTTTCATGTTCCTGCTTTTGGGACCATGACCACATGACCACATTGGCTACCCAATCGGGGTAGTCCGTCTCCTTTATGAAACCGGCCTCTAGGAGATTGTCAACCTCCTTTTTGATGATCAATTGCCTCTCAGGTGCAAAGGGCCACTTTTTTTGCTTACCAGCTTATGCAAAGGGTCAACTGAGAGTCTATGAGTGATCACAGACGGGTCTATCCCTGGCATGTCGGCACCATTCCATGCAAAAATATTTATGTTTGACCGAAGGAAGGAGATTAACCGATCTCGAACGCTTGACTCTAATGTAGAGCCGATTCGCACTTGTCGTTCATCATCTCCTTCCGTCAGCGAGACATAGATGCTTCTACAGGTTCTGCACGTCTTATCGTCGCCTCATCACGCTGATCATCAATAGAGAGAGTCTCCTCAGGCTTACAAGAGGCCACATAACATTTTCTCGCTAGCGTCTGATCCCCCTTCACGAAGCCAACCCTTCTTGGTGTAGAGAATTTCATGAGGATGTGATAGGTCGAGGCCACAGCTTGTAGCTTGTTGAGACTTGTCCGGCCCAATATGCTGTTGTATGAGGATTTGATTTTGACGATAAGAAAATCAAGCGAGTGGGTCGCTTGTTGAGGTGCTTCTCCGGCTACAACTATGAGTGATTCTATCCCTTTGACCGGTGTAGAGGCACCTGTGAAACCGTACAAGGGAAAATTATTGGCTTCACCCGGTCTTCTGAAATCCCCATTTGAAGGAATGCGTCTTCAAAGAGGATATCTGCCGAACTTCCAGTGTCGACTAAGATTCGTTTGACTTGGAAAACATCAATACACAAAGTGATGATGAGAGTGTCATCATGTGGCAAGATTACTTCGTCAAGGTCCGAATCATTGAACTCCAGAGTTGCATACGCTTTTGCTCGCTTGGGAGGACCTTGTGTTAATTTGACCTGTCGAGCATAAGCTTTTCGTGAAGAGCAGGATAGTCCACCGGCACTTGGTCCTCCAGAGATGGTGTTTATAATAGGTGGATCTTTCGGAGGCGCTTCGTCTGCTCTTCGTTGGTTTCCTCTCCCCCCATTATGTTGTCGATGATTGGTTTTGAAAAACTGCTTGAGGTGGCCCTTGGCTACGAGATTTTCTATTTCTCGCTGGAGCACCTTGCACTCTTCGGCCGTGTGGCCACAATATAATTAAGTATCTCTCTTCTCGGCCGGCCCCCTCATGGGTTTGGGCCATTTGAGGATGTTTTGGCTCTTGATTTGGTGAAGAATGTGCTCACGAGTAGTGTTAAGAGGAATGAATGATTTGGGGAGGATTACCCGTGAACGCTTAGGTTCGTCTTGCAGTCTCCTTTCTTGACGGTCTCGTCTCTTCTGCCCGGTATGACTCTCCTCTTGGTGTGATGTCGTTGAATCTTCTTCTGTGCGAAGATACTTCTCTACTCGATCGATGAGGTCAGACATGTTTTATGGCGGGCGCTTGTTTAAGGAAAAATGCAAGGGTGTTCCCAGCCTCACGCCCCTTGCCATTACTACGAACGTCACTCCTGGGTCCAAGTGGTCAATGAGAAGTTTCTCCGAATTAAAGTGAGCATAGTACAACTTCAATGATTCTTTTGGTCCTTGGACTATGCGAAAAAGAGTCGAGGAGTTCTTTCGCTGCACTCGGCTGGTGAGGAAATTACTTCGGAAGGATTCGGCTAACTGGGCCCAGCAAGAAATGGAGCGGGGGGCGAGGTGTTGAAACCACACATGAGCAACTCCCTTCAGCGTTACTGGAAAGGCTCGACACATGATCTGGTTAGGAACTAGGTGTAAGTTCATGCCTGAGGTAAAACAAGCCAAGTGTTCCATTGGATCCCCTGTACCATCGTATGACTCGCATGTAGGCATCTTGAAGTTGGGAACATATCAACTTCTTCGGTGAATAGTCGTCCGATGATAACTGGGGCATTGGAGTAGCGTTCTGCTCGGTTACCACCAGGATTGACATAAGTATTTTTGGTGGAATGAGCCTCATAATAGCTTTCATCATACCTTCTAGACCTCGGATTCCGTCGTTCATCGTCAGATTGTTCACCTTCCACGTGTGTCACATGTTGATTGTGATTTGTTCTCTCCGGCGTCTTAGACGTGTCTGGTCCTTCATGGAAATTCAACTGCTGCTGAACGGATTGCCTTTGCGCATCTGTCACATATCGCTCTTTTGGAGGCCTAAGAGGTTCTGGTTATGGAGATGGATTCTCTATAACAGCTTGTAGCCGTTCGATGGACTGTTGCATAGCCCGGATGACAGCCATTAAGTCGGCTTGGTTGTCGACGGTTGGTGGAGTAATGTTGGTTGTACATATTGTGGTGACTCCGGTTGCAGGAGGTTCGAATATACCAACAGGTTGAGGTGGAGGAAAGACAGTGTTTGAGAGGGGATGAGTTACTGTCACGACCGCTGGTGCTGCTGTTACGGCTACCGGCGTCACTGTAGTGGTTGTTGGTGCCACAACCGTAGTTGTTCGTGTCACGGTAGTGGTTGTTGGTGTACTTGCCACCTTTTTTCCACGGTTAGGTGGCTGAGGAGTGACTCCTACACGGGTAAGGTCACGAATTAGCGTCGAGGATGAACCCGGTGCTGGTGCTCCACCTTGTGGGGCTTGTGAATTAGGATTTTGAGTCATGATCTATTCACGAATTTCAGTCCTACGGATGGCCGCCAAAATGTTGTGGATGAAATTCGGAACTCGTTTCGTGAATAGACCTGCACAACAAAAAGACAACACCGGTGACTCGCCGGAAGGATTTCCGGCGGGAAACCTCCGATGCTTAAGTCAGAAGATATTTTTAAGAGGTTATAGTGTAAACACAGATTAAGTCACTTATCTTTCTTGGTTCCCGCATTTCCCTTTTATAGGGTCCTCCATTAGTGCTTATTACTCTCCTATTAATCAGAGAGTTACTAGGTTAATGGGAGGTTACTCCCTTTAACGGACAATTATTTGTCTTGAATAGGGGGTTATTGCCATAATGGGTGGTGTAAATAGTGGGAAGATGGTTAGTCTCCACTTTCTCCTCATTCATGGGTGTCATGACATGTTTAATGTTTATAAGATGGTGACATGTGTCACTATCTTTATGGGGAGTATTTTTCACCCATATCATATTACATGGGGAAGTTGTCACTCAATCTTCGGACTTCTGCTTACAATCCATGTGTGTGATTGAGTACCTGATGAAACAACAAGGCTTTCTATTATATTGGTTCTATCATCTGCCTTACTATACAGGGCTATGGCAAGGATCTCTGCAGAAATTTTGCTATGTATACCGTAATAATGAGAGGCTATTTCGTAAACTTTGGGCTTTTCAACAACATTTTTTTTTGTTACAAATGATGTGTATCTTTTTTTTAACGAGATTGGTGTCCGTCTAAAGTTATTATTTGGGGAGTTTAACAATTTGGGATCATAGATTTGCTCATGCGACAGCTCAAGAGGAACGGAAATTTGAATAATGGCTTTTATGGTATACACGGTGTGTTTTATTGAAGTTTTGCAATTTAGATAAGACCGTCTCATATTAAAACAAGGACAAACCATACAGGTCTAAGAATTGGGCAATGTAGAATGAGGCGAGTGTTAGGTAGCGTTTGAAATCTATTAAGTTTTCAGCTTTTTCTCCAGTTTACAAAACTGGAGAAAAAAACGCGTTTGACACAAAGTTTTCGTTATTTTTTTTTTGTTTTGAAAATCAGTTTTTAAAACATTGGTGTTTTTTAAAACTCTCATTTTGGAGTTTTGAGTTTCCAGTTTTGATTTTTGTTTTGAGACCACATTTTCCATCCCGTGTGTAATTTCGGGCAAATCTCAGTAGTGCCGTGTGTAATTGACCCTAAGAAGAAAAACATTGCAATGCTCTCAATTCAAAATTGTCAAATCAATATCCAAAAAATTGCAATTGAAACTTTGAGTGTTACTGAATTTGTTTTTCTTTTGGAGTACAAAAATGAAAAAATTCAAATCTAGATGCCATCTTTCTAATAAAAAGTGTTTGGATTTTTTTTTTAATGCAGTTACCCACACGTCATTTGATTGGACAGTAGACAAATGGAAGTAACGGATTTTAATATGACTCATTCACCCCTTTGTGTGTCTTGAATTTTCTTTCCACGTACCATTTTCTTTTTTTACTTCTTTTTTATAGAAGCACCACCCACCTCCCCACCCTTAGAGGTGTCAAACGGGCCGGGCGGCCCGCGGCCCAGCCCGATGCGGCCCGAAAAAAGCCCGGCCCGGCCCGGCCCGGCCCGGCCCGGCCCGGCCCGCAGGTGAACAGTGCAGGCCCGCAGGCATAGGGCCTTGGGCCTGGGCTTGGACCAGGCCTGGATTTCCAAAAAAATGGCCCGGGCCCGGCCCGGCCCGGTTTTGGCCCGAAACAGGCCCGGCCCGTTTTCGGCCCGGATTTGGCCCGTTTTCGGCCCGGATCTGGCCCAAAATCAGCCCTATTTCGGCCCTATTTTGGCCTGCCCCACCTTTTTCAAAAAAAAAAACTTGCCCTCCCCTTTTCCCTCCCATTTCCACTCCCAATTGCCGTGACGCAATGATTTAAACCATGAACCAAGCATACCCGACATGACTTGACTTGATGGTCTAATTTGCCAATAAAAGCAGTTCAAAGATCCCAGCAAGTTTAGCCTTATATAGCGTGTATTCTCTATCAAACTTGGTTTCAGTTGTTCCTATTTCCTGTTAACCCTGCCGACTGGAACAAATTTTCCCTTGGTTTAGGTACAAATTAGTACTGAAAAAAAAAACTAATTAAAACTAGAAACCTGCCTTAGCCTCCGTTCACCATGCGCATCTTTATCCAGGTCTTCCAGTAAGCTGGTTGGAGGTTTGTCAAGCATCCAAAGTTCGACAAGAATCAAAACACAAGCCTTCGCTAATTTGTTTGCATATTGGTCTCTCGCAAATAGAAAATAAATTTTCTTTGTTGAATGCAATTTGTATCCAACAAGGAAAGATTGGCTTCAACTGTATGATTATTGTTATATCCGTCTACACTTATGCCAATTAAGTAACAACAAATTATTTATGGACCTACATGTCACTAACAATAAACAAAATTTTCTTCTACTGCCGTAATTGGAGCAAAATGTTTCTTCTAGGTGTAATTAACGAAATGGTTTAAATTAGAATATTTGTTGTTACTTTACTTGCTTATACACATTATTAAATTAGAATTTGTGTACATAATAACAAGAAAATATCGCAATTAAAGTTTTTATTTTGAATAACCGGAGAATTTTAAAAAAAAAAAAAAAATTTTTTTGGGCCCGGGCCCGGCCCTAGATATTGGGCCTAGGGCCAGGGCCTGGACTGGGCCTAGGTTTCCCTTCGGCAGGCCCGGCCCGGCCCGGCCCGGTTGGCAGCCCCACTGGCCCGGCCCCGGCCCGGCCCCACAACAGGCCCGATGGGCTTGGGCTGGGCCGGCCCAAGCCCGGCCCTTTGACATCTCTACCCACCCTTACCCCCCGCTGGTCTTCCCCTTCCCCCACCGTTGCAAGCCCACAATCACCCATCTCAGTCACAACCACCACCGCCGGCAGCCATCATCACTAGCCCCCCATAACCACCACCGCCAATCCAAAATCGCCACCACTAAATTTCAACGGTCTTCATCACCGACCACTACAAATTAATTACCAACAAACCTATTGTTGCAGTCGCCAATGTCTGACTGAAGCCACCACCGCACCTGCCACCCCTTAATCTAACCCACCACCACCATGGCACCACCCTAACACTACCAACCATTATGACAAGACCACAATCACCATTGTTTGGGTGCGTGCACATGTAAACACTCAGACATACACACAGAGACCTACACATACTTGCACGTGCACACACAGATTAATTGAGTCATTAGAAATGGAGGCTTCGACATCGTCCACTTGGTAGTGGCAGCATCGTCAGTGCCCAATAGAAGCCTCATTCGTCTGGCAATGGTGGCGCCGGTGTCGACCGTTGGGTAGTGGCCACATGTATTGGGTTGGTTTTGTTATGGCTGGTCTTGGTAGGGCATAAGATGTAAAGGGGGAATATGAGAATATGGGCAATACACATACACAATTTATACATATATGAAGAGTTAAGGTGTCATGTATTGCCATTTAAAAAATAGGATATGTTGACATAAACTGAGATGTATTAAATACAAATGTTGATTAAATGAAAAGGGATACATGTTACAAATCTTTTAGATTCTGAATTAATATGTAGTATCTTTAAAGTCTATAGGGGTTAACTCAGGGTGTGTTTGACAAAGTTTTTGTTTTTTTTTGGTTTTCAAAAAGTTAAAAATAAAAAATAGTGGTGGGGATGTTTGGTACAAGTTTTGTCAATATCAGTTTTTCACTTCCTATTCTTCTTTTCTTCTTTTCTTTTCTTTTTCCTTTTTTTTCATTGTTTGATATATGCCTCCCCAGCCCAACACGTAGTCGCTACCACCCCATTGTCACCAACAACCATCCACTACAACCATCCACCATAACCACCCGGCACCCCCAATCACAACCACCTCGACATCACCACCACCCAAACCCATAGTAGTAACCATCGATTGATGAAACGCAGATCCACTGCGATGTCACAATCGACGAATCGAACTTTGACGTTGTCTCAAAAGATCCACCACGAAATTACTATATATGAACCGAACGCCTGCGTTGTCTAACAGATCCACTGCCATTTCCTACAGATCTAGCAAACTTGGAGAGGGACCTGCGGGAGAGAGAAGGAAATAGAAATGCTATTTGGTCTGGTGGTGTTGGTTTAAAAGCGATATTGGTGTTGGTTTTTTGGGTGGTGGTGATGTCGCGTGATCGAGAGACGAGAGTGGTAGTATTGGTTGGTTACATGTACAGTGGTGACGATAGGTATGGATGTGGTGATGGATATGGATCTGGAGGGGAACAATTATGACGAAATGGGTTGAAAAATATTGATTTGGTTTTGCTTCTAACAAAGGTTGAAACGGAGATCCCAAACAAAAAATCCAAAACTCCAAATTGGAGTTTTTAGAAACAAGAGCAAATTCAAAACTAGCTTAAAAAACTAAAAGAAAAAAAGACAAACAAAATTGTATGTCAAACATTAACTTCTTTTTTCAGTTTACAGAATTGAAGAAAAAATTAAAAAAGAAACTCTACCATAAGTTGTCTAATATGAAAAAAATTTAGCTGCTACCCGGATTGAAAGAATCTTCCTCCTACCCCCATGTAGCTACAATTAATGTTTATTAAATATTTTTAGTAACTTTTATTTAGTGACGCTAAAAAAGTGGTATTAAAAATTATCGCTAAAAATATTAACAGAAAAATTATTAAAAATATTTAGCGACTGTTAATTATCATTATATAAAGAATTGTAAAAAAATTCCTAGAAGGTTTGTGGGATAATATCATCCCTAACTTCCAAAAGTTTGGAGGTATTCTAGAACCCGCGTACCTTTCACATGCGTGAAATGGTAGGTAGCACAACTGTACCCCACTAATAATTAAAGCTGGGCACATGCCCGGCCAGCGTGGTCGGGAAGTCAAAAGTACTCACTCATCAACTCCCCCACGAAGCCTTAAAGTGGGGGAAACTGCAGTAAACAAATCACCACACACATGGCCCATGAGTGCATATCTTCAAAAGATTGTAGAACAATAATACACAGTTTCACAGGATTCGAGATCGTCCGGATGATTCTTCTTCGCGGGGGAACTATTTCTATTTACCTCCCATGTTCATTATTTCGACTTTACTTTTGTTGATGTCGTAGTAGTAGTAACAGTATGGCAAGACTAGTAAAAATCTCTAGCGAGAAACTAATATCTACGTAATTGGAAGTAAATTTTAAGTATCGCTTTTCATCTTCTATCATACTTAAATGTCAATTCTCTGAAATAAACGAAAATAGAGTATAGTATATCGACCGGTTTTACCAACCCAATCGGAGCACACAACATTGAAATTCAAATGAAACAATAATGTTAAACGGAGTACTTCTTATCTTGATCATGCAACACCACCTTCGACGGTAGGTTAATTATAAATTATCTTCCCGCCGGCTGAACTTGCTGCTATTGCAAGGGATGTAAGTATGTAACCATCTTAAGTGATCGAGTTATTATTTGTTCTAGCCAAGCTGCAACTATACAGATGCACACACCAGAAAGATATATAAAAGAAGATTGTGTTTGTGTTAAGATGATTACGATTCATCATCGAACTAAATCGTTTTGGGTCAAATAGAAGAAACAAAGACAGTTTCAAATGATTGGTGCTTTGGTTTCAATTGATTACATGATTGCAGATCTAAGGTTCTTTTCTTTCTTGATTTCCTTTGATAACCAAGAAGTTAAATCTGCATTTAAAAATTGGTTTGCCTCAAAACGTTTTTGGTGTGATAGCTTTACATACTCCAAGTTATTATTTGGGGAGTACTTCTCGATGGGTTCAACAAAATTATTCAATTCTCTGACCCAAAACCTCGTTACTTTCATTTTGTATAACAAATTATCAGCATCAAACATTCTAGAATTATGCAATGATGACGATAGAACTCTCATTTTACGTTACAGATGATACAGACATTTCAATGAAAAGCTTACTTTTAGTCTTGACGATAAGCATCAAAAGCTTGAATAAAGTGACATTTTACTACCGTATGTTTTTGACAAATACCAAAATTCTAATCTTCTCTCATAAATATACATTGAGGGGCCTTAGCGAAATTTCTACCTCACAAACCATCAATCACTCAACTCACGTCTACCTCAAGGTCACCCTTTCCACAACATGGTGGGAACCAGAACGTGGAAATTAAGGATCGGAGATCAACCACGCACCTTCCATCCAGTTTCCCACACTCACGAGCTCAACTCCTTTTCTAAGTACTAGTTATTATCTCATTATGTACGGATTTAGGATGTCACGATAAGGGATGTCAAAAGTTGGATATAAATTTTTTAGCCGTTGGTGTCATAAAATTAATCTGATATGGTCATATTTTGCATAAGAAGTGACATCAAATAAACTTCAAGCATTTACAATCTGCATGAGATGTACAATAAGAATTATGTGTCGATGTGCATTACTATTAATTGCATTTATACATTCTAATCTTTACACAATAACTTAAAAATAATTCAACAAAATGCTACTCAGGCATAACAATTGTGAGTGTCTTAGTTGTACATAACGGAAAATGTATATTTGAGATTAAGTAGGGAGAAAAATTATTATTCAAACTTTGAATTTGTCTATACAAACAAATCGAATAACTAGAATTTTCTGGTAAATTAGAACTAAAACAGCAAAATATAGGAAATTTATAAACTCACTCTAAACTCCAAATGGATTTTAAAGATTAAAATAACTTGAAAGTGATATCGGAGGATAGGAGCATACTCTAAAACGGAATTGTCTGGAGTACTCCTCGATCATTCAAATATCATAATATATACTAGAAATTTTTAAGTATTTAACTTTAATACTTTAACCAAATATTATGTTGGTAAAAAAAAATATTTTGGTGACATATAAGAGGGAGGAAGGGAGTGACCATATATGGTTCCCCCGGCCTCACAATAGGTCCACCACTGGTTAGTACACACTGTTGCATTTAAGGTTTCATGTGAGTCGGGACAACATAAGAGAATAATACCTTATAAAAATTGTGGTTTGCTTCCATGCCATTGGCCCCATACCAGTTATGAACTTCACCTGTCTAAAATTAACTAATAGACTACCAACAAACCATCTTGGCCACCTGCCTTTCTCCCCTTCATGGCATCACAAATTATTTATTCCTATTGAACAACCCTACACTCCAAAGTCGTGCTTCACAATTAAGCTTGGGCGCTTGATCGAATAGTGCCCATTCTATACCCATGCTGTGTAGTCCACACCTCAAACTGATTATTGATTTATCCGAGACAAGTTAGAGCTATCAACTAGTGAGTAGGCATCAACTCGAAGGACGAGTCCCGGCGGGTCGAACACACGTGTTGTACGGAGCGAATCTTGGAGTTTGTTTAGCCATCCTTTAAAGCATGTTTGGGAATGAATTTAACCTCGAACCAGTGGAAAGAGCGTGCTAGAAATCTCGAGTCGAACAAAGAAAGAGCAACGTCATCTAAATGAGAAAAATACTGTGGAGCAAAAAGTGAGTTGACAAGAAAAAGACTGAGGGGAAAAAACAATATTTGTGTCACCAATTTGCCTATGGTGCACTCTGTAATTGATTGGCCTCCCTAAATCAGCAATAGCATCAGTGCGAGCTAGCAACGACTCACTCTAATAGTCGCTGTCCTGTTGTTGATTTTTCAGTACCTGATCTCTTCTTCTCTTAATCCTCTTTTAATCTTGTAATTAAGCTTTGGTTAAATGTCTTATGCTTCTCTTGAATGTTGTGCTTAATAATATCAAGTGCAATTGCCAGTTTGCAGTATGTGAAGGAAAAAATTACCTATGGTTAAAACAAGAGATTATAAGAAGCAAAAGCTTTTTCTTACAACCTTTTTGGTTTTGTTCCATTTTCGTCCAATTTACTTCTCAATTTGGAAGAATATTGGAACATGGTTGTAACTGTTTGATTTTAATACAAATTTGACCCTTTCACAAAAAAAAAAAAAAAAACAAGAGATTATGGTGTTTTAGTAAAATGAGTTGAACTGGATATTGTTAGCTGAGTGTATATAGCTCTCTCTCTCTCTCTCTCTCTCCCTCTCTCTCCCCCCTCACAATAAGTGAAACTCTCATTGTTCCTCACTGCTTGCACACTGCGTGACCCCATCTCTCTCTCTCAAAACAAAGCAAACATATTGGCAAATAAGAAATACAAGCCTGATCCTGTCATGGCTGCTCTCTTCTTGTATATCTATAATCCCAAATACAACCTCCAAGCTTTTTCTCGGGGGCTCCTAGCAAGAGGGGATACAATCAAACCTATAAGCCTCCAATTATCAAAGAAATCCACAGTAAGAACATCATCGGCCATAAGATGTTCATCTCTTTCAAGTTTTACTCCAAACTTGGAAGAAGCCCAAGAAATCTCGGAAGAAACCCAAGAACACATGGAATACAATCGACCTCTTCATGAAGTTTGGAGAGAGATTCAAGGCTGCAGTGATTGGGAAGGCCTGCTTGATCCCATGAACCCTCATCTGCGCAAGGAAATCATCCGTTATGGCGAGTTCGCGCAAGCGTGCTACGATTCCTTTGACTTTGATCCTCACTCCAAGTATTGCGGGACATGCAAGTACCAAGGAGCACATTTCTTCGAAAAACTTGACATGGCTGACCGAGGCTACCACATGACAAGAAACTTGTATGCAACATCGAACATCAACCTGCCGAACTTTTTTCAGAAGTCGAATTTGAGTAGCGTTTGGAGCCAACATGCGAATTGGATGGGCTACGTTGCCGTTTCAACAGACGAAAATGAGATCAGACGCCTAGGTCGCCGTGACATTGTCGTTGCATGGCGTGGCACTGTCACCTACCTCGAATGGATCCATGACCTCAAAGATATTTTGTGCCCGGCTCATTTTCGTGACGATCCATCCATCAAGATTGAATCGGGGTTCTTCGATTTATACACTACCAAGGAAACTACATGCAAGTATTGCACATTTTCCGCTCGTGAACAAGTTCTAGCCGAAATCAAGCGGATCATCGAGAGGTACAAAGGTGAAGAACTGAGCATTACAATTACCGGCCATAGTCTTGGAGCAGCTTTGGCAATATTAAGTGCTTATGATATTGCTGAGATGAAATTAAACATAGTAGATAATGGTACATCCATGGCAAAAATTCCAATTACAGTGTTTTCGTTTTCCAGTCCTAGGGTTGGGAATCTCAAGTTCAAGGAACGTTGCGATGAGCTTGGAATCAAGGTACTAAGAGTGACTAATGTGCATGATAAGGTCCCAACCGTGCCGGGAATTTTCGCTAACGAAAAATTCCAGTATCAGAAATATATTGAAGACAGAATATCATTTCCTTGGAGTTATGCTCATGTTGGCGCGGAGCTTGCATTAGATCATACTGAATCGCCGTTTTTGAAACAAACCAGTGACCTTGGCTGTGTGCATAATCTTGAGGCTCATCTACACCTAGTGGATGGGTACCATGGCAAGGGAAGGCAGTTTTCTTTAGCGACGAAAAGGGACATTGCGCTTGTTAACAAGTCTAGTGACTTCTTGAAGAGTGAGTATGGTGTGCCAGCACATTGGAGGCAGGATGAGAATAAAGGGATGGTGAGGAGTAGCGACGGCCGGTGGATTTTGCCCGAGAGGCCCAGGGTGGAGGCGCATCCGCCGGATACTGCCCACCACCTCGAACAAGTGCTGAAATTAGCAAAATCATCACTGGAGATGCTTTAGTTTGATGGTAAACTGTCACCAGCTAGCCTATTCTCATCTTTTCCTCTTCTTTTCTTCTTAAGCAAAGATAAAAACTATGCTTTTAACATAGGGAGGCAAAGCCCTAGTGTAAAAAAAAAAAAAAAAAACAGTGACTTTTACGACTATTAATGTTTGCTGCGAGTGGTTATACCATGCGCTTTAGTTTGTTGTACCTTGCTATCGCAAAATATTATGTGCTTTTGCAATAGGCGCAAGTCAGTAAGTAATGCTAGCTATGTACATGTTACCTATTTCCCTTGTCGTTGTAGTTCGACATCGTTGAGAAGCAAAGGGTAATTGACAACTTTTACTTGATAAAGCAATTTTCCTGTGCACAGTTTGTCCGAACGGGCATGTCCGAAATCAGTAAGTTCAATTCATGTGATCACGGGCTGGGTTGGATGCATGTTAGACGGAATATTTTCTGTTCGTTTTGGTAACTTTTGATTCATGCAACATATTGTGCATCACTTAAGTCGTTAGGCATCGGCTGTAAGAAGCAAATACTTGAATCATAACATGGTTTCTTAACTCTAGTAATCAGTGGCCATATGAAATGAGGGATACTAAGAACAACAGACATTCAAAAAATCATTCGTTTTTCTTGTGTTTTCATTATTTTAGAAGCCCATGTGATCGTTATCTAATACTCCGTACTTGATTAGATCCATGGTAAGAGAGGTCGCTGTAGTGGTCAAGAGTCCACTAATTGTTTATGACGAGATAGTGAGTTGGTCCCTCCCCACATTAGAGCCTGGGAGTTCTCGCGGTGTTTAGTGAAAGTATAGCGGAAATGGGGGTTCTTTAATTTCACTCTAACGAGATTGAGACCGATTGAAGAAATGAGAAAGTGACCCATCCAAATGCGTGGGTGGGAGGAAAGAGTTTTGGAAATGGGGAAGTGGAGAGATGTAATGCTAAGACCGCGACGTTCAGTTTTGGGACTTGCGCAGTCCGAGCTTTGATTGCCAAGCAGCTGGAAACGAAGCTATCAGTACCGCCCAGGGCTTAATGAGTGTACTTTTGAACTTTTTTACAAGCCAAGAGTGGTGCTTTCCTCTTTACACCAGTGAAATCATGTGATGCGTACTAGCAAACTGTTCGATCAAAATTGGTTTAGCAAATTCTGGCCAAGTATTTGGGACGGTGATCGGGTGCGTGTATTTTCCGAGTGCATGGGACCCCTTGGTGCTTGAATTGTGTTGATCTTATCGTCCGTAGTCAACGTAAATTTCACCTCACTGTATATTTTCACCTTTCAAAGAACACAATTTTCTTAAGTTTAATGGTTATGACTATCTGTCAGCCATTATCTCAGCCATAAAAGTACCAAAGAGACCCAAACGACTCTAAAAAATCATGGAAGTTTCGGTCAACGTCATGTGTATCGCATGTGTTCATAAAAAGGCCAGAGAAATCCACACAAAAGATCTTCCCCAGGACCATAATAATCAATGAAGGACATAGATTAATTATCTCCAGCAAACTGACGAATACTTATCGGACTAATTACACCTGTATCCCTGAGGTTAGGGTATAATTACAGGAAAGGACAATAGTTTGGACAAATTACACTTATGTCCGTTAACCAAACGGAATCTTAAAAACCCTAACGGTTTTAATGAAAAGACTTTATTGCCCCTAAGTTGGAACCTTATTTTTTTTGTAATGCCATTACTTCATCTTTAAAAAAAAGGAAAAAGAAAGATTAACGCCAAACTCAGCAAAATGATTAATGCCAAACTCACCCCGGCAGCCACTTCCCTCACCCCGGCAGTCCCCTTCCCCTCCGGCAACCCCTTCCCTCACCCCGGCAGTCCCCTTCTCTGCCGGCAGTCCCTTTTGTTCTTCGCCGAACAAAGCCGATCCACCGCAGCCCCCCGTCACGGCCCAATCAATCAGATCCACCCGTCGCCGACCATCCGAGACTCCATCGGCCCCCTGTCCCCTTCTGTTCCTGTTTAGGAATGCCGAATTGTCCGGATTTTCATTGTTATTTCTTTTCGCGAGCTCATTCAATCGCTCGTCTCCGAGGTGATATGCAAGGGTTTTGGAGAGGAAGCCGGCCAGAGCCGTCGGATGAAGCCGGAATCGTCCTGGCTCCGGTGGGGTAAGGAGTCAGTTGATTTACGGGGATTTTGGCGGTGCAGAGACAGAGTGTGGGCCGGAGGAGGTGGAGCGCTAGAAGAAGTGGAGGCCGGCGAGAGCTGACTTCTCGGGATTTTAGCCGACGGTGCTTGCCGGGAACCGTCGTATCGCCGCCGTTTGTCTTCATTGCAGACATAGAGGAAAAAATAGAGATTCGTGAGACAGAAGTAGGGATTTGGTTGTTAATGGAAAGGAATGAGGGGGAAAAACAAACAAGGTGACTAACCTGCTCATATTGATACCCTAATTTGCAAATTAGGGTTTTCAAACCCTAATTGGCAGATTGAGACCCTTAAGGTTTTGATGCGGATTTAGAAATTTTGATGAAATAAATTGCAAAGATAAAGAACAAATCAAGGTTTTGAAACCCTAATCTTTAAATTAAGGCTTAAAATCTTAATTTACAATTTTTAAAAATATTCTGTATATACAGTACAAGGGGTAGTATCGTCATTTTAAAAATACGTATTGCTGACATTATTAAAAAAGTACACTTTTTGGACAGAACCCTGACGGATGGATACGGCCGATACATTTTAAAAGTGTTTAGTCACGGAATGTTACGTTTTAAAACTTAGTGTCCTTTACTGTAATTACACCCTAACCTCAGAAATATTGATGTAATTAGCCCATACTTATTTTTCAGTTTACTGAAAACCATGAAAACCTACTTTGCACACAATTTTGAGATTAACATCAAAAGGAGGAGTGAAGTAAGTGTGTGTGTGTGTGTTTAAGTAACAAAACAACGTTATACAACGTTTTATTTCAACAAAAAAAGGTTCATGGTCATATTCATACATTATACCACCTTTTGAATTTTCATTCAGCAAGGACAAGATTTTTGTTCATGAAAAGAAGTGGAAAAGAAGTGGCCTAAGCTATACAAAAGTCTTCGGTACGATCATAAAGCCAGCTCCAAAATGTCTTGAAAAGAAGTGGCCTAAGCTATACAAAAGTCTCCGGTACGATCATAAAGCCAGCTCTAAAATGTCTTTTAAAGCAATAATACTCGGTTACTTTACACTAAAAATAAATGTAACCTTTTTCTCTCCCCTCTCAGATGCGGCGGCGTTTGCATACTTTTGTGGAACGTAGTGCATCTCGACTTGTACGTTAAGTTGCCTATTTCCATATCCATATGCACTAAAAATGAAAAGGAACTATACATGTACGTACATTCTCTCCGCTATGTTTGGCTATTTATAGGCATATATGATTCGTCCTCTTGACTGGTGATAATGAAGACATTGCCAAAGGAGTAGAGGTCTCGAAGCGTTGGTGCACAAAGGCTTGAAGAACGAATTTGAAGAGACATATTTTGTACTCATACAAATAAAATAAATAAATTTAGTAATATCTTAATTAAAGTGAAAGATTTTTTTGACTAAGGGGTTGTTTGATAAAGCTGAAAGAGTTAATTACGCGGTTGACCACTGTACTATTAGGCAAATTTCACTTTGACCACCGAACTTTAATTTGTGTCAAAGTGACCATTGGACTCTTTAATTTGTTCAATTAAGTCATTCCGTTAGGTTCAGTTAACAAAATGTCCGTTAAATCATTTAATTTAGGGGCAAATCCGTCAGTCTCTATTCTTATTTTTCTTCCTCTTCTTCTTCCTCCTCATCTTCTTCTTCTTCTTCTTCATTCTTCTTTCTCATTTGATGTCTACAACCTCAACCAAGCATCAGCACCACCGCTCCACCACCAACCACCACGCGAAACCGTGACACCAACCCAGCACCACCACCAAGCGCAACCCCGACACCCACTACAAGAAAAGACTCAATTTGCGACGGACTTTTAGCGACGGACGAAATTCCGTCTCTAAAAGTCGTTTCAGCGACGGAACATACCCGTCGCTTAAAGTCCGTCGGTAAAACTATTTAACGACGGAATAATTCCGTCCGTAAAAATAACCGTCGGTGAAAGTAGGGTTTTGCCGACGGACTTTTACCGACAGAACACACCCGTCGGTAAAACTATTTAACAACGGAATAATCCCGTCGGTAAAAATACCCGTCGGTGAAAGTTCGGTTTTGCCGACGGACTTTTACCGACGGGTATTTTCCGTCGGTAAAGGCTTTAAAAAGATTAGATGTATTTCAAATTGAGGCAATTCAATTAGGGCACCAGCTTTCTCCCGAGCATCGACATCGTTTCCCGCGACACCGGCGACTTCCCCCGACACCGGCGAGCTCCCGCGACACCGGCGAGCTCCTGTGAACAGCCACGCGACACCGGCGAGCTCCTGTGAACAGCCATTTCAACCCACTACAGTGCTTGACAGTCGCGACTCGCGACCACCCACGGTTCCGGCGAGCATCGACGACCACCCTACGACCCTTCTCACCTCCGGCAGCTTTGGATCGAATGTATGTCTCTTTGTCTTCTGTCTTCAATATGTACGTTCTTGACTTTGCATTGTGCTGATATGATTTCATAGCAAGTGAACCTTGACCTCTGTGTGATATCGTAAGTCATTTCATTTTTTGGCGAAGTTCCTTAGAATAGAATTAAATTCGAGCGTGCAAACATTGACTTTTGTTTGTTGTTTTTGCCCTAGTTGGAAGTTACGTTATGTGACATGGTTATGGCATTACCGTTCCTTCATTTTGTCTGGTGATTCTGTTATTTTTTTTGTGCATTTTGACTCGAAAGTATTGAGACACACCCCACTAATCTCAGAATTCAGTAGGATCACGCGCAAGTTTCATTTGCCTTATGGTATAGAATGTGAGCATGAAATATTGACTTTACTCGTTGTTTTCCCGCCCTAGTTTTTACTTGTCAAGCTATACGTACTTATTTGATCACAAATAATGGTTTGAGTTCAACTTAATGTTTAGCCGTTAGAGTTCTGTTTTGAGGAATTTGCTAAAAGTTAAACGAGACGAAAATTATGAAACCCTGGGAGTAGTATCTTTTAGCAGATTGGGCAGTTTAATTTGGTTTGACAGTTGAATTCGCAGCGATGAAGACTTTTCAGTACATTTGAGGGGTCCCTGTAATATGATTAGGAGATATTAGGGATTTAATGCTGGTGATCTAAAAGGAACCAATCCATTGGAGTTGGGCTCATGGTGGCTTGTTTCAAGGTTCATTCACGATAAATTCTGCGAAGATAACGGACCAAGTAAAACTCAAGCTTACTGAACTACACTTGATAAGGCAATAATTATATGAAAAACCAAGCTGCTACTGCTTGGACATGTTTGACATTATCATTCAAACTTATGGACCAAAAAGACTATCTTTTAATTGAAGAGTGATGAGATGCAACAGCGTTGTCCCTGAGCTTCCAAGTAGTATCGTATAAAGAAGGGCAGTTATCCCCATTTAATTATTTTTTTTTTAACTCGAACTTTTTATTGCGTGCTTAGTCAGTTCTAAGAGAAGGTTTCTATAGGTCTGGCAACGACAATTACAAGGGCTTGAAGTGTAGCATACTTCTGATATCTTCAAGAATTATCTTTAGACTAGCTATGCACATAAACTAAAGCTGGGCATGAACTATATGTCCCAAAATCACAAAATTGCATTGAGCTACATGGGGTCTGCATATCTCTAGATGTGTAAAGCAATGGTTATTTGCTTTGTGAGGACACGTCAAGGGTCACAGGACCCGCATCAAATAGAACACTCAGGTTTCATCATAAACATGACCAGTCCAAATCAAGCGCCGACAAGGGTGCTCGCCTACATAATGTTTCTATTGCCTTAAAGTCGTCAAATTTTAGGCAGGAGATCGACCATGGCTTCACGAGGCTTGCACAGAGCAACCAAAGGCTCGGCTTTGGGTATGTTGAGACCTGACCCCTCCTTCATGTCGACCTCGTCTTTGCTCTCTCTCTCTCTCCCATTCAAAAGATTGAATCAAGTCCCCGAGTGCCAGCCCCCCCCCTACACGCCTGCCCAAACTAGCCCCTGGACAAGCCCTCCTCCCAGCACCAAATGGAATCAGCTTATACCCTTCACCTCCCACTCTTCCAAATCTCTCAGGCTTAAATTCTGACGAGTCCCCCACAGCTCAGGGTCCCTGTGAATCGCCCATGAATTGACCAGCAACATTGTGCCTCGTGGTACATCAATTCCACAAACTGTGCTATCTTGCAATGATTCGTGTGGCAGTAGAAATGGGGCAGGAGGATTTAGTCTCAGTGTCTCATCTGCGACATTCTAAATTGAATGCCCTATTACAATCGAACCCTAAATTGAATGCCCTAATACAATCGAACCCTAAATTGAAATAATTCAAGCGCATCGGATATGTGAATTTTGAACATTTTTTTCCCATTTGAACATTGATCATTTGTTTGATAATTTTAGGTTGTTAATTGTGCGTTTTAGAATTGTGATTATTGATCGATGATTTTAGGTTATTAGCTGTGCATTTGAAGTAATTGCGATTATGAATTGATGATTTTAGGTTGTTAATTGATGATTTTAGATTGTGCATTGAGCATTTGAGATATTGAGATTATTGACGGAGGATGGGACTCAATTGGATTGAATGTGTGATTTTTGTTAATTTTTATTGCATTGAGCATTTGAGAATTGAGAATTGAGATTGTTGACGGAGGATGGGACCTAATTGGATTGAATGTGTGATTTTTATTAATTTTTATTGCATTGAGCATTTGAGAATTGAGAATTGAGAATTGAGATTGTTGACGGAGGATGGGACCCAATTGGATTGAGATACCTGTTAGTTAGCGCAGACACGGACACCACGTCTGATCGACGGTGTCCGACATTTAGAAAACAAATTAACGTATGCCGATGTGTCCGGAGGTGCGTGTCGCTGGGCATCGGACACGTGTCCGGAGGTGTCGGACACGTGTCCAAAGGCGTCGGACACGTGTCGGTATGTGTCAGACACGTGTCGGTATGTGTCTGACACGTGTCCGGAGGTGTCAGAAACGTATCGGACACCATATCGACACCCTATATGAGGTGTCGGAATTGAGGTTGTTTAATGTGCATTAAATTTAGGTTAGTTAGGTTAATGCGACATTTTTAGCATGCACCCCCTGGAATCTAATCGTGGCTCCAGCGCTGGCTATAATTAGCCCTAATTAGTCCTGATTAATAATATTTTAGTAAATCAATTAACCCTAATTAGCTCTAACGAGCCTAATTAGTTTTAATTAACCCTAAGAACCTGATAAAATTCAAATTAGCTGTAATTACCTCAAATTAGCCCAAATGAACCCAATTATGCGCATATTGATTGTTGTTAGCCTAATTAGTCATAATTTGCACTAACATAACCCAATTACGCCTAATTAGCGCTAGTTAGGACTAATCAACACTACTCGGCACAATTAAACCCTAATTAGGACTACATAACTCTAATTAGTCCTAATCAACCCTAGTCAGCTATAATCATCCGAAACTATCCCTCATTAACATTAATTAGCCCTAACATAACCCAATTAAGCCTAATTAGCCCTAATTAGGACTAATCATCACTACTCGGCACAATTAAACCCTAATTAGGACTACATAACTCTAATTAGTCCTAATCAACCCTAGTCAGCTATAATCATCCGAAACTATCCCTCATTAACATTAATTAGCCCTAACATAACCCAATTAAGCCTAATTAGCCCTAATTAGGACTAATCATCACTACTCGGCACAATTAAACCCTAATTAGTCATAATCAACCCTAATTAGCTATAATTATCCGAAACTAGCCCTCATTAACATTAATTAGCCCTAACATAACCCAATTAAGCCTAATTAGCCCTAATTAGGACTAATCATCACTACTCGGCACAATTAAACCCTAATTAGGACTACATAACTCTAATTCCTAATCAACCCTAGTCAGCTATAATCATCCGAAACTATCCCTCATTAACATTAATTAGCCCTAACATAACCCAATTAAGCCTAATTAGCCCTAATTAGGACTAATCATCACTACTCGGCACAATTAAACCCTAATTAGTCATAATCAACCCTAATTAGCTATAATTATCCGAAACTAGCCCTCATTAACATTAATTAGCCCTAACATAACCCAATTAAGCCTAATTAGCCCTAATCAGCCCTTGTACATCCCATAATTACTCCATGTTGCCCAGAGATGGTTCAATTACTCGTTCTTTACAAACCCTGCCTTCTTTATATTAATTGTTGTTTTGAGAAGTCCATTGGCAACGAGATGGTTCAACTCGTTGCCAACGAGTTCTATTTAATGTGGAATTGATAACATATGCAACGATCATTCTGCAGTTTTGATATTTCGGAAAGATTCTTGCATATCTTATCAATTTCTGAACACATGCATGCATAAAAACCCTTAGTTCCCGTTCAAAGGTACTCATTACAAAGTAATGCCTTGTAATGAGCCTTTGGATGTCCAGTTTGGACAGTTTGGAAAAGCTAATTGTTTATAAAACAGTATTTTGACTCATGCTTTATGTTCTATGTCGTGGATATTTGGTACACGTTCTCGTGTGTTTCTCCGGGTGCATACAGATCTGGTGTTCTAACATCCGTCAAACCTTCCTGAGCAAGGTTAGATGAATGTTAGAACACCTAATCGATGTGGTGTACTTGGAGAAATGCGGGGAGGTGCTGCCGAATTTTCCACAGACATCGGACTAAGCATGAGTTATTCACTGTTTTATAAACATGTGCTTTTCTGAATGGGATAGGACCACTACCTGTTCAAGAGTGGAGGGGAAATATGTAGACGTGTTGTAACATTCATGCATTGATATTTACATCGGCAATGCTTAATCACTGGTCATTATTGAAGGTGGTATACAGTACGATAATTCAGTCGTCATGTCAGTCGATCGAAGTTGGATGAAAAGGAAGAGTGCTGAAGATTTTGAGTGTCGCGTTGACGAATTTCTCGACTTCGCTTATGCGCATCCTGCACATGTTGACCTTGATAAGATAAGGTGCCCGTGCGGTAGATGTGAGTTGTTGCACTGGAGAAAAAGAATTGAAGTAAAATGGCATCTTCGTCGGTACGGTTTTATGGGTGGATACACAAGGTGGACGCAGCACGGGGAAACGATAGTATTGTCGTCCAACCTGGCTAGTCAAACTGAAGTTAGGGAGGAGGCACGATATGATTTTCGAGATATGATTATGGATGTTGGGCATGCTAATGTTGACTGGGGTAACGACAGGCCACAACCGCCAAACGAGGGGGCTCATCAGTTTTATGAGTTGTTGAGAGCTGCGGAAGAGCCGCTGTGGGATGGAGCTCCGAAACACACACGGCTGTCTGCGGTTAGTAGGTTATTACAGTTGAAATCAGACCACGGGCTGAGCGAGAAAGGTTTTAACGAGTTTGTTACCTTCATCAAAGAAATACTGCCCGAAAGTGAAAAGCTACCGCCGTCGTACTATGACGCGAAGAAGATGATGAGGAAACTTGGGTTGAGCTACGACCGGATAGATGCGTGCAATAACGATTGTGTATTATTCTGGAAAGAGAATAAGGATTTGTCATTATGTCCAGTGTGCTCTCATTCGAGGTACAAACCGGACAAAGGGAAGAAGAAAAACATTGCATGGAAGATATTGCGATATTTCCCGGTCACACCACGGCTTCAGAGAATGTACTACTCCTCCAGTACGGCTGAACATATGAGGGCTCACCGTGAGACTCGCAGCAACGATGCCGATGTGCTGACCCACCCAGCTGATGGAGAGGCGTGGAAGGAGTTTGACCGCAGGCATCCAGTTTTTGCTCAGGAAGTTCGGAATGTTAGACTTGGTCTGGCAACCGATGGGTTCAACCCTTTCGGTCAGTCTACCACGCCTTACTCCTGTTGGCCTGTTATTATTGTCCCTTACAACCTTCCACCAGGCATGTGCATGAAGAAGCCGTATATGTTCTTGTCGTTGCTTATTCCGGGGCCGAAGAGTCCCGGTAAGGACATAGATGTGTATTTAAGGCCGTTGATTGATGAGTTAAAACAATTATGGAATCATGGAGTCGAAACATATGATGCATCCCTTAAACAAAATTTTCAGATGAGGGCTGCTTTGATGTGGACTATACATGATTTCCCCGCATTGGGAATGACGTGTGGCTGGAGCACACATGGGAAGCTAGCATGCCCTGCTTGTATGGGCGTGAACCCCGGTCATACGTTAAAGCACGGCGGAAAGGCCTCGTGGTTCGGATGTCACCGTAAGCTTTTGCCACCGGGCCATCAGTTTCGTAGGCAGAAGGATAAATTTGACGGGACAATCGAGCGTGAGGTTGTCACGCTGGACTACCCATCTGGTGAAGAAGTACTCTCACACCTGGAGGCACTTGATACTGACATACCACACGGTAAGGGTGTGCCGGATCAGAAGATTGCAGGGTTCGGGAAAGAGCACAACTGGAGAAAATTTTGTATCTTCTGGGAGTTAGCCTACTGGAGGACGCTCGTTATCCGAAACAACATGGATGTGATGCATATTGAGAAGAACGTTTTTGATAATGTGTTCAACACAGTGATGAATTTCAAGGGCAAATCGAAAGATCACCTTAAAGCGAGAAGGGATCTACAACAGTTGGGTGTACGCCGTGAATTGCATCCTCGGACAGTCAGTGGGAGGACCATACTTCCGAAAGCACCTTACTGTCTAGACAAGAAACAAGTGGAGAAGGTCTGTCAGTGGGTTAAGAATTTGAAGCTTCCGGATGGGTTTGCGTCCAACATATCTCGTTGTTGCAATGTTTCGGAATGCAAGTTCCAAGGGATGAAGAGTCACGACTGCCACGTATTCATGGAGAGATTCATTCCTATTGCCTTCCGGGGACTGTTGCCACGGGTTGTTTGCGAGACTTTGACTGAATTATCTCATTTCTTTCGAGATATATGCTCTTCTACGATCCGGGTGAGTAACATGGAAGTGCTTGAGAAGAACATTGTGGTGACGATTTGCAAGCTGGAGAAAATCTTCCCACCTTCGTTCTTTGATTCAATGGAGCATCTGCCTGTTCACTTGGCATATGAAGCTAAAATGGGTGGACCCGTGCAATATCGGTGGATGTATCCCTTCGAGAGGTAATCCTTAAATTGTTACAGTTGTTCGTTTACACTTAATGCGACATCTGTTATCATTGATATTCCACCTAACTCGATTCCCTAAACTTCTAGGTTCATGTTCCATTTAAAGAAAAAAGTCCGTAATAAGGCTCGGGTTGAGGGCTCAATTGCGGAGGCTTACGTAATGGAAGAACTTGTAAACTTTTGTAGTCAATATTTCGGTTCGGATGTTGGTACAAGGTTAAATCAACTAGGCCGAAATGATCCCGGAGCAAGCACAAATTTGGAAGGGCAATTGTCAATATTCAAGCAGTCAGGTAGTCCGTTCGGCCGAACGTATACTCGATGGCTAACAGATGAAGAGTACAGTGCTGCAACAATATATGCCCTTCTAAATTGCGATGAAGTTTCGGCATTCGTTGAGTAAGTTAAAGTCTTAATTCACTTACATTGATGTACATAATTGAAAGTGTGTTAAGCGAGTTAGATGCATATTGGTTTGCAGTGAGTTCGATGCGGAATCTTTAATCACTGATCCCGCTGGACTTGAATCTCACCGGAAGTCACAATTTGTACAGTGGTTCAAAAATCGTGTAAGATTATTTAACGAAATTATATTATGTGTTATATACAGTTCTGTGGCCAATTAGTATACTGATTTATCCCTAATGTTTACCGTCATCTACAATAGGTTCAGTCAATGGATAGACCAGTGGCCTCCTGCTTGAAATTACTAGCCGAAGGCCCTAACAAACAAACATCCTGTTACGGAGGTTATATCATCAACGGGTTTAGGTTTAACGTAAAAGATGATGACCGAACAAAACAAACCCAAAACAGTGGAGTCTTGGTCAACGGCGACTGTTATGCCGAGAATTGCATGGATTTTTACGGAGAGTTAGATGAGATTGTTGAGCTAACATATCTGGGTTCCCAAAACCGCCTGGTAATGTTCAAGTGTACGTGGTTCGATGTCACATGCAGCAGAGGAATCCGTGTTAGCTCTCAAGGGATTGTAGATGTCAATGTCAAGTCAAGACTTGCATCAGACGAGCCATTTGTGTTTGCTAGTCAAGCTGTACAAGTCTTTTACGCGGAGGACGTCGCCAATCCCAAATCTCATTGGTATACAACTATCAAGTCCAAGAAATTGCCCGTGACATATGACAGTGAGCTAGACTCCTTTCAAGCCGACCAACCACGTGTCTTGTTCCCTGTTGAGGTCAACAACGAGGAGGACGATCTTCCTCTTCCAACAACACTTCTTGTGGGAGAAGAAGTCGTATATGATGACGCGGAAGATGTTGAAAGTGTTGGAGATGATGTGACCGAGTCTACTGATGAAGAGGATGAATTAGAAGATGAAGAGGACGACGAGTCCCACGAAGAAGAGGGCGACGAGGATAGTGATGAAGATGATTCGCAAACTGAAAATGATTGACTTGTAATGTTGTAACATCACGGGAAAAATGTAGTAACATTTTAGAACTTGGTGTTTATTGATGTGTTTTTGCACATTCGTTCATATATATATATATATATAGTGCCGATGATGATTTATGCCTAAATTATTGTTTTTCACGTGTTAATGTCTTTGTATATAATCTATATGAAGTCAGATATGGATAGGATACGGGCTATTCGTGGCCGGGCTGGACGCCGAGCTGCTTCCTCCCCGATTAGTCCCACCTCGTCATTGCCTACTGATGACGGGGCACAGAGTGATCGCGGACAGCCATCGGGGGCCCAGCCCCAGCTGTCGCCGTCACCGTCGCCCCAGCCATCGCCGTCGCCCCAGCCGTCTCCATCTTCCGTGGGTTCTACCTCAGGTATAGTTGATAACGGTGTTTCCTACATTTTCGCTAGCCTTATATTTGAACTGTATTAATGTCTGTGTTTTGTAGGATCTCGACGAGGCCGTGGTCCGACACGCGGGGTACGCATCGACCCCCAGCGTAAACAGAGCGTTACGCTCACGCAGGAGGGCCTGTAAGTACTAAAAATATCACCTCATGCCTTATGCCTAAAAATTTTGGGTGTTAATTTATATTTGAACTGTATTAATTAATTTAATTACTTATTTGGCAGGATCCTGGAGAATATGGCGAGGACGAAGATCGGCGTTCTTGTGAAGGGCCGATTCTTCGAGCCACGCCTGTACTGGAAGGAATGGGATGCCGCTGCGAGGGAGGCCCTATGGGAGGAGTGGCTGGTACGGTGAAGTATTTTTTTCAGCGTTAGTAAATGTTAAATTACAGTTTGTTTTATGTTGTTAATTTGTGTTATTGAATGCATTACAGGAGGGGTTCACGTTTGATACGCCTGAGCAGCAGGGACTGGGGCAGCAGGCTTTCTTTAATTACATCGGCAAGAATTACCGCCGATGGCTCCACGATGCACGGGACCGGGCGAAGAGGGCGCTGCCCGCGGGTGCCCCGATGACGGACATGACGAAATATCCCCCACATTGGATATCTCACCGTGTATGGGGGGAGATGATAGATCGGTGGGCTGCGGATCCAGGTTGGGACGCCAAGAGTAAGAGCGGGGCTCAGAACAGACAGAACAGAGATCCGACGCACACGGGGGGGTCGGTGCCACACGACATCGTCCGACATATGAACGCGGTCGAGCACCCGGATCTAGAGGAGGATGAGGTCATAGCTCTGACCTATACTCAGACGCACGTGCGGAAGAAGGACAAGGACGAGACGCACCAGGCGGGCGACTATATTTCAGATATTGCCCGGCGGATCGATGTGAGTCAATTTATTTAAGTTAATCTGTTTCTTTCTATCCTCGATGTCTGTTTCGTTAATTAATGCCATAACATATCGTTAAACCACTATTTTTGCAGGCCTCGTATGAACAGCTAAGGGGGTCCGAGCAGCAGTCCGGAGAGCCATCAGCGTCCACTAGTACGGCTGCGAGTACTGGGGGGTTGAAGCGATGGCTAGATACGCCGGAGGTCGTGAATCGGCCGAAAGGCCGCATACGCGGCCTGCCTAGCACGACTCCTCGTGCCGTGATAGGAGCGTCCTCACCCCCTGCTGCCCCTCCACAGACACCGGCTCCTCGGCCTCATTTGCACGAGGAGGATATCCAGCGCATTGCTACAGTGGTGTGCCGGATGATGAGGGAGCAGGGCACTGCTGGACCAGCCGCCCCGGCCCCGGTTCAGCAGGATCCAGATCCGGGACTCGGGAACCCCTGATGAGCCCCTTCCCGTGCCCGTTCCTAGCTTCCCCCCCCGCGCCCGGGTTGTACTCTTCTCCCCTCTCCTAACCGGCTATCTCCGGTTGCCGGCTTGTACATGTATTAGTTTCTTTTATAATAAATATTTTTTCTAATTGATTATATATTTTTTATCTGTATTTCGCTTATTGCGCGTTGTTGTTGAGAATTGTATTTCTGTACAGGTTTAGGTAATTGAAAAATAAAAAAAAATTTTTTAAAAATATTGACTTTTGGCGACGGATTTATTCCGTCGCTAAAATATTCCTTTCAATTAAATATTTAGCGACGGAATATTAAATATTTAGCGACGGAATATTCCGTCGCTAAATAAGCTATTTAGCGACGGAATATTCCGTCGCTAAATATTTAATCCGTCGCTAATTGGACGAAAAAGAAAATAAATTAAAATTTTAAAAATATAATTAGCGACGGACATTCCGTCGCTAATGAATAATAAATCCGTCGGTAAAAATCACATATTTAGCGACGGATTTAAAAATTCCGTCGCTAAACTTTTAGTGACGGGCTTTTATACGAGGGATTTTTAGCGACGGTGAATCCGTCGCTAATTCCTTTAGCGACGGATTTTGGGCTTTTAGCGACGGATTTACCCGTCGCTAAAAGTCTGTTTTCTTGTAGTGACCAACCCAACACTACCACCAAGCACAACCACCGCCATACCCACGACCACCTTTTGTCCTCCACCATTAAAGTCACAACCGCCACCAATACAGTCTCCCACTACCACCAAAAAACTAACCCATCAACACCACAGAGCTGGCACTAACCCACTAACAACAAAAAAGGATCCATCGGCGCAATCGGCTAGTTGCTTCGTATTTGCCCTCTTTTGCAATCTGATGGAGCCATTATGGAAATTTGATGGCCTTCGAATACTTCTCTTTTTAGTGAAGAACTGACAATGGGAGTGGCTAAAATTGGTTACTGGGTTTTGCTGGAAGTCTAATGTCTGCTTTCTGATCTGATTGTAGAGAAAAAAAGTGAGATGTCGTCAAGTAAGAAAGAGGAGAAAGGTACAGGGGATGCAGCTGAAAGAATTAAGGCAGCAGCCTTGTCAGCTGCTAAAGGTCTAAGTCGTGCTCAGGCTGAACGGGCAGCAGCAGCTGGAGCTAAGAACGTAAATGCATATGGGCAGAAGGAGGAAGGACCTAGTAGATGGCAGGAAAGAAAAGAGGCAAAAAGGCAAATGTATTTGATGAGTACTGAAAAGCAAGTAAGATTGGGTGAGAGAAAATACCTTAAGAGTTCAATGCCCACCATTGGTGCTTCAGGTTCTCAATGTCAAAAGTGTTTCCAAACTGGGCACTGGACATATGAATGCAAAAATGAGAGGGTTTACATCTCACGACCTTCCCGTACCCAGCAACTCAAGAGCCCAAAATTGGCCGTGAATGCCGACGGCGGCTCGAGCAATGCGGGCGACGAGGACTCGTGCTCGACGCACGCCGGCGACGCGTTTGCCATTGCGACGAGGACTCGTGCTCGACGCTCGCCGGCGACGCGTTTGTCTTCGATTTCGGTATCCTTCCTTCCGACCCGGTTCCGTCACAAATTCCGGTATCCGTCACAAATCGAACGCATCCGCGGCAGCTGTTTCCGGTGGATGGCGGAGGTGGAGGTGGTGGTGAGTTGACCCAGGAGCAGAGCTCGAGGCCGAATTGGGTTGATCTGACTTTTGGGGAGGAAGAAGAATAGGAGAAGAAAAAGAAAAGTAGAAAAAGGATAAAAATAAGAAAAAAAGATAAAAAAAAAAGAAGTAATATAAAAAAAATTGAGTTTTTATGTTTTGACAATTTTGCCCCCACATGTGCCTCGCACATGGATACTTAACAGACTTTTTGTTAACTGAACCTAACGGAATGACTTAATTGAACAAATTAAAGAGTCCAATGGTCACTTTGACACAAATCAAAGTTCAGTGGTCAAAGTGAAATTTGCCTAATAGTACAGTGGTCAACCGCGTAATTAACTCAAACTGAAATTTAAGTGCTGAAAAAGTTAAGTACTGAATTTGTAAAACTGAAAACTTTAAGCGACTGAATTTTTACTGAAAAATAAGTTAACCTGTTTGGTAAACCAAAAACAGATGTCTGAAAATTGTTTATTTACAAATTTATCCATTTTACCAAAATTATGTATTTGTTTATGTACTTATTAACTTTTTTTGGAGGGGTTAAAATCGTGTTGGTGGTGGTGGTGGCAGTGACGACGGAGTGGTGGTGGTGACGGCGGAGACAAAATGGTGTCAATGGTGGTGGTAATGGAGCGTGAAGACGTGGTGTTGATAATTGTGATGATAGCGATAGACAGTGACATGGCGGTGAGTGATTGTAGTTTGGTGGATCTTTAGATGATTTTGACGAAAATGAATGTGGTGACAACAACGACGGTATGGTGGAGGTGGCGATGTCCTTATGGTTGTGGTGATAGTGGCTAGGTCGTGGTAATTGTGGTGGTGGTGGTGGTGGTTGTATTGTGGTGGAGGCGGTGTTGCCAGCAAATTAATTGAGGCGACACCGTGGTGGCAGTTATTTTTTTATGTAAAAATATGTTAAATAACTTTTAACCATCTCACTTAGAATTAAGTGATCAGTATTAAGTAAGTCCACCCTGACTTAAAATTTTAGACTATTTTTGGTAGAAATTAATCTTTTAAGTGATACAAGATTTAGCGTTATCAAATGCACTTAATTAAAAATTATTGAAAATTATAAGTTTTAAGTGCTTAATTGCGTTATCAAACACACCCTAAGTCTTCTAAGTCATGGGTTAGTGGTAGTTTTAACTACCCGCTTTCTCTCCTAATTATTTTTTCACATGTGCCTACAATCTCTCCATCGGATAAAAGGAAAGAAAAGTCAGAAGGAAAAAAAATAGACATCATTCTCTCCAAAAACACTCTTCTTTCTTTTTTCAATTATTCTCTCTTTAAAAAGCATACACATATATACGGATGCTCTAAGGTTTGAGAAGGATTTTTGCTGTATCAAAACTTCTTCAGTGATTGTTGTATCGTTAGAGTGGAACGCCGTTGACCAAGTGCAGATTTTGGAGCGTATCTTCTTTAAGGAAAGCGTGTTTTAGCGTGCCTCAACCGAATTCTAAGCTCTTTTAAACCACTTCTTTGATCAACGTTTATTGTTAGATTGCTTTATTGTTGATTGTGATATGGCATAATTAGTTTGACAAGTTATTTGGGTCTCAAAGTCATTCATTGCAAGCTTTACCTTGTGCTGGATTAGAATACACATACACACATGTAAGAGCCTGCCATGTACCGTCCACACTAATAAAAATTTGCAGATGACTGGGGGAATTGGGCTGTATTAGTTGGCTTTGATTGCTCTGTTTTCTGTTCAAAGGATTTCTTACTTGGCCTGCTGAAGTTCTAAAATTCCCAGGTTAGTTCCCGTTATGAAAATTCTCTCATATGAATGCAGGTTTATTAAATGGTAGGACTTTTGAGTCAAACACTGTTTCACCATTTTCTGTAATTTGAATTTTGGGTTCCGTTATACATGCTTGCTTGACACAAAAATTTAACACGATTACCCCCAAATAATGTAGCAGCAGATAGAATAATAACGTTCCAATAAAAGTAGTAGTCGATAGCTATGTTGATTATGGCTAATAACTAAGAGTGATAGCATGGTCCAAAAAAGTTGGTATCTATATCATGACAAAACTCTGTTCGATCTTTGAAACCCTGCATACAAACATTTGTAGAGACGCTACGCAGTCCCATGTATGACTTGATTTTTCCTTAGTATATATATTCTTTGGTGGAGAAATTATTTTCCAAAGGATGTACCTTATATTTTCTTGCATACGACACTTGATTCTAATGGTCTCGAGGACTTATGATGTAAAGCATGTGGCTGTCATTGTCTTGACATTTTATTAAAAGGAAGTTAACCTTTTTAAAATATATTCGAGTGTGGGGGTGTCTGGTCAAGGTTTTAGTTCCACCGACTAGTAAGAAAAAGTTGGAACCTAAACACTGGCGTGAAAAGTTTGATACATGTGTTTATGTGAAAACTTATGAGCATTCTTGCGTTAGTCTTTGTTTATATGTTTACGAATTTTTTATCTTTGGTACCAATATGCGTGTTATTAAAGAGACAAATGATTTCTTCTCTAAGAACTTTGATATGAAAGATTTAGGTTCTGCGAATGTGATTTTAGGTATCAAATTGATAAGGAATAGTGATTGTATTGCTTTCACACAATCACATTATGTGGAACAGTTGCTTAAAAAAGTTTAATTAATTTGGAGTGGTGGAACCTCTTTATGTTTCTTTCGATCCAAACATTCGACTAAATAAAGATATAAGTGAAAGTGTCTCATCATAAGTATGCTCAGAAAATTGGATCTTTGATGTGTCTTTCTAACTATAAAAGATCTGATATATCATATGTAGTTTGCTATTTGAGTAGATATACATGTAGCTTGAGTTCTCAACATTGGCATGCTATAGAAATGATATTTATATATCTTAGAGGGACAATAAATTATGGGATTCATTTTTCTGGTTTTCCTAGTGTTTTAGAAGGGTTTGGTGATGCTAATTGGATCACATACTCAGATGAGACCAAGGCTACTAGTGGTTATGTGTTCACATTAAGAAATGGTGTTATAACTTGGAAGTCCACTAAGCAAACTATTATATCCATCTCACTATGGAAGCAGAGCTTATCGGCTTAGATTTGATTACTAGTGAGGCCGAATGACTTAGAAGCTTATTAGTAGATATACCTTTGTTGAGTAAGCCAATACATGTTGTTTTGATACATTGCGATAATCAAGCTACAATCTCGAAAGCCAAAAGTAAAACTTCTAATGAAAAATGGGACATATGAGAATTAGACATAATTCTGTAAAAAATTTGTTGTCTCGACGTGTGATAGCACTTGATTTCGTAAGGTATAAAAAGAATTTAGAAGACCCCTTTACAAAAGGGTTAGTGCACATGCCAATCGTTGAGTCATCGAGCGAAATGGGACTAAAGCCTATAAGTTAGTCACCGTAGTGGATACCTAACCTTCTGTTATTGGAGATCCTATGAATGAGGTTCAATAGGTAAAAAGAAGCTGTAGATTCACTACGAGAGCACTAAATTTTCATTATTGAGAGGATTTCCCTAGTTCCATTCCTATGGTGATAGTGCTCATATTGTGACGGTTTAGGAAGAGTTTAACTCTGAATGAGGTCAAGGCAGAAATCTACATGGTGTTGGTCACAAATCACCCACTACAAGAAAAATACTTTTTAGCGACGGAATTTAGCGATGGAACTGTTTCCGTCGCTAAAAGCCACCTTTGCCGACGGAATTAGGCGATGGAATTAGGTTCCGTCACTAAAAACGCTGGAGGGAAAAAATGCGCGGGAAGGAAAAATAGGGGACGGAATTTTCCGTCACAAATGATTTAGCGACGGAATTTAGTGACGGATTTCACCGACGGAAATATTTTCATCGATAAAGGTATTATTTTAATTTTTTATAATAGAAAAATATTTTTACTAATTATTGAAAATAGAAAAATAACATATAATAAACATTAAAAAAACAAAACAAAACAAAAAGAACATCCAAGGGTTTTCATCGGCCAAAAGAACCGAACAGGAGGCGGCGCCACCGTCCCGCTCACCCCCGTCGTCGTTGTGGAGCAACCCTTCGCGCGCGCCTCCGTCACTCCCACTCTGAAGGTTTGTGCGAAGCCTCCTTCCAGTTGATAGAAGTTTTCTGTATGTTTTGTGTATGTTCTTGATTCGTTTGTAGTGATCTTGCGGATTTGTTTTTATTGAGTTGGGGTTTTGCGTATGTTCTTGATTCCGTTTCTGATTTTCGGTCTAAATCATACTATACTCCATGTTGTTATTCATTTTTCTGCAAAGGTACAGAGGAATTAAGATTATTGGCAGAACAGAGGAGATTTTTGAGGAAGAAGAAGGAGAGAAGCTGTTAGAGAGTTGAGAGAACATAGGTTATAGAGAGAGAAGGAGTAATTCTCATTTGATTCATGCATATCGAGTACAAGTTCTGCTTCCCCCTTATCTCAACGTCTGTAAGTACCGTCTCTTGCTCGCTGAGATTCTTGCGATAATATTCGATCTGGTACCTAGCTATAGCTTCTGATAGCTGAAGATATTTAATTTGACTGATTCGTTTTTTGACATAAATTTACCGGTTATTGTTGTATTTTCATTAGCTTAGGGTGAATAGTAAAAATTTTAGGTCTAAGAATCTTATTTTTCAATAGATAGTTTGTGTACAGGTCCATAGGCAGAGGGAATATTTTGTTCCACCAGACCAGCTGACTTTTCACCAGATTTATCAATAAAATCTTATTATCTATCCCTCAAAACACCATAATAATGTTGATAGCACGCATGGTTTTCCTGATGACTTAATTTTGTGAACCCTTAGGCATTGCTTGAATTTCAGTACAAAGTTGAAATAAAGATGTACAAAGTACCCTGTGTATCATACAACTTAATAGTTTTTATTGTCACTTGTACCGGTTACATTGTTTGGACAAAGTGAGAGTTATATGGCGGAAAATAACACCTCTTCCCACACGATATGATTTTTATTTTTTTCGATGCAGCTAGCTAGTTAGTATTTGTTATACTTTCATTTTCGTCTCTGTCCCCTCAAATTGTTCTGAATTTGTCAATATCTGTTTCAAATTACATCAAGTAATGATGTGGAACTGTACAGCTTAGAATTTAATTCTCTAAAAAGTAAAACTTTGATTAAATCTTAATTAACTTTCAAGCTCCATTGCCATTTCCACCACTAGCTGCCATCTAGAATTCAAGCTGCCATCTAGCAACTGTGCTTTTTCATATTTATTGTCCTCATATGGCCACAATGCTCATCTTTTCATACTAAAATAAAGGATTTGGAGCCCACTGATTCAAGGATCTGTTCATATCATTATCTGCCAGTCTATAACAATTTCTCCGCTGATGTTTTGCTCCATTATTCTGTTCTTCTTTGGTCAAGTCTGAACTGGCATTTTCTTTATAATAAGTTGTGTTCAAAAAAATGTGGTACTGAACTGCCAGTCTATAACGTGATATTTTTTTTATTTCCTGTTTAGGTTTCAAGTGTACAACTACGAGATGCCTTTTGTCAATGTTAGTTGCTGGCCATGAGACCACTGGTTCGGTGTTAACTTGGACATCATATCTTCTAAGTAAGGTATCATCACCACCTGCAAGTTTCTACTTACGATCGCAGCTTCTTTTTTGTTTTGGTTGATCGTAGATTTGGCAAATATGAAAGTCAGCTGCAAGCTAAACTCCATATGTAGCAGTAATATGTGAAATGTGGAAGAGGAAAATGAGACCACTGGTTCCGTGTATGCTATTGGTACATTGCTTGTTACCCTTTGCATTGTTTTTTTTTTTTTTTTCTAATCTCTAATTTGCACTCTAGGACCAACCCCAGGACTTTTGAGAATGTCGCTTGATCGTAGTTGGATGGAAAAAAGATTGGATGATCATAGGGGGCTAAGTGATGAGTTTCGAGACGGGGTGAGAGTATTTATTGAATATGCTTTTAAGAACGAGGAACTTGTGAACTTTTCTTCACTTTATTTTGAGTCGGAAGTTGAAACAAGGATAAATCGATTATATAGAAACGAGGATGGTGTACTGAGATGTGTAGGTATACAATGAGCATGTGATTTAAATATAGTGTGTTGGGTATGCAATGAGTGATTTTGTGTGTGATGTGGAGTGCAATGGTGTATCTTGAGGTTGAGCACTTTTAATGCATCGTTGGCATCTTTACAGTATTATGTTTAATGTGGCAGGGGTACTTTGACTTTGAGTCTCCTGAGCAGGAAGCAGCGGGAAGAGTTGCTTTTTTCCATCACATTTCTACTAACTATACAAAGTGGATGGAAGGAGCGAGGAAGTTTGCAATTAGCAAGGTAGGAGAAGATGCACATCCAGAATTATGGAGGAACCATCCCCCGGAATGGATCCGCAATGATATTTGGCAGAAGATGGTGGATGTATGGGCAAGCACTAAATGGCAGGAAAAATCCAGATGTGCAAAAACAAATCGATCTGTAAATGATGAGCCATCTCATACAGGTGGTTCCGTGCCGCATGCTGTTATTGGAGTTGAATTAAAAGAGAAGATGCCAGATATTAGCGACGCGAAGCTGAACCTAGAGGTGTACGAATTAACACATAAACTTAAACATGATTCCAATGGTCAGCCATTGGAAGAGCAAGACCGCCCATATGTCTCCAAGAAGGCAAAGGCCATCCGCGTAAGTTTGTTTTTGCAGCTGATTTTTTATCTATTTGGTTTGATGAATCTCTAACTCAACTTGCATTTTGCATGAGTTACAGGACGCATATGCTGTGAGATTTGATGAAATTAGTTCTCAGGAGCCCAGCTCTTCCTTGATAGATTATGATGCAGCAGAATTGTGGCGACAAACGCCTGGGGTTCGCGACAAGAAAGGACGTATACGTGGTACTCGCGAAACCGCACGAGATGCCAGGGCATCGATGCATATTTCACTGGATCAGCTTCCATCCTCCGAAAATTGGAAAGACGAAATTGCTAAGATTGTGCAACATGAGGTGCAGAAGATGAAAGAGATTGAAATTGCTAAGCTTGTAGAGATTGAGGTGGAAAAACGGATGAAAGAGAAGGACATGCAGCAGGTACTCTTTTCTTTGATGCATCGTAGTGATTCTCTTGCATTAATTTGAATGAAATTGTTAAAAAGGAAGGGGGAAACCTGCTGTAATGGGGCTGCCAAAGGGCAGCAGCTATGTGAGGTTTTGTGGTGTTTTTGTGTGTGTAAAAGTGTAAAAGGAAGGGAGAACTGCTGTGTAGTGTGTTTTGTGTGCGATTGAGGAAAAAGAGGGAAGAGGAAGGGCTGCCGAGTGGGCAGCTGTGTTGGGGGCATTGTGCGTGAGTTGTTGTGATGTTTAGATGGATGTAAAGGAGGAAAATAGGAGAGGGAGAGGCTGCCAAGGGCAGCCATGGTAGGGTGGTGCGATTGGATTGTACAATTTGGTTTGTTTGGTTGGTGTTACTTTTAGGTTAAAGTCATTGACCGTCTATTGAAAAAAATGAAACCTTCTTTCTTGGCTAATTAGTTTTGGTGTGTTCTGGGGCTGAACACATGGGCAATTTACATGTCAAATTTATCTGTGCATTAATTGAGATAAACAGCTATGCTTAGAAGATTACCAAGTTTGTTGTGTCTGTTTGCTGATAGATAGTGTATTGATATGGTGGTGGAACAGTTTTTCTAGTATGAGACAGTTAATTTTTCATTAATACTGCACGAAATACATCACTTAACATGCCTTTAATTGCTTTGATACAGGCCGAAGTTAGCGCGACTGATGCTACTGAGAATGACAATGATGAAACATTTGACGAGCTAGGAGGATGATTGCCTTATGTGACCAGATTTGACGTTACGTTTGTTGGGATATTTGTTCATTTTGGTAACCAAGCAACTGATTGATTTAGATGTATTATTGTTCACTTTTGGTGATATTTAACAAATGTTGAATATTTGTTATCTTTAGTTCATTATCGGATGTTGACGTTGGATTATTTAATGAGGGATTATTATTGTCAATAGTTGTTGCATTAATTAAGAATAGTATAATCTATTTATGCATATTTAATGATTTTTATTTTCAAAATTTTTAGCTCTTAAATATGATTTTTGCAACGGAATTAGCGACGGAAAAAATCAATTAGCACCTAGAAATATGATTTTTGAGACGGAATTAGCGACGGAATATTTCCCTTTAGCGACGGAACAATTCTCCTTTAGCGACGGAAAATATAAGCTCCAATATATGGTTTTGAGACAGAATTAGCGACGGAATATTTTCCTTTAGCGACGGAAAATATAAGCTCCAATATATGGTTTTGCGACGGAATTGGCGACGGAATATCCGTCGCTAATGATTTTTTTTTTAAAAATTTTAATTATATTTTAATTATATTTATTTTTAAAAAAGTTAATTTTTTTGAAAATTGCAAAATAGTTTTAGCGACAGAAATTCCGTCGCTAAAGGATGACCAAGTCCGTCGCTAAAGACTAAGGCATCACTGATGGAACACGAATTCCGTCGGTAAAACCTTTAGCGACGAGGGTTTAGGCGACGGAACTTTACCGACGGAATTTCCGTCGCTAAAGGCTTTAGCGACGGAATTTTCATATTTAGCGACGGAATTTTTCCGTCGCTAAAGGTTATTTTTCTTGTAGTGACCCTTGCAGGACTCACCTATATGAGTGTGTGGCAATAGATCGCTGCTATGAGAAGATAGGCTACTCTCTAAAGACATTCACCTATATATAAATTTTTTTGGGTTAAGACATTCACCTATATGAGTGTGTAGCAATATGTTGACTATGGCTAATAACTAAGAGTCGTAGCATGGTCCAAAAAAGTTGGTATCTATATCATGACAAAACTCTGTTCGATCTTTAAAACCCTGCGTACAAACATTTGTAGAGACGCTAGGCAGTCCTATGTATGACTTGGTTTTCCATGGTAATATATTCTTTGGTGGAGAAATTGTTTTTTCAAAGGATGTACCTTATATTTTTCTTGCATACGATGCTTGACCCTAATGGTTTCGAGGACTTATGATGTAAAGCATGTGTCTGTCTTTGTCTTGACATTTTATCAAAAGGAAGTTAACCTTTTTAAAATATATTCGAGTGTGGAGGTATTTGGCCAAGGTTTTAGTTCCACCGACTAGAAAGAAAAAGTTGGAACCTAAACACTGGCGTGAAAAGTTCAATAAAGTTTGATACATGTGTTTATGTGCAAACTTATGAGCACGTTTGCGTTATTCTTTGTTTATACATTGACGAAATTCTTATCTTTGGTACCAATATGGTGTTATTAAATAAATAAATGATTTTTTGTTTAAGAACTTTCATATGAAAGATTTAGATTCTGCGAATGAGATTTTAGGTATCAAATTGATAAGGAATAATGATGCTATTGCTTTCACACAATCACATCATGTGGAACAGTTGCTTAAAAAGTTTAATTATTTTGGAGTGGAAACTTTTTATGTTCCTTTTGATCCAAACATTCGACTAAATAAAGATGTATGTGAAAGTGTTTCTCAACATATCAGATAATTTGATCTTTGATGTATCTTTCTAACTATACAAGATCTGATATATCATATACACTTTGCTATTTGAGCAGATATACATGTAGCCCGAGTTCTCAACATTAGCATGCTATAGAAAGCATATTTAGATATCTTAGAGGGACATTAAATTATGAGATTCATTATTTTGGTTTTCCTAGTGTTTTAGAAGGACTCAGTGATGCTAATTGGATCACAGACTCAGATGAGACCAAAGCTACTAGTGGTTATGTGTTCACCTCAGGAGGTGATGCTAGCTATAGCGTGGAAGTCCACTAAGCAAACTATTATATCCGTCCTACTATGGAAGCAGAGCTTATCGGCTTAGATTGACTAGTACTGAAGCGAAATGACTCAAAAGTTTATTAGTAGATATACCTTTGTTGAGTAAGCCAATCCATGTTATTTTGATACATTGTGATAATCAAGTTACAATTTCGAAAGCCAAAAGTAAAAGTTCTAATGAAAAAAATGAGACATATTAGAATTAGACATAATTTTGTAAAAAAATTGTTGTCTTAAGGTGTGATAGCACTTGATTTCGTAAGACATGAAAAGAATTTAGAAGACCCATTTACAAAAGAGTTAGCGCACAGGCTAATCGTTGAGTCATCGAGCGGAATGAGACTGAAGCCTGTAAGTTAGTCACCGCAATGGATACCTAACCTTCTATGATTGGAGATCCTATGAATGAGGTTCAATAGGTAAAAAGAAACTGTAGGGTGACTAGGAGAGCACAAAATTTTCATTATTGAGGGGATTTTCCTAGTTCCATTCCTATGGTGATAGTGCTCAAATTGTCACAATTTAGGAAGAGTTTAACTCTGAATGAGGCCGAGGCAAAAATCTACAGGGTGTTGGTCGCAAATCACCATTGGAGGACTCACCTATATGAGTATGTGGCAATAGCTCGCTGCTATGGGAAAATAGACTACTCTCTAAAGACTTTCACAAGGAGATACGTGTACGTGGCAATAAAGCACAAAAATTGACATAAACGAATTGCTCATCCATACTGTTTGGGTAAGTTGAAGTTTTTGAACAAAAGAGCCTAGTTCAAGACTTAGTTCACTACGGTTCTTCAAATGGAAAACTTATTAACAGTAAGTGTAAGTTCATGTCCGGGAAGACAATTACACCAAATGCACAGTAAAAACACTCAAACTATTTATATTTTCTTTATTTTTATTTTTTGTGCGGGATTGTTAGATTATAAAAATAAAATAAATAAATTTAGTAATGTCCTAATTATAGTGAAAGACTTTTTAACTAAGTCTTCTAAGTCATGAGTTAGTGGTAGTTATAACTACACACTTCCTCTCATAATTTTTCTCTAGATGTGCCTATAATCTGTCCACTAGATTTTTTCTGCAGGTTGGAAAAAAGAGTTGTTACAGAGAGAGAAGTCCAGATAAAAGGGAGAGAAGTCAGAACGAAAAGAGTAGACATCATTCTTTCCAAAAACATTCTTCTTTCATTTATTCTCTCTTTAAAAAGCATACATTCGCATACTATTTTGAGTGTACGGATACTCTAAGGTTCGAGAAGGATTTTTGCTTCATCAAAACTTCTTCGGTTGTTGTTGTTTCTTTGGAGTGGAACACCGTTGACCAAGTACAAATTTTAGAGCGTATCTTCTTCAAGGGAAGCGCGTATTAGCGTGCCTTAACCGAATTTCAGACTCTTCTAAACCTCTTATTTGATCAATATTTATTGTTAAAATTGATTTATTGTTGATTGTGACTTTACATAATTAGTTTGACAATAACCTGTTTTTATATCTAACAAACACAAGGTACACTCGGTGTGGATTCACACGAGGGAGATTTCGGTGCAAGCACGGAATGCCTATCCTGATTCTGAGTAAAAGTGGCAAGATATTAAGACCTTCCACCCATGGATAGTTCAACAGAGTATGCAGCTTCATTGCCAAAGTACACTTCATTGCCATGACAATCTACTCTCCCTAAATGCCCATACTCTTACCACACCTACTATGCAACCTCTAAGTTGGAGGAACTGCATAAAGCAGGCCCCGTCCTTTAGATTGGCTACACTCAAGTTAATTAGGTTAGCCATGAAGAATCCAACATTAAACTGCATCATTATAACCATCACATTGCAACTGACTTTCGTGTCTCCTCATCATGTATATAGGAATTTCATCGCTGGTAATTGACGACGTACCTAGAGGACTCGTGGTGCATCTACTTGTCAATCGTTATAATGGCGAAACGGGCACGCAAACGTACATCACCACCACCATGAAATCCTTTCTGCTTTTTCCCCTCACTTTCATCCTCCTCTAAGGGAAAACAAAAGGCATAAGAAAAAAGAAACTTCGACTCATAGTAGCCCATAAAAGACGGAAGGATACTCACCGACAACGTAGCCATTCCTAGGCCATGATTAAACAATCAGATAACAAGATAGCCTACGTTACTTTGAGATGATGTGCCTAGTAACTCATCTTACTGGGTATAAACCCAATTTTGGTTCCTCTGTGCACAATATGGAGCGAGAAAGTTTTTGTTGTTGAGAGATATAAATCTTATATCGGGTATCAATCTCATATCATATCGGGTAAATAACGAATAATATTTTGATATATAAGCTTTATATACATTTTCTCTTATTGTCAATTGGTTTTGAACCGGATGATTTCACATGATATCAAAGCTGGTCGATCCAAACCTAGAAGACAATTCAATATTAGTTTCTCACCGTCGGCCAATCAATTTCGTCACGTGCCAGGCCTACTTAAAAATTAGTCGTGCCACACTTGAAGGGGCATGTTGAGGAATATAAACTCCATATCAGGTATTAATCCCACATCGGGTAAATAACAAATAATACTTCAATATGTAAGCCTTGTAGGCCACTCATCTCTTTGCCAATTGATTTTGTAGCTGCAAATTTTCCTTTTTCTCACTTTGATGGGCTTGGATACCTGAGTGTTTAGTGTCACTTGGTCACGAACTTTGCCGTTTTAAGTACTTTATTTCTGGTTCGAAGTGCGTGTTAGGTTAGTATTTTGCAATTGATCTAAGAACTTAAATTGTTAGAGAAATATGGTGTTTGGATATAAATTAGCAGACCGGTATGTGTGTGCGCGTCGGCGTGTCAGAGTCTAGATTGACTCAAGTGATTTCAAACGCAACCCCCAAATAAATTGTAGATGCGTGTGATGAGTGTGGTTAGTGATATGTGACCGACTTCTTAACCAAGCATTTTTTAGAGCAAAACTCAGAGTTCTTTTGCACTTTTTACTTGAATAAAGGACTTCTAAGTGCTACATAGACTAATATACTCTTAAACTAGCATCAAAACTCATGCAATGATGCGGCACATAGAAAGCCTATTAACATTAGTAAGAAGTTCAGACACACCCTGTTTTGCTATTAAACTTCTTGAACGACCCAGCCTCACGCCATCCTCCAGTTTTGTCTTCCCCATTTGCATAGTAACCTTCCCCGCCCCGCACTTACCCATATCCTTCGTTTTCTCTTTAGACAACTATAGGAAAATTTGTTTCCAAAAATATGATATAGCTACAAAATTTCATATCCTAACAACAACTAAATTATAATTATGTGCCGTAAAAATAAATTTGGTCACGGATATAGGAATTGACAGTTAAGATGTGATGGGTTTGGGGAATATGAGATAGGGCAAGGGGAATACCTGAAAAATGGAGTATAAATAGTTCAAACGCTACTGTCACACCATCCCATTTTGCATTCCTCGTTGGACAATAAGGCTTCAAGTCACTTGTAACCTCTTTGCACACTGTGTCATGAACCGCCATCTCTTGTAAAAGGTAGTGTTATTTTCTTTAGAAGCACACTGATACCAGTTACATAAAAAGCATTCCCAAACATACTCATGAACTTAGACAAATAGCAACATCTTAATACAATTTCAAGAGACTATGCACATTGATCTTGTCAAGATTCCCACATACATGCTTCGACAGCGCCGGACGTACACTAACATGCCCTGCAACATACTTAGTGTGCACAGCCAACGGTCTGTGCACACGATTTGTTCTCTGTGTCTACATATGTTAGTGCGCACCAACATTTAACGTGTCTGTATAAGCGACAATGTGCCATCGCAGCGCAACGACATGCTAGGCGTGCCCAACGTCATGCCCATCGTGCATGGCAACATGTCTACTATGGTACTTGCCAACCCGTATTTGCCAAGCTTGTATGCATGGACAGCAATTAGTCTGGTGAGCTTATCGAACCTACAATGGTGCATATCTTAGCACATGGTATGCAAGCACACCAATAGCCTAGTCCACCATGATATGTATTCCTAGTATGATTAAGTGTAATCAGGACATACCGGGTGCATATTTATAGCCTCAAACCCGAGAAGAAAGCACGTTATCAATTGCAGTCCACCATGCCGAAATTAGTGCTACTTACTTTAGAGGTAGTTAGTTGTATTTACTTGTTTTCCTAGTCTTTTGCTTAGTTGGATTATTTCATGTTCAATTACCAATTTTATAGCTAAACGCGAGGCTTGTTCACGTAGTGGGCTTTGGTTGTTTGTTAGTGGTAAACATGGAGTGAGTAGTGGGTTGCTTGCATTGTTAGTGGTAAACATGGAGTGAGTAATGGAGATATATGTGGAGAGTGGTTTAGTGGAACCTAATCTTTAAATAGAGGTTCAGTAAGCTTATTGAAACATCAATCCATTTTGCATGTTTCTCTCAAATACAAGTAATATTTTATTCCAACTTTCTTCCTTTTGTTACTCCCTGGAGTCTTTGTATTTTCCTCTTTTGTTTTATGGTATCAGAGCCAGCTAAAGGTTCTTTTGTTGTTCAAATCTTCTTGTCTATCAAATTTATTTGTTGGAGAAGTTTGAACGTGTGAGAGGGAGCTTTCGTTGACTGCTGCAATGAAGGTCTCAAATGGAGGAAATGTTCACAACGGGATGGAGAAACTTGTAGGCAAAAACTACAAGTATTGGAGGATATGTATGGAGGCATACCTTAAAGGTCAGGACTTATGGGAATTGATTGCTGGTACTGATGCAATCCCTTCCGATGTTCCTGAGAATGCCGAGTCACGACGGAAGTGGAAGATCAAGTGTGGGAAGGCTCTCTTTGCTTTGAGGACATCTATTAGCAAAGAGTTCATTGATCATGTTCGTGACGTTTGTTCTCCGAAGGAAGTATGGGAAACGCTCGAAAGGCTGTTTACCAAGAAGAATACAGAAAGGCTACAGTTGTTGGAGAACGAGTTAGCAATGTTAAAGCAAGGAGGTATGTCAATTTCAGAATACTTTTTACGAGTTAAAAGTATTTGTGCTGAGATTTCAGAGATAGATACGGATGAGAAGATTAGCGAAGCTCGTCTTCATTGCTATCTTGTTCGCGGTTTGAAGAAGGAATATGGGCCTTTTGTCACCTCTATACAAGGGTGGTCGACACAGCCTTCTGTCGAAGAATTAGAGAATTTGCTCTCTAATCAAGAAGCCTTGGCGAAACAGATGGCGAAGAGCTTTGAAACCGATGACGTTCTCTTTTCGAAGGGAAAGTCGGACAAGAAGAATCCGTTCGGGAGTAAGAACAAAGAAGAAGATTCAAGTGCAGAAAAAGGTGGCAATTCACACACTAAGAAGCCTATCACATGCTTCAGATGCGGGAAGACTGGGCATATAAAGAAAAATTGCCCGGTGAAGCTTTCGAAGGCCAACGTCGCATACACAAGCGAAGGAGATGATCAACTCAAATGGGATCATTGCTTTACTGTTGAGGCTATTGAACAAAAGTCAACCCAAGCTTTTGTAAATTATGCTGACAACAAGAAGGAGGAGTGGATCATTGATTCTAGTTGTTCTCACCATGTAACCGAGAATGACACTTTGTTCTCGGAAGTTCATGAACACCATGGAGATCGAGTTATTATCACTGCTGATAACTCTACTCATCCTGTAGCAAAAGAAGGCGTTGTGACGATCGATGTGGCCGATGATACAAGCAGTGTCAAGTTGCATAATGTTTATCATGTTCCAGGTTTGACGAAAAATCTAGTTTCAGTTCCTCAAATTACTGATTCTGGAAAATATGTCTTATTTGGCCCAAAGGATGTGAAGGTGCTTGATAATGTGAAAGAAATATCTGCTGATGTTATTTTTTCTGGTGAGAAGAAAGGTTCTTTGTTCGTTATGTCAGCAGGTGAAGCTTATGTGAAGAAGACAAGCCAAACCGATAATGCTGCTATTTGGCATGCTCGGTTGGGTCATGTAGGCTACCAATTGCTGCAACAGATTTCTTCTAAAAAGTTGGTAGATGGTATGCCAACTTTGAAGAATGTCCGAGAAGATGTGATTTGCCAAGGTTGCCAATATGGCAAATCTCATGGTCTTTCTTTCAAAAGGTCATCAAATCAAAGATCCACATTATTTGAATTGGTTCATACATACTTGATGGGACCAACGAGAACACCAAGCTATAGCAGACATCTCTATGTTATGGTGTTTGTTGATTATAACTCGAGGTTCACTTGGGTGAAAATTTTGAGGAAAAGAGTGAGCACTATCCAAGTTTATGGAGTTAAAAGGTGCCAACGGGCAAGCGCTTGGGAGGAAGATAAAATGCCTCCGGAGTGACAATGGTGGGGAATACATGTCAGATGACTTCTTCAAATATTGTGATGACAACAGTATTCTTCGTCAAATGACCTGTCCAGACACGCCTCAGCAAAATGGAGTTGCAGAAAGGAAGCTTGGGTATCTTTCTTCCATTTGTCTTCCGTGGCTGTATGACAAGAATCTTCCTCGGGAGCTCTGGGCAGAAGCTATTCAATGTGCATGTCATGTGACAAACAGGTTGCCTCCTTGGCCAGGTACACAAAAATCTCCCTTTGAGATTTTGTATAGTGAAAAGCCAAATGTGAATTATTTTCGGGTATTTGGTTCTATTTGCTACGTTCATGTTCCTAAATCTAATAGAACCAAACTTGACCCGAAAGCAAAGAAGTGCGTATTTGTTGGCTATGACTCTCATAGGAAAGGTTGGAGGTGCATGGATCCAGATTCAAAGAAGTTTACTACTTCTAGAGATGTGGTGTTTGATAAGGTGTCCTAGCCATTTTTTGCTCCAAAGTTCATTGCTCTTGGTGATGATCGAGATAATTTGGAGCTTCTATTTCCTGAAGAAAATGTGCAAGCACCTAGTAATGTAGAGGCAGAAAATGAGTCCCCAACTCAGAACATTGCAAGAAGAGAAGATAAGCAACAAGCAGTGAGAAGGTCAACAAGGGAAACAAAGCAGCTAGACTACCTCAAAGATTATGAGGTAAAACTAAATAGTTGTTCGATGACTTCATGTTTCTTTACAGGAGCATTAACTGCAGAAGAACCAACAAGTTATGAGGAAGCGAGGGGCTGTCCAAATTGGGAGAAATCAATGCAAGAAGAGATTGATGCTTTGTGCAAAAATTAGACATGGGAGCAGGTACCGAAACCAAAAAAGTGTGAGCCAGTCACTTGCAAATGGGTGTTTCGCTTGAAGAAAAATTCTAATGGCACCATTGATAGGTTTAAAGCTCGTTTAGTTGCTCGTGGTTTCTCTCAAAACTAGGGATTGGACTATGAGGAGACATTTAGCCCGGTGGCGAAGATGGTGACAGTTAGATCAATTATCTCGCTTGCTGCTTTTAAAGGTTGGAAATTATGGCAGCTTGATGTAAAGAATGCATTTCTTTACAGAGAGTTGGATAGTGAAGTATTTATGGAGCAACCTTCTGGCTTTGTCTCTAAGCAATTTCCAAATCATGTTTGCCGATTGAAGAAAGCACTCTATGGCCTAAAGCAAGCTCCTCGAGCTTGGTATGGTAAAGTTGCTCAATACCTCATCTTCTGTTAAGGTTCATCACCAACCAAAGGCCACTAATGAGGAGGACAGTTTGGAGTAATCACATTAGACCTGGTCTACAGGAAGTAGATAATCATGTGGCAGGTGGTTGCTATTTTTGTGGGATGTTGCTTTATTTTGGGAGTCTGTTGCTTTTATTTACTAAGAGAGTTCTCTTAGTTCTTCAGTAAGAGCAATTTGCAACAATTTGGCATCAGAGCCAGGTTCAACTAATCCCTTTACTGAAATAGAGAGTGTTTGATCAAAGAGTACTTTGCTGTCATGGAGTTTCCTAACTCTGTTGGTGGAATTGAAAAGTTGACTCATACCAACTACAATGATTGGAAGTCATGCCTAGAGTCGTATCTCCAAGGGCAAGATTTGTGGGATGTCGTCAACGGAGCTGATATAACTCCACCAAATGCTGCTTCAGAATTTATCGAGGTGCTGAGAAAATGGAAAATTAAAGCTGGAAAAGCCTTGTTTGTACTGAAGGCTTCTACACAAAAGGATCTGCTTGATCACATTCGTGAGGCAAAATCTCCTAAAGAGGCATGGGATGCCTTTGCCACTTTGTTTTCGAAAAAGAATGGAGCTCGACTACAAATGCTGGAAAATGAGATCGGGTCATTAAGCCAAGGTACTATGACTATCTCAGATTACTTTATAAGAGTTAAAATGATTTGTCAAGAGATTTCTCAACTCGACAAGGAATCAAGAATCTCAGATGCAAGGCAACGACAGATTATTATCTGAGGATTAAAGCCAGAATATAGTGGTTTTATTACTGCTATTCAAGGGTGGCCTAGTCAACCATCTTTACTTGAGCTAGAAAGTCTTCTAGCAAATCAGGAGAGTTTGTCAAAGCAAATGGCAGGCCTATCTGTCAAAGATAATGAATAAGCACTCTTTGTAGGATGAGGGAATAAGTCCAGAAACAAGAATAAGCAAAGCCAAGGAAGTCTCCAAACAGGGGAAGCTTCAAATGGTCGAGAATCAGAAAAGCAAGAATCCAACTTCAAAACCAAAGTGATATGCTACAATTGTGGTAAGGTTGGCCATTTTGCTAGAAATTGTCGTGCACCTTGCTGCAATTATGGTAAAACCGACTACCTTACTAAAGATTGCCACACACCAATGAAGATGTTTGAGGAAGGTAATGCTGCTGTTGATAATTATAAAGCGGGTTCTAACAAATCTCATGATGACAGTGAAGAAGAATGGGGAGCATTCATTTCAATTGTCGAAGATCAATCAATTGAGTACACATCTGAAGACCAAGAATGGGAAGAGTTCGTGCTTCGTAAACATCAACATGATGTTGTTTTCACAGCGGTTGATGAAAACGACATTACTAGCTCGGCAGAAGCAAGCAGACTGAATAATTCAATCCACTCCAAAGAATGGATTATCGACTCCGGCTGCTCCAATCACATGACAGGTGATGAAAGGAAATTTGTTTGCAAGACTAACTACAAAGGGAAGAGGAGTGTGGTCACTGCAAATAATGCCAAGCTCTCCATTGCTCGTGTCGGTAATGTATCCTGTACACCAGCATCAACTCAAAAAGATCTTGTGCTTGAAAACGTATATCATGTTCCAGATATGAAGAAAAATTTGCTTTCAGTGTCTCAACTAACCAAATCTGGTGGTTATGTTGTGTTTGGGCCTGATGATGTAAAAGTATATGAATCTGTAGAAATTTCAGGGGAACCTTACATGCAGGGAAGAAGGCTTGAATCTGTCTATGTTATGACAGCTCAAGAAGCATACGTTGACAGAACAAGGAAGCATGAAACAACTGATCTATGGCACACGAGGCTTGCTCATGTTGGCTTCACAAAACTTAAGGTAATGATGCAAACACAGCTGGTAAGAGGGCTTCCTCAACTGGAAGTACGATATGATGTTGTATGTTCAGGTTGTCAATATGGCAAAGCCCAACAATTTCCATATGCTGAGTCAAAGTTTCAAGCGAAAATGCCGCTAGAACTGGTACATTCAGATGTGTTTGGCAAAGGCAAAACAAAATCTTATGGAGGCAAAAAGTACATGGTAACTTTCATTGATGATTTTTCTAGATATGTGTGGGCCTATTTTATTAGAGAAAAGTCTGAAGTGTTCAAAAAGTTTGTAGAATTCCATAATCAAGTAGAAGCTAGTCTTAAGTGTAAAACAAAATGTTTGAGGTCCAACAATGGTGGTGAGTACTCTTCTCTTGAGTTTTCAACGTATACTCAAGAGCAAGGGATCTCAAGGCAATTCACTTGTCCGAACACACCTCAACAAAACGGGATAGATGAAAGGAAGAATCGACACCTTACCGAGGCAGCAAGGAGTATGATGCATGCCAAAAATGTTCCAACAAGATTCTGGGCATAATGCATGAGTACTGCCATATACATCACAAATAGGTTACCTCAACCAAGACTTGGTTTCGTGTCGCCTTTCAAAAAATTGTTTGGTCATACACCTAGTGTAAATCATTTTCGGGTTTTGGGTCTGTTTGTTATGTATTTATACCTGATCATTTACGTAGTAAATTCGACAAGAAAGTCATTAGATGCATATTCACAGGATATAACTCCGAAAGAAGGGATGGAGATGCATTGATCCCAACACGGGATGCGTACACATTTCAAGAAATATAGTGTTCGATGAATCATCTTCGTGGTGGCCATCTGATCAAGCAATTGTTCCAGAAAATAGGCAAGTCGAGATGGAGATGCTAGAGAAAGCAAGTTCTCTAACAGAACCCATATCTACTCATGAAGATACGAGTAGTCATGACGAAGAAAAAGTGATCAGATCGTAAGGAGGTTCTCAGGACAATATGTCTTGCGTGGAAGGTGTTAATGAAAGACCACGACGGTCTAACCGCATTCCTAAACGGAATCTAAGGTATGCAAATTTGAGTGTTGCAGTTGCTTTCACATCAACAATAAAGGACGAATCTCTTTTGAAGATGCACAAGGCAACAACAATTGGAGAGAAGCAATGATTGAAGAAATCAAGGCTTTGCAACAGAATGAGACATGGGATCTTGTGCCACGACCATCTGATGTGAAGACCATTTCTTGTAAGTGGGTATACAAGATTAAGACGAAGGCGAATAGTGACATAGAAAGGTACAAGGCGCGACTTGTAGCGCGAGGTTTTTCTCAGCAATACGGGCATGATTATGATGATACTTTTAGTCTTGTGGCTAAAATTACAACAGTTCGAGTTCTTATTGCTCTTGCCGCTTGTTTAAAATGGAGGTTGTGGCAAATGGATGTAAAAAATGCATTTTTGCATGGTGAAGTTGATCGGGAAATCTTTATGGAACAACCAAAGGTTTTGAGAGCATGACACATCCGCACTATGTATGCAGATTGCGGAAAGCACTTTACGGGTTGAAACAAGCTCCAAGAGCTTGGTTTGGAAAAATTGCAGAATTTCTTCAAGCGATTGGCTACTCAATGACTGCTGCAGATTCTAGCCTGTTTGTGAAACTCACAAATGGGAAAATTTCTGTCATTTTAATTTATGTTGATGATCTGATTATAAAAGGTGATGATAATGAAGAAATTGACAGAGTTCAAGTCAATCTTGGAGTACAATTTCATATGAAGAAGCTAGGAGAGCTACATCATTTTCTTGGGCTTGAACTTGATCAAAATGAAGAAGGCATATTTATGTGTCAACAGAAATATGCAAAGGATCTACTTATTCGTTTTGGGATGTTTGGAAGCAATGTTATTGAGACTCCAATGGAAGTTAATGCTAATCTTCACATGGATGAAGGGGAAGACATCAAAGATCCCACTAAGTACAGACAATTGATTGGGAGTTTGATATATTTGACACTAACTAGGCTCGATATTGGTTAGGCAGTTTGTATGGTAAGTAGATTTATGCAAGCTCCTAAGAAGCCTCGTCTTGAAGCTGCTCGACGAATACTAAAGTATCTACAAGGAACTATTGATTTTGGTATCATGTATAGAAAAGGAGGTTACAAAATTAATGGATTTTGTGATGCTGATTATGCAGGGGATAAATCAACAAGAAGGTCGACAACATGTTATTGTTTGTCAACCACAAAAGCTGAATATCGAGCAGCAGCAATGGCGGCACAAGAAAGCACATGGTTAGCCATGTTATTTAAAGAGCTTCATCAACCTGTGGATTGTCCAATCACCTTACATTGTGATAGTGAAAGTGCAATCAAACTTGCAGAGAATCCTGTGTTCCATGCTATGAAAAAACATGTTGAGGTACAACATCATTTTATAGGGGAGAAAGTTCTCAAGGGAGATATCAGATTGATGCCAATTCGGACAGATGATCAAGTAGCAGATGTACTAACCAAAGCTCTCTGCTATAATAAATTCTCAAAATTTAGAGATTTATTAAGAGTAACGTGCAGAAGGTTGGCGCTGAGGGGAAGTGTTAAGGTTCATCACCAACCAAAGGCTACTAATGAGGAGGACAGTTTGGAGTAATCACATTAGACCTGGTCTACAGGAAGTAGATAATCATGTGGCAGGTGGTTGCTATTTCTGTGGGATGTTGCTTTATTTTGGGAGTCTGTTGCTTTTATTTAGGCTGTTAGTTTAATTTTGAAGTCTATAAATGTAAGTCCTAACAAGAGAGTTCTCTTAGTTCTTCAGTAAGAGCAATTTGTAACATCTTCTGTGGATTTAGAGTTTCTGATTCAGATTCTAGTTTATTTATAAAATTAGAATCAAATGTGCATCTCCTGGTATTATTATATGTTGATGATATGATAATAACTGGGGATAATGAATCAGAAATTTCTAATTTGAGAAATGACTTGTCTGTTCGTTTTGATATGAAAATTTTGGGGGAGATTGGATGTTTTCTTGGTCTAGAAATTGAAAAATCAGACCAAGGGTATTTTGTGTCTCAAAGAGCTTATGCAAAAAGTCTCTTAGAGCGTTTCAGCATGGGGGAGTCGAAAGAAAAGGCCACTCCAATGGAGCCAAATCTTAAGCTGAAGAAAGATAAAGGGAAGCCATTGAAGGATGCCAGGAAGTTCCGACAACTTGTTGGAAGTTTGATTTATCTAACCATCACAAGGCCAGAAATTTCATACTCTGTTAGTGTTGTTTCTCAGTTTATGCAAAATCCAAGAACCCCTCTTTTGGAAGCGGCAAGAAGAATTTTACGTTATGTGAAAGGAACTCTTGATTATGGTCTTCTGTACAAGAGATGTGATAACTTTGTGTTGAGTGGATTTACTGATGCAGATTGGGCCGGAGATACAAATGATCGTCACTCAACTTCAGGATATTGTTTCAACACTGGTTCAGCAGCAGTTTCTTGGTGTAGCAAGAAGCAGAATATTGTTGTTTTGTCTTGTAGCAGTAACTATGGCTACACAAGAATGTGTTTGGTTAAAAAGGCTAATTGGAGACATGTTCTGCGAAGTTGACTATGCTGTGCAAATTAAGTGTGATAATGAAAGTGCCACTAAGCTTGCATCAAATCCAATTTTCCACGCGAGAACAAAGCATATAGAGGTGCGTTGTCACTTTGTTCGTGTGAAAGTGTTAAGCGAAGATGTTGAGCTATTAAGCGTTCGCACCAACGATCAAGTGGCATATATATTTACTAAGGCTTTGGTGGAGCCTAAGTTTCAACGTTTTCGGGATGCTTTGGGTGTCGTAAGCTTGCACTAAGGGGGAGTGCCGAAATTAGTGCAACTTACTTTAGAGGTAGTTAGTTGTATTTACTTGGTTTCCTAGTCTTTTGCTTCGTTGGATTATTTCATGTTCAGTTACCAATTTTATAGCTAAACGTGAGGCTTGTTCACGTAGTGGGCTTTGGTTGTTTGTTAGTGGTAAACATGGAGTGAGTAGTGGGTTGCTTATTAGTGGTAAACATGGAGTGAGTAGTGGGTTGCTTGTTAGTGGTAAACATGGAGTGAGTAGTGGGTTGTTTGTTAGTGGTAAACATGGAGTGAGTAGTGGATATATATGTGGAGAGTGGTTTAGTGGAACCTAGTCTTTAAATAGAGGTTCAGTAAGCTTATTGAAACATCAATCCATTTTGCAAGTTTCTCTCAAATACAATTAATATTTTATTCCAGCTTTCTTCATTTTGTTACTCCCTGGAGTCTTTGTATTTTCCTCTTTTGTTTTACACCAAGGAGGACTTTCTCAAATGAAAGCTCTCAAGCATGTCTTTAACGCTTTTAAGCTTGCCCCAAGGTCCTTGAGTCGGTCACTTCATGTCCCATGGTTGGGGGTGGTGGAGTAAGTGCCCGCACACTAACATGCTCCCTTGTATATCTTTATTGATATCTACCGGAAAACACTATCTTGAACATGCTGGTTATGGTACCCAAAATGAGATTCTCTCTCCTTATCATGGCGTTCGACATTGTCTTGAAGCGCTCAGTGAGCTAACACCTCAATATGAGAGAGCTTTCAAATGCATCTGCCTTTCTGCTTTGCAAACAACTATTGAAAGTGTAGTTTTTGAGTATTTCAAGGTGTGTTTATCCGCTTGTTAGATGTGATGTAACTCCATATTGATCATTCAAAAGATAGGTGAATGTAGTACTTGAATGTTGTGTAACTCACAACTATATTATGAGTCTAGATGAGAATGATCAAATTATTCGAGATGTTACTCGCGAGATAGAATTCCAACAACCAAGTGAACGGGAACAAACACAACGAGAGCAAACTTCCCGAAGGAAAGGGAAGAATATAGACAATGGGCAATGAAAAGAGATCAATTTTTTGTCTGGGCACATACTATAAAGGGATCATATAGCAAAGCAGTTGTGGAACAATTACCGTCGAAAGAGGGGATATGTTTAGGAATATGCTTTTTTGCTTTTATGTTGTTGCATCTATTTATTGAATGGGTGGAAAATCAAGAGCAAGCAAACGTGTTGAAAAATTTAGAGATGGTGGAGTTTCTGCCTATAGAACTGTCTCCACAGATATTATTGCATGCCATTTCTGGAGTTGTGCCTGGTAGATGAGAAGATTATGTACCTAAATGAACTCGTGAATAATGCTAATATATATTGTGGTTGATGAGAGCTATACCTATTATCAGCTTATTATTGCATGTCATTCTGTTCTCGTTGTTGGTTGTAGGAATCTTCCTCCAACCCCGTGTATATTGACAATTAATAGTCGCTAAATGTTTGTAGTGACTTTTCTTCTAACACTTTCAACGATAATTATTAGCAGCACTTTTTTAGCGTCACTAAATAAAAGTCATTAGAAATAATTAGAGACGATTGATTGTCGCTATATAGGGGGTAGGAGGAAGATTCCTCCAACCAAGGTAGCAGCCAATTTTTTTCCTTGGGATGAAATATTTGTCTAACACAACGTCATCGTCTTAAGTGGTGTTAGACTACCACTTATATCTCGCCAACTAAGCAACATTTGTTGTATAATTACCTTAACCATGGTTTAGAATTATTAAAACACATATCAGTAAACAAATCAGAAGTAAAAAACTACATCTTTAACCCTAATTCTCTCAGCCGCCCATCATTCTCTCCCTCCCTCCCTCTCTCTCTCACAGTCACACATAAACACAAACAGGAAATGTCCTGCTGCTTGATGGGGCACTTTTTCGGGCCGGAGCCATGATCACCCCCTCTATGCCGCCTTATGACTCCGATCATCTCACTGGCTAATCGTGCGAGACGAACAATGATTCAAGACACAGGATTTTCATCCCAGATTTGTTGTCTTCCGTTAGCTTTAAAGCACACTGATATACCTCAAATATAACTCCCAATAATTGGGGAATACCCGGCAATCCTAGTCAAACTGGAAGACCAATAATTATCTTATCAGAGATCGTGACGTGATCCTCAAGGATCCTAACGCGATCCTAACACATCTAGCCTATGGCCCGGTCCTACTAGGGCTCTTCTTCCTACCACTATTTAAAGGGGTCTACCCCCCCCCCTCCCAAGTATCGGGGAACTACACACATTCATGCTTTTTCAGAGTCATTAGCATGTAGATGTGCTCTGACTTAAGCATCGTAGAGTTCTCCGTCAGGAACCCTACCCGACGGTCATTCATTTTCTATCTTGCAGGTCATCGGTCCAGGCTCGGGTTCCGTAACATACGCATGACATATTTTTAGCAGCAACATTTTGGCGCCATCCGTGGGACCGACAAGGAACATGGCTAGACAATCATCTTCAGACACTCCTCCAGCCAGTCTCTCTGTCCAAAATCGACGAGCGAAATCAAGCGGCTCCCGCCGAAGAGGTCGGCAACCAACACCATCCCAACAACATTCTAGTAACGACTGGATTAATGTGACTTCAGTCACCCCGAAGACGACTGACAGCTCCCAGGGAACTCATTCCCCGACCCCTCTTTTAAAGAGGGGAGACTTGCGCCATCGCCTGACCAAAAAGTTGTTTGACACTCCGAATGCGGATCTGACCAGAGAAGTCCACGAACTTAAGGGTGTGGCCCCGATGATTTCTACTAACCAGACGCGTCTAGATCCCAGCGACCTTCGTCTTAAACTGACCTCAAGGTCCAGCTATGGTCGAAAGCATAAATCAGAGACTGATCCCAGCTATCAGCCAGAACAAGAAACCGAAAAACATGTCACCAGAAGTGGATCATGTTTCCGACACGGGATGTCAATGGAGAACAACACGAATTCACCTCCTATTGTAGGCGGCGAAATTCGAGGTCGACGCTGCGCGAACCAAAGGCATTGTCCCCAAGGACGAATTCGAATTCATGGCTCCACACGAAAAGTGCGTCCCCAAGGGCGAACTTCTCACAAAACCATCTCTAGGCCTTGCCCGGAGGCATTCACTCCCCCAAGGGAAGACTTTGGATACCCTCTGTCCAAAATAATTGAGAAGGCGAGACTTCCTCATAATTTTTGGATGCCGCAGTGCGATTTATATGATGGGAGCAGAGACCCTGGAGAGCACGTCTACCAGTTTCAAACAAATATGACGCTCCTCCAGGTCTCTGATGTCGTCATGTGCCGGGTATTCCCAACCACTTTGAGGAAGGCGGTGCATGAGTGGTTTAAGTCTCTATGACCCAGGACCATCCATTCCTTCGCCCAGCTATCTGACTTGTTTCAGAAACATTTTGTGAGCAGCCGAACTCGGAGGAAGAATTCAGCAAGTCTCCTCAACGTGGTCCAGGAAAGGAACGAATCCTTGTCACGGTATTTGGGACGCTTCAATGCGGCGACATTAGAAATAGATAACCTGGATGAGTCAGTAAAGTACACAGCTTTTATGCGCGGGCTTCGTCCTACATCCAAGTTTGTATTTGCGGTAAATAAGAGTCCCCCTGGAAGCATGAGCGCCTTGTTGGATAAAGCCAACAAGTACATCCAGGCCGAAGAATACTTAGAAACCCACAAAGGACACCGAGGGGACAATGGGCAAGAGCAAGAAAAGAGAGCTCGAGAAGATAGTCCAAGAGGTGGACGGGGTTCTAAGCGTTCAAGAAGGGACGAAAGGCGCCCCAAAGAGATGTTCGACATGAAGAATCTGACGCCATTGACTGCTAGACCATCGCAGATTCTCCATGAGATAAAGGATAAAGAGATACTGGAAAGACCAGACAAGATGAGATCGTCGCCTAGTCAGAGAGATAGGAATTTGTGGTGCCGTTACCACAATGACCATGGCCATACTACCGATAAGTATGAATCGCTCAAGCGTGCAATAGAGGCTCTTATCAAACGCGGACACTTGCGAGGGTATGTCAATCGAAGAAATGAAAAGAGGGAAGCCACTCCCTTAGCAGAAAGATAAGAAGTGCAAGAAAAAGCGGGCGTCATCAATACTATCTCGGGAGGAATCGCCGCAGGAGGCTCTTCCGGATAAGGATGAAAAGCTTACGTAAGGGAAGTCCTCACAACTGTGGGACCGTCGACTAAAAAGCAGAAGAAAGAACCGGCCCCAGCAATATCCTTCTCTGATGATGATGTGGGAGACACAAGAACACCTCATGACAACCCCCTGGTAGTTACACTTCGGGTGGGAAACTTCGACATGAAAATAATCCTCGTAGATAATGGGAGCTCAGCGAAAGTGCTTTTTTGTTAGGCGTTTAAAAAAATGAACATCTCATCCGACCGCTTACGGAAGATAGATACGCCTCTATACGGTTTCTCTAACCATCCTGTTGTTTGCGAGGGAATTATTGCATTACCAGTGACTGTGGGTGCCCCTCCGACCCAAGCTAAGCTGATGCTAGATTTCGTGGTGGTACGTGTTCCTTCGGCCTATAATGCAATTCTGGGCCGAACAACATTAAACCAATTAAGGGCGGTGGTATCAACATACCACATGAAAATGAAATTCCCCACAGAGAATGGAGTTGGGGAAGTCAAGGGAGACCAGCTGGTGGCTCGGCAGTGCTACATGGCGTCATGCCGAAACAGAGCCAATGAAACCCTCGTGATTGAAGATTTGAGGGATGAGGCCAAAGTCGAGAGAGGTAAGCCCGCTGAAGACCTCATTGATATCGAGCTATATCTAGGAAACCAAGAGAAAACGGTAAGGGTAGGGACAGGCTTGTCAGACGACCTCAAGCTCAAGCTTGTGGACTTATTGCGAAGCTACTCAGACATCTTCGCTTGGACGGCATCAGATATGCCCGGGATTGATCCGAAAGGGATCATCCATAAATTGAATGTGGACCTGCTCAAGAAGCCGGTCAAGCAAAAGAAGAGGACGTTCGCTCTAGAAAGACAGGTAAAAATCGAGGAAGAAGTTGACAAGTTGTTGGCAGCCAGATTCATTGAGGATATATCATATCCTGATTGGATCGCCAATGTCATGATGGTACCCAAGTCGAGCGACCGTTGGCGCATATGCATCGACTTCACTGACCTCAACAAGGCCTGCCCAAAGGACAGTTACCCGCTACCACGAATTGATATATTGATTGATACATCTTCGGGTCATGAGCTGCTGAGTTTTATGGATGCGTATTCTGGTTACAACCAGATCAAGATGTGCGTAGACGATATTCCCAAAACCTCCTTTATTACAGAACGGGGATTATATTGCTACAAAGTCATGCCTTTCGGACTCAAGAATGCGGGGGCAACTTATCAGCGCCTCATTAACATGATCTTCCGCGATTCAATCGGGAAAAATATGGAAGTATACGTGGATGACATGCTGGTAAAGAGTGTAGAAGCGGAGGCTCATGTGAAAGACCTCAAGGAAACCTTTGACATCCTAAGAGCTTACAACATGAATCTAAACCCACTCAAGTGCGCGTTTGGTGTAGCGTCAGGGAAGTTCTTAGGATTTGTAGTATCGCAGCGGGGTATTGAAGCAAACCGAGAGAAGATAGGCGCAATTCAGGCCATGAAGTCGCCTAAGACAATTAAGCAGGTTCAGGAGCTTACAGGAATAGTGGCTTCTTTAGGAAGGTTCATGTCCAAATTAGTGGAAAAATGCCTTCCCTTTTTTAAGGCCATCAGGAAGGCGAAAGATTTTGAGTGGACTGAAGAATGCCAAAAATCGTTCGAAGAATTGAAGCATTATTTATCGTCCCCGCCGCTTCTTACAAAACCAGTTACTGGTGAAAACTTGTTCTTATATTTATCGGTTAGTGAAGTAGCGGTCAACACGGTCTTAATCCGAGAAGAGGAAGGCAAGCAAAGACATGTTTATTACATGAGTAATGTCCTACAAGACGTGGAGACGAGGTACCCTCGAATAGACAAGGTGGCCCTTGCCCTTGTCTTATCGGCGAGAAAATTGAGAATATACTTCCAGTCGCACACCATCGTTGTGTTGACATATGCTGGAAGCTATTTTTACCATTAAGCTTTTAGAATGCACAATTGGACTGAACATGCTGCGCATTCTTTAAAAGGGTTTGTGCATTTTTATAGTGCATATCTGTTGCTAATAATAAAGCGATTATAATTTTTAGTGCTACCAAAGCCTTTCGAAGGCTACTTCCAGTGCGCTTTTAACTAGATCTAGTTGTGTTCTAGTATAATGCAATTTCGTCAAGTGGTTCAAGCACGTTACAAGTCGAGGCTCCAACTGCTTTGACGTTTTAAGCTCACCTGTGACACGCAGTGCATCACACCCCCTGTCGGCTAACCGACAAAACCCTAAGGGGGCCACGGTGTTGAACACCGTTCTCAATCATGTGCATTTTTATATGCTTTATTCCTTCAAAGGCTGTTTTGTCAGTCACGTACTTTTATTTCTTGCAAGGGGCTTGATGTACAAACCACTCCATAAGCAAGGAACAAATTCACAGCACCCTGTGACTTGAAGTCGCATTTAGGGTTTTTGCTACAGTATCCTACCGCCTCGACATTATATATCCGGTTATACAGTGACTGACTATCAACAGTCAAACATTCACACCAGCGCATGCTACCAACGCAACTGGTGAATCAGAGCACTTTGCGTTCCATCCGCCCCCGAGGGCACGTATGACGAAAACTCTAAGTTCCGTCCAGCCCCCCATGGCATTTACATGAGCTCCATGTTCCATTCCCCCTCAAGGGCACTTATCAGAACTCTACGTTCCACTAGCTCTCTAGGGCGGTCCCTCAAGGGACGAACACCCTCAAGGGTGATAGGATAGAGCTCAAGTTCTATCCGAACGGTTTAGCTATAGTTCTAACCCGTGAAACGACAAAACCTAGTGGGAGTTCGTCGCCCTACCCTGTTTTGTTAATTCGAAACCTGGCCGAATGTGAGTGCGAGGCCTCTTTGCCAGCCCTTAGCTGACGATAAGGGTTCGTGTCAAAGTAAAACGCAAGCATGATGTGGTTAGCTCAAGCTAAAGAACACACACTTGCAACGAACACTCTCAAGGGTGAGAGGATAGAGCTCAAGTTCTATCTGAACGGTTTAGCTATAGTTCTAACCCGTGAAATGGCAAAACCTAGTAGGAGTTCGTCGCCCTACCTTGTTTGTTAATTTGAAACATGGCCGAGCGTGAGTGCGAGGCTTCTTTGCCAGCCCTTAGCTGACGATAAGGGTTCGCGTCAAAGTAAAATGCAAGCATGATGTCGTGAGCTCAAAACAAACACACACTTGCACAAAACAAACACCCTCCACAGGAGAGGTGACCCCTCAAGGGGACATTCAAACACTTAGCACATGCAACAACTTGCATGCACAACTCTGTGTCCTCTCTCTAGAGAGGCTAACGTGGGGCACAACCTCTAATGGATCCCGAGATCCCATGATTCATCTTCCTAAAGATGATTTCGAGTAGCCTACTTAGGCGACATTCGAAAGACCTAACTCTCGAGAGATAGAGTATTCGAAAGACCTAACTCTCGAGAGATAGAGTTCTAGCATCCTACTCGGGCAAAGTTCCAAGGCTTCGCTTCCCAAGAGCTTAGGTCCGAGCACATGGAGTAGAGAAATATTATTTCCCGTACATGAGGATGGAGAATCCGTTACAAATCTAACGTATGTCTCAAGACACCGGGTATAAACTTCCTACGCCAAACATATTGGCTAACGAAGTTGGGCGCTTATGATATACCTCAAATATAACTCCCAATAATTTGGGAATACCCGGCAATCCTAGTCGAACTGGGAGACCAATAATTATCTTATCAGAGATTGTGACGTGATCCTCAAGGATCCTAACGCGATCCTAACACATCTAGCCTACGGCCCAGTCCTACTACGGCTCTTCTTCCTACCCCTATATAAAGAGGTCTACCCCCCCCCCCCTCAGGTATGGGACAACTACACACATTCATGCTTTTTCAGAGTCATTATCATGTAGTTGCGCTCTGACTTAAGCATCGGAGAGTTCTCCGCCGGGAACCCCACCCGGCGGTCACTCGTTTCATGTCTTGCAGGTCATCGGTCTATGCTCGGGTTCCGCAACGTACGCGGACCATATTTTTAACAGCAACACACACAAAATTGAAAAAGGCGTGCTCTATTGGCCAAGTGTTAAAGAAGAAAATTTATCTTATGGACCAAATAATGCTGGCAGACCCTGTAATAGAAGAAGAAATAAAAAATGTTGTGTTTTCTCTCAAAACAAACACAGCTCCAAGTCCAGAAGGATACACTGTGGAGTTTTATCAGCAAAACTGGGGGATTTTGGGGAAGGATGTAGTGCAAGCAATTCTTGAGTTTCCGAACGGGCATGCCCGATATCAGTAAGCTCAATTCATGTGATCACGGGCTCCGTTGGATGCGTGTTAGACGGAGTATTTTCTGCTCGTTTTGGTAACTGTTGATTTTTGCAACATGTTGTGTATCACTTAAGTCGTTAGGCATCAGCCGTAACAAGAAAATACCTAAATCATATCATGGTTTCCGGACTCTATAATGAGTCACATATGAAATGAGGGATACTAAGAACAACAAACATTCAGAAAACCATTCGTTTTTCTTGTGTTTTCATTATTTTAGAAGCCCATGTGATCGTTGTCTAATACTCCGTATTTGATTAGACCCATGGTAAGAAAGGTCGCTGTGGTGGTCAAGAGTCCACTAGTTGTTTATGAAGAGAGAGTGAGTTGGTCCCTCCCCACATTAGAGCCTGGGAGTTTTCGTGGTGTTTAGTGAAAGCGAGAACCAGCACTCTCCACTTATGGCGGACATGGAGGTTCTTTAATTTCACTCTAACGAGATTGGGACCGATTGAAGAAATGAGAAAGTGACCCATCCAAATGCGTGGGTGGGAGGAAAGAGTTTTGGGAATGGGGAAGAGCCAAATGTGGAGAGCTGCAATGCTAAGACCGCTACGTTCAGTTATTGGACTTGCGCAGTCCGAGCTTTGATTGCTATTTGCTAAGCAGCTGGAAACGAAGCTATCAGTACCGCCCAGGGCTTAATGAGTGTACTTTTAACTTTTTTACAAGCCAAGAGCGGTGCTTTCCTCTTTACATCAGCGAAATCATGTGATGCGTACTAGCAAACAGTTCGATCAAAATTGGTTTAGCAAATTCTGGCCAATTATTTTTTAAGCATTCTTCGTTTCATTTGTGTTTTCGTTTTGTGAATTAGAGAAGAGAAGAATATTGATATTACTTTCATGAGACAATTACTAACTAGTGAATGACGTGATGTAATGAGCTGGATCAGCAATCGGGTGCGTGTATTTTTCCCATAGATGGGATGCCGTTGTGATTGAATTTTGTAAATCTTATCACCTGGAGTCGACGTATTTTCACCTTTCAAAGTACACGATTTTGCTAAGTCGATCTAATTGTTATAATTATCTGTTTATTTCCAGGATATCATATTCCCTCGTCTTCAAATTCAAAGAAGCTGCATCTAGGAACCCAGAAGCTCACATTGTGTCAGCCATTATCTGTCATAAAAGTAACAAAGAGACCCAAACGACTCTAGAAGATTGTGTCAACGACATATGTATCACATGTTTTCATAGAAAAGTCAGAGAATATCCACGCACAAGATATTTCCTAGGACCATAATCAATGAAGGGCAGAGATTATTTTGGGCAAACTGAATGAATACTTATTTTTTTTTTAAAGTTTATTGGAAACCTTGAAAATTTACTCCGCACACAATTTTGAACATCAAAACAAGGATTGAACTGTGTGTATCTAAGTAGCAGAAACAACGTTATACAACGTTTTATCTCATCAAAAAAATCCATACATAAAATAACCTACTGAATTTTTATTTAACATTGATAAGAATTTTCTTGATAACAGTCATACAAAAGTCTCCAGTATGATGGTAAAGCCATCTCCAAAATGTCTTTTAAAGCTATAATACTTGGCTACTTTACACAAAATTAATGTACCTTTTTTTTTTCTCCTTCAATTTCTGATAACTTGTTTGCTTATACTTTTGTGGAACGTAGTGCATGCCCACTTGTACGTTAAGTTGCCTATCTGCGCATGTACTCAAAAAGAAAAAAGAAGAAAAAAAAGACCCATTCTCTGTAAAATAACTCCCTCTACCCCTTCTCTCTAAGATTCAGCCGCCGCCCCTTCCTCTTTTAGCTTCCATGGCTGCTAGGCAGGAAGGGGAGCCCCCCCCCCCCCCCCCCGCCCTCTGGCCCTTTCCCTTCTTGTCCTTTGCATCTTCTCCCCCCACCCCCCGGGCAACCCACCCAGCCGATTCCCAACACCCACCAATACCTCTCTTCCCCTTCCGATCTCCACTATCCCTCTAGATTAGAACCGCTTCAGCCCCAAAAGTACCCCATCCATTTCGCTACTCTCAGATCTGCGAGTTTTTTCTCAGATCCGTCGTTGTCTCCAGATCGCCGATCCGAAGAGTTTGGCTAGAAATCTTCGATGTGGGTCCGGAAAGATGGGATTGTGGCTTGAAGATGCCGGATCTATTAAATCTGAAGGATGCACATTCCCTTCGAGCTGTGGATTGCTCCGATCCGGCCTTGGGAGGACCTCCTCCACCTTCTATGGCTCCGATGTTGACCGCGGCAGTAATGTAAGCTGCCACTCTATGCGGCCCAAGGCTCTCACCTCTATTTCAGTGTGAGCGAAGGATCTGATGGAATTTCTTGCATCTTCCGGATCTGGCTGCTCCTTAAATTGGTATCCCCAAATACGGGTAGCCTTTATCTTTACTGTGTTTCCTCCAAGGCCATGTTGGCCATTTCCGAGACCATCCGTTTGGATGCGATTGTCTTTGTCTTTCCAAGAATGCCTATTTGGGTATTGCCTTTAGGATGTAATGGGTAATTTTAATTAATGCAATTTGCTTAGAAAAACAAAAAGAAAAAAGAGCTTGACATGTATGTACATTCTCTCCACTATGCCGTTTTTTTTTTGGTAATAAGAGAATAACATTGAAAATTAAAGGTTACGAAGTCGCCCAATGACATGTATAGGTCACGACATTCTCGTGACTCATTGTATATAAGACCATAAAGGTCAGAAACTAAGAACAAACCCGATACAAATTACAATTAAACTAAAGCAGAGTATATCACACACTTTAGTCTAACTTTAAGTAACATGCAGAAGTCTAAAGGTTACAAACAACACCTATTAAAAATAAAGACAAAACAACGTAAAACAAGAATCACAAAAATTACACCAAGGAAGTCAACCGAAACCGGACGAATAATCGAAGGAATCCTCAACAATCAAAGGAATCACAGCGGAAAACAAGAGGCATCCAACCCTGCATGGTTCACAATATTTCACCAGCATTTCAACACGGCCACTGTAAAGCCGGGCAGCAACCAACAATAAACTAGGGTAAGCCGGACTATATCTAGGGATGGCAATGGGGAGGGTCGGATGCGGATCTTATAAGATCCGCACCCGCCCCGCTACCCCTGAAATCTCGCCCCGCCCTGCCCTGCCCCCGCCCCGCACCGGGCCATATAATTTTAATACCATATTCGACCTTAAAATACTTTAGAAAACCCATCCCGTCCCCGCCTGCTTTGGCACTTGGCAGAATTGCTTTTTGACCATAAATTTTAATAATTTTGCACTACAAAACTATATCATCAAAAGAAATAAAATAGAGATATCAAATTAATGTCCAAAATCCTAAAGGATTAATAGATTAGATTGCATCACAGTTCGAATAAATGACACCACAATTCAAATAGATTACACATTTTCGAAATAGCTTAACTTCAATACAAATTCCGCAAAATAATCACTTAGAAGTAGCAAATACGAATACAAATACAACAAATAGCACAACGATTTCCAAAGCAACTTAGTCCAGCTGGTCCTCACTCCAAATACAAATGGAGTCCATGTTCACTGTTAAAAGTTAAAAGGAAAAAATGACGTTAAAATAAATAGATAAAAGAAGGTAAAGAGTTGAAATGGTGCAATGAGCAAAGACGAAATTTCGTTGGAAGACATGATTTTATCTATATATTCATCCGAACCGAAACACAAAGAAAACTCTATCAAAAATCTGTAATTGCAAGCCTATAAGGCATTAATGCTTGAAGTGATACGTAAATGTATAAATCAGCAGATTTTTGTATAAACTATAAAAAATCTGCCCTATGATGTTTTGAATGTATTGAAGTTTTCGGTTGCAAACATGAGTCCAAAGGGTGCCTGATTCGGGATGGTTTTCCATCATATACAAACAAAAAGAAGTTACATAATTGCCGTAACAAGGTTGAATATAAGAGAAAAAAGTTGTCACTACTATCGGCATAATAACACTACAATTGCTAAAGCAAGAATGTGAAGGTTCCTAGAATTCATTTGCTAGTTAAGGTTAATAAATTGTAATATATCTCAAACCAAGGAATATGAGTGTGACATAAGCACCTATTCCAGTCCTGCCTCTTGAAGGCTATCTAGTGTTCGCAACCATCACCACCACCTTAGGCAATTCAAGATATGCATTTAAACTTTTATCCAAATGCTGCTTTGCCTGATCTAAAGGTTAATATGATTGCTAAATAGGATCCTAAAATATAATATCTCAAGGTGACCTTTTGGGCATATGGCGTACGTATAAGATCAGTCCCTACATAATACCTCATTTCTTGCCAATTCTTTTTCCAACTCTGCATTGCAGCCTACACCAGGGACACAACTGATGACATACTCTCTACCTGTGCAACATTGGATACACCCAGGACCAAATCCAACGCATGGTTATTCTCTCTCCTGGCACCTCCACAGCCTGCCCAAATGATCTAAGGTTCATTCTAAGATATAATATCTCAAGGTGAATCTGCTTTGCGTGATCTAAGGTGAATCTGAAATTTTCTTTTGGACAAAATTGTTGTTAGGTCATTCAAAGTGCAGATTGTAAGCCCAAAATCAGAAAACTTCTGGATGATGTAATGCTTCAACCGGAATTCTTATAAAGGAAGATTTCGCTTGCCAACAGTAGTATCTTCATGCAATTGAGAAATTGAGTAGAAGAATTATCATATCTATTCAGCTACTATCAAAATAATTGTGCTTCATAATCCCTAATCCTCCAAACACACAAATTTGCACCAGCATACAAATGCTTTGCCACAGTCCACAAATAAATAAATAAAAATCAATGTCGGCATGCACATTACAGGTAGCCTATGCACAATTGCACATTTTAAAACTTCTAAAAATTCATGGAGCTTACCTTTGTGATTGGAGATTCAGTCACGATGGCTGGTGGCCGGTGCGGAATCTCAGCGGAGTCGCCGACAGGGAGAGAGCAGCGAAGGAAGAGTTGCGGTGGCTGGTGGGGAAGCTCGGCGGCATCGGCGAGAGGGAGAGAACAAAGAAGGAGGAGTTGCGGTGGCTGCCTGGCTGGTGGGGAATCTCGACGGAGTCGCCAAGAAAGAGATAACAGAGAAGGTAGCTGGGCGGCAGTGAGAGAAGAATAGAAGATGGACCTTTAGGGTTTTTAATGAAATCTTATATGTATGTAAGGATAGACGGCTAGGATTAAATGAAGTATATGGTTAAAATAGCGGGGCGCGGGGCGGGGCGGATACCGGGGCGGGCTAGATGAAATACCACACCCGATCCTAACCCGCTGCGGATTATTTTTAAAAAAAACCATACTCGCCCCGTGATACGGTCAAAGTCAAAAGTACCCGTTCCTATCGGACCGGGGCGGGGCGGGGATCCGCCGGTTTTGGGTCTTATTGCCATCTGTAACTATATCCCTCTTCATCCCCCCCCCCCCCCCCAAACCCCAAAAACCCCTAGAGCAGATTACCCTGATTACCCTACCCCCCCTTCCCAGGGCCCCCACCCCCAAGGACACCAGTCCATAACCCTAGACACACTACCCAGTAACCACAATGGATAACCCCACAACCAGCTTTTAAACCCTCACTCTTGTCGGCCAAAAATACCGGTCACCGCCGGCTAAATTCCAGCCCTAGCAACGACGCCTCTTCAATAAAGCAAAGAAAACTGATCAACCCAAGACAAAAACTACAATTTAAGCCCATCAGATCCAGAGGATCAAGAAAAACCCCAAAAATCACATAGAGCTGCATTGAAGAAATCGGAGCATATCTGAAATGATCGGAGCAAATAACGGCATAAAAGATTCATCATCTTGAGTGGTGACGAAGAAGACATTGCCAAAAGAGCAGCGGTCTCAAAGCGTCGGTGCAAAGGCTCCAAGCATGGATTTGAAATGACATATATTTTACTTAACATTGTTGGCATTGTGGGTTTTGAACTCATTTTGTGGAGTCCACTTTTAACTCAATTTTCAAATGGGTTCCACACCATAATTTGGTTAGGAACAAATTGATTTATCTTCGTCTATTGAAGTAGACAATCATATATATTCACAAGTTTAAAACAAATGAGGAATGAATGAGAAAATTGAAGTTGAAGTTGGTGGTACAACTTGAAGAGAAAAAACAATCTCACATTGAAGATATCAAGCTAATGTTGCCTCCTTATAAGGTTTAGTCTTGAGTTAAGGGTTGAGCCCCTTGGGGGTACCTAAGTTTTGTAAGGAGGGAGGACCTAGGTTGACCCAAGTTCCATAACACACATGCACGTCGCCCACCTATCACGGTCCATGGTCGTGGAGCATCAGGCTTTATTCTTTTTGGGACAAAAATCATTTTAATAAATATTTTTTTATTTATTTAAATTCTCTTTCGAAAAATTGCAACCGTTCCAAACGCTACCTGTACTCTTTCAGTGAAGAGTTGCACCCTCCAGTGAATTTTTTCACTGTATAAAAGTTGCGTCGAGGGTCTGAAAAACAAAAAACAGAAAGAAAAAAAAAAAAAAAACCATCTCCCGAAATTCTATATGTTTTCACGTGTCTCCGAAAGAAAGAGTTCTGCATTGTTTTGGTTTGTCGGGTCTGGAAATTCTACAAATATGGAGTGCTCCTATTTTCATACGTTGCTGTCGTTGTATCCTGGGAGACTTTCGTTAAGAGACTCGTTAGCACCATTGCAGGACGAATAAAGTCTTAAGGACAGTGAACCAAATTTACGCCTCGATTCTCCATATGTTGTTATGTATTTCTATTGTGAGTTACATATAGTCCAGTTTCTCATTTTGTTGGTTCTTAATTTTAGAAACATTATAATTATGTCTGCTCAATTTAGTATACTACATATCAGTATTTTTTTTATTTTTTTTTGCTGCACAAGCATACACAAAGCACTAATTTTCTCAACAATCTTAAGACTTTATCCTGCACTTTGTGTTACATGTGTAGAAACATTGTTTTTTAAATTTCATTTTGTTATTTGATTCTGTCAAACTTTGTATTAAAATTATTTTTAGTTTCTAAATTTAATTTTTAGTGTCACTAGAATCTGCTTTCCATTATAGTTTGTGTTAGACTGGATGTTTTATAATTGTTGTTATGAATTGGTTGATAGATATAACAATGGCTACTAGCAAAACCATTCCCGAAAGTGGACCAGTTAATCCCAATGCACAACATATTGAGAGAATTATGCATGCAATGCCTTATGTAGGGATTGCTCATGGATCCGTTAGACTTGGTGAAAGACCAAAAAATTTCAACGGAAAGGCTTTTAAAAGGTGGCAACAAAAATTGTTGTTTTATTTGACCACCTTGAACTTGGCAATGTTCTTGCAAGAAGATGCACCAGAACTTGGTGATTATATCCTGACCGGTAGACAGTGGCTATCGTGGATACTTGGAAGCATTCGAATTTTCTATGCAAGAACTACATCCTCAATGGTTTGGACTATGGGTGCAACTTGGGCGGGCTGGACGGGCCCAAGGGTTAAACCATGACCACCTCGCTCCCCAAAAGTCGTGCCCATGTCCAGCCCAACCCATCTACAGGCTAAATAATATATGCTTACGCCAAGCCCATCAAAATTTTGGTGGACGCAGGTTGTCCATGAGTTGTCCATAGTTACGAATTATATATTTTTTAAAACGATTTCGAAATATATCATTGATCATCCAACTCTACACTTTATTCATGATAATGAAAAAAAAAGTACATTAAAATCTCAAAATGAACTTAAATATAAACATGGAAACAAATATTTGGGACAAACTGATAGAGAAAAAAAAGACAAGAGTTTCTAATCCTATAATTAAAAAAAATGAAAACGTAAAGTATTTAAAGATTTCTAAACATGAATGAAAAGTATGAACCGTCGCTCAACATAGTTCAGAAAAATAAGACAAGAATATGAGCATACATTTGGCTTTAAGGCTTTGACTTCGTCAAAGTGGGGGCTGAGAGTTCAGAAAGTACAAAACATAAATTGTATTCTATTAGGTTAAGAGTTTGACGGTCGGGATTGCATAGACTTATATGATCCGCTGTTTATAATGACTAAAGGAAATAAAATAAATATATTGTAACATGAATATATATAAATATATATATATATATATATATATAGTTAGATGGGTTGGTTTTCCCACGGGCTAGACGGGCTTGTAGAAACCTTTGCCCATGTCTAGCCCATATATTTTTTCGGGCTCAAAATTTTGAGCCCACGTTCATCATGGTCACTACAAAAGTAAGTCCATGCCTATATTTTTTAGGGCTGGCACGGGTTGTCTACAGTTTACCTGGCCCAAGTTGCACCCCTAGTTTGGACAATGCGTTGTATAAAGTATATAGTCCAATGAAAAATGTGAGAGCATTGTGGGAATCATTGGAAAAGAAATACAAGGCAGAAGATGTTGGTTATAAGAAATTGGTAGTCAGCAAATTCCTTGATTTCAAAATGGTGAATTCCAAGACTGTGATTCGTCATGTCCAAGAGTTTTAACTAATTCTACATGACATTCATGCGGAAAATATGGTGTTGGAGAATCCTTTCAAATGGCAGCACTAGTTGAAAATTTGCCTTCTACTTAGAAAGAATTCAAGAATTATTTAAAACACAAAGGCAAGGAAATGAAACTTGAAGACTTAATTGTTAGATTGAGGATTGAAGAGGATAATCACCAGTCTTAAAGGAAGGCCGAAAATTATCATCAAGAGGCCAAGACAAATGTCGTTGAGCAAGGTCCATCAGAGAGAAGGAAACTTTCCGCTAAGACAAAATGGAAGTTCAATGGGAATCGCTATATGTGTGACAAATCAGGCCATCGTGCCAAGGATTGCTACAGCCGCAAAAACAAAGGAAAGAAAGGAAAGCATTCTCAAGCCAACGTGCAAAGGATTTCTGCATATCGGTTCTTGGTGCATAAATATGAGGTTGATGACATACACGTCAACACCAGAATAGAAACAAGGAATGCACATTTCTTTGAAGAAATATTTTCTTATAAAGTTGTATAAGAACAGAGTTCTTTATAAGGAACTAATATGGACCAAGAACCCTCACAAGAGGAAGATGAATCAAGATGTAGCAAGAGAGCTAGAACGTCTACATCTTTTGGTCCTGATTTTCTGACATATTTGCTAGAAAATAAGCATCATACCTACAGTGAAGCAATGTCAAGTCCTGAAGCTCCACATTGGAAAAAGGCTATTAATAATGAAATAGATTCCATCATGCAAAATCATAGACGGGAACTGGTGGATCTCTCCTGGAAATAAACCCTTAAGGTGTAAATGGATTTTCAAGAGAAAGATGAAAGTTGATTGAATGATCGAAAAATATAAGGCGAGGTTGGTTGTCAAGTGATATAGACAAAAAGAAGGCCTTCATTATTTCGATACATATTTACTAGTTACAAGAATAACAGCCATTCGAATATTGATAGCTATTGCAACTATTAATAATCATGAGATACAACAAATGGATGTGAAGACAGCCTTCTTAAATGGAGATCTAAATGAAGAGATCTATATGGAACAATCCGAGGATTTATAGCTCCTGATCAAAAGAGGAATGCGTGCAAGCTTGTTAAGTCACTCTATGGACTAAAACAGGCTCCGAAACAATGGCATGAAAAGTTTGATAAAGTCATGATTGAAAATGGCTTTAGAATCAACGAATAAATGTGTCTACGTTAAAGGCACAGAAAAAGGATATGCCATTATTTGTTTTTATATTGATGACATGCTCATTATCGGGAGCAATAGTGAGTTCATTAAAGTTACAAAGAAAATTTTGACCAGTAAATTTGATATGAAAGATTTAAGTGTGGTTGATGTTATACTTGGTATGAAAATCACCAAAACATCAAATGGACTAGTCTTGACACAATCTCATTATATTGAGAAAGTGCTAGAAAAATTTTAAAGTTATGATGGTAGTCCGGTGAAGACACCACTAGATGTAAATTTACATCTAAGAAAGAATACTGGTGAAAGAGTATCTCAATTAGAGTATTCATGCATAATTGGTAGTTTTAAGGTACTTAAAATATGCCTTAAACTTTGGGCTACATTACACCAGATATCCAGCTGTATTAGAAAGATACAATGATGCTAGTTGGATATCAGATTCTAGTGAAACAAAGTTCACAAGTGGATATGTGTTTACATTAGTAGGAGCAGCTTTTTATTGGAAACCCTTTAAACAGACATGTATTGCCATATCCACTATGGAGTCTGAATTCATTACTTTAGATAAAGCAGGAGAAGAAGCGGAGTGGCTTCGTAATTTCTTGGAGGATATTCCACATTGGGCTAAGCCTGTGCCACCAATTTGCATACATTGTGATAGTCAATCTACAATTGGAATAGAACAAAACCGTATGTACAACGGCAAGTTTAGACACATAGGTCGCAGACACAATACCGTTAAACAATTACTCTCTAATGGAATTATCTCTATTGACTATGTGAAGTCAAAAGATAACATTGTGGATCTGTTAACGAAAGCTTTGACTAGAGAGAAAGTAAATACGTTATCAAGGGGAATGAGTCTTAAGCCTATGAACTAAAGAGTTGCCATAATGAAAACCCTACTTAGCTAATTGGAGATCCCAAGATCTAGGTGTAAAGGGAAAACTGAATTATGTAAATGCGACTCAAACGAAGCACTATAGGAAGGTTAAAACCCTCATATCCATTTCTATAGTGAGCAGACAGTGCCACCTACAAAATTTTAGATTAAGCTATGCTTTTAATGACTCTTATATCTTGGAAATCCAAGTTAGGGTGCAGTAGGAACCTCTTAATAAGAAGTCACCTACGTGAGTAAGAAGTGGGCCGCTTCTATGAGAATTGTAAGGCTGAATTCTCATGAAGTATTCATGAAAACCAAGACTTGTTCAGGACCATAATGAACATAATAATAAGAACCTCAAAACAATGTTTGAGCAGTACTGTGTGATGTTCTATTGTCTCGATTTACACTAAAGGTTGAACAATTCAAGACATCACGTTCACTGGTTAACCAGTGAATCCGATAGTTCTCACTAGGGAAGGTTCAAGGCCATCGGCTACCTATCCCGATGCAGTGGCGTTCTAATTGAACTCTTTCTAGTGTCAGCATTTCCTTGCATTTAGTGTCCAGTCAATTTTCCATTCATGTGGCTGATTATTGGCATTGTGGGTTTTAAACTCACTTTGGGTGTCCACTTTAACTCAATTTTCAAATGGGTTCCACACTATAATTTGGTTAGGAACAAATTAATTTATGTTCATCTATTGGAGTATATTCATAAGTTTAAAACAAATTAGAAGTGAATAAGAAAATTGAAGTTGAAGTTGGTGGTTCAACTTAAAGAGAAAAGAGAATTACACATTGAAGAGATAAACTAATGTTGTCTCCTTATAAAGTTTAATTTTGAGCTAAAGGTTGAGTCCTTTGGAGGTACCCAAGTTTTGTAAGGAGAGAGGACCTAGGTTGACCCAAGGTCCATAAACACGCGCGCGCTGCCCGCTCGTCCTGTCCCTGTCTGGTCTGTGGCCGTGGCTTGGGCTTGGTACATCAGGATTTATTTTTTGGGACAAAAATATTTTAAATAAATAATTATTTATTTATTTAATTCTTTTCTGGAAAGTTGTAAGTTTTCCAACAGCTGCACTCGTTCAGTGAAGAGTTGCACCCTCCAATGAATTTTTTAATTGTATAAAAATTGCGTCCATGTCTGAAAAACAAAAATAGAAAAAAAAATTCCTCTCACAAAATTCTGTATGTTTTTCCTGTGTCTCCGAAAGAAAGAATTCTGCATTGTTTTGGTTCACTGGGTCTGCAAATTTGGAGTGCTCCTATTTTCAGATGTTGCTACTGTTGTATCCTGGGAGTCTTTCATCAAAAAACCGTTAGCACCATTGCGGGATAGATAAATTCTTAAGGACAGTGTACTAAATTCACGCCTCGATTCTCCATTTGCCGTTCTGCATTTCTATTGTGAGTTACATATGGTCCAATTTTTATTTCTGTTGGTTCTTAGTTTTAGAAACATTATAATTATGTCTGCTCAGTTTAGTATACTACATGTCAGTATTTTTCTTACTTGTTTTTCTTTTCTGAACAAGTATACACAAAGCAGTAATTTTCCCAACAAACATAAGGTGCTTTCGTTGTGGATTTGAATGCGAGGGAGATTATTGCGGTTCAAGCATGAAATGCTTATCCCGATTCTGGATAAAAGTGGCAAGAAATTAGGACCTTACATTCATGGATATTTCCAAGTCTATGCAGGTTAATCAATTGAGAATTGTTAGTTCTCTGCAAAACTGCACAAAGTACACTTCATTGCATGATAATCTACTCCCTTTAAATGCCCATACTCGTACCACACTTATTATGCCACCTACAAGTTGGAGGAACGGCATAAAGCAGACCCCATCCTTTAGATTGGCTGCACTCAAATTAAGTAGGTTGGCCATGAAGAATCCAATATTAAATTGCATCATTGTAACCATCACACTGCAACTAACTTTCATGTCTCCTCATCATGTATATAGGAATTTCATCGCTAGTGATTGACATCGCACCCAGAGAACTCGTGGTGCATCTACTTGTCAATTATTATAATGGAAAAACGGGCACACATAGATACACCACCACTGCCACCACCACCGTGAAATATTTTCTGCTTTTTCCCCTCATTTTCATAATCCTCAAGGGCAAACAAAAGGCATAAGAAAAAGAAACTTTTAGTCATGCATATAACCCATAAAAGACGGAAGGATACTCTCTAACAGGGTAGCTAGTCCTAGGCCATGAGTTGACAATCTGATAACAAGATAGTCTATGTTACATTAATATTGTCAAAGCATCGAACTCAAAATTAATTGATAATGAAAAGAGATGACGTATAAGGCTTATATACTGAAGTATTGTTTGTTATTTGCCCAATGTCGGAATGATACCTAATGTAGGATTTATATAACTCAACAAGTCACCTCACGTATGGCCTGACTTGTTTTTGAGTGGACCTAGCACGTGGAGAAATTGGCTTGGTTAGAAAATAGTTTTTTTATTGTCTGTTGAACGTGCATCGACCATGTCTAATACCATGTGAAAGTATCTAACTCAAAATAAATTGGTCATGAGAAGAGAGACCTGCAAGGCTTATATATTGATAATGAAAAGAGATGACGTATAAGGCTTATATTGTGATACCTCGGAAAATACCAAAAATTAATCTAATCGTAAGTTTGATTAATTAAGAGGTGCTATTTTTATTAAGTAGAAATATGTTGGTGATGATTAAGTGGTAGGGAGCTAAATAGGGGGTTAGTGTGGTTTTGGGGGTTAAAATGTAATTTTGGAAAGTTAAGGGGCAAAAGTGTAATTTGAAAAAATATGGTGAACGGGATGCATATTCTTATTAAGTAGCATCATTTCGTTGATAATGAGGTGTTAGGGGGCTAAAGGAGGGGTTAAGGTGCTTTTGGGGTCAATTATAATTTTTCAAAGTCGAGGGGTTAAAATGCAATTTTAGAAACTTGAGGGGCTGAAGTGCAAATTTTGAAAGTTGCAAAAGGTGTCACAAAATGGGGAGGAGTCAGCCGAATGGTGGCCACCTCCTGGTTAAACTAAGCTGACTAAGTTCATTATAAAAGAAAATAGAAAGGGGATAAGACGACTGATGAGATTATAATACACAAAGGTGAACAATTCGTTAACAGTAACAGCAAGAAGCAGCTAGAAGAAAAAGGGAAGAAAAAGAAACGGGGAAGAAGGAAAAAGAAAGAGGGGAAGAAAGAAAAAAATGGGGAGAAACCCTAAACCCATCATGTTATGATCTTGAACCCTGATTACGAAAAAATTGTGGGAATTTGACTGAATATTGGTTCAACTTGGCTGAATATACAGGTATATATATATATATATATATATGTGTGTGTGTGTGTGTGTGTGTGTGTGTGTGTGTTCTTCGGGTTTGTTAGTGGGTATGATCAGTGGCGGAGCCAGAAATTGTGCACGGGGTGGGCACCTAATCGGCAAAGGAGAGAAAATTCCTAAGCTTAAGTATTGTTACAATGTATTAACTTAACAAACAAACAACTTGAACGAGCGTAGATGGAGAGAGCATGAGTGAATCACCAACATTTTTATGAGTAGCCAATTCATAAACTCAATTTCGAACCCTGATAAATTCAAAGGTAACTCAAAATTTTGTGTGCCAATTTAATTTCATATTACACATGACTGCACTTTACTGGATTAGAATGTCTCACCGCTTGTGGAACATATAGAACAAAGACATCACGGGACAAATATTATACTTCGTAATAAGTTATTCAAATTTACTATGCACAATAACCAACACCTAACAAAACAGTTATATTAAGAAAACAAAAATTGAGATGACTACAGTGATAAAGATTGGAGTTGCGTTCATTACAATAAAATATAGTATAAAGACCGTTTATTTGAATGTCATTCTTTTTATGTGTCTTTTATTTTGAGCCCGAAATTTCAGTGTAATTTATAAAAATATTGTATTTTTCTAGACATTTTAGTTTTTTTTTGTTCGTTTACCATAACATCATTTATTAATGCCGTTATTAAAACATATGAAACTCTTTTAAAAAAATCATGACTGTTAATTTTAATCAATGGTTCAAATTTATTCCACATTTAATTAAATCCATTCCTAAAACCCTAAACTACCACAATAAAAATTTGTTCCAGCATTTAATTAAATCCATTCCTGAAACTACCCTTCTAACCCTAAACTACCACAATTAAAACAGTCAGCCGCCACTTGTTTTTCCTCTCTCTCTCTCTCTCTCTCTCCTCTCTCTCTCACCTATTCACCTTCTACCACCATATCCACATACACTTCACCTTATCTTCTTCCTTCCACCTGCCTTAAGTGTTGGTTCTTGTGACTTAAGCATGGTATTGTGGAACTATCGCCTGGAATGCCTTAAGTGTTGGCTCATGATGTTCTTAATCTGACCGTCTTGAATTTGTTCTTCATTTTCCACTTCTTCATCTTGTAAGTGAAGGTGAATTCAGTGATGTAGTGGCCGGTGGATTCATAACCATGTCGGCGGCCGGCGGCTTTACTCTGAACGAGGGAGAAGAAGGCAGCAGGTGGGCACGTGCCCCCCTGTGCCCCCCGCTGCCTCCGCTACTGTGTATGATTGTGTTTAATTGAATGAATTAGATGTATAAAAGTGTGTTCGGGGCATGATTATATTGGATGGATTGCAATGAGTTTACGTGATTTAAGATTAGTTATGGAGGAGATTCATGTGCGATTGAAAGAGAAACCAGGCGTGTGAAGGATGAAGAAGATGAGTGTGTGTGCGTGAAGGTGAAGTAGTGTGTGTTGATGTGAATAGTGACTGTTTTTGTCACTAAAGGTGAAAATTTAATAACCAGGTTTTAATTCGAATTTTTAAAAATATTTACGGTTATATTTAGCCAAAGTACAAAGAAGAAACCCAAAATATTTTTAGGAGGCCTACATCGTGGAAACATTTCAGATTTTTTCGAAGTCAGGAAGGGGGTTAACCCTTACGAGAACTTTCAAACTTTGTAGTGGAATTTAAAATATCAAACGAACGCGGTTTTGCGCAAAATTTTTATGAGGACTCAATAATACTGAGAAGTTCCATTTCCCAAGATTTCGGGTCATTCTAAAGTCGTTACCTATTTTTGGCCGAACGAGCTTTTAAGCGCTCGGTCCGGACATCGGTTCGGAATTTTTGGGCGAAAATATTGTAAAATATTTTTTAGCTCAAGAATGAATTCAGGAGGCTTAAAATAGCGTTTTAAAGCACTTTTGAGATTTTTCTGATGTCGGGAACCCTCAGGGGGCATTTTGGTAATTTGCCACCCAGATAAGGGTATTTTGGTAATTTTCCCGGTAAAGTTTTTCAAAGGACTTTTTAGTCCAGAAAGAGCTATAAAACACCTGATAGGTTGTTTTGAAGCATATTTTGGGTGCTTGAGTAGTAGTGAACCATCAGAGGGTATTTTGGTAATTTGCTGCCCAAAGGGGATATTTTGATAATTTGCCATGTTGACGCCAAATTTTAGGAAACGCGTGTAATTCAACGTTCGAAATAGTGGGAAGTGAGGAATGATATTAATACGTTTAAATAATGAGATAGTGGTTATTGCTAATACGTTGGTAAGCTAGATTAATGATCCAATTATTGGATCGGATTAACAAGCTGTCGTAAGACGCTATAAATGATTAAATGGGAAGGTAGGATTGGGGGTGCGTATATGTGGAATGATTTCTAACGGGCAGAGTATTATTTGACTAGGTGATGCAGCTCGTTGCGATTAGAGATTGCGAGTTGCTTCGTCTATAAGCCAATCAGGTAAGGACAATGCGGTTCTGATATGCTAATTCATTGTTTCGATTAGCATGTCATGTTGATGACGTATTGTTGAATTCTTGTTGTATGATTGGTCACCGATAGTCATTGTGATCGGTATACGCATATTTGAATTGTGTTGTTGAGGACTTAGGGTAGAATAAATTTCTTTAGTCTGCCCTGTTGATAGAATTGAATGAGGATGATGCGTGTTCTAATATGCTATGATTTTACTCGATTAGCATACTTGACGTTGGGGGTGATATTGTGTAGGGGTTGTTGTGTGGTTGTTGTGAGATGTTGGCAATTATTGATAGCCGATATCTCTTCTCTTTGAGAACACCATTGAGGACTTGTGGCAAACTTCTCCCTAGTTCGCCCTATCGTTGATGATGATGTTGTTGAGGTCGTTGCGTGTTGTTGTGAAATGTTGGCACTTATTGGTAGTCGATATTTCTCTTATGTAAGAACGCTATTGAGGGCTTGCGGCAAATTTCTCTCAAGTCCGCCCTGTTGATGATGTTACGTTGAACTCTTGTTGTTAGGTCTGAACACCGGTTGATCTTCTGATCCGTTATTCCTTGTTGAGCTGTGTTGTTGAGGACATAAGGTGGAATAATTTTTTCCTTAGTCTGCCCCGTTGATGAAGTCTTGTTGCTTGGTTGTAACGTGGTTAGGGAAAGCACTCTAAATGAGTTCACTGCTTGTTGACAATGTCTCTTCTATTTACTTGAGACTGGGATGAACATCCCATAAAATGGGACATCAATATGAGGAGGATGGCCTATGAATTATGATCACTGGTCAAAGACAATGAATGTCGCTCGAGCAGAGTCTGTCGTGTCTGGTCGAGTCCTGTCCGTCGTGTCCATGTGCACTGCATTTGATTTTCTTTTGATGTTGATGATTTTAATGATTTGTATTTCAATGATGTTTATCTTTACGACCTTGGATTTCGGGTTCACTTGCATGGTCAGTCAATCAGTCAGTCCAGTCCATGAGGAGGTGGCAGTAATGTTGTTCTATTGGGCCTTAAAGCCGCTCAGTCTAACGATAGAAAAATTATCGTTTGACAATTATGCTGATGTCGAAAATTTATTGAAACTCTTGATTCATATCTATCGTTGAGATGATTATTATCCTCCGAATCTCTTGAATCATTTGTACACGATACTCCTCGTGTTGTCTTTACTGGGCGATTTGCGCTCATTCCTTATGTTGTATTGTGCAGGCTATAAGGTTGATCAAGGAGAACCTTATAGAAAGGAAAAAGAAACAAGCTAGAAAAGTTGAGCAAGGGGATCAGTTGTGTGAGGTAAGATAAGCTAGGAATAGTGGGATAAAGATTCAGTTGCGATATAGGTTGTTAAAAGTCCTACGACTACATGCGTATATTAGGTTGTAAACATTCATGTTTTGTAAAGACCTAAAAGTTTTCCGCTGCAGTATGATGTATGTTTGTAAGAAATTTTTTTGTAAGGACGCATTTGGAGCATCTATTATTGATGTATGAGTATGAGGATGTAGTTGCTCTGTATTCAGCACAAGATTTTGAATGTGATTATGATCGATAACTCAACCTGGTGATGTCACCAGGATTGAGGATGTCACATATATACTGAAATATTTTTTGCTATTTGTCCAATGTGGGATTGATGCCTAATGTAGGATTTATATAACTCAACACACCCCCTTACGTGTGGCTCGACTTGTTTTTTAGTGGACCTAGCAAGTGGAGAAATTGACTCGGTGAGAAAATAGTTTTTTAATTGTCTGTTGAACGTGCATCGACCAGGTCTAATACTATGTGAATGTATCTAACTCAAAATAGATTGGTCATGAGAAGAGAGGCATGTAAGGCTTATATATTGAAGTATTATTTTATTATTTACCCAACATAGTTTTGATACCCAATGTAAAATTTATATATCTGAACATAGATTATAGTGGAAAGACTTAAATTAATTTACTTTTATCCGATGTACCTGTAAGTACATGTAATTTGTCTCTTGTAACTTACCTCACTATATCTAAAACCAATTTTGTTTCCTCAATATGGAGTGCGAAAGTTCTTGTAGTTGAAATTTTTTTCTTTTGCATACTGGTTCTTTACGGGTTATACATGAGTATTTGGACTCAATCAGTCGCAAACTTTGCCATTTAATCACTGTTTCTATCCTATCCTGGCTATGCATACTTGGACCTCTACTATCCCAACCTGACTATGCACATTTGGACATCTGTTATCCCAATGTGACTATAGACATTTGGACCGCTGATATCTCAACCTGACTATGCACATTTGGACCTTTGTTATCCCAACCTGGCTATACACATCTGGATCGATGTTACCTCAACACGGCTACGCACATTTAAACCACTGTTATCCCGTCTTGGCTATGCACTTTTGGACTGCTCCTGAGTCCCCTTTCCATGACATGTCAACTTTTCAACGGTCAAAGTTCAACCTACCAAGCCAGTCAACCCGAAGTGAAACCCTTATTAACAACCTTGTCGTAGCCTTAGCCTTCCCTAAGGGTTGGCCTCAGTCTTCCCACGACGATCTTGATGACTGGCCGTCTCCGCATCACGTGCCCCAGGTACAACGCCTATCTTCGCAACACTAGTTGTCGCGCTCGAGTGCCGTCTCCGCGTCACGTGCCCCGGCACAGTACCCGTCTCCGCAACACCAGTTGTCGCGCCGGAGCGCCGTCTCCGCATTACATGCCCCGGCATGACGCCAAACTCTGCGACACATGTCGCCACACCCGTATGATATTTCCATATCATGTGCCCCCGGCACCATAAACATCCCCCGTGCCCATGTACCGCGCCACTTATACAGTTGCACCATTGGCATCCTATCACACTACCACGCCCCCATATTGGTCCATCGTTTCACCACATCATGCGCACCTTGCCTTGGTCGTGGAACATGCTTTAACCCACTCCCCGAAGTGAGTATCCCGCAAGGATAGGTGACTCCTTCGGGGCACTATCTCTGCCAGGGAGTTCTAACTGCTCCAGCATGAGGACTCCCCTCCTACCAGGTAGGCGACTCCTTCAGGTTACTATCTTGGCACGTTTTGAGTGCTCCGACACAAAGACCTACCCGCAGGGATATATGACTCATCTGAGACACTATTTCGGCCAATGAGCTCCAAATGCTCTATCATAAAGACTCAATTTATGCCAGGTAGGCGACTTCTTTGGGACACTAGCTTGGCCTGTCAGATAGGGTACTTGTCCGGGACATTATCGACAGGCGACTCATTTCGAACACTACCTTGGCCTGTCTAGTAGGCGACTTCTCCAGGACACTACCTTGGTGCGCTTTGAGTGCTCCAGCATAGGACTCACCCGCAGGATAGGCTCGCGCTCTAAGATATTATCTCCATCAAGGAGCTCTAAGTGCCTCGCCATGAAGACTACATTTCCTTCCGCTAGGTACGTGACTCTTTCAGGACACGACCTTGGCCTCTCAGGTAGGCGACTTCTCCGGGACACTACCTCAGTGTGTCGGGAATGTGACTCTTTTCGGACACTACCTTGACCCTTCAGGTAGGCGACTCCTTCGAGACATTACCTTAGAACGCTCTGAGTGCTCTGACACAGGGACTCACTCGTGGGATAGTCTACGTGCTCCGGCACTAGGGGCTCTTCATCAGAAACCCCTAGGGACTATGACCCCCAGGTCACTCTGAGAAGGGAGCAAGTCTTCAGAGGGCATCGCGCCTAGTCCACTTGATAGTTGGGTGTCGGGCTCTCCCATTGCTGTCAGGTCCATGGCACCTCTCAACACCCTGTGAAACTTTGCAAAGGCTTTGGATTGGTGGCTAGATCAAGGGGGTTCTCTGGCCATACCGGCGCCATGTGGGTCAGTCTCTCTAGACAAACAACACGACTCAGTGCGGGGGAGGCCGGGTGAATATGCGATTCGACATTCGAGCACAGCACCTGTGGCCCTCTCGGTGACGTGTTACTCTTGGGGAGTGCCACGGGTCACTTCATCTTATTTTTCTATAGCTTCAAAGCTTTATGGTTCTAGAACATTGAAGTTGCAGGTCTGGTATATATCTCGTTGGGATCTTACCCTTTTTGCAGTATATTCTAATTGCCTTGAGGATGGTGGTGAGGATGTACCTGGTGTTGTCAGGTGAGTTGGTGACTCTATGTCTTCAATTCCATCACCCTGGTCTTCTACAAGCTCTTAAGTTTGACTAGTTGGCTGTAGTGCAGGTATGATGATGTTCCTTTCTATCTTTTCTTCTTCCCAGTTCCAGACTGCATTTTCATCGAACTCCATATCTTGACTGATTATCAATTTATTTGTTTTTAGGCTATATATACTGTAGCCTTTTGACTGATCACTATATCCCAGAAATATTCATATTTCGGTCTTGTCATCTAATTTTGTTCTTTTCTCTTTAAGAATGTGTTCAAAGCATATGCAGCCAAAAAACTTTGAGGTGTTTTGCTGACGGCTTCCTTCTACTCCAGGCTTCAACTGGAGTCTTGTTTAGCAGTGCTTTAGAAGGACACATGTTTCACTAGATATACGATAGTATAGACTGATTCTGCCCAGAAGGTTCTTGGAAGTCCTTTTTTCTATAGCATTGATCTTGCCATCTCCATGACAGTTATGTTCTTCCTTTTTGATACTCCATCTGTTCTAGACTGTAGCTAACTGTCAGTTGATGGTTGACGCCTTTTTTTCACAGAACTGGTCAAACTGGTTTGAGTTGTACTCTTTTGCTTGTATCACTTCTTAGCATTTTAATACGATGTCCACTTTGTTTTTTTAACAAGGTTTTTAAATTTCTTGAACATTTTGAAACCTTCTGATCTTTCTTGCATGAAGTATACCCAAGTCATTCTAGTATAATCGTGAATGAATAAAAGAAAGTACTTGGTTTCATCATGTGAGGATTGAGTGATAGGTCCACAGACATCTGTGTGTACTAGTTCCGCTATATTCTTGGCTCTTGATGCTTGTCCTAATGGAAATGAATGCCTTTGTTGTTTGCCAAGTAAATAGCCTTAATGCACATCATGAATCTCTATTATGCATGGGAAGTATCTCATCATATTTTTTTGACAAAGAATCTTTGAGCTATGAAAGTTCAAGTGGACAAATCTTCTGTGCCATAGCCAGGAGTCATCAATATCTGACTTCATTGCGGTATTCATAGCCTACCGCCACTGAATTGGAAAAATTCTATTACTCTGCATCCTTTCTTTGGTTATTACCAAAAGTTTATCAAATTTTTTACATAAATAGTGCAGAACTGCCCTTCTGGTGTGGAAAATATCATTTTTGCCTCATCAAGCATTAATTTCATGCTTTTTTTCCTCTGGAATAAAATTTTACCCTTACCCGTGACATCAATGAGTGCGCCATTCCCTAGCTTGACTTTGGATCTGAAAGTTGTATCTAATTCCTGAAAGATGCTCCCATCACTCGTCATTTGATTACTAAAGCCGATGTCGAGAAGCCACGTATCCATGTTTTTCTTTGACGTTGCTTGGCTGGCATAGAAAAGAACTCCTTGATCTTCTTTTTCTTCAGTGTAGTTAGCCTGATGGTTTTCTTTGGGCTGGCAAAATTTTTCTTCATGCCCGAATCTCTTGCACTTGCGGCATCGGGACTTGGCTTTATGCCAACAGTCTTTTTCCATGTGGTTTGTCTTTTTGCCTATACTACAAGGAGGATATTTTGAATATTAATAACAAATTCAAAAACTCCTCCTAAAGAAGGATTAGAAGTTTTACTGGTTGTTAACCATTGATTGTATTGATTATGTATTTCCCTGCCTAAAGCACCAGGTAGTTTATTTAAAAACTTTTGTATTACAATATCGTTCCATATATTACCGCTTTGGGATGCGTAATAATAATATTCTTGCGTAAATGGTTTAATATTATGCCAATTATATAAATGTACTTGTTCTAATTTTCTAGTTGCGTCGGTTTGTATTAATGTATCACCAGTATTAGGATTTCGCCCTATTAAAATTAGTTGTATTGTATTTGTAAAATTATAAGGATTTGGTCCTAAATTAGCCATTTCTATAAGATCATTAGGGTATCTGTTTTTTCCATTCATCAAAATTTGCCTTGGCAACAGGTCCTAAAAATTGTGTTATATATCTTATCATTTCTTCTCCTGTAGTTATATTATCTATTTGTTTTGTTATAAAATTTGCTACAACTGCATCTTTCCAGACTTGTATATAATTGTTTTTCTGTTGAGGGTCTATAGAAGTAATGTTTAGGATAAAAGGGTTTGCTGCCTTTTGTATTTGAAAGTTTGTTCGAAATTATGTCTTTTGCCTTTGGGTTTGAAGTTTGGTTTGTTATAGTATGAATAATTTGGGTTTGGTTCAGGTTCTGCACTCATTCTAGGTAAATTTCCATATTTATAAGAGGGTCTAATAGTAGGTTGAGTTGTAAAAAATCTGTTTTCTTCTGTTTTTTCCTGAACTACCGCTTTCTTCCATTAAAATGTATGGTGTTTCATTCATTAAAACAAATTTTTGTTTTGTATTAGTAATTTGTGTAAAATTTGATTCAGTTTCATAACTTTCTGCTAAATCTAAATCGTCTTCTAATCTGTCTAAATCTTCTGTGCGTATTGACCTTGTATTATCTTCTAGATTTTCTATATTTGGTAATAGATTATCTATTTCTTCTAATGTTATTTCTTTCTCTCTCAAATTTCCTATGTCTTCTAAGGCTTTATTAGTTTTATTATTTAATTCTATTTTGTGGTTTATATTATTGTCTATATTGTGGTCTATGTAGTTTTGGTTTTGCTGTTTTATATTTATATCTAAGTCTTTTATTTCATTCATCATACTATTGAAATTCTTATCTTTATAAGTATATTCTTCTGAATAAAATATATCTAGTTCTTTTGATTTAATTTCATCCTTTTCTACCATGTTAAAAAAATCTTTTAATTGTTTTATGTCTAAACCTCTTCCTATTTCAGTAGTACCTGTTTTTTTTTATCTAAAATTTTGTAATTTAGGTCTTATAGCTTAATCATCATCATTTTCTGTTATGTCTGGGTTGTTATTTGTTTCAATATAATTAGTAAATCTAACAGACATTATTCCTGATGTATTTATATACCATAAGTTGTCGATGGGTATAATATTACTATTTGAACTAGTTCCTATCATCCTATTTATTTGCCATTCTTGTCCAGAATTTTCTAGGGAATCAATTTGGTATGGAGGTAAGAGTCTAATTCCTTTATTTATTATGAATTTAGCTGTATCTTCAATGCTTAATTTATATCCTACTTGACTGCTTTGTGTTAGTTTTCCTATAAAAGTAGTACAAATTAAAAGGATTTTGCCTTGCTGAAAATTCTCATATCCTCTAGTCATAATTTTAATTTTAATATTTTTTGCAAAATCTTTAGTGTTTATATTAAAATCTGGTGCACAGTAAAATATGCCACTGTTGGTGTTCATGTCTACTTCTATGGCTCCTATTATTGCTTCTTCACTGGAGAATCAATCGTTTACTATGGCTAGAAAGACTTTAGGGCATGTGTCTCTTCTTGTTAAACCTTTTATACCTATTACAAATAAAGTTATATGTGTTAAATTAAAGTTTTCCCTAATTAATTCTTGTTCAGATTCAGGGTTAATTATGTTTATACTTACTACATCTTCTCCTATGCATTTATTTTGAGTTTCTCTATAATGCATAAATAATCTTGTTTGGCTTCGAGTAGCATTGTGTTGATATAAAAATTTTGGAGAAATTATGTCTAATATGTTTTGCCTAAATTGCTCAATTTGTCTATCTATATCAACTATTTGTTCTAGTGAGGTTATAGGTGAAGGTGGAGTTCTAAATAATCTAAGAACTCTGTTTCCGACTGCATTTTCATTTCTTCTTCTTGTTTCAGTAGCTAGTACTTCTGTTCTTTTTCTGTCTTCTATGGTTCCTTTCCCTAATACGTGTCTACTATTGTTTCTTATCATAGATTAAAAATTTCCAATTTTCTTGTGTTTTGACAGTTTTTGGCTTGTCTATAGTAATGTTTTCTAATTTTTTGCTTAATTCTTCTATATCTGAACTAATATCTTTCTCTTTGTTTTTTATGTTTGTATTCTGTTCTAGTTTATTTATTTTTTTCTAGACAGGTTATGAGTAACTTATGTTCTGTTTCTGTCTTCTATGGTTCCTCTCCCTAATATGTGTCTACTATTGTTTCTTATCATAGATTAAAAATTTCCAATTTTCTTGTGTTTTGATAGTTGTAGGCTTGTCTATAGTAATGTTTTCTAATTTTTTTCTTAATTCTTCTATATCTGAACTAATATCTTTCTCTTTGTTTTTTATGTTTGTATTCTGTTCTAGTTTATTTATTTTTTCTAGACAGGTTATGAGTAACATTATTATTTATTTTGCTTTCTATTTAATAAATCATTAGGGATTCCTAACACATTTTTAGATATGCCTTCAGATGGAGTTAAGTATTTATTACTTTCTACAATGATTTGTTTATAATCGATGTTTTTTCGTAGTCTTTTGAACTACTCATTTGTATTCTAAGCCTTGTATTTTAAAATAATGTATGAGGTTATCTTCTAACTTATTATTCTGCTTTTCTAAACTTTCGATTCTTAATTTAAATTTGTCTAGTTCATTTTTAAATTCTATAGATTGTTTATTTATTTTTTCTAGAAGTATCTCTGCTTTAACTTTTATTTGTTTTGGTTTTTCTTTAATGTTTTCTAGGATACTAATAATATCTTGCTTAGAAGGACCTATCTTTTTCTTGTTATTGATTTGTTTTATGCTATCTTTTATGAAGTCTAAGTTTTTTCTAATTGTTTTTAGACTTTTTGTGTCAATTTGTAAATTTAAATAATCAGTTTTCTTTAAAGACATAAAATTTATACCCCTCCTAAAGTGTTGTCTAAGTTGGCCAAGGCCTCTTCATCCCAAGCATAATCACTATCGTCATCTTCATTGTTTTCGTTGTTGTTTTCTATTTCTAATCTATTATATGATTTGTTATGTTTTTTAAAGCATTTTCCTCATGCCTTTTAGTTATTTGTCTAAGATATTCATTATGACAATAGCTATTATTACCCATGTCTGTAAGGTGTATATAAAAACCTACTAAATGTTTTAGATAATTGTTTAGATCTAGTACTAGAGAGTCTATACCTAAAATGAATCGGATATAATGTTGTAAATGGCAATATCTTAACCTTATTGTATCTTCTGCTATATAAAACCTAATTCTATTGTTTGTGTATTCTATTAAGTCTAAAGCTGTATAGAATCTGCTAAATTCTTCATAATCTAAGTTTAGTACGATAAGGTTAGGTGTTTGATTTTTCCTAAGGCCTAAAATGATTTTTCCTTCTGCAACTCAACCTACTATTAGACCCTCTTATAAATATGGAAATTTACCTAGAATGAGTGCAGAACCTGAACCAAACCCAAATTATTCATACTATAACAAACCAAACTTCAAACCCAAGGCAAAAGACATCCTTTAGAACAAACTTTTCAAATACAAAAGGCAGCATACCCTTTTATCCCTAAACATTACTTCTATAGACCCTCAACAGAGAAACAATTATATACAAGTCTGGAAAGATGCAACTGTAGCAAATTTTATAACAAAACAAATAGATAATATAACTACAGGAGAAGAAATGATAAGATATATGACACAATTTTTAGGACCTGTAGCCAAGGCAAATTTTGATGAATGGAAAAACAGATACCCTAATGATCTTATAGAAATGGCTAATTTAGGACTAAATCCTTATAATTTTACAAATACAATACAACTAATTTTAACAGGGCGAAATCCCAATACTAGTGATACATTAATACAAACCGACGCAGCTAGAAAATAGAACAAGTACATTTATATAATTGGCATAATATTAAACCATTTATGCAAGAATATTATTAATACGCATCCCAAAGCGGTAATATATGGAACGATACTGTAATACAAAATTTTTTAAATAAACTACCTGGTGCTTTAGGCAGGGAAATACATAATCAATACAATCAATGGTTAACAACCAGTAAAACTTCTAATCCTTCTTTAGGAGGAGTTTTTGAATTTGTTATTAATATATTAGTTGAAAAATGCACAAACATTCAAATATCCAGACAATTGAAAAATGAAACAAGTTTTTGTAAAGAGATTTATTCTCCACAACATTATGGTCAAGAAGAACTTAGACCACGATACACTAGAAAACCATTTAAGAAACAACCTAGAAAAATCTATTTTTTAAGAAAAAAATGCCTAAATGGCATAACTAACCATTCGTATAAGCCTTCGGGTGTTGTAAAAACAGTCCACTTAATGTCTTCAGGCCACATTTTAATCTGATAAAAGCTTGATTTGCAATCAAATTTGCTAAAAACTCTCTTGCTTTGTATCTTACTTAAAACGAAGGTTTTGTTAGGTATATTGTAACTGTCATCTTTAATATTATCATTAAGTCTTTTGTAGTTTATGACCATTCTACTTTTACCTCTAACTATTTCTGCATGATTTCTTACTATAAAAGCAGCTGATCTATGTTGACTATTGCTTGGTCTAATTACTCCTAATTTAGATAAGTCATTTATATGCATATTAAAATCTTCTGCATCTATACTACTTGCTTCTATATTAGCAGTTTTAACAATATAATCAGGATTAAGAATATCTAATTTTTGGGGAGCAGTTTTATAAAGAATCTCCAAGGTTAATACTTGCCATTCTTGTCCAGAATTTTATAGGGAATCAGGAGATTATTAAAGTTTCCTCTAATTAATTCTTGTTCAGATTCAAGGTTAATTACGTTTATACTTACTACATCTTCTCATATGCATATATTTTGAGTTTCTCTATAATGCATAAATAATCTTGTTTGGCTTAGAGTAGCATTGTGTTTATATAAAATTTGTGGTCGTGGGTTCTAGATTGTCTTTGTGTTGTTTTCTTCTTCTTTCCGTTCTTCTCAAACGGTCAGGGGTCTCAGGATTTGGCTCGTCATTACCAGTCACATGTGGAACTGGACTAGGAATACTATTTCCCGTATCCGAAGGATTTTCAGCATTTTTGAGGTAAAATGCCAACTGTAACAGGACCTGGATAGTCTTTACCAGCTGCCTGTGACGCTGGACGAGAAATTCATTCTCCTGAATTCAAAGGTTTTTCAGTATCTTTGGGCAAGATACTATCCATCACTATAAATCTAACACACATTCTTCCAGAATTTTACTATTTGAACTAGTTCCTATCATCCTATTTACTTGTCATTCTTGTCCAGAATTTTCTAGGGAATCAATTTAGACAAAGCAACCATTATTTTGGTGCGCAGTAAAATATGCAACCATTGTTGTTCATGTCTACTTCTATGGCTCCTATTATTGCTTGTTCACTGGAGAATCTATCGTCTACTATGGCTAGAAAGACTTTAGCGCCAATGTCTCTTCTTGTTAAACCTTTTATACCTATTACAAATAAACCTATATGTGTTAAATTAAAGTTTCCTCTAATTAATTCTTGTTCAGATTCAGGTTTAATTATGTTTATACTTACTACATCTTCTCCTATGCATCTATTTTGAGTTTCACTATAATGCATAAATAATCTTGTTTGGCTTATAGTAGCATTGTGTTGATATAAAATTTGTGGAGAAGTTAAGTATAATCTGTTTTGCCTGAATTGCTCAATTTGTCTATCTATATCAACTATTTGTTCTAGTGAGGCTATAGGTGAAGGTGGAGTTCTAAATAATCTAAGAACTCTGTTTCTAACTGCATTTTCATTTCTTCTTCTTGTTTCAGTAGCTAGTACTTATGTTCTGTTTCTGTCTTCTATGGTTCCTCTCCCTAATATGTGTCTACTATTGTTTCTTATCATAGATTAAAAATTTCCAATTTTCTTGTGTTTTGATAGTTTTTGGCTTGTCTATAGTAATGTTTTCTAATTTTTTGATTAATTCTTCTATATCTTTCTCTTTGTTTTTTATGTTTGTATTCTGTTCTAGTTTATTTATTTTTTCTAGACCAGTTATGAGTAACATTATAATAATATTATTTTGCTTTCTATTTATTAAATCATTAGGGGTTCCTAACACATTTTTAGATATGCCTTCAGATGGAGTTAAGTATTTATTACGTTCTATAATGATTTGTTTATAATCGATATTTTCTTCGTAGTCTTTTGAACTACTCATTTGTATTCTAAGCCTTGTATTTTAAAATAATGTATGGGATTATCTTATAACTTATTATTCTGCTTTCTCTAAACTTTCGATTCTTAATTTCAATTTGTCTAGTTCATTTTTAAATTCTATAGATTGTTTATTTATTTTTTTCTAGAAGTATCTCTGCTTTAGCTTCTATTTGTTTTGGTTTTTCTTTAATGTTTTCTAGGATACTAATAATATCTTGCTTAGAATGACCTATCTTTTTCTTGTTATTGATTTGTTTTATGCTATCCTTTTGAAGTCTAAGTTTTCTCTAATTGTTTTTAGACTTTTTGTGTCAATTTGTAAATTCAAATAATCAGGTTTCTTTAAAGGCATAAAATTTATACCCCTCCTAAAGTGTTGTCTAAGTTGGCCAAGGCCTCTTCATCCCAAGCATAATCACTATCTTCATCTTCATTGTTTTCGTTGTTGTTTTCTATTTATATGATTTGTTATGTTTTCTAAAGCATTTTCCTCATGCCTTTCAGTTATTTGTCTAAGATATTCATTATGATAATAGCTATTATTATCCATGTCTGTAAGGTGTATATAAAAACCTACTAAATGTTTTAGATAATTGTTTAGATCTAGTACTAGAGAGTCTATATCTAAAAAGAATCGGATATAATGTTGTAAAGGGCAATATCTTAACCTTATTGTATCTTCTGCTATATAAAATCTAATTCTATCGTTTGTGTATTCTATTAAGTCTAAAGCTGTATAGAATCTGCTAAATTCTTCATAATCTACTTCATAACTAGCAAGATCATTAAAAGAAAATGAATTGCTCATTCTTTAAATAAAAGGGCTTACTTGCTATGGGTTACTTAGACATTCTCCTTTATTAGATAATTATCTCATCAGAATCAATAAGACTATTAAAGTCATATGGCTCTGATACCAATATGGAAGGGGGTTTGACCGGAAAACAAAGTCCCCAGTTAGACCATAGCCATCTTTGGTAAAAGAATAGCAAAGACAAAAACGCAACGGAATAGAGAGAAGATTTAGAGAAACTATGGCAAAAACTAGAATAAGAGAGAGAGAGTCAGGTTTTTAGTTTTGTTTTCAAAACTTCAGAATGCCAGATAAGACTTTAACTAGATAAAACCTCAGGATGCTATTTTGAACTATCAAGGTATACCTTCGGAAAAAACTCAGGGCATGCGTTAGTTTACAGGTTTTCAAATGCCATCACTCGACAAATAACCTTAAACGACTCGCTCCCACTTTCGTTAAATCTTTAGGGTAACTATGAAAGTTCTTTGAGAAAGCATAATCGATTAAAATCTAGCTAATGGTCTAGAGGTAAGCATAATCATTTTAAAAACAAAATGAACAGAGTTTCTCAGAAGATAAGTAAATGCCATATGATCTCTAAATTGTGACTATATTAAGCCGTTCCTTATCGTAATAAACTTAAGATACTTTCTTTCAATTCATAGAATGTCTTTCACTGCAAGAGCGTGTTCACCTCAGTATAGCTAAGAGCTTAGTAAAGATAAAAGATCTTACTTGAAACTGAGCTTGAATAGAGTGGTAGAGCATGGAAAGAGATGATAACTTTTTTGATTGAAATTTTCTTGATTTCTGATCGCTTGCTTGTACAAATGAATTTACAACCTATTTATAAGCAAAGAAAGCTAAGAATAGGGAATTTATATGATTGCCTGCTTTTACAGATGTCCTACTATATGTTACTTAAAGGACTACATTACAAATAACTTTTTTAAAAGTCTTAAAGTAAATAGTGCTTTGAAATAAAGTTTGTCCTTTATTCAACAGTTGTCTTCAAGTAGCTTTGTCTATCTTCTTCTTTTCTGAAAATCTTTAAAGCGGTCTTGTCTTCTTTTCATAAAGTTGTTCGCCGAAAGTTGTCTGAAGATAGTTTGTCTTGAAATAAAGGTTGCCTAGGCTGTTTCTCTTTAACAATTTTTTGTCTTCAAGCATTTGAAGAAGTAACTTTGCTTATGCAGGACTGGAACTGGAATTATTGTCTTCATTTTCAATCTGACTTACAGAAACTGAGTCATCCTTGCGGTCCTTATTGGGTCCTTTAGGAAGATTTGCTTCATACAACATGTTAATAATTGCCTCTGAAACTTGTTTTTTTATAATTTTCTACTACGACTTTTCTTCTTGCTTCTTTGTGTTGTTTTCTTCTTCTTTCCGTTCTTCTCAAACGGTCAGGGGTCTCAGGATTTGGCTCGCCATTACCAGTCACCTGTGGAACTGGACTAGGAATACTATTTCCCGTATCCTATGTTTATTAAATTATATCTAAGTCTTTTATTTCGTTCATGTTTCTTCTCCCTAATATGTGTCTACTATTGTTTCTTATCATAGATTAAAAATTTCCAATTTTCTTGTGTTTTGATAGTTTTAGGCTTGTATATAGTAATGTTTTCTAATTTTTTGCTTCGAGTGCTAGTAATGTTTGAGGCTATAGGTGAAGGTGGAGTTCTAAATAATCTAAGAACTCTGTTTCCGACTGCATTTTCATTTCTTCTTCTGTTTCAGTAGCTAGTACTTCTGTTCTATTTCTGTCCTCTATAGTTCCTCTCCCTAATATGTTGTTTCTTATCATAGATTAAAAATTTCCAACTTTCTTGTGTTTTGATAGTTTTAGGCTTGTCTATAGTAATGTTTTCTAATTTTTTTGCTTAATTCTTCTATATCTGAACTAATATCTTTCTCTTTGTTAGATATGTTTGTATTATGTTCTATTTATTAAATCGTTAGGGGTTCCAAAAATGGTTTTCTAGTGTATCGTGGTCTAAGTTCTTCTTGACCATAATGTTGTGGAGTATAAATCTCTTTGCAAAAACTTGTTTCATTCTTCAATTATATGGATATTTGAATGTTTGTGCATTTTTCAACTAATATATTAATAACAAATTCAAAAACTCCTCCTAAAGAAGGATTAGAAGTTTTACTGGTTGTTAACCATTGATTGTATTGATTATGTATTTCCCTGCCTAAAGCACCAGGTAGTTTATTTAAAAACTTTTGTATTACAGTTTTGTTCCATCTTTGGGCAAGATACTAGCCCTCATAGGATTTGTTTTGTCTTTACCGACTACCTGCAGAGTCAGACTAGCTATTCTTTTAACCCCGAAAATAGTGGGTTGTGACGACTGCTGTTTTTGAAGAATATTTGTGTATCTATTTTTCCAGTCGTTGGCTTCAAGTTCTAAAACTATATATATATATATTGAGCTGATCCATTGCTAACGCTAGCAACTCAACCCAAGTTGCTAGCGCAATCTGGCCGTCCACGCGCAAGAATGGATGACCAGATTGCGCGCCACAACAACAATTTTTTTACCGTCCGCAACATAATGTAGCGGACGGTAAATTATCGTCCGCTACATTATGTTGCAAACGGCCAAATCGCGCTAGCAATGGATCACGACCCATATATATATATATATATATATATATATATATATATATATATATATATATATATATATATAATCCATCTCCAGAAGCTAAAAACTGATTTAATCTATAATCCTCAAAAGTGAGGATTATGAAATAATCACTTTTTCATAATCAGGTTTGACCTTCTAATTTATCATCCTATCCCCATATTTTTCACAAAAGACCTCTCATACTCCTTAATTAATTATCTTATATAGTTTCTGGAGTTTATCTCTTCCCTTATTGTTAAACTCTTCTCTTACAGCTAGATAATTTTTTTTTTGTGCTTAAGATAAACTTTATTTTTAATTTGGGAATATTATCGTACTATAAGCAATAACATGAGATTGTTTGTGTTTTTAATTTAAAATAAAAAAGTAACAACTTCTGTAGTGTGAAAATAGTTATTTTAATAATTTATTTGGGCATTATAGTTACTTACGAATAAAAGTTATGTTAACATTGCTTGGATATTAGAAAATTATTTATTGAGTGTCCTCTAGGATCTTTTTGTCATAGTGAAACTGATTTAAGTACTTTTTATCCAAACACTTTTTAATCTAGTTTATAATTATTTTTACCAAACAAACTGATTCTAATTAAATTAAATTTTGAAAACCGATTAAAATTTAAGCTAATTTTTTTTAATTGATCCCAAACGGGCTCTCAGTCTCTGCCGAGCTACCCGCAATTGCCTCCTTTCTTCTGATCTTCTCTCCCTCTCCCCCGTTAGCCCCCCACGGCCAAAAACCTCGCGACCACCTAACAGGCGGCCACCCACCACTGTTACAACCACCTAACACTTGACCAAACCCATCCACTTCAACCTTGTCCGAAGACCGTAACCATCACCTCCAGTCCTCCACGGTCCGTCTACCTTCACCGTCGTCACCACACCACGTAACCACCATGTCCATGAAGACTAGAGTCTGGAGTTGATCGGCCACCACCGTCCACCATCCACTATCACCGCCACCTCCACTACATCCAGGTTAATTAGCTTATCTACTCTTCTACTGCCGTGCTTTTTATTTTGTTTTCTTCGTAAATTGTGTTCGCGTGATGAGAAATTATTGCCACAATTTGATTCCAAATCCTGCTATGTTTTCTTATTTATTGTTGTAAATCGGTAGATCAAGAGAGGGACATGACGATTATGATTATATGGTCCGTATTTCATAGTTTCAGATTCAATCGTGAATTGTAAATTAGCTTTTTAGTCACTATATATATATATATATATATATATATATATATATTGTGTTTCGTGATTGAATTGTAAAGTAGCAATTTTCAATGCACAAAACTATGAGAAAAAAATTAGCTTGTCAGACTTCAGAGATTTTCTTTTTACAGTAAACTTTCAGGTTCAAATGGTCTTCATTCCCCAAACCCATGTCTCCCATCTGCCAACCCAAGCAAGCCTTTATAGCTAGATGACAAAACCTCCAGACTTGCTGCTTGGTAAATTAGCTTGACATGTGGTCAGTTGTTTGTGTATTCTCTGAACTTTTGCAAGGGAAACCGGTCCTCACGGGGAAAAATGAGGTTAAGACCTGTTTTCAATTTTTAGTTTTTTACTCTGCTGCTTAATCTCATGATTGTTGAGTTTGACGCTTATTTTCACTACAAGAAAAAAGGGAATTAGCGACGGACTTTTAGCGACGGACAAAATTCCGTCTCTAAAAGTGTTTTCAGCGACGGAATAAACCCGTCGGGTAAAGTCCGTCGGTAAAACTATTTAACGACGGAATAATTCCGTCCGTAAAAATAACCGTCGGTGAAAGTCGGGTTTTGCCGACGAACTTTTACCGACGGGTGTGTTCCGTCGGTAAAACTATTTAACAACGGAATAATTCCGTCGGTAAAAATACCCGTCGGTGAAAGTAGGGTTTTGCCGACGGACTTTTACCGACGGGTATTTTCCGTCGGGCACTGCCTTAAATAGATCAGATCCCCTTCTTCTTTTCTTTCTCCCGTTGCTCTCTCTCTCTCTCACCGGCGATTTATCCTCCGTCGCCATCCTCGGCAACCTAGCCCCCGACGGAATATATCCTGCCACCGCCTCCGACGCCGCCACTGCCGCCCATCTTCAAAACCGAAGGACCGCCACCACCACTGCTGCGCCGCCACCACAACCGCGCCGCCCATCTTCAAATCAGCCCAAGTATGTTACATCTAACCTTAATTCAAGCACTTTCTATGCTTTCAAATGCAATTTTCCATTACCATTACCATTAAACCATTACCATCTGAAACCAATCTGTTCTTTACGTGGCTTTACTTGCTTTTACGCCGGGTAAAATTGCAGTAATGCGTGACATTGTATTGCTCCGCGGCCTTCCTGTTGTTGTGCCCCCAGTCTGAAGGGCTTTTCACCTCGAGGAGTATGTTCGGGTTAGGGTAATTGATTGATAATCCAAGACCTGTCACTCGACAAAAATTTCTGTCGGATAGGAGTGTTAATTCACCTCGAGCATTGACAGTGCAACCCAGCTCACCTGATCACTTTATATTGTTTCCATTACCATTCAATTGATGCTGTCTTGACACGTCCCTAGAGTTAATTTGGACACACACGTGGTGGGGTAGGTGGGGTAGGGGGAAGGGACATTCAGCATTCGCAAGGCCGCAAGCAATCAGGTCAGCATAAACACAATGCACACACTCAAAGATATATAGATAGTTAACTTCATCGTTATGTGAATAATACAAGATTCTAGACGAACTAAGAGGTGGTCAGGGGTTTGTCAACATTTGTGAGAGTCTTAAAGAGTTAGGTGAAGTATACTCAAAAGCAGACGTTGATTATTTGTTTGCCAGCAGCATGCACATAACGATGAAGTTAACTACCCTAAACCCTAAACCGAACCCTAAATTGAACTAATTGAACCCTAAATTGATTGCCCCAATCTAACCGAACCCTAATTGAACCCCAAATTGAACCCCCTAATCCAACCGAACCCTAAATTGAACTAATTGAACCCTAAATTGAATGCCTCAAATCAACCGAACCCTAAATTGAATCAATAGAACCCCCTAATTGAACCCTAAATTGAACTAATTGAATCCTAAATTTAATGCCTCAAATTAACCGAACCCTAAATTGAATCAATAGAACCCCCTAATTGTACCTAAATTGAAGTAATTGAACCATAAATTGAATGCCCTAATCGAACCGAACCCTAAATGAAACTAATTGAACCCTAAATTGAATGTCCTAATACAATCGAACCCTAAATTGAAATAATTCAAGCGCATCGGATATGTGAATTTTGAACATTTTTTAAAAAATTTGAACATTGCTCATTTGTTTGATAATTTTAGGTTGTTAATTGTGCGTTTTATAATTGTGATTATTGATCGATGATTTTAGGTTATTAGCTGTGCATTTGAAGTAATTGCGATTATGAATTGATGATTTTAGGTTGTTAATTGATGATTTTAGATTGTTAATTGTGCATTGAGCATTTGAGATATTGAGATTATTGACGGAGGATGGGACCCAATTGGATTGAATGTGTGATTTTTGTTAATTTTTATTGCGTTGAGCATTTGAGAATTGAGAATTGAGATTGTTGACGGAGGATGGGACCCAATTGGATTGAGATACCTGTTAGTTAGCGCAGACACGGACACCACGTCTGATCGACGGTGTCCGACATTTAGAAAACAAATTAACGTATGCCGATGTGTCCGGAGGTGCGTGTCGCTGGGCATCGGACACGTGTCCGGAGGCGTCGGACACGTGTCCAAAGGCGTCGGACACGTGTCGGTATGTGTCAGACACGTGTCGGTATGTGTCTGACACGTGTCCGGAGGTGTCAGAAACGTATCGGACACCATATCGACACCCTATATGAGGTGTCGGAATTGAGGTTGTTGAATGTGCATTAAATTTAGGTTAGTTAGGTTAATGCGACATTTTTAGCATGCACCCCCTGGAATCTAATCGTGGCTCCAGCGCTGGCTATAATTAGCCCTAATTAGTCCTGATTAACAATATTTTAGTAAATCAATTAACCCTAATTAGCTCTAACGAGCCTAATTAGTTTTAATTAACCCTAAGAACCTGATAAAATTCAAATTAGCTGTAATTACCTCAAATTAGCCCAAATGAACCCAATTATGCGCATATTGATTGTAGTTAGCCTAATTAGTCATAATTTGCACTAACATAACCCAATTACGCCTAATTAGCGCTAGTTAGGACTAATCAACACTACTCGGCACCATCAAAACCCTAATTAGGACTAAATAACCCTAATTAGTCCTAATCAACCCTAATTAGCTATAATTATTCGAAACTAGCCCTCACTAACATTAATTAGCTCTAACATAACCCAATTAAGCCTAATTAGGACTAATCATCACTACTCGGCACAATTAAACCCTAATTAGTCATAATCAACCCTAATTAGCTATAATTATCCGAAACTAGCCCTCATTAACATTAATTAGCCCTAACATAACCCAATTAAGCCTAATTAGCCCTAATTAGGACTAATCATCACTACTCGGCACAATTAAACCCTAATTAGGACTACATAACTCTAATTAGTCCTAATCAACCCTAGTCAGCTATAATCATCCGAAACTATTCCTCATTAACATTAATTAGCCCTAACATAACCCAATTAAGCCTAATTAGCCCTAATTAGGACTAATCATCACTACTCGGCACAATTAAACCCTAATTAGTCATAATCAACCCTAATTAGCTATAATTATCCGAAACTAGCCCTCATTAACATTAATTAGCCCTAACATAACCCAATTAAGCCTAATTAGCCCTAATTAGGACTAATCATCACTACTCGGCACAATTAAACCCTAATTAGGACTACATAACTCTAATTAGTCCTAATCAACCCTAGTCAGCTATAATCATCCGAAACTATCCCTCATTAACATTAATTAGCCTTAACATATGCAACGATCATTCTGCAGTTTTGATATTTCGGAAAGATTCTTGCATATCTTATCAATTTCTGAACACATGCATGCATAAAAAACCTTAGTTCCCGTTCAAAGGTACTCATTACAAAGTAATGCCTTGTAATGAGCCTTTGGATGTCCAGTTTGGACAGTTTGGAAAAGCTAATTGTTTATAAAACAGTATTTTGACTCATGCTTTATGTTCTATGTCGTGGATATTTGGTACACGTTCTCGTGTGTTTCTCCGGGTGCATACAGATCTGGTGTTCTAACATCCGTCAAACCTTCCTGAGCAAGGTTAGATGAATGTTAGAACACCTAATCGATGTGGTGTACTTGGAGCAATCCGTGTAAGATTATTTAACGAAATTATATTATGTGTTATATACAGTTCTGTGGCCAATTAGTATACTGATTTATCCTTAATGTTTACCGTCATCTACAATAGGTTCAGTCAATGGATAGACCAGTGGCCTCCTGCTTGAAATTACTAGCCGAAGGCCCTAACAAACAAACATCCTGTTACGGAGGTTATATCATCAACGAGTTTAGGTTTAACGTAAAAGATGATGACCGAACAAAACAAACCCAAAACAGTGGAGTCTTGGTCAACGGCGACTGTTATGCCGAGAATTACATGGATTTTTACGGAGAGTTAGATGAGATTGTTGAGCTAACATATCTGGGTTCCCAAAACCGCCTGGTAATGTTCAAGTGTACATGGTTCGATGTCACATGCAGCAGAGGAATCCGTGTTAGCTCGCAAGGGATTGTAGATGTCAATGTCAAGTCAAGACTTGCATCAGACGAGCCCTTTGTGTTTGCTAGTCAAGCTGTACAAGTCTTTTACGCGGAGGACGTTGCCAATCCCAAATCTCATTGGTATACAACTATCAAGTCCAAGAAATTGCCCGTGACATATGACAGTGAGCTAGACTCCTTTCAAGCCGACCAACCACGTGTCTTGTTCCCTGTTGAGGTCAACAACGAGGAGGACGATCTTCCTCTTCCAACAACACTTCTTGTGGGAGAAGAAGTCGTAGATGATGACGCGGAAGATGTTGAAAGTGTTGGAGATGATGTGACCGAGTCTACTGATGAAGAGGATGAATTAGAAGATGAAAAGGACGACGAGTCCCACGAAGAAGAGGGCGACGAGGATAGTGATGAAGATGATTCGCAAATTGAAAATGATTGACTTGTAATGTTGTAACATCACGGGAAAAATGTAGTAACATTTTAGAACTTTGTGTTTATTGATGTGTTTTTGCACATCCGTTCATATATATATATATATATATATATATATAGTGCCGATGATGATTTATGCCAAGATTATTGTTTTTCATGTGTTAATGTCTTTGTATATAATCTATATGAAGTCAGATATGGATAGGATACGGGCTATTCGTGGCCGGGCTGGACGCCGAGCTGCTTCCTCCCCGGTTAGTCCCACCTTGTCATTGCCTACTGATGACGAGGCACAGAGTGATCGCGGACAGCCATCGGGGGCCCAGCCCCAGCTGTCGCCGTCACCGTCGCCCCAGCCATCGCCGTCGCCCCAGCCATCACCGTCGCCCCAGCCGTCTCCATCTTCCGCGGGTTCTACCTCAGGTATAGTTGATAACGGTGTTTCCTACATTTTCGCTAGCCCCATTTTAGAACTGTATTAATGTCTGTGTTTTGTAGGATCTCGACGAGGCCGTGGTCCGACACGCGGGGTACGCATCGACCCCCAGCGTAAACAGAGAGTTACGCTCACGCAGGAGGGCCTGTAAGTACTAAAAATATCACCTCATGCCTTATGTTTAAAAATTTTGGGTGTTAATTTATATTTGAACTGTATTAATTAATTTAATTACTTCTTTGGCAGGATCCTGGAGAATATGGCGAGGACGAAGATCGGCGTTCTTGTGAAGGGCCGATTCTTCGAGCCACGCCTGTACTGGAAGGAATGGGATGCCGCTGCGAGGGAGGCCCTATGGGAGGAGTGGCTGGTACGGTGAAGTATTTTTTTCAGCGTTAGTAAATGTTAAATTACAGTTTGTTTTATGTTGTTAATTTGTGTTATTGAATGCATTACAGGAGGGGTTCACGTTTGATACGCCTGAGCAGCAGGGACTGGGGCAGCAGGCTTTCTTTGCCTATATCGGCAAGAATTACCGCCGATGGCTCCACGATGCACGGGACCGGGCGAAGAGGGCGCTGCCCGCGGGTGCCCCGATGACGGACATGACGAAATATCCCCCACATTGGATATCTCACCGTGTATGGGGGGAGATGATAGATCGGTGGGCTGCGGATCCAGGTTGGGACGCCAAGAGTAAGAGCGGGGCTCAGAACAGACAGAACAGAGATCCGACGCACACGGGGGGGGGGTCGGTGCCACATGACATCGTCCGACATATGAACGCGGTCGAGCACCCGGATCTAGAGGAGGATGAGGTCATAGCTCTGACCTATACTCAGACGCACGTGCGGAAGAAGGATAAGGACGAGACGCACCAGGCGGGCGACTATATTTCAGATATTGCCCGGCGGATCGATGTGAGTCAATTTATTTAAGTTAATCTGTTTCTTTCTATCCTCGATGTCTGTTTCGTTAATTAATGCCATAACATATCGTTAAACCACTATTTTTGCAGGCCTCGTATGAACAGCTAAGGGGGTCCGAGCAGCAGTCCGGACAGCCATCAGCGTCCACTAGTACGGCTGCGAGTACTGGGGGGTTGAAGCGATGGCTGGATACGCCGGAGGTCGTGAATCGGCCGAAAGGCCGCATACGCGGCCTGCCTAGCACGACTCCTCGTGCCGTGATAGGAGCGTCATCACCCCCTGCTGCCCCTCCACAGACACCGGCTCCTCGGCCTCAGTTGCACGATGAGGATATCGAGCGCATTGCTACAGTGGTGTGCCGGATGATGAGGGAGCAGGGCACTGCTGGACCAGCCGCCCCGGCCCCGGTTCAGCAGGATCCAGATCCGGGACTCGGGAACCCCTGATGAGCCCCTTCCTGTGCCCGTTCCTAGATTCCCCCCCCCCCCCCCCCCGCGCCCGGGTTGTACTCTTGTCCCCTCTCCTAACCGGCTATCTCCGGTTCCCGGCTTGTACATGTATTAGTATCTTTTATAATAAATGTTTTTTATAATTGATTATATTTTTTTTTCTGTATTTCGCTTAGTGCGCGTTGTTGTTGAGAATTGTATTTCTGTACAGGTTTAGGTAATTGAAAAATTAAAAAAAATTAAAAAAAAATATTGACTTTTGGCGACGGATTTATTCCGTCGCTAAAATATTCCTTTCAATTAAATATTTAGCGACGGAATATTCCGTCGCTAAATAGCTTATTTAGCGACGGAATATTCCGTCGCTAAATATTTAATCCGTCGCTAATTGGACAAAAAAGAAAATAAATTAAAATTTTAAAAATATAATTAGCGACGGATATTCCGTCGCTAATGAAAAATAAATCCGTCGGTAAAAATCACATATTTAGCGACGGATTTAAAAATGCCGTCGCTAAACTATTAGTGACGGGCTTTTATACGAGGGATTTTTAGCGACGGTGAATCCGTCGCTAATTCCTTTAGCGACGGATTTTGGGCTTTTAGCGACGGATTTCCCCGTCGCTAAAAGTCTGTTTTGTTGTAGTGTTTCCTGCTTTGTACTTTAAAGATATTGTGGTTGATGGTGTTGTTGAGTCAGATGGTGTTATATTTGATCAAGTCCCTATTTGTTGATTGTATTTCTAGTTTAGAGGAGTAATAATAGGAATGTGTTAATAGTGGGCTAGTGCTAAACTGTTAGTGGATTAGTGGGTTAGTGCTGAATAGTTAGTGGATTATGGTTACTGTTTTTATGCATTTCTCTGTTAGTCCTTGCTCTATATATAGAGCATAGATTGTAAGTTCTATGTAGATGTGTGAGTAACAATTATTCATCTTTCATTTCTGTTGCTCACATGGATGTCAGATTATGAGGTAACAGGAATTGACCAGTCTGAGGATCCACTTACTCATTTTGCTCTATTTTTAGATTGTGATCCTACCACTTTTGAACAAGCTGTCAAAGAATCAAAATGGCAAAACGCAATGGATGATGAAATTGCAGCTATCAAAAGGAACAACACTTGGGAGTTGACAAATTTTCCAGAAGGTCACAAAACAATCGGTGTCAAGTGGGTGTACAAGACAAAATTGCTGGAGAATGGCAAAGTTGAAAAATACAAGGCACGCTTAGTAGCTAAAGGCTATAAGCAAGAGTTTGGTGTCGATTATAAAGAAGTATTCGCTCCTGTTGCAAGGCATGATACAATTAGATTGGTGATTGCATTTGCAGCCAAAAATTCATGGCCTATTTTCCAATTGGATGTGAAATCGGCTTTCTTACATGGAGACTTAGAAGAACAGGTATTTATTGATCAACCTCTTGGTTATGTAAAGATTGGAGAAGAGCGTAAAGTGTATAAATTAAAAAAAAAGGCATTATATGGACTAAAACAAGCTCCAAGGGCTTGGTATAGTCATATTGATGCTTATTTTCTAAAGGAAGGTTTTACAAAATGTCCATATGAACATACACTTTTCATTAAACTTGGTGATGGAGGAAAGCTGCTCATTGTGTGTTTATATGTGGATGATCTTATCTTCACTGGAAATGATAGTACCATGTTTGACAAATTTAAGAGATCCATGATGGTTGAATTTGATATGTCTGATCTTGGGATGATGCACTATTTTCTTGGTATTGAAGTAAAGCAATCTGCTGCTGGAATTGTTATATCTCAAAAGAAGTGTGCAAGAAATTTTGGAGAGATTTCAGATGAAGAATTGTAATTCTGTGAGCATTGCTGAGTCAGATGGTGTTATATTTGATCAAGTCCTTATTTGTTGATTGCATTTCTAGTTTAGAGGAGTAATAATAGGAATGTGTTAATAGTGCGTTAGTGCTAAACTGTTAGTGGATTAGTGGGTTAGTGCTGAATAGTAAGTGGATTATGGGTTCCTGTTTTTATGCATTTCTCTGTTAGCCTTTGCTCTATATAAAGAGCAGAGATTTTAAGTTCTGTGTAGAAGTGTGAGTAAAAATTATTCATCTTTCATTTCTGTTTCTCTACTTCTAGCTATATGCATATCTATTATGTAATAGGTCTAGTCTTTACCCTTGGGATTTTAGTACTTGCTCTCAAAGTTCAATGTTAGGACATGCATGATTTTTTGTACTTGAGCACAGTGCGTGATGCACCTGCCTAGGAAAAGTTCAATGCCAAGAACTATAGATATAATCACAAAGGCGTGGAATCAATAGAATTTCATGAGATAATTACCAAAATTTGGAGATGCAACTCAACAGAATTACAAGCATACTTTATGTAGTTGCGAATGCTTTTTGATGCCACCAATTATTGCAATTTTGTGTTAGCTAAGTCTGCCATTCCCAATGTTAGTGTATCTATTTCTTTTGTTCATCTCCAGGCTATCTTACTCTCATTTTGCAATTATGGTTTTACACAGGCATCAAAACATTGTCACCATTACATCTAGCGACACTTGGAAGGACTTAATTGAGTACCTAGGGTTTATGTGCATTTTGAATTGTATAAAGACCTACCTTGTAGGCCATAATTGTGGTGTAATCTATTTGAACATTAATTTGAACTGTGGTGTAATTTATTTTTAACTGTGATGTAATCTATTAATCTCTCTTTTAGGATTTTTGGACATTAATTTGATATCTGTCTATTTTATTTTTTGTGATAGTTTTGTGCAAGTTTCGTAATACATGTTTAAAGTGATTTTTTTTTTGGCAAAACCAAGCGGACGGGACCCCCGTGGGGGGGCGGGGGGGTTGTCCAGGTTATTGCGGGTTTTGAGTGATACAAGGAACGGCGGGGCGAGGACCGGTTTTCTAAACAAATTTAGGATCGGTTATGGTATTGCACATACATGACGCGATGGCATGGCGGGGCGGGGCGGGGTTTTAGGACCACCGGGGCGGGTACGGATTTTGTAAGATCTGCATCCAACCCGTCCTATTGCCATTCTTACAATTTTCCGATCCCAACTCAGATGACAGTTATTAGATCTGTTTTGTCGCTGCCGACATGTACGGTAAATCTGTCTCTATCTCTTGATGGTTCCCGTTGGACTTCTCATGTCCGGATATGGATCGGCCCAATCATCAAAACTGATCTCGGTAGGGTTAATAACCAGATTCATGATTTAAGAAATAAATCATGCAGTTGGTTTATTCGATATACATGAAATAGTTGATCCATATTGTTCCAAGCTTGTTGATATACGCCATTAGTAGGTACTCGATTCTCAGACTCTACTATATTGTTGTTTTACATATGCTTTGAGTTTTGTTGTTTGCTATTTATCGGTTTATGTGTGCGCGCGAGCTTATGTCATCCACCCAAACAACTAATATCGTTATGCAGATTCATGATTGTCGATCCATATTGTTCCAGGCTCTATCATGTTGTTGTTTTCCGTAGGCTTTCAGTTTTGTGGTTTGTCATCTATTCATTTATTGAATTCGTTCAATTTTTTTTTCTTTGAAACCTAATATGTGTGTGCATGTGTGTCATCTGCGCAAACAGCTAATCTTGGCATCAGGCTCCTCCAAATGGACTTAAGAAGTGAAGTCGTGGCCTTGTCACAGGAAACGGAGGATAAGCAGCCGCAAGGGGGATTGGGGAAAGGGTCCGAGTTTGATGATTGGGTAGCTCCCGTCGTCTTTCGAGGTTATGCTGGCTTTGAGCCGTGGAGTAGCTGCCCTGGCCAACATCTTGCCCAGCGTCTACAATGAGCATTCAAAAGAATCCGGGTCTGGAGATAAGTTTGAGGAGAAATGTTATGAGGCTCTGTCTATCTTAAACTGCCAAGTGGCTGCCCTGCAAGACGCTTCGACACCTAGCAAGGCAAAGGAGACAAATCCATCTAGCCCTCTCCCTGAGGTTGAGGAGAGTCCCTTAGAAAAACATGGTAAACAACCAAAAATGTGCGCTGCTATGTGTTTCTTAGCAACCTGAGTAATCAGTTTATTGAAAATCTAACTGTCCAATTTTTTTCCCTTTGCCTAGTTGGTTCTCCTTCTGTAGCAGTGGTTGAATCCGGACCTGGGGTGTACGTGTCTGAGGTAGTTCTTTGCTTTGAAAGTTTCTAGAAATCTGAATGTAGATAATGTTAGTGTGTTATTGTTTGCATGTTAATAATGGTACACGTGATCTCGTCTTAGTAAAGGATTGTGCAAGAAAGGTTCCCATTTTGTTCCTTAAAAATTGATTTTTGTGTGTGTGAATTTTATGTTGTATTTATGTTGTACACATATAGGATGGACGTTATGTTGTCCATAAAATCAATTCGGACTGCTTCAGCATCCAGAAGGATGGTGCTGATATTGGTCACAACAACTCGAGGCTTCAGTGGCTACGGGACTGCCTTCTTCCAGCAGATTTAGTGGAAAAGATTTGGCGGGTATGCTCATACATTACTTTGGCTATTCCGTTTTTACGCAATTTGGATACCTTTGTTTGTTTCAACACTAACTACCTATATCATCTTATATATATGCATTTAAAGGGTGAAAAGGTTGAAATTCGTGACTTGGGTCGGGGTACTTATGATGTTTATAAAGATGGTACTGTTTGGTTTGAAGATCTTCGTCTTCTGGATTTGAGGGTCTCTATCCTACCGCCTTTCCTTCTAGAAGAAGTGTGGGGGAAGGGCCACCCAGAATGCGATTTTGAGGTCTATCTTTTATGCTTGTGTATTTTGAACTCTTGAAAGATTACCGATTTTGTTCTTACTAACTTGTTTCTCTGTGGGCAAAGGAAATCGAGCAATATTTGGCTGCATTGTCAAAGGTCAAGAATTTAGCTGTATTTGGTTGCTTTATTCAACAGTTATTGCTTTAAGTAGCATAGGGGGTTTAATTCGTAGCCACTTCTTTGTTGACATAGGCATCGGTCTGTAAGTGCAAGAATATGGCCAAAACCTCAAATTATTCTCAATCAGCACTACAGAAGGCTCGTCAATCCCTGATAAAGAACAAGGTGATTCAGGCTATGGCCAACTTTGCTGTAGAGGAGTACAACTTGAAGAAATACAAGGGCTTATCACTGGTTGCTATTTATCAATTATCCTTGCACAATGTCCTATTGGGTTTCGAGTGCAAGTTGGTTCTTGAAACCGTGAATCGATCCAAAAGGGTACTTGTTGACTACAATGCGTCGGTCCGTTTGACTAGACTTCACCGAGTTGCCTTGCAGAAATTTAAACTGTGTAAGCTACCTTCTGGTTAACTTGGTAATGCCATATATGGTGCATGAAATATTGATGGGTTATAATGCATATTTATTGTCCCATTTGGTCTTGTGCCAATCAACGCAACCTTGTCTTTAAGCTCTGCTAAGGTTCTTTTTTGAGTTCATATAAAAAAAGCATTGAAAGAAAGGCTTCCTATCAAGCTTAGTACTGTCTTACTTGGTTCTTTTACAACCTATATGATGCTGGTTATCGCGATATGATACTTTTCCTGCATCCATTCCCTATTGCAGGTTCAAGCACGAGTTTTTTGAAGAGGAAGAGGGAGGCCGAGTTTGACTATGAGGTGTGCTTCTCTGTCTTGTATGTTGCTTCTAGTTCCTTTCATTGTCTTTAGATCCAGCATATGTAGTTTTGGCTGTCAGATATGTAATCGAAGTCCAGATTGTCTCTTTGCATTGTTGTTATCACTTATTGCCGCTTGCCTGAGCTGACGTTTGCCCCAGCCATGGTCTCCTGAACGAGATAGTTAGAACCCGCCTTCCTTCATCAACATTAGGTGACTGAAACTTCTAAGATCCTTAAGACCTGCAAACAATATACCCTTTTTCTGTATGAGATTACTATATACCTTTCTTTAGCTTAGGAGCCACTCTGTCGGACATGCCATGGGGTTGGGTGAAGGAATGTATTGGTTCTGAATGCTTTCCTGTCTTCATTCTGTAGTCACGTAGTTGGCCTGTGTTTACCGTGAAAATAAGTATGTTGGTTGCGTGTTTCTGGCTCTCTGTTTTTGAGCCACAGCAAATTTGCTTGTTCTCTTCCGGGTAGGTTGTAGTTCTTCAGGGCTTCATTCGCGCGGTTATTTTTAAGTCGGTGACTGCTGCACTTGAGAGAGAAATCGGTGAATCTGGCTTTTGTTTATATTCTCTGTGTTAGGTTGGTTTCAGCCTGCAGTCTCTCAACGGCTAAGTTGCACAGATTCGGACACCGCGTCCCACACAAACATTGACTGGCACCGGATACTGCATTTTCCACATTTCGGTCACTACAGGACACCACCAACATGATATTTCACTACAGGACCACCCACCACCACCACACACACACACAAAGAAAAAAAAAGAAAGAAAAAAAAAATTCACAAATCCCACCAAAATAACATCTAAATGGCTCAAGTGTTTTCAATTTTTATTATTTTTACTTTTTTTTGGGGTGGTGTTAGGCGTGTTGGTTGTGGTTGTTGGCACAGGAGGTTTTTGGTTTGTTGGTAGTAGTCGTTTATGCGCTTGCTTAATAAGGGTTGGATTTGATTCTAAGTTCAGCCTTCACAGTTTTCTTCCCATTATCAAGCAGTACTGAGGCTAGTTATCAGATGGTATCCTTTTCATTTTGAAGATGGTTTTTGCCAATGTTGGTACTTGGTAGTGGATGTAGCAGTGGGTGACGGCGGTGACAACTGGAGTTCGTGCTTGTGCATTAGTCTTTAGGGAGATTGAGAGGGTTCTTCTAGTTTGAATGCTGTGTTTATACCTTAGTGTTGGGTAGGGGTCTGATACAATTGGAGGATAGCTTTAGGGCATCCTTACTGCCTGCATTCACTTTGCTTACAGATTATTTACTCGTGTTTCTATGTGGGGCTTTGAATTGGGGCAACGAAGCTATGCAATGTTGCTTTCTGCTCTCAGCCCTCAAAGTCAAGTGGAGTAATTTTTCTTTGTGCCTTGCCCTTTTATTAATGAAGGTCTTGAACCCTTTGGTCACCCAAAAAAAGCAAAAAGAATTGCAGAAAAATGTTTCTAGAGACTGACTCTGCTTTATGTTGTAGATGGACATCTCTGAGCTGCGTGAACTGGCCGAAGTGGAATCATCATAAGTTGAATGCATGAGATATTTTGGTGTGCCGATCCAAGTTGCAATCCAATTTCTATGATGCTACCTTGTGCTTATGCAAAATTAAAGTGCTTTTATAGAGTGCTATCGTTATCTTTGCAAACAGTGTTATCCACCCGTTGAATGGGGTGTTTGTTTTAGCAAATGAGGCTAAGGAGTGCTTATGAGATATGTTAACCAGGTTTACAGCCAGTCACCCTCGAGTCATTGGGCGCATTCTGGGGTGGGGTGTTACATAAACTGCATAGGTTCACAAATTTATGAAAGTAGTACCAAAGAAACTTCTCTCGTAGACCTAATTTGACGAAGAAGAAAGTAGGCCCTAGATAGAGAAGGAACCTCAATAAATCATAAGATGTTTTGTTGTCTATATTGTTATTATTAGTATGCGTTAATCAACCTGTGCAAATGCACGGGATTAAACATGTGCCGTTCTTATAAGTATAAAATCTATGATAATTCACAAACTAGTAATACCTTAAACTTTGCGCAAACAATTTCTAAATAATTTGTTAAAATGCCGTGACTTACAATTCCTCAACGGAGAGGTGAAAACGAATCATCATAGGTTTTTCCCTCCAGTTCTCTTATTCTTTTCAGTTTTTTCAGTTTTGGTATGTACTAATGGTGTTGTATAATTTGATGCAAGAAACCAACTATGATACGTATAGATAGTATTAAGTACCATCAGTGATGATTTTCATCCGTATTTTTAACGTCACTTATTAAATGTCACGACCTATATCTAAGGATCGTATTATCACTATTTGAAGGGTTATAGCCATTTACTATAACCCCAATTATAGTTAGAATTTACTCAATTTATCCGTTTCTATTGACACATCAAGTAACTCCCACTCTCTCTAAGTTGATCTCAATTTGATGCAAAGAGATCAATTTTAACTAATTAAATACTATACCAACTTCTAAAAGCTTATGCTTTACGGATTTATTTCTTGATACGCCACCAATGCCTGACATTACTTATGTCTGTGCTGATGTAAGCACCTTGACTTTCTAGATATAGGAAGCGTCTTTGGCTACCGAGAAAATGTAAAGATGAAAAAGGACAACCTAAATGGTTATCAAAATCTTAACCCTAACAAACTTAAGAGTGATTACCCTTTACGTAGTGACTTCATTATCCTTTTCTTGGTAATATGGCATATAGTTATAAAGTTATTAACAGATAGAAAATGTAAAACCTCGCCGGGAACTTTCACTACAAGAAAACAGGGTTTTAATGACGGAAATTTCCGTCACTAAAAAGCAATTTCCGTCACTAAAAGTTTTAGTGACGGAAAATTCCGTCACACGATTCTGTCGCGTATACCCTCGTCACTAAAAAGGTAGTGACGGAATTAACGATTCCATCACTAAATTCAGTGACGGAATGGAGACATTTAGTGACGGAAAATTTCCGTCACTAAAGGTATTTTATATTTCGAATATCTTTTTTTAATTTCGTATAAAACAATTGGTGACGGAAAATTCCGTCATATGAAATATGTCACTAAAATAAATGGTGACGGAAAAATTCCGTCACTAAAGATATTTTATCAATGTTTTATGCTATTAGCAACAAATCATAATCGTCGCTAAAATTATAAAACAAAAGTATAGTTCCGCCTATTTTTTCAAATCCCATTTTTTTCTTCAAACCTGTATACAACAAATCCATCAACTCATCAAGCACACAAAATCCATTACTACATCAAGCACACAAAATCCATTACTATATAAATCTCCACAAAATCCATTAACACAATATCAATTATCATATCAACCTCCACAATTTCCATCAACACAAACTCCACAAAACCATTAACACAAACTCCACAAGTCCACAAACACATAAAATACCAAGTCCAACACAAATCCTAAACTATCATCCTTAAAAGAGCCTTCATTCTTATCATCAGCCAACACTTGCACAACTGCTTTTAATCCAGCAAAATGAATGACTGCTTCAAACCTGCAGCACAAACATGATACGAGTATAAGAATAAGTCTTACACCAAGAATTAGATCCTCTCCCCAACCATGACTCCCAACACATGCTGTTTCGGATTAAGAAGTAGGTGAAGTACAAAGTGATTAGCTTGGAAAAAGGTTGAAAGCTAACACCCTCAACAAGTAGTTGTACTGCTTAGAATCTTGATCACTCTAATTTGCACTACTTTTCTTTATTTCTTCTCTTTGCGCGAGTTAGTGAACCGATCGAGATAATCATGTGTAAATATTATATATGCTCATCTAATAATAAAAGGCCCTTGTTGTAATCTTGATTACAACTACAAATAATTGCATAAAAACTTAACAGCTAGAGAACTGGCGAATTTAGAGAGGAAAGAAAGACTTATATTGATTGTTCCATGTATATCCCCTTCCTTTCTTTTGTTTCTTCCTTATAAACCCTGCAAAACTTTGCCCCCAAAACAAGATCTCTTAAGAAAATAAAGTGGAAAATGAAAAAGAAACAGGAAATTAGAAACAGAAAACAAAATCGAAAGCACTTCGACAAATTTATCAGATTCAAGTTAGGAATATGGAGAAAATAATAATCCATGTAATCTAGTTAGGAATAACGTTAAAGCTTCAAAATTTCTAAAGAAGAAGTCTTAACATGATTGACACTAACTAGTCTGCAGATATACAAAATTTAAACAAAACAATATGAAGAGAATAAGAGAGGCAGGGACCTCTTTTTCTATATATCAAGAAAATCTAGACTCTTAAAGTACCCTAGCAAGAAACTGCTCACTGCATAAGGGCGCCCAATCTGGGATGTGGATACAATTATATAATAATGTAGCGAAGAATTGAAATACTTAATGAATGAAGAGCATTAGAAAGGTAAGATGAAGTTTCGACATGCACTAAACTTATTAGTGTTTATACCAATATAATTCATGTAGCTGCCATGGTACACTACAAGAACTCCAGCAATCCAATAGAATATTTGGCCCAAGATCAGTTACATGTACCTTACAAGCTACCAGCTTTCCCCAATGCAAGAGAACATTCAAATAGTTCTCTTGTGAATTGATGAGTCCATATAGTTCTTGATGATTGATAGAAATTCTATGAGCAAACAGAATCCAATAATAAGCAAAAAATGACGAAATCAAGCAAATTGTTCCAGTGAGAGAGAAGATAAGTACGATACCTCTGTCATGGCTGCGGATTGGATGCTGGAGGGAGGGGTCGGCAGTGAAAGATCGAGAGAGAGGCAGTGGATGCGGGGGGCGAAGGTGAAAGATCGGCCGGTGGTCCGGTGGAGTGGAGTGACCGGAGGACAGAGCCACGGAGGTCTTCTTCTTCAGAACAAACAAGATGCAGCAGAGGTGGCCGTCCGTCGCGTGTAGCGGTAGCGGCGGCCGGCGTCAGCAGAGGTGGCCGTCCGTCAACAGAGGTGGCCGTCCGTCGGCCGTAGATCTACTGATCTAGATCCCAACGAGCTGTCGCGACTCGCGTAAATCTCCTGAATCGCCGTTGCAGCTCGCCGTGCGCCGTGCGCCGCTCGCAGCTCGCCGTGCGCCGTGCGCCGCTCGCCGTTCGCCGTGCGCCGTGCGCCGCTCGCCGTTCGCCGCTCGCAGCTCGCCGTTCGCCGCTCGCAGCTCGCCGTTCGCGGCTCGAGCTCGCGGTCTCGTCGTGGCTTCGGGCTTACAGCTGGTTGTCCATCTCTGTGGCTTCCTTGGCCGGCGGTGACGGAATGGGGAGAAAGGGAGGGGGCCGGTGAGAATTTGGGGAGAAAGGAGGCGGCGGGAGGAGCTCAAAGAGATGGAGGGATAATGAAAAGAAAAGAAAAAGCCTAATTTTTACATTTGGGGATTTTTCCAAAACTAAAAAAAAAAACAAAAAATAATTAAAATTAGAATTATTAGTTTTAGGTGACGGAATTTTAGTGACGAAGCCAATTCCGTCACTAAAAGTCTTTTAGGTGACGGAATTTTAGTGACGGAGCCAAATTCCGCCACTAAAAATCTGTTTTCTTAACATTGGTTAGTTTATGTGACGGAATTTTAGTGACGGAGCAAATTCCGTCACTAAAAGCCTTTTAGGTGACGGAATTTTAGTGGCGGAGCCAAATTCCGTCACTAAAAACCTGTTTTCTTGTAGTGTTTCTTCATCTAGAACTCCTCTCCTAGGCAGCAAGCAAGGTGCCAAGGCCCCAACAACTGCCAAGCATCTTGTAAGACCAACCGCACTTGAGAAGAATCATCGTTTGCTCGATTCGATGATCATGTCCGATTCCATGCAAGTGGGTAAGATGGTAAACTATGTGATCGATATCCCAGTAGCCAGAGTATTTTAGTATTTTCATGGCCTCAAGTAAACGGATGGCCTTTACATGGTGTAGAGCAACCTTTAGCGGAATAGATGCATCTGAAGCGTGACCATATATCCCTATACTAGTTTATTTATTTCAAATTTGTTAAATATTCTTTAAAATGCGATTTTAAGCTCTTTTCTCTGCTCGTGTATTACAAGAAGGAACTTCTGACTCCAATCTCACTGAGATTCCTCACATCTTTTTTATGTAGCTTCTAGGCTTTTCCACATTCCAAAAAAGAGAGAGAATATAAAGATCTTAATCTTAACAAAAGTTATAGTGCACGTTACTAAATCAATTTTCATATTAACATTGAAGTAATTGGTTAAACTTAATCACCATTAACAAAGACATATTTCGGATCACATTACGCCTTAAAATATAAACCTTAGAAGTAACCAACCTTTCAAGCTCTTCATACATTCTTGAATGTAATCCCACGCGCAAGTTCACCCAAGTCAAACGATAGCACAAAAAGAAAATTATGTTAGCCAGGATCATAAATAACGATTACATGATATCGAATATAATATCTTGAAAAGATTTATGATTTACAACCATAGGATATGACATTAAACCTTGAAATGTGAAACTAAACAATTATTAGTAATGTATATATGTATGGTAAGGCTCTACAGTAATGTAAGCCATGAACGACTGACCGACCTTTTACAGTTATACCAAAACAAACTCCATCAATCAGCTAATGTTCAAACCATAAGAAATGTACTCCGAAGTAGTGTGTGGATATAGTGAAAACGTGTATTTATTATTGTGGAACTAGAACAAAAATGGCCAATCGACAGATTTCAGGAGCATACGTGTACTTGTAACAGAATAAAGAAGGAATATTCACGAAACCTAGGGGTTACCTTCTAGGTTTTCCAATATATGGCGATGAAAAGTAAGTATCCGCTCCCCGATGCGGGACTGACTATGCAATTACCACAACTCTGACTGCAAGTATCACGTCTACCACAATTATCTCACTACAATAAGTACCATGAAGCATTTCCGTGCCCCACCCCCTTATCTTGTTTATCTTCTCAGTTGAGGGTTAAAAATACACTCTAAAACTCATTAATGTTTTCATTTTTTTATTAATTTATACTCATTCTCAGCTTGGCACAACTTATTCTTCAATGAATTTCAATTCCCATTTAGAAATCCAATTCCAAAGAAGAGTTGCAAGCTCCGTGTAACATGTAAGACGTAGGAATTGGTGCAGAAGACTATAAACTCAAGGTCAAGCTTATGGAAACATAAGATTCTTGTAAAACACCATTTGGCCAAATTAAAAGTGAAACCAAATACAGATCCTTGTTAATTAATCAGGCAAATCGCAGTTAAGGTAAAACAAAATAACTGCAACCAAGTGGGATTGTTACTTTTAGAATCTCTTCTTCTATTTTTTTCATGGGGGTCGATACACCAACGTAAAATCTATTCTTTCTAGACCCAAATTTATCTGGGTATGTCAAACTAAATACAGTCAGGAAAGGAAGTCTGTAAGCGCAGGAATTAAGCAACATTAAAAAAACATTACTACCTAAGATGATTTGGGATTTAAAACTATGAAAAAATAGGTTTTTTCCTTGACTGCATACTAGCTGAGTGATATCTCAGAAAACTACCAATGAGGTTGTCCGTATTCTATTTACTTTGTAGCTACATAATTAAACCAAGAGCACCCACAAGCTTAAAACCCTTAAATATTCTTTTGTATGCTAACCCACGACATACATAGAATCTTGGTGACAGTATTTATGGGTGATATAAGTTTCAGTAATTTCACAACTACAGGCAATTGTAAATGAACAATGACGCCTTGGAGTAACTTAAGATTCATCAGAAAACCATTGCGTTTAACTTAGACTCTATCACGTACCATCCAATCGGGGGTAAATGCATATGCAAAACCTATGGCCTAAACACCACTTGACCACAAATACCATATCACAAACACTGTCTTGCTACAGTGACTAACATGCACCATGGACTACCTCCCACACGGCCACACTGAAATGTTTATACTTCTCGAGGGTAAAAGTTTGTTAAAACTCTTTTATGTTTCCACGATTTTTTATTCTCCAAATTACTTCTTGATATAGCTCAAATATAACTCCCACTAATTGGGGAATACCCGGCAATCCCAGTCAAACTGGGAGATCAATTATTATCTTATTAAGGATTGTGACGTGATCCTCGAGGATCCTAACGCGATCCTAGCACATCTGGCCCACAGCCCAATCCTACTAGGACTCTCCTCCTACAGCTATATAAAGGGGTCTACCCCTCCAGGTATCAGGGAACTACACACAGATACACATTGTGTCTTTCATGCTTTTTCAGAGTTATTATCTTGTAGCTGCGCTCTGACTTAAGCATCGGAGAGTTCTCCGCCGGGAACCCCACCCGGCGGTCACTCGTTTTCTGTCTTGCAGGTCATCGGTCCAGGCTCGGGTTCCGCAACGTACGCGGAGCATATTTTTAGCAGCAACAGATTGGCGCCATCCGTGGGACCCGCCAGCCTAGCCGTTTGATCTCAAGAAAATTTAACAATTTATCCCAAATTGCCGGCGACAACGTGTTGGAACCACTGACACAACCACCGCCGCCACCACAAATTTCCAGATTGAATTATCGTCACAGGTTTCATATTCAAGTTTCTGCCAAACAAAGAAAAGAGAACCATGGAGAAGCCATTCCACAGCACCGTCGCACCATGGGTCGAAACCTTACCGGCGGTGTCACGCATAATCAGGGCACCCACCACAGTGGGCCTCCCCTTCTTTGACGGCGCCACCTCGCCGCCGTTCTTTGGATCAACTCCACGGCAACCTACGACAATGGCACCACTGCCAAGCACCTTGACATCGCGCCATCGCCACCGATTTCGTAGAAGACTCGAGATGGCCGACGGAGAAACAGTCCCTCATCACCAACGGGATCGCGGGCACCATAAACCGCCGACCACCGCCGCTAAGCTGCCGGAGCAGCTGCACAATCAACAACCAAAAAGAAAAAAAGAATCGAAGAGACGACAAGGCCGTCACCGCCAAACGGAGCCAGCGCCGCCACACCGGCGCTATCGGCATCGCCACAACCTCCACGGCGCCAGCACGTCGCTCTTCACAACATATCGCCACAGTCGTGAAGCTATTGCAACAATAACCAACAAAGAAAAAAAGAATTTTTGAGAGGAAAAGGGCAACAGCGCCGCTGCTATATGGGTTAAAATCCTAGCAGTAGAGCCTCCGCCGCCGTCAATAGCGCCGCCCTATGGCCACCATCACGGCGAGTCCCCCAGGAATTCATGGCCGTCGCGCCATCGCAGCTTCGATCCAGATCTGTGTCACCATCGGCCGCAGGATCTGCCTCCCAGTGCTGGTGCCACCCAAGGCTCCAGTCAACGCCACCGAGAGGAGCACCACCACCATTGGTGGCCATCGCTGCCAGCCTAGACAAAGCTCGCCGTCATGGCCACCGGCAGCCTCGACGCCGATATGTCAGAACACCACCGGCGAGGCCCGTGTGCGGCTCCACCACGCCGACCTGACCGACGCCTCTTCCCTCCGTCGACATCGCGCCATCCACCGCAATCAGATGGAGAGGACGCCGCTTCGCCACCAGTTCCTCTGAAGTCGCGTTTTGACTATTGCACCTTCCAAGCTTCAGTGTCACCGCCGGTAAGAGCTGCCCTCCTCACCATGGCGCCGCCGCCTTCCGGTGGTCCGATCTGCCTCCAAGAGTGGCTGCCCTTTGGTCAAGTGGAAAAAGAGTCAGATTCATTAAGGTGGAATCTTTCCTTTTTAAAAGAATTATGCACTCACCCCTTAATTATGCATATTACTATTTTAGACCCACATGGGCTTAAACTACGCCCACAAGCATTAAACGGTGACGTATAAACCGCTTCATAAAGCGAGGAACAAATTCACAGCACCCTGCAACTGGAAGTCATGCCTAGGGTTTCTGCTACACCACATTGTCGACTCGACATTTCTTATTATCTTGTGATCTATTCGGTCATACAGTGACCAACTATGAACGGTCAAACGTTCACACCAGCGCATGTTACCAACGCATCTGGTCTTCTTGCGATTGGGCCCTACATATAAGCCGAAAATATGTCCTTATATATCTACGCCTTCTCAAAGGTGGGGAGTTTCATATCTCATGATGTCAGTAATATTACGAGCCTAATGCCCTGTGCCTTCTCAGACAGGGGGGCTTCATAGTAGCAGCCATATTACCGGCTTAATGCCCCGCGCCTTCTTATTCAGCGCCGCAACCACAAGTACTCGTTGCTTCGATCGAAACCCTCGAGGGTATTTTTATGAGCTTCGCGCTTCATCTGCCCCCGAGGGCGCGTACGACGAGAGCTCTTAAGTTCCGTCAAACCCCGAGGGTATTTGCATGAGCTCCGCGCTCCATCCGCCCCTGAGGGCACGTACGACGAGAACTCTTAAGTTCCGTCAAACACTCGAGGGTATCTGCATGAGCTCCGAGCTCCATCCACCCCTGAGGGCGCGTACGACGAGAACTCTTAAGTTCCGTCAAACCCCCGAGGGTATATTCATGAGCTCCGAGCTCCATCCGCCCCCGAGGGCGCGTACGACGAGAACTCTTAAGTTCCGTCAAACCAGCGAGGGTATCTGCATGAGCTCCGAGCTCCATCCGCCCCCGAGGGCGCGTACGACGAGAGCTCTTAAGTTCCGTCAAACCCCCGAGGGTATTTGCATTAGCTCCGAGCTCCATCCACCCCCAAGGGCGCGTACGACGAGAACTCTTAAGTTCCGTCAAACCCCCGAGGGTATATTCATGAGCTCCGAGCTCCATCCGCCCTCGAGGGCGCGTACGACGAGAACTCTTAAGTTCCGTCAAACCCTCAAGGGTATTTGCATGAGCTCCGAGCTCCATCCGACTCCGAGGGCGCGTATGATGAGAACTCTTAAGTTCCGTCAAACCCTTGAGGGTATATTCATGAGCTTTGCGCTCCATCCGCCCTCGAGGGCCCGTATGATGAAAACTCTTAAGTTCCGTCAAACCCTCGAGGGTATATTCATGAGCTTTGCGCTCCATCCGCCCTCGAGGGCCTGTATGATGAGAACTCTTAAGTTCCGTCAAACCCTCGAGGGTATATTCATGAGCTTTGCGCTCCATCCGCCCTACAGGGCCCGTATGATGAGAACTCTAAGTTCCGTCAAACCCTCAAGGGTATATTCATGAGCTTTGCGCTCCATCCACCTTCGAGGGCCCGTATGATGAGAACTCTTCTAAGTTCCGTCAAACCCTCGAGGGCGGATGGAGCGCAAAGACTTAATAGACTACCTCTTAAGACTTAATTTTGACAATATTCTCTAATACAAAAATTAAAACCATAGATCCAAAAAATATAAATAACATTTCAGATTCATAGGATCATATTTATCTTATTTTACTCTATATCTACCATAATCGATGCAGATTTGAAGCGAGTGTAACGTGTCAGACTTGAAAAGTTGTTACATATAACAATGAACTTGTGATAAAGCTTATGGAAAAATAAGATTCCTTTCAAAGTATGTCTACCAAATAAAAAGTGAAGCCAAATATAGATTATAGATTCAAAGCAAAAAATCTATATATAATTTATAATAAGTGAAGCAAAATAACTTCTTTGCGTGACACGTTATGGTATTATGATAGCTTTTTTACTTGGCTCGTCATCAAATCATGTTTTCAAAGTAAAATTAAATTATAAGCATTATAAGTGTCTCTAAAGGTCTTAAATATTATCTTGAATGAGATCCTTAATTATTTCTTAATAGGTTAATTCCTATATCAGTAAGCTTTATATAATTGAAAAACTAAATCTAGACATTTTGAAACTCTAACTAAGTATGAACTAACTTATCAAGACTTAATTCTAACTATTGTATCATCAAAATCACTCTTTAATATGAATATAAAATTCATATATCGAAAAAAAGAAAATAACATATTAGATTTAGAAGAGAAAAAAGATGATGTTACAATTAAGATTGTAACAATTGATTCATACTTATTGTACTTTAGTATATGCTTACTATAATTGATGTAAAGATTTATCAACATAATATATAGCTTTTATAATCTTTTTGTAAAATAAAAAAATTGACTTTATTTTTTGAGTGGGACCAAACGACCAACAAGTGACTGTGTGATTATTATTAATTAAAATTAAAACAATGATAAATCTTATTCGTAAATATGACAGTTGAAAAAGATTTAAGCTATATACTAAACAAGTTAGTGTATCCAAAGGCATGCAAACATTATTTTGGATGTAATCCCTATTTTTGAATTTATTAAATTTTGCAGAAACTATATGAGGGCTATATTAGGAAGCTTTGTATAATCTGAAAACTAATTCTAAAACTCTAAATATGCTAATTATTTAGAATTTGATTTTGACTATCGTGTTCTTAAAATTGAATCTCTCATACGAAGATTAAAAATCATGTATCTAGAAAACAAAAATAATATATGAGATTTAGAAGAAAATAATTATGTTATAGTTAATTTAAGTTCATTGTAATTTAATAAATGTATATGCATTTACACATAACATACTTATTGCAAAAAAATTACCTACACAATATATAAAATCGGTAATCAAATTATTGGGTAATTCTTTGCTTTGACAAGACCGCACGATCAACAAACGGGCTATATAAAAATATACAGTATGACATTTTGAAAAGAAATCACATATGTATAAAAAATAAAAAAGTGTAGTTAAATCAAATAATTCTTAATTACAATATTTGAGAACATTTGAACCTTTAACATGCAAAAAATATGATATGTCATCGCATTACGTTTCCAATGTGAAATAACATTATAACATTATAAGTGTCTATATAGGTCTCAAATATTGTCTTGGATGGGGTCATTATTTCTTGATAAGTTAATTTTCTGATCAGTAAGCCTTATATAATTAAAAATAATAATTCTAAACATTCTGAAACTCTAACTAATTTGTGAACTAAGTTATTAGGACTTGATTTTAACTACTCTATTTTTAAAACCACTATCTAATACGAATACAAAAATTTCATATTCATACAATATATAAGGGAATACTCCTTTTCATGTTACATAACTATATATCTAAAATTTTGACATGTGGCAGTCTAAGAAAATTTCTAAAAAGTGACACAAAATAACTAGCTATATACTTAAAATAAAATCTAAAGGTCAAGCTTGATATTATAAATATATAATATTGTTAACTTTATTTTTGCACACGCATCGCATGTGCCACAGTGACTAGTAGCTAAAAAAATGAAAATAAAATATTAAATTTAGAAGAGGAAAAGAAAAATGATGTTACAATTGGGATTGAAACAGTAAAAACAATGTAACAATTGATTCATATATGTTGATATATATGTTTACCGTAATCGATGTAATCAATATAATGTATAGCTTTCAGAATTCTTGTGGTAATATAAAAAAATTGACTGTATTTTCTGGATGGGACCACATGGCCAAAAAAAGACTGTATAATTAAAATTATAATAATGATAAAGCTTAATCATAAATCTGATAGTTAAAAAGGATTAAAAGCTATATACTAAATATGTTCGTGCATCTAAAAGTATGCAATATTACTTTGGATTTGATCCCTATTTTTAAGTTTCTTTAATTTTGTAAGAACTATACAAGGGCAATGTTAGGAAGCCTTCATAATTTGAAAATTCTAAAATTCTAAATATACTAATTCATTAGAATTTAATTTTGACTATTGAGTCCTTAAAGCTAACACTCTCATAATTGTTGCAAAAAATTATCTATATAATAAATTAAGATCAATAATCAAATGATCGGATAATTTTTTGCTTTGATAAGACAACACTATCAACAAAGTGCCTATATCACATATATGAGATTTTAAAATAAATCACATATGTATTAGAAAAAAAGGTACTATTAAATTAAATAATTCTTAATTACTATATTTGAGAATATTAAAAACCTTTAAGATGTAAAAATATATTCATGTAATTCTATATAAGTAGCGATTAACCAGTGGTTTTTCATAGATCCCTTATGATGAATAAAAAGATTTTTTTACTTATACTTAATTAAATTTTCATAAAAAAATAAGACTAATTGGTAAATCTTTGACAAGTTATAGGTAGTAAAAGTTAATTATGATTATAATGGAATTTGTTACAACTATGAGTGATGATTATTATTTAAATTCAATAGCAAGTAGTTGATTAACGCTCACCCTATAATATTAGCCTAGTATAATGATATTTGTTATCTCTTACGAGCTCATAATAGTTATAGGTATAACCTGTCATATTTTCATATATAAAGGTTATATTATATTGTGATAAAACAAGTATAATTCATGAGGTAATATCATTAGTTGCATTTAGTAGATATAAAAACTATAATTTGGCGAGAAAAGTATTTTTCAAAACTCCAAATTAAGGACATGTTATCTTTATCAATTTAATTTACTCATTACTAGCATCTTACAAAAATTAAAGACACACACACACACACACATGAAAATATTAGATATTATGTAGTCGTTCTGTCAAATTTATTTTTTGTAAAGAATAATAACTTATTTGAAAGTTATAAGGTATAAACAAAAGTCATGTTAAAGTGAAAATGTGACTTTATTCCTTTCAGCTTTCGACTTAACCGTTATAATAACCTCAAGAACATATGTAACACCATAAAAACCCTTGAATTTAAAGAATTAAATTCAGATATAACATTTTTAATTCACAAGGGACACGTGATAGTGCTACCCAATTTAAATTACAAGTACAATCGTAATCGCTATTTAACTTTACATGGCACCAACATGATTATTCTACTACTCTAAGTGCGACGCCAATATTTATTTGGAATACTACCTGAAAACTTAAAACAAAATCTTAAAGAAGGCAAGTATCTAGCGGCTCCACTGTGTCGCTATCTATTTTTTGTCTCTCAGCTTACGACATAAAAAAATTACAGGTAAACCCTCGTGTATATGCAAAATATCTCATAATAATTACGTGCAGCCTAATCAAACAAACAATGGTATTTTATAATCGAAAGTTACGAGTAATGCAAGTGAATTCATTTTTTGATATATTACTTAAGTTAGTCGTGATTAATTTAGATACTAAGGTTATTCTTTATAGCCGAATAAGATATTTTATTATAACGTGAATGTCTTTTTTGTCTCATGATATGTGGTATGCATTGATACACTTTTTAGAACCTCATTGTATACTGTAGTTCATAAACCGACTCGAGCTTGGCTGTGATTGCTGGGCTAATCATAATTAACTGTTTAACCAATTAGGAAAGTAAAACGATGAAGCTAGGACCAAGTATAGTAGTTACCTTCACAAATTAGTGCCAGTTTATTCTTGCTTGTCCCAAACCTATCTGGTAGTTATTTACTCCCACCCTCACCCCCACTGTCGCACCTTCATGCCACAGCCCCCCCAGTGCCATAGCTAGGAATGTTTCCGTCGGTGCAACAACCACGCACACCCCGCCGCTATAGCTCTGCGGCTGCCACAGCCCCGCATGGCTTTGCCCTGCCAATCTCCACTATTGCCGGCCACCGCACCTCCATGCCACCCCCGCTGCCACAGCCCTTCTGGCGCTACAGCCCTTCCAACACCACAACCTCGTGCACCTCGACCTTGTCGATGTCCACTGCCACCGTATCTGCACTACTGCAGGCCCTTTCTCCAGCTGCTATTTGGCTTTGGGTACATGATTTTGATAATTAAATTGCAGTCAATTTTTTTCAATTTTACACAAATCAACCCTACAGTCAAACTATATTAAGTAATGCTTCTTCAGAACGATCCAGAATTGAGCTTTCTTTCATCCAACTAGGAAAGGGAGTTTATCATTCCTCTTGTGATTTATATTTCTTAAATTGGTACTCAAAATTGTTGTTACTCTTATTGGAGGATATTGGGAGATCTTTTAATATCATTGACTTATCTTCATAGGCAATTATAGGAATAGTTCCTTAAGTTAGTTGATATTGTCTGATCATAATTGGTTGTAATAATGTGATACTAGGATCTAGACTGACATAATTAGTAGCTTCATACCAGGATCTAGATTAACATGTAAGTAATATATAAATGAGTCTTCATCATAAGTAAAATTCATCCATTTGGAGATATTCCAGTCTTCATGGTATCAAGAGTAGGTTACGAATCCTAATTTTTTTTCTTTTCAAACATGGCTGGAAACGACAAGAGTACTGGGGATTTGGTAGCGAGTGCCAATGCTCATCAAAGCAAGGCAGTCAACACCATCTCTCCATGTACTTCATCCTTCTGATCATCCTTGCCTGATTTTTGACGCACCCTCTCAGTGAAAGTGGATATAACTACTTCACGTGGAGGCGTAGTTTGTTAATGCCCTCCATTCCAAAAAACAAGGCAAGTTTTGTGGATGAAACGACTGCAAAATCGGAGATCGATTCTCCAGATTTGTAGTCATGAATTCAATGCAATGCAGTTCTCTCATGGGTTACAAACGCGCTTGCTAAAGAACTTCAAGGCAGCACTGCCCATGTCGAAACTACAAGAGGTATATGGAAAGATTTAGAAGAGAGATTTATCCAAGGAATAGCACTGAGAGTCTACGAATTGAAGCACGCCATAGCCCTTTTGTAGCAAGAGAAATCCTTGATCTTATCTTATTACGGTAAATTTAAAACCTTTTGGGGTGAGTTACAAGGTCTCAATCCAAGATCTACCCAAACTAAGAAAATAAAAAGACTCTTCAAATGAGTTTTCCATTTAAAATGAAATGTGATCACGAAAAAAGGAAAATAATTCTAGATTATTAAACTAGATTAGAAAAGAGTAAAATATACCTCGTGAGTCTGCCTGCTTAGAAGACTCGGGAACGCTTTGCGAAGAATCCACAATGCAAGAGACTTAAAACTTTTTTAAAATGAATTATGAATTGCTAGTTTCTCTTAAGAGATGATACATCACTTCTAGGAGAATGGTATCCTTGGGAGAAAAAGCCGTTCGCTCAAAATGTAGGCCAAGGGCCCAATTTATGGGATGCCAAAAATGATAAAGATAGCCACAACAATCTGTGATCTAGAGATAAGATAGAATATTTGATAAAAATTGCAGATTAACAAAAGTCAACTAGCCGGCCAGTTTGTTGAAAATTGTCCAGTTCATCCCATAATTTTATATTATTCTTTTGAATTTCAAGACATTATCTGACCCTAATTCGATAATTATCTCTGATTTTCTAAATGCGATGTACCAGGTTCAACAATTATCTTCATTTTTCATATAAATCAAGAATTCAATCTCTTGCATCAAGGACAAATCACCAACAATTTCTAAAATCTTCTAGACAAATCACAATCTAAATACTTGGGCTAGACTGGATTGAGCCCAATTATTGACTAGAATGAGTTAGACAACTAGACTAAACTCCTGGACTGGACTAATGGACAACTGGACTAATTAATTAAATTATATTACCACACCAAACTCCTAATAATAAACTTTGATTAATAATAAATCGTAATATTTATTTAATTAATAATGACTACAACAATGAGGTGTCTATAGACGTGATTAATAAATCATGGGATTCTGAAATGAGGGAATTTAGAAGTACACGATCTTTCAAAATTCCACATCCAAATCCAAACACACTCTTAAAATCTTTCTTTTTTTTTTTGTTTTGGAATAATAGCGATATTATTGATTGAAAATGTTACAATCCTTTAGGATGGAAGGCATTACAACTGGTGGTACATCTCCCATCCAAACTAGAGCCTCGGTTAAAGAATAAGCAAACTTAGCTAATCCATGAGCGGCTTCATTCCCTGACCTTTTGATGTGTTGAAAAGTACACGAGTCGAAGCAGTGGGCAATCCGTTTCACATCATCAATTATTCCTCCTATTGCGGACAAGTTTTCCTCTGATGAATTTAGAGCATTAATGATCAATTTTGCATCCCCCTCCATTTGGACGAAATTGAATCCACAGTCATATCCAAACCATGCTGCCTCTCCTGCTGCTATAGCTTCAGCATGTTCGGGATCCGTTACTCCGTAGATCTTTTTGGATAATGCAGCTAAGACGCTCCCTTTCGAATCTCGCACAATGATACCACAGCCCATATTTCTTTCCTTCCCGAAAATTGCAGCATCAAAATTTATCTTAACCCAATTACCACAAGGGGGAGACCAGACTACCTTGTTTGTTTTTGGAGGAGGGTTGGTGCGAATGTTTTCCTGCGCGTTACGGAAGTAATCCATGTAATGGGAAGCTTCACTATATAGCTCAAGTGCATCCATTTGAGCACCATGGAAAATAGTCATATTTCTATTCTTCCATAGGAACCAACACACTACCACAAAAAGTTCCATCTCATGTATCTTTATTCGAGAGTTTACCTCTTGCCACCACGAAAGAACATTATTTGAGCAATAGGTATCCTCGAACATTGCCTGTGTAAGAAGTCCCCAGACTTGCCTTGCTAAAGAACAGTTTCTTAGAATATGGTAAGAGGTTTCCCCTTGAATCCCACAAACAGGACATGTTGTGTCTTGACCTACCTTTCTTTTAACAAGGTTGTCTTGTGTTGGAAGAATGTTCGAACATGCACGACATCCGAATATCTTGATCTTATTCGGAATATTTAGCTGCCATAGAAACTTCCAAGACGTAGATGCTTTTTCACTTGATTCTGTAGGTGATGCTCCATGCTTAAGTGTCAACTTGCGATCCATGATTAGGCGGTATGCACTTCGCACTGAAAAGTAGCCATTCTTTCCAAAATGCCAAATTTGTTTATCCTTATTTAGTAAGAGCCAATGGGGAGATTCTGTATCAATTGAGCTTCTTGTGGCCAGAAAATTCTATCTATAAGACCTTTTTTCCACCGCTTGCTTTGGTGATCTATGAGGACTGCCACCTTTGTATCCTTAGGCAACGTGTTCACCGGTGTTTGGATCATGAAAGTATAGAGACGAGGGAGCCATTTCTCGTTCCAAATCTGGATTTGCGCGCCATTTCCGACTCTCCATCTAATACATGCTTCCAATACCTTTTTTTATGAGAAAATACTTCTCCAAGTGAAAGAAGGCCTGTTACCAAGTTGCGCTTTTAGGAAATCACCCTCCGGGAAATACTTTGCACTTAGCACTCTGAAGAGGAGTGAGTTTTTGTTATTTATTAACCTCCACCCTTGTTTTGCCAACATAGCCATGTTAAAGCCCCGTAAGCATCTGAAGCCCATACCACCTTGTTCCTTTGGTAGACACATTTTGTCCCAACTCAACCAATGCATTTTCTTTTTTCCCCCTTCCATGCCCCACCAAAAGTTACTCATCAAACTTTCTAGATCTTTGCATAAATAATCAGGGAGCTTGAAACATCCCATAGCATATGTTGGTGTTGCTTGCACAACCGCTTTGATGAGTACCTCTTTACCGGCTTTCGATAGGAATTTTTCTGACCACCCTTGCACCTTATTCCAGACTCTCTCACGTAGAGAATCAAAGACTTCGCGTTTTGACGATCCTACCACTGACGGCAATCCCAGGTACTTATCATGTTTTTCGGCAACTTCAATTCCCATGAGTTCTCCCAGATCTAGCTTGACATGTGCACTTGTGTTTCTACTAAACACCAATCGTGACTTCTGAAGGTTAATTTGCTGCCCTGATGCCGCTTCATACATCTTTAGTATCCGCATGATCTCCGAGGCTTCTTCTCTTGTTGCTCCGAAAAAAATCAAACTATCATCCGCAAAGAAAAGATGCGAAATCCGGGGACTATTGTTGCTGATTGCTACTCCATGGATGATGTTACGTGCTTCTGCATTTTTAATTAGAGCTGAAAAAGCTTCTGCACAAATCAAGAACAAGTAAGGCGAAAGAGGTCCCCTTGATGGAGACCTCTTTGAGGATGGAAAAAACCTAATTGTTCTTGATTAAACAGAATGGAGAAAGATACTGAAGAAACACATTTCATTACAAGAGCAATCCAAGCCTTGTCATAACCTAATTTTTCCAGCATTTTCTCTAAAAACACCCACTCAACCCTATCATATGCCTTACTCATATCCAGTTTTAAGGCCGCCGCACCGATTTTTCCAGTCTTGTGTTTCAAAAAATGATTTAACTCATAAGCCACAAGAACATTATCTGTTATGAGCCTACCAGGGACAAAAGCGCTTTGACACTCAGAAATACATTCAGGCAGGGAAATCTTGAACCGGTTTGCAAGGGTTTTGGATGCTATTTTGTAAATAACATTACAAAGGCTGATTGGGCGGAATTGCGCAATATTTTCGGGGTTTTGACATTTAGGAATCAGGACAATGTGAGTGTCATTTAATTTTTGAGGAAACTGACCTGCGTTTAGAAAATTCAGAATTACTGCTAACACATCATCCCCGACTATATTCCAGAATTTTTGGAAGAACAGTGCGGGCATGCCGTCAGGACCAGGAGATTTAGTAGGAAACATAGAGAATAAAGCATTATAAACTTCTGAACCTGAAAAAGGACGGAGGAGTGTTCTGTTCATTTCCTCAGATATTCTCCTTGGGACTGTGTTAAGGACTTCTTGCAGTGCTTGTTCTGAAGGATTAGCCGTTGTGAAAAGGTCCTCGAAGTACGACACTATTGCATGTTCCCTTTCTTGGCCATCTTGACACCATTCTCCATTAGCTCCTCGGATGTTCGTTATATTACTTCGCTTTTTTCTTGCACTGGCTTTGTTGTGGAAGAAACGCGTGTTTCTATCTCCTTCGCTTGCCCAGTTCTCATGGCTTCTTTGTTTCCAAAAATCCTCTTCCATATTTCGCAACTCGTCCAATTCCATTATAAGCTCTCTTTCACACTGCTTTGATTCCTCCGTTATTGGGTTCATCTTAATGGTTGCAATTTTGTCAAGCGTTGCCCGAATTCTTGCTTGCACGTTACCAATGGTGGTTATGTTCCATCTAAGCAATCCCACCCGACAGTCTTTGATTTTTGAAACTATTTTCTTGAAAGAACATCCCTCCTCTATTTTTTCCCACGCCGATTTTATGATTTCAGTGCATTGCTCTTTCCGAATCCACATCGATTCAAATCGAAATTTCTTCTTCGCTTTCTGGCTTGCCTTTAAACAATCATCCTTTAAGTATAGAAGGATTGGACTATGATCTGATGCAATGGTATTCAAATGTCTTACCTTTGCATTCGGGAAAGCATTCATCCATTCTGCTGTAGCACAAAATCTGTCTAGTCGTTCGCGCACTGTCGCTGGTTGTGTATGGTTATTACACCATGTAAACTTGAACCCAGAATATTCGAGATCAGCTAAACCGCAATCGTCCAAAGCTTCACGAAAGTTTCTCATTTGCCAGTTCGCTTTTGGTGTTCTGCCCTCTTTTTCATCCTGACGTAGTATTTCATTAAAATCTCCTCCGCACAGCCATGGGAGACAGTCTCTGCCTTTCAATTTTCTGAGTAAATTCCAAGACTCCATTCTTTTTGCTACTTGCGGATGCCCGTAAAAACCTGTGAACCTCCATTTGGGAGTATTATGATCCGTCCCGATTGTAGCGTCAATATGGTGATGAGAAAAACTCTGTATGGCCACATTCACCTCTTTTTTCCACAACAAAGCTAGACCTCCCGACATACCATTGGGGTTCACATACAGACCATGCATTCCCCATTTATTCTTCAAATACTCTACCTTCCTACTCCTACACCTTGTTTCTGAAAGGAAAACAAGATGGGGATCTTCCTTATTCAGACTACCTTCTAATTCTCGAATTGTTCGTGGGTTCCCAAGCCCACAACAATTCCAGCTCAAGCAACTCATAGTGATCGGCGGGACTGGTGCCCAGTCACCGCCGATTGCATTGTCTAATCTTCCCGGTTAATTTCTCTTCTTTTTGCTGGATTTTCAGCTTCCATTGTTTCTGATAGATCCATTGCTTCCTTTCTTTTATTTGTTTGTATTGGCTGCTCTTGCTTCGTTACCAGTTGGGTTGGTTGACGGGCAAGCTTCTTCCATTTGCCATGACTTTTTTGAGCTGCTTGTGACAAAATGGTGGATGGTTTTGAAGGGGTATTCTTGGACGCAGGAATTGGGTTTGGTACAGGAGTGGGGGTATCAGTTGAGGTGGGATTCAGGTGAGGAAGATTAGGATTCTGGGTTTCACTTTGGTCCATAAAGGTTGGGTAAAAGGGCGTGTGGTCTTCATTCTGTTGGATTGAAAGGAGTTCAGGGTTGGGACTAATCAGCTTGGTAGAGATTTTGGGCGGAGACATTGGCTTGGCTTGAGGGCTTGGAGTCTGCAATTTGTTGGGGTGTTCATAATTTGGATTATGACCTGTGGAGGGTGTTGAATTGCTGGGCCCAAGCTTACTTGAATCCTGAGGTTTCTGAGTTGGAGTATATACGGTGGATTTGGTAGCAAGGCTGGGTTGGGACATGATTAAAGGTTCTGGATTGTCCTGTAACTGGGTGTCAAATGTTACTATTTTGGGACCTCCCTTTTCTACCGCCAATACATACGGGGCTGAATCTGAGATTGATAATGCCCGAGAATCACTCGGTTGATCAATCTTTGAAATTTCAGATGCTTCGGCAAAATTAGTGGCGTTACACATTGGCAAGTCCCAGGAATCACTCTGTTGATCACCTTTTGAAATTTCAGATACTTCGGCAATTTCCATGGCGTTACGTACCGATAATTCTTGATTCGCTCCTTGAATCACTCCGTGATTTTCCTTTCCATTTTTGTCCATCCTTTGGTCCGCTGTTGTCCATTTTCCGGTACCCGTTTTGTCGCCGGCGGCAATTGTTCGATCATGCGCTTCCGATGATTCTGATCTTTTCAGAAATGGCTTTCTCTCTGGTTCCGCTTTTAGCCATACCTCGTACGAAAACTTCTTTTGACGCTCTTGATTCTGATGGTACCGAGCATCGCAATCATTCTCTGTATGCCCCAGGCATCCACAATGGAAGCAGAAATTTGGGAGACGTTCATACTTGATTCCCACCAGAAGTTGATCTGTGCCATTTCCATTCACCAATACTCCTCGCATCAGTGGTTTCCGGGTATCTATAAGAGTCCTAATCCTTAAGGATTTGCCCCATCCAGTTTCATATTCATTGAGATCCACTCTCAAAAAACGTCCCACTTTTTTACTAATAAGTTCTCCAGTATCTCTATCCATGCGATTGAAGGGCAGGTTGATTACGTGAATCCAAAACGGACACCAGTGAAGATCGATCTTGGATGGTTGAATGTCGCCTTCGTACTCCTTGATGATAATGAGACTCTTTTCAAAAGCCCATGGACATCCTTCTAATACTCTTGTCTTATCTCCATGATTTTGGAACTGAATGAGAAAAAGATTATCACCAACTTGTTTGATTTCCACGTTTCTGTTCCGGTCTTGCCCCATTCTCCAAACATTTTTCATCGTACTCCGAAAAGCTTCAAAGTTGTATGATTTGTTTGTGAGTATTTTGCCTATTAGGCAGAATTCACCCTTTTGAATTACCGTTTTTTATGCCGGTTTTCGAAATTCAAGTCCCTCTTTCTCTGCTTCTGTCAACGTAAAATTCTGCCATAGATCCACCAACTCTGACTCCATATCTATTGGCTAATCCTTCAGTTCAAGTACCTGCAAAAACAACACAGCCCAAGAAGAAATTGGGGAAAAACAGAGCACCCGAGCAGAAAAAGGGATTTACTATGAGAAGGAAGAAGGAATTTGGGTTGAAGAGGAAAACAGAGGATAGAGGAAAGCCCTAAAGAATTAGGGGAGAACAAGCGGACTGACCGCTATAGTGCTCTCATCGCCTGAGAAGGTGAGAGAGATCTATCAAATACAACTTCTCCGTGCTTCCCTCACTACAAGAAATGTTACATTTCAAGATTGTCATGGCCGGTTTGTCCGTGCTTCCCTCACTACAAGAAATGTTACATTTCAAGATTGTCATTAATAAATGTAACATTTCTTATAGTGAGGGAAGGGTGGAACATTTCCCTCACCACTGCTGCTGATGTGTGAGTTGTTGGTGAAGAGGGATTTAAGGTGGAAATCCAGCTTAATGTGCAAAAGGGGGGAGCAGAAGGGGTCGAAAGAATGTGCAGGAGGAGCTCATGGGTGTGATAATGCACTTTTCTCCATGAGGACTATTGGTTGTCTTCAGGATTAGGTTTAAGACTTTAGATCGTTGAGAGAGAGGTGGTTTCACTTTACATCAGACGTGGGCAGGCTTCACATATTGGAGTTTGGACTTTTGATTAGCTCTTTAATTAGTTTAAAATATATATGTATTTAGTGTAATAAGGTTTTTTTTTTTTTTGAGATGAAGTAGAATAGCATAAATAATAAAGAGTTCGTCACCGTACGGTGAAATACAAGAAGGAAAGCTATGACTCACAGAGCTTCCGTCAACAAATATACAAGAGAGGACGAACAAAGCAAAATAATTACACAAAAACCAAAACACCCTCACGACACCAAGGAATTAAAGATCATGTTGCGTGTAATAAGGTTTTAATTTGGTTTGGTTTAATGCCAATTATATGTGGGCTATTGATTTAGTACATTAGACTTTAGATATGAGATACAATTATCTAAAAGTAAGGAGTTGGGTTTCTGACTTTTAAAGACGAACGACTTAAGTTTACAATTTTCATATTTTTGAGTTATAAGTATTTGCTAACATTTAAAAAAAAACAAACAGTTACGGTAATCGATTCCCTTTATATAACGTATGATACTATTGATTTTGTTATAATGCTATCGCGACCGTTTGCAAATCCTCGTTCCGCGGTTTAAAACCATACTTGGAGATTAACTTAAAGTTCGTATGAAACCTAACTTGCAAATAAGATAATTACACTTCCTGAAATTAACTAAATTTGACCGCAACAACACTGTCATAAAACAATGAAATGGTAAATTTTTTTTTTTTTCTTTTGCTTTATCATAAACCATACAATACAATATTCTCATTGCACGTATTGGATTTAATACCACGTAAAAAGTAACAGAATTGCACACGCATCATTGCAGAATCGCACACGCATCACCACGTGTGCAATGTAGTTCGTAGATATACACACACAAATGTATATATAGACATGCGTGTCCTCCCGAATCAGAATGAGTGTAGAGATTATGAAGAGTCACCGCCTCACAATTTTCCGATCCCAAGTCTGACCGACGGTTATCAAAATCTGCATCGTCGCCGGCAACAGGTACAGGAGAATCTGCCTCGATTTCGTTTATGGTTGATAACCGGTCCCAATCATCAAAACTGATCTCGTTAGGGTTAGTCACCAGATTCGATTTAAGAAATAAATCACAAAGTTGGTTTATTCGTTATGCATATGATAATAGTCGATCCATATTGTTCCAAGCTTATCGATTGATGCCATTTGTAGTTACTCAATTCTCAGGCTCTACTATATATATATTGCTGTTTTACACTTTGAGTTTTGTGGTTTGTTATTTTTATATGTCTGTGTGCGAGCGTGTCTCATCTGTGCGAACAGCTAATCCTGGCATCAGGCTCCTCCGAATGGACTTAAGAAACGAAGCCGTGGCCTTGGGAAAGGGGTTACCGAAGGAAACGGAGGATAAGATGCAGCAAGGGGGCTCGAGGAAAGGATCCGAGTTTGATGTTTCTGTAGCTCCGTCGTCGTTCGAAGTTATGTTGGCTTTAAGCCATGGAGTAGCTGTCCTGGCCAACATCTTGTCTAGCATCTCTGGAGATCCTAAGGCTTTGATACCTCGAAAGAAATTTGACGAGGCTCTTTCAGCGTTAAGCCGCCAACGCTTTGACACCTAGCAAGGGAAAGGAGACAAACCCATCCATCCCTTTCCCCGAGGAAGAGAAAAGCCCCAGAGAAAAACGTGGTAAACGACCAAAAATTTACGCTGCTGTGTGCTTCTTATTAACTTGCGTAATCAATTTGTTGAAATGTAACTGTTGAACTATTTCTCTCTTTCTTTGCCTAGTTGGTTCTCCTTCTGCGGCAGTAGTTGAATCTGGATTAGATGTATACGTGTCTGAGGTAGTTCTTTTCTTTAAAAGTTTTCTAGCATTCCGAAAGCAAATAATGTTTTGAGTGTTCTTGCCTGCATGCTAATAATGGTACACTGGATCTCGTCTTGATAATGCATTGTGCAAGAAAGTTTTCCATTTTGTTTCCGTAGTAACTGACTAAGTTAGAATGTTTTGTGTTTTACACATGTAGGATGGATATTATGTGGTCCGTAAAATCGGTTCAGATTGTTACAGTGTCCACAAGGATGGTGCTGAACTTTATTACCCTGAGTGGAAGTTTAATCAGCTACGGGAGTGGCATTTACCAATAGATTTAGTAGAAAAAATCTGGCGGGTAAGCCCAGACATTGCTTTGGTGCTATTCTGCATGTATACAAATTTGGAGACCTTTGTTTGTTTCAACACCGACTAACCATGTGTGTTATCTTATATATGTGCATATAAAGGCTGAAAAGGTTGAAGTTCGTGACCTGGGTGAGGACATTTATAATGTTTGTAGAGATGGTACTCTTTGGTATGAAGATCTCCGTCTTCTGGATTTGAGGATCTCTATTCTACCGCCTTTCCTTCTAGAAGAAGTGTGGGGGAAGGGCCACCCCCAGTGCGATTTTGAGGTCTACTTCTTAGCCTAACGTATTCTGAGCTCTTGAAAGAACTTTCTATTTTGATTCTTGCTAACTAGTTTTCTGTGGGCAAAGGAAATCGAGCAATATATGGCTGAATTGTCAAAGGTCAATGACTAAACTATATTTGGTTGATTTTTGCAGCAGTTCATTCCTTAAGTAGCATATGGTTGTGCTTAATAGCCTATTCTTTGTTGACATAGGCATCGGACAGCAACTGCAGGAAGACGGGTAAACTTGTAAGACTCTTTAGGGGTGGTGAATCCCTGAGACACAACAAGGTTGTTCAGGCTGTGGCAGAGTTTGCTTTCGACGAGTATAAATTGAAAAGACACACAAACTTGTCATTCTTTGCAATTTCTAGTCTGTCCTTGCACAAAATCTCCTCGGGTTTCGAGTTCAAGTTGATTATAGAAACTATGGATCGATTCATAAGTCTTCTTGCTGTCTATCGTGCGACCGTTCGTCTATCTTCATCTGAGCCAGCTGCCTTGTTAAAATTTGAACCGGGTAAGCAACCTTCCGCTTAACTTGAGTAAAACACAATTTTTTAGTCCATTAGATTTTGCGCCAACAAGGCAACCTTGTTGTTTACCTCTGTTAAGGTTCTACAATGAGTTTATATATCAAAAACATTGAAAGAAAGGATTAGTATCAAGCTTAATATTGTCTAACTTGGTTCTCTTAGAACCCATAAGACGCTGGTTATTGTCATGTGATACTTCTCCCAGAACCATTCCCTATTGCAGATACAAGAACGAGGGCTATGAAGCGGAAGCGTGATGCCGCATACGACTATAAGGTGTGCTTCTCTGTCTTGTATGTTGCTTCTAGTTCCTTGCATCGTTGGTAGATCCAGCATATGTCAGCTTTTTGCTATCGGATATGTAATCAAACTGTTCTTTTCACTTGATGCCGCTTCCCCACGCTGACCTTTGCCCCTGCCATGGTCTCCTCAACAAGATAGCTGTGACTTTGTGTCCTTTACCAACATTGTTTGAACGAAACTGCTAAGATCTTTAGTCTCTGACCCTGCAAAGAACAGGACATACGCTTTTGTATATCGCATCATTATGTACCCTTTTTATTGTTATCTCTGATTTAATTGGCTTACTCCATAAATATATTATCTTCCCGTGCTTTTAGTGTGTGGACAATTTGGACCCGAGTGGTTTTCCATCCTGCAACAAAGACATCCTTGATAATGATGAGTGATGACGTATTCTACCATTTTTGCTTTCTATTTTGTTGTTCTTAGTTAGCCTATGACAGAGAATTTGGTTCAATGCCTTACTTAGGAGCCACTCTGTCGGCCCTGCCGTGGGCTTGGGTGATGGAATGTGTTGATTCTGAATGCTTTCCTGCGTTCTTTCTCTAGTTATGAATCTTGCCTTTGTTCACCCTGAAAATCGGTATCTTTGGTTGCATGTTTCGGGCTCTCTGTTTTTGGGCAATGGCAGCTCTGCTTGTTCTCTTTGTTCTCTTTGGGAAGGTTTGTTGTAGTTTTTCCAGGGCTTCATTCATGCGGCCTTTTCTCTGTCGGGGATTTATGCGCTTTGGAGTGAAATCAGTGAATCTGGAGTTTGTTTAATCTCTGTGTGTTAGGTTGGTTTCAGCCTGCAGTTTCTCAGTGGCAAAGACAATGCAGGACACTGCCACTTTATTATATTCCATGAAGTGTGTATTAGGCTTTACAAAGAGGTAAAAGCTGCCATTATTGAACAATTTAGTTGAACGAACTGATAAAGACGGGTTCTATTACAAATTATGCTAAGCTTCTGAGGTCAGTTCAAAGACATGTCAAAGTTCATGGGAAATAGTGTGAAATTCAGATTATTTTTCTACGGATTCTATTACAGATTATGCTAAGCTTCTGAGGTCAGTTCAAAGATATGTCAAAGTTCGTGGGTAATATTGTGAAATTCAAATTATTTTTCTCAATTAATTGGTCCAGACCCTGTGATTGCAATATTGAAAAATCTGGTGTCTTAGCCCCAGTGATAATGTTTACCCCCCTTTAAGTTAATTGTTTTTCTGTCTTTCAGTGCATGCATACTTGCAGGAGTGTTTGTATGCCTGTGTTTCTCCTTTTAGCATCTTGCTTGTTTGTGTGCTTCACTTGGGGTTCCCTACCATTTACCAGTACAACTGGAGGACTAACCCCTCCCCCGGAAACATCCAAATGGCTCAAGTGTTCTAACTTGTGGTTTCTCCTGGTTGTGTCTTTCGGCGTCTTGTATGTTGAATGCTTGAATGAGTTTGCGTGCTTGTAATATTTTCCTGCTTGTGTGCTTGTTGGCGTCAGGGGTGGGGGGTTGTCTGCTCTGTGTTGGTTTCTGCAGCTTCGTTGTTAGTAGTCTGTTGGTAGTATTGCTGATTACGTTTGCTTAATCAGGGTTGGATTTGGTTCTAAGCTCAGCCTTCACAGTTCTCTTGCATGTTTCGAGCAGCATTGAGGCCAGTTATTATATGGTATCCGTTTTGTTTTGAAGAAGGTATTTGTGAATGTTGTTTGGTGGTGGAACGTGGCAGTGGGTGACGGCGGTGACAGCCAGAGTTTGTGCTTCATTTTATGTTAGTCGTTAGGTAGCTTGTGAGTGGTGTTCTTGTTTGAATGTTGTGTTTATACCTTTGTGATGGATAGGGGTGTGATACGAGTTGATAGGAGGGTAGCTTTTATTACTTTGTTTACAGATAATTTGCTCGTGTTTCCATGTAGGGCTTTTAATAGGGGCAATGAAGCTATGCTTTCTACTGTCAGCCCTCAAAGCCAAGTGGATTTACATTTTTGTTTTTACTTTACCCTTTTATTAATAAAGTTCTAACTCACGTTAAGAGAAAAAAAAAAGATGCAGAAAATTGTTTTTAGAGACTGACTCTGCTTTATCTTGTAGAAGGACATCTATGAGCTGCGTGAAAACTAGAGACTGGTCCAAGTTTACTGATAACTTTGAACGCATGATATATTTGTGGTATGTACTCTGATCCAAGTTTGATGTCCAGTTTCTATGATCCTATGTGGTGCACATTAAATGGCATCTGATGCTTAAATTATTTGATGTAGTTATATGATGTCCCTTTCTCTGGTCATTTTTTGTTTTGTGATGGCTGCTCACTGTTACTAAGCGAAGATCCCATAATTTTGAGGTGGCCTTCTGTGAATCAATTTTTAGAAACTCTATACAAGAGCAAAAGTACAATGCTTGTAGAAGTCTTCAGAAGAATATCTGGGACCTTGTAATTATTTGACACTCCTATATTAAAACGTACAAGCCCTCTTAAACTTGTCCTCGCAAGTGGCTAAAATTTTGTATTTTGGATGGACTAGTCACTTGTGGTGAAGCAACTTCTATGCAGATTCCAGTTTTAGAAGCATATAAAAGAAGAGTAAGCAAAGGATTATCCACACATTAGTGGAAGCGCATAATGTAGGCGCTATTCACCACATAGGTTGCTGCTTAATCTGTTGTCCAGGGCCGGTAAATACCGGATTAGACTTCCGGAATATAGAAAGAGTGGTAGCTCATAAGTGAACCGTGATACAACTAGTGTTTTTGTTCGTGTGCACCCGCGCGAGCGCCCCTTTTTGTCAATTGCTTCAAAAGTGGTATCTAAACTTGGTTGTATCAGTTCAGTGAGAACTACATTTTTTGTGAAACCCCGACCAACCTCGTGTGAGTGTGGAAAATGAATTTCTGTAACGGTGATTGTTATTAGTGGCAAATGTTTTGAAAAAGTGACATTGTTCGAACTCTTTTAACTGAGTAGTGTTTTTTGTTAAAACCTAATGTTTGAAGTGATGAGTTTGGACGCGAATAACGTTTATAGTGCTTTTGGTCCAATTTTGTGGGTGGGGCCCCGCAAGGGGATAGTGTATTACACTGTAGAGTTTGACTTGTACGTTGGTAGGCTGGTTCAACATTCCACATGAGCCAGAAGTGGATTTTGTGTTTGCTAGTGAGATTCAGCTGGTACGGTTGAATATGATTAACTGACTAAAATATGTTTTGTTTGATTGCAAGTGTATGTTTGAAAGAATGTGTGACAATTTTGAAAAGTGCTTCCATGAATTGTTTTCATTATCTTACGTGAAGTGAACTGAGTTGGTCTGACATGTTTGGTCTAGTTAGTTTGATCAATAGTTACTTGCTCAGCATGTTAACGCTCGCTTGTCATTTTTTGTTTTAGGTTTGAAAGTAACTGTAAATATAAAAAGTGACCGTTACGTTGTGAGCAGTGATGGGATAATTGAGGAGCTTTTGGTGGTTTTTGCTGAAACGTTTAGTTTAATATTGTATATGGTTAGGGACGGAGAGAATGATAAAATGGGGATGTTACTTCCAAATGTTTTGGGTGTTGATTTAGTTTTCATTGCTAGTATTATTTGATTTTAGCAAATGAGGCCTAACAATGGTGATGAGATATGTCAACTGGGCTTGCAACTGGTCACCCTTGAGTCATTGGGTTTGGGGTTTGAGGGAAGAAGTACCAAACATCTTCTCTTGTAGGCGTAAGCTGAGCGAAGAAGAAAGTAGAGATGGCAAAAAAATCCTAACCCGCGGTTCTCTGCCCGCCCCGACCCGGTAGGAGCGGATTATTTTGACTTTGACTGGGTCATGGGGTGTGTATGGTTACCCTAATACTTTAGTTGATCTTAGCCTTTCCCTAATACTTTAGTTGATCTTAGCCGTTCATCATATTCCATATATATATGTTCTTAAGAACAGGCAAACCCTAGATCTCAACCTTCTCACTCTCCACCGCACAGCCACTCTACTGATCTGCTCACTCTCTAGCTCCACTGGACGGCCACAAACGCTTCTTGCAACGGTAACACTGATCTGTCCACTCAAACACGATTGATAGTTGAGAGCGAATGGAGGAAGTCGATTAGCTGAAGGTCTCCTCGTCCCTCGTCTCTCCCGTTAATGGAACCAACCCAATTTTGATTCCAGGCCTCCACAAGATGGATTGGAATTCATTAGGTATGTAAGGTATGAGTCCTTAATGTTGATACTATGGGCAAAAGTTAGATCCAACATGCCCTTCACTTGAAGTAAGACTAGCTATTGCTTAATGAAGTGAGTTTTCTATCCGTTTTCCCCATGTAGTGAATAGTTACGCTCATAGAGGGATTCTACAACTAAAATTTTCAATCATATGTTTGGATACCTGAGAGTGAAGGAAATAGTTCATGTATAGCTAAATTGGATTCAGTCCTAGTTGACTGAGTTACCAATGTCTACAGTAGCAAACATTTTTTGTTGAAATTTGAAACTACACTATTTTCTTACAGAGGTTTGCTACCCAAACTCAAATCACTTGTGTCTGACCGTGGTGATGTACCTTCCTTTTTTGATTGGGAGTGGAGGAAGCTCAAGTTTTGTTTTTTGGCTTTTCGTTTCATTAGGAAACCAAGATTCAAGATATCAAGATTCAGCATTTCAGCATCGAGGTCAGTAGTCATGTTTCTTCTATTAGCTGTTAAAACCCACATTCCCAGATGAATCTTTTTATGCTAAACATATAGATATCTTCGAAATGCGCCACTAATTCCTTTTGCTTTTTTCTCTGTTCTTGTGACTGCACTAGATAATGGATGATTAAGCACTTTAATTTTCAGTTTGACTAGAGCTCAAATGTTGCTTAGGAGTAGTTGCTGAATTTTGCTGATATATGGTGGCATGTTCCCAACTAATTTTCATTTTAATTTTGCTGAATAAGCAGTTTAATTTTCAGTTTGATTAGAGCTCAAAGATTGGGTTAGTTCCTCTTGAGTAGTTGCTGAATTTTGCTGCTGCTGTTGCTGAGAATGATTGAAAACGCTTTACACTGAGAACTTGGGGAAGAAGTTGAACCGTGTGTACACTAACAGCAAATACATAGCCCCTGCAATATTTATGAATTCAAAACCAAGTCAGGCAAGAAACTTGAGGTCAAAAGATGAGCATGTCAAACATTTTATGAACTTAGCATTAAAAGTCTTTACACTGAGAACTTGGAGAAGAAGTTGAACTCTGTGTACACTAACAGCAAATACATAGCCCCTGCAGTACATATGAATTCAGAACCAAGTCAGGCAAGAAATTTGAGGTCAAATGATGAGCATGTCAAACATCTTATGAACTTAGCATTAAAAGTCTCCAGTCTCCACACAGCACCCTTGTCACATTTTGAATTTGACTTTTGTATTTGCATGCTACAGCGAGGGTCGGGGGTCGGGGGTCGGGCCAGGTTGGTTTTGGGTTTTTTTGCGTGCTACAGCGAGGGCGGGGCAGAACCGGGCAGGTTCGGGTTATGGTATTTTATACACATAACCCGGTGCGGGGCGGGTTTGGATTTTAGAAGATTCGCATTTGACCCACCCCATTGCCATCCCTAGAAGAAAGTGAATTTCAGAAATATACAGGAACTCTAATAAATTAAAAGCTTCATGTCTATATTGTTGTTGCCATTATTATTATATTTTGCCTCTTGGGTGTATGGGCGCAAAATGGAATTCTTTATCCCTTAGCGAAGTGACACTTTTCTTTTTTGGTAAATAGGAGAATAGTATTGACATTTTACATCACACAAAATATGGTCACGATTAAGGCTGTATATGAACTGGGTTAGCCGAACATGTGAGAGTTCAAGCTCGGTTTGTCATACTTCCAAGTATGGTCGAACTTGGGCTCGTTCATTATTCTGGAAATTGATGTTAGAACTCAATTCGAGTTCATTTCATGAGAACTCGGGCTTGACTCAGCTCGTTCGTTTAATGCAGTTCAAATTCAATTGTTTCGACATAAATTGTACTTCGACGGACTTTTGGAGATTCAGAGAGATGTTGATGCTCTAATCCCAGATCTGACTGGAGATTCAGAACCGTACCTCATCGATGCAATGTGGATTGTGGATGTATGGGGTGACGGGGTTAAAAGAGGGCGAGTTTCCTTTTGGAGGCATTCCACATACCGGAGAGTGCATGTGCGTCTTCTAAACTAGGTAGGGGACGAGAGGAGATGTGGAGCAGAGAGGGAAGATGGTCGGAAGGTTTTTTTTTTCTCCCCTTTTTGGGGAAGCTGAAAGGTTAATATTTGGTAGCGTTTAAAATCACTTCTAGTTTTTGTTTTCTATTTCCAAAAAAATAAAAACCAAAACTAGTTCAGTTTTTATTTTTTGTAAAAACAAATGAGTGTTTGATTACCCAATTTTTATTTTGAGTTTTCTCTTTGGTGGTGGTTTGCGGTGGCGGTGGTGGGACGGCAGCTGGTGGTGGCCTACAGCGGTTACCGGCGGTGTCCAATGGCAACGGGCAGTGGTTGTGGCGGTGGGAGGGTAGTGATGGTGGTGGTCTGAAAATAAAAATCAAAACTCAAAACTCCTAAATGAGAGTTTTCAAAAATAGCCATGTTTTAAAACTGGTTTTCAAAACCAAAACCAAAAAGAAAAGAAAGAAAAGAAAATTGTGTGTCAAAAGCGTTTTTTTCTCTAGTTTACAAAACTGAAGAAAAAACTGAAAACGAAAACGTTTTCAAACAGAGTTGTTTAGGCTTTTAGAGTAGGGTTTTTTATGTGAAAAGGAGAGAGTTGGGCTTCATGCTTTGGGTTGTTTGGTTGCATATAGAGTAATAGACTTGGGCTGCGTGTAGGAAATGTTTAGATTTAGCATTGGGCTCGGATTTTATGTGATTGAGTTTAGGGCCTTTAAACATGAATTGTAAATTATTGCTAAAATATTTATGCTTTAAAAATAAAAGTATTAATTTATTACTTGGACGGGCTGTTCACAAACACTTTCATATATCTGTGATCGGCTCGTTTCATAAGCGAGTTCTAAAAAGGTATTTATGTTCGCTTCATGCATTATACAAACAAATATAAATGAGTTTCGGAGGGAACAAACCACATGCTTATTTAGTCACGATATCCCATGACTTTCATAAATTAACATATCTAAAAAGTAAAGTACAAAGCCAGACGAAAATGCATTGTCTTAATTTGTGAAAGCTATTAGGAATCTAGCTTTGTATTGTATATATATTTTTAGATAATTCCTTCTCGTCTAGCTTGATATTGTAGTTTTTTAGATCCCTTTACATCATAATGTCGTGCACCCAATCATCGTAAATGATAATGCGTGGATGGTTTGTGAAAGTTGTTAGGAATCTAGCTTCCTTTAGCTGAGATGCCTTGGCCCTCTCTACACTATAGTGATGAAAATCTGTAACTATATAACAAAACTCATAGAAAATAGTGGCCGCAATATCTGCAATATCTTCAGTATCCGACATTCAGGTAGTAAGGAAATTTGAGTCGGTCAGCACTCATATGAAGTAATTTTTTTTAGGGTGCAAGTTTTAAGTTCGCAGTTCTATAGTTGGATGTCTTTGATAAGGTCAATGCATAGCTGCATCAAAAAATTACCCCGTCATACACCGTAATCCAATCCCTACTATTTGTGTTTCGTTATTGAAACAACAAACATGCATAAGGGCAAGGGTTCAACGTGGTCAAGATTGCAATTTTCTGCGCGGGATTGAATAAGGATGGGCAAAGTGAAAGGAACAGCATGAGGTGGCCATACTTATCCAATCTTTTCGAGTCTTTTGCTCCCCATATTTGGTTATTTTAGAGCGTAGGATGAGATGTCCAAAGTTAGGCTCTTTATTTGTTGGCTGAACACCTAGGGGTTAAAGGGAGTTTGTCTAAAAATGAGGTAAATTCGGTGTTTCCAAATACACCAAAGCGTGGAAGAGGTATATAAAGATGTCAAGAGGAATTTGGTGTTGTACTGACTTAAAAAATCCAGGCAATAAGCCTCTCTCTAGATGACGCCCCTACTCTGCCATATCGTATCCCAATAGGTGCGCCAAACCAAATTGGCTGAACACAAGGACATCTAATAAACAGGTTGAATGAACCCTAAGGGGTGTTGGAGATGGCAAGGGGCCTCGAGGAGTGATCTCGAGGTCCCGAGTTCAATTCCTCATACCGACGAGTTATATATGAATTGTAGTTCTAACAAAAATTCTAAAAAAAATAAACAGGTCGAATGCTTTCGGCTGTTCTTGACACAAAGGGCACAAGTCAAACCTCGTTAGCTGGATTTCTTTTAATGTGGTAAGAAGTAGTAAACAATCCCAGACATCTTTTCACATAAGGTACAAGATTTTGATAGCAACACCTGGGGATCTCCACGAGGTTCAGGAGTCTCTGTTGGCTTATTTTCAATATGTTTTTTTAAGGTGTACTAGCTCAAACGCAAAGGGAACTGTCAAATTCCTGGATTCGGTGGCTTTCCAAACTTGTTGATCAGCCAGTGGGTGGCCAAAAATATGTATGCCGAGGTTATTTGGCACAAGTTCTAGTGGGAAGAATGCTTCTACCAGGCCTTCACCCCACTCATTATTGAGGCACAAGTTCTAGTGACAAAAGATCACCGAGTACATATATATACGCACACACATATTTTAGCCCAAAAAAAGTCCGGGCAGGCCTACTTTCCTTAAAAAGCCTGCCGGCCCGTTTTAGGCCCAAGCCCAGCCTGTTATCTAGCCCAAGCCTGGCCCGGCCCACTAATTTTTTAAAATTTTAAATTTCCCTACCTTCCCCGACCATATTTTGTAAAAATGACATTTTTATCCTTCTAACAATTATATAACGGCTAATTTGAAGGGCATTTTCGTCCAATCTTATACGAATAACTCTTTTATATATTTTTTACATATTTACCCTTCTCAACAATAAAAATGGCAACAGTTTGATAGAGACAATGAAATGGAAAGCATCACTGGTTATTGATTAGATTTCTCCAAGCATGACCGATTGTCTTACCACCAAGTAAATATTGAACCACTGCGATCATTTAAAATTATTGAATTACTTAGTAGAAAAACAAAAAAGGGAAACCATAGTTCAAGAAATCAGCATAGAAATAAGAAAAGGGCATCCAAATCGGGATGAATCAAATAATATGAGTACCCATGAAGAGACGAATCAAATACTCAGATGATAAACAATCACAAATTCATGGGGTTTTTGGATGTTTGTAGTAGTCAATAAGTACCCATGAAGAGACAATAAACCACAGTTCAACAAATCAGCATATAAGAAAGAAAAGGGCATCCGAACTGGGACTGGAGTGTGGAGCAGAAGATTCGCAGGGACAGAGAGGAGCAGCTGGTCGGCGTCAAGGTCGACGACTAGAGTTGGAGGAGAATATTAGCAAGCAGCTGCGTCGGCGCTGCGTGCGACTGGAGCAGCGGTGGCAGCAGAGAGGCACGCTGTGGCCGTACCCAGGAGACCGCAGTGACCGGAGAAGGATTGGTAATGACCGGAGTCACCGGACGACTCACCGGAGCAAGGGATGACTCACACATTAAGCCAATCGTGATTCGTGAGGCTATTTTTGATTTGGGGATTTTTAGATTCAGGTTTAGTGTATTAAAATGGACAGACCACATTAAGCCACATTAAGCCAATCAAACGGCCACAATTCGTGAGCCTAGCCGTGCGCCTCCCGCCCCGCTGTACGCCTAGCGCCTTGGCACCTAGGCTCACTAGGCGCGCGCCTAATTGAACGCGCTACGCCCAGGCCTAGGCGAGGCGCTAGGGGTGCACCTGGCTGCGCCTAACGCCTAGGCATGCTTTTTATAACACTGTTCACACCTCAATTAAAATTCGTAACTTTCTCTTATCTACAAGCTCTCTCATGCATTCTTATATGTTACAAAGTACCAACCCTCTCAAATTTTTCATTGGAAGCATTCTTTAATTATTAGTCAATAATTTTTTGACTAACGAGTACTCCCTCTGTTGTTTTAATAGTTTTATTCTTCGATGTATTAATTAGTCATACCAGTGTTGTTTTTTCTTCTCTCAAACATTTTAAAAATTATGTTACTTCACATCAAAATCACGTAGCCAAAAATGTTTACCACTACAAGCACCACAATTTCAAGAGCAATCACCAGTGGGTTATAACACAATAATTCTTTATTTTTTTTTGGCTTTTGACCAAAACACTCTTGACTTTTAATATATACCTTCAGAAGATCAATAGCACTTTAGTCAAGCAAGCTGCTCAGTTGGTAACAATAATACTGCCATGCACAAACTTCACTAGACAGTGGTTGCTGAGAAAAAGGACTAAGCAATCTTGCCTCAAGTCCACAGAAAATCCAAAAAATTGATCGAAAGCTAAAAGCTAAGTATTGCAATCATTTTACAAATGTTGTGGTTGATGGCGTATTTAAGCTTAATGTAAGTATTGTTGCAAATATTTTTCACATGGTACTGGTAATTCACATCTCAATAGGCATTTCATGCAATGTGCACCCAAACATGGTCATATTGATAGTAGCCAAGTACAGTTATCTTTTGACGGTAAGTTATTTAATTATATTCGGCGACAACAAAGATGGTTTAGCTGAATTTGTTGTGCACAATAAAGAACTTTTTAACTTTTCTGATTATGAAAAGTGTAGTTGATACACAAGTTATTAAGTGCAACCTCTCCATAAAAAGGTTAATAGAAATAATAACAGGTCTGATGCAGTGAAACAGCAAAGTGTAGCTAAAAAATGGTTAACTAATTATTTTTGAAACTTTATGATAAAGTTAGTTTTAGGTCTAATGTAGGGAGATATCCTACTATGCTTAATTAGTCTTGTGTGACGTCGAATTGATTGATGCTGACTGGGTTATGCATAACAGTATCATTACTGAAATTATACGTAGATCATGTTTAAATTTTAAAATACATAACAAGATAATGAGTATTAGTTTGATAATACTTCTAATAATAATGTTGCGGCCAAATTATTAAAGACGAACCTCAATCCTATATTACGTGGAGATTATTTTCATGTTCAATGTGTTTGGCATAAAATTAATTTAACAGTTCAAGATGGTTTAGGTACTCCAAGTAAGGTCATTGTGGTGGCTGATGAATTAAGTAGGAAAAATAAGAGTAACTTAGCAGCTCTGATTACTAGCCGGCCCCATTTGTTAGCAGACTTACAAAGTTTGGAGTTAGAGATCCATATTTGGGATTCAGATGGTCAGATAGCATATTTGCAAGCTGAGTCTCTATTATTAGGAACGAACCTGAATATCATCTCAAGGATGATGGTACTTTAAGGACGGGCTCAAGGTTGTGTGCCCCAGTAGTCTCAGAATTGAGGGCAGTTCTTAACATCAGCTCATAGTTCAGGTTTTGCTATACATCCCTAGTAGTACTAAGATGTATAAACATCTTTGTGGTGGAGTAGTATGGAGAGAGAAATTGTGGATTTTGTATTAATTTGTATGATTTATCAGCGGGTTAGGACCGAGACCAACAACCTGCAGGCGAACTACCGCCACTAGAGGTTCCTCAGTAGGAGTGGGAACATGTGACCATGGACCTTGTACTTGGCTTATCGAGGACTTTAGGTAAGTACAATGAGTTTAGGTTATTGCTGATCGTTTGACCAAATCCGCACACTTTCTTCTTGTTTGTGCAAACTATGCCACTTAGAGGTCGGCTAAGCTATATATATTCAGGAGATAACTAGGCTACACGGTATACCAGTATCTATTGTATCTGACAGGGACCCACATTTCACATATCCTTTTTGGACTAGTATGCACATGACCTTAGGCACTCGTCTGGATTTCATTACAACCTGTCATCGCAAATCTGAGCAGACTATTCAGACTGTGGAAGATATGTGACGTGCCTGCTCGTCAGACCTTCACGGTAATTGGGATGAGCATTCGTCTTTGATTGAATTTGCTGATAAGAATAGTTATCAAGCAAGTATTGAGATGGATCCATTTGAGGTTTTATATGGACATAGGTGTCGATCACCTACATATTGGTACAAGATTGGCCAACGACGTTTATTAGGACCCAAGTGTGTCCAGGACACTTTGGATAAGATTCAGTTAATTCAGGCTTGTACGCGTGTTACACAGAGTCCAAAAAAAGCTACACTGACAATCGTTGTCGTGACTTAGAGGTCGAAGTTGGTGATCATGTATTAATATGAGTTTTTCCATTTAAGGGGTTGATGAGATTTGGAAGGAAGAAAAGTTGACACCTAGATAAATTTGGACCTACAAGGTTTTAGAGAGAGTTTGCCTTGGCCCTATTGGCTACGTGTTGCTCCATCGCCAGATTTGTCTCGTGTGCATTATGTCTTTCATGTTTTTTTTTGTTTTGAGGAAGTATGTTGATGAATCATCCCATGTTATGACATACAAGCCTCCACTTGTTGGTGAGGACCTATTAATAGAGGAAAGGCTCATCAAGATATTGGGTAGGTGAGATCAGATTTTGCGTAAGAGGACGATACCTTTGGAGAAAGTGCTATGGAGGAACCACGCTCTTTTGGAGGCCATGTGGGAACTCGAGGAGTTTATGAGAGAGAACTATTTATCCCTATTCGATGACTTGAGGTACGTAAATTTAGAGGATGAAGTTTTTATAAGCAAGGGAGCATGTAAGACCCCAAATAATATGTTATCAATTACTGTTAATGTTTTACATTACCTTCATAATTTTAATTATTTTTTGGATTTTTTTTTTGAATAAGTGATATATCTTAAGGGATCGCTTGGTTATTTACAAAAGTTTGAGATTTATGGGCTAGTCAATTTTCGATACTTCCAGTTTTGGCTTACAAAAATATGGAAGAAGGAATACTTAGGGTTTTGAGGATTGCAATTTCTACCCATAATTGGTAAGTGATTATAAACTCACTTTAATTATAAGTAAGATTGGAATCAAATTAGAATTGTGCTTTTGAAGACTCTAATACAAGTGGGTTGATTTAATTATTTAGGTTTTCAATTTATTGTGCTTACACAAATTTGAGAAGATTATTGCATAATTGAGGTAAGGGCTTCACTTATTACATCTGCCCTCCATTGCCTAACATTATTATGTTCCTTTCTCGGTGTTTTTATAACGTTATTCATCATGATCCTATATATCTTTTAAATCCGTTCTGCGTATGTTGATTACCGTTATTTCAATATCTGCGTTAATGAGTTTTATGCAAGTTCTTTCATGTTTAATACTTTTTGTTTGTGCGATCACCAATGCCACCATCTATTTCAATGACAGTACTTTGCCCTGGTTTGATATATTTGTTGGATACAAGACTTTATTTGGGTCTTCTTTTAAGAGAATCTTTGGCTCTTCTCAAACTCACTTGTACTCTTATACTTGATGTCTCGCATGTCATTTCTTTCTTTCACTAGGAAAAGCAGGTTGCTTCTGATATCACTTCTAGCTCTGTTTGAAAACATTTTCATTTTTAGTTTTTTTTTTCCAGTTTTGTAAAGTGGAGAAAAAAAACACGTTTGGCATATAGTTTTCATTTTTTTTTGTTTTAGTTTTTAAAATAGGGATTTTTTGAAAACTCCCATTTAGGAGTTTTGGATTTTCAGTTTTGGTTTTTATTTTGAGACCACCACCCTCCCAGCACCACAAGACATTGCCAGTCGCCAGCTGGCCACTACCTGCTGCCGGCAGCCACCATCGGCAGCCACAGGCACTGCAAACCACCACCAAAGAAAAAAAACTCAAAATAAAAACTGGGTAATCAAACACCCATTTGTTTTTGTAAAAAATAAAAACTAAAGTGATTTTGATTTTTATTTTTTGGAAACAGAAAACCAAAACTAGAAGTGATTTCAATCGCTACCTAAGTTTCCAGATCTTCCTAGGCACATGACAGTGCTTATGTGGCATGTCACATGTCACTATCCCATTAGGTCTTGGTTGTTTCTTTCTTGTTGCACTTGTTTTCTTTATTTGCTTGTATCGACCTCGTATACCGTATTCAACCGATTTCACTTTCTTTGAACTCGTCTTCGTTCCCTTCGAATGACCTGATCCTTCTTAAGAATACTATCAGCACATACATTTTGATACAATACTTTAAATTGAGGTATGTAGGTAACCGGTAAAGATTTATCGGGTGCTATCAAATGTTAATATAAAGTTTTTTATTCCACTGGCATCGACTTTGAGTATATTCTTGGTAAAAAGAAAAATAAAAGCCCGCTAGGTTAAAAAAACTTGGAAAGGGCGGCCTCATGGCGCTCAAAGAAAAAAGAAAAAAAGCTTCTAAGTTCTATCAGCGATCAAATGAATATTCTACCTGTCATTGTTATTGTGTCCTTTCTTTCTAATAGAGAGTGGCTATCCCCACGCAATAGAACATTTGAGCAGAACTTTTGTTTGAAATTGTTCCCAATAGTCAACCTCTGCAATATTGAAACTCTTTGCTCCTAAATTCATTGCACTGTCACCAAATCATTCCCTATCTTATCAATTTTCATCTCTTTACCCTTTTCCCCATAAATCTACCTTGGAGATAAGCATATGTTCCATCTTCCATGTGGGCTCCAACTTGGCATTAAGCTGGTTTCCTCGACGATCATTCTTAATAGCAAATGAAGTGGCAGACCGATCAACCCAAAGTCAAACAGAGTGTAACTTTTTAATTAGATTTTTTTTCAGCATCAAATTATACTTTTAACATTTGAGAACCGATCCAAAACCGTCGAATCCAATTGACCCTGACATTCTCTTCCTTTTGAGGTCGGCGAAAATGCGAACAGTATTTTGGGGTCAATCCCAAACCTTTTGGCAGACATACCTCTTCTTTGGCTTTCTCTAGAAACTTGATTTCCTTACTGCTAGGAGAATCCCAGTCTCATTTAGTTTGCAATCTTCTCTCAGTAGCAAGAACAACTTTTTAAATGTTGGGCCATAAGCCAATCAATGTAGTAATATGACAATAAAGGCATATCAAGGACTACACTGTTACAAGTCATCCTGGCATCAATTGAATAATGATGGTGTGAATGGGTCTTTTACCCCTTTGAGAGATCATCCAAACCATAGAGTGAGTTTATGCACAGAGAAGAAATTATTGTAGGACACAAGAATAATTTTCTCATAACCAGACTGCTGAAGAATCCGACAAGTGAAGTAAAATGATGAAAAATGCATGCTAACGGGACATACACAATGGTATCCAGGGGTCCGTAGAATGGGTTTACGAGTTCTCCACCAATTGCAATACCAACGGATATCATTGGACTCTTTGGTACAGAAAAATTGCGTCCAATCATCGATGTCTAAGCGGCCTTCGAAAAGCAAAGGTCGAGATCTAAAAGAGTGAGGACGATATTTCACCCCAGTTGGTTCAACTATCAGACGCATATGATCTAAAAGCCACATGCAGAAGCAATGGGCTATCTCTGGATTCCGCATGAGGGTCCCAGTGCACCTCAATAATGGCATTAGTAATCACAACAACCACTACAAGAGCCAAAGTCCTCCCTTGAACGGATGCTTGAGATACAAGGTCTACTAACCTCACATAGGCAAATCCCATATCCATAATGGTAAGATATTTAACGACAAGACATAAAGCCAAAGCTACCACTTGGCCATTAGCGTACGTTTGTCAAGCTCATCCGGTTTATCAGAAAAGTATTCCATGAGGAAAGAAAGAAGAATGTGCTCACTTCGAATGAAAGATTTGGCCAGCTATATAGTAACCTCTAGTAGGCGCATGAGAGACGTGTTGCACGTTATGGGTAGTTCGGTAGGGAGATCAATCAAAGCTGAAAATTCCTTATAAGTGGGGTAAAGGCCATCAAGGCTGAACCAAAAGACATGATCAAGCCACTTGGGGAATATCGTCATAAAGAACCACAGTACGCAGGCTTATGATGGTCTTCAAACGAATGTGTCCATTTAAGTGAATGAGCTTTGCCTTGTTGAAGGATTTGACAAAGGATTGGAAATGAATCTCAAATGCTCTCGGATCATTTGTTGGCCATTGGGGTTTGCTTTTGAAAGTCGAACTCCTCAGTCTGATATTTATAAAGGGTATGGTCATGATACCAAGAGAGAAAATCCCTAAACTGTATAGGGTGAAAACCACAAACTAGTCGGACTAACTGGCTGGTTTCATTTAAAAAGAAATCTTTCTAAATCTATATCATCTCTAACCTGCCGAATTCATTCAAAAAGTAAAATTATTTCAAGTGCACCTCCTGACTAACCTGACGGTTTCATTCAAAAAGATAATTTTTCTAAATGTGCTCTCTGACTAACCGGTGCTGTAAAATTTTGCAGGTTATGTTTACTTGTAGGCCTATCCCTACACCTATTTCTCAAGCAATTGTTTTTGCAAATTTTTCATCCCGTTCTCCTTTTTCTGTGCCATGTGTGTGGATAAATAAAGAAAAGAATTCTAAACTATATGTAAGTTAATGTTTAACAATCGTAAAATCCAATAGTATTCCTAGAACTAGGTTCCAAAAGCTAATCCTTCAACCTCACTTCCTCGATGTCTTTGAACTAGGCTTCAAAGTGCCCGTCTGTCGATCATCTTCCCATGATTCTTCCTTAAAGTTTTAAAAAGAGCCTATCACCATATGCTCTTGTATCAAGATCCCTCCCAACAACCTGTAAATTACAGTACTCACTCTCGAGGAGCGACGAATCGGCAACTTCTCCTTGTCTTTAGGCATTGCAGTGAGTGAGGCTTTGTCCTTAACTGCACTCAGGGTCTCCTCCCTTTCTTCAGTCCCAAGTCTGATCCATGGATAGGTCTAGAGATAAATCTGTTTGTAGCCTTTGTCTTCACCCTACCACCTTTCCGTGCTATAGGTGTTCTTTCCATCTGAATATGTGAAGTATCATCTGTTCAAGATCAGATCCTCCACCTATTGGCGGCATGAATGATGAAGGTTTAGATGCATCAGTGGCCTCTCTCACTAGTCCATAGATAGCCATAGTATCATAGAGGTTCGAGACCATGTCCTTCAAACTATGGATCATGCTGTATGCATCCTCTAATAATTCGCTTAGGACCTGAAAATTAGAATTGTGCATTTGATGACGTACATTAAAATAAGAGGAAATAAGAAAAATCGAGAGCTTACCGTCTTCTGGGCTAATTCCTTCAACCCCCAACACATCATTATCTCGTTTCGGTCTAAGGATTATCCCCGTCCCATGAACTCTAACTGGGTTCAAAGTAGGCACAGTCCAGGAGGGGAATGGACAAGTCATGCTTTTTAGTATCCCTAGACGACCATCCATAGGTTGGGGGCTCCAGCATCGAGGCATACTTCTCTACTCGTCAACTATCCACAAGTTGCGGACTCTGACAACGGACAGAGTCCTGCTATTTTTTTTAGTATCTGGATGACCATCGTTTGAGTGGTTCCTACATCTATATAAGTGCCCTCAATCCATTGACCATCCATTGGTTTGGGGCTCTGACGATGGATAGAGCTATCTTTTCAGCATTCCTAATTTTTAGGAATGCGTCTTCATTTGGCAACCAACCGCTTGTGGATATTGTTGACTCCTCCTCCAATTAGAGTTTGATTTCATTTATTCTTTTGATGTCACTCGATGACCAACCATTGTTAGTATTCATTTTAGCTTCGAATGAATCCCCTACTTTGCTCTGATTCCTCCTCGGAGTCCTTGGAGGATATGTCGGCAATCTTACGAATTAAGGTCCGACCTTATATATGTGTGTTGTTTCTAAGTCTGTCCAGAGTCTTATGGTCTTTTCCGTGCTTTTCACTACAAAAATGATATTATTCTCAGTGACGTTCGCTCAAGGGCAAGCTCCCTCACCGAAGGCCCTGTAGACACCCCATTTTTGTTGTCTTTTATGTACTTATATGTTTTTGGGCTTTAATGATAATTGAGGTAAACTATTACTACGGGTGTAGGCCCAATGACATGAAATAAGCTTAATTTTTTCAGTCCAGCCCAGTCCAATTAGAGTCTAGTCAAGTCATGAAATTATATTTGATTAGATGACTTGAAAATATTTTGTGATTTTATCGTTGATGCATTGAAAATTTCTTTTGATTTATATTTGAATTGGAGATATTTGTGAAATCTGGTACATCCCTTCTATTTTTTCTAGAGATTTTTACCAAATTAAGGACAATTAATGTCCCAAATTTTGGAAAAAAATCTTAAAATATGAAGGGTGAAGTGGCTGGTTAGTTAACTTTTTCTCAGTCTGCGAGCAAATATTTAACTCTATCAGAGATATTAGACTTGAATAAATCATCTTTACATCTCTGGCAATCCCAGACCTCTATATAATGAACCCTTGGGCTATAGAGTAAATGGGGGAGGAGAGGGGTCTTTGGTTTAGTCTCTCTCTAGAAATTTTGACTTCTTCTTCTTTAGAATCGGTGCATCATTTATAGTGAGAAATTAGCATTTTCATGCACAAGAACTCTCGAACACACACTATCACACCTTGAGCACACACACGTCTTATTCCTCGTTCAATCAGCTGCATATCTGGGTATTCTCATCTTACAATCACGCGTTGATTTCCCTCAATATCTCATCGTAATCAATTAAACACATTATAGTACATCCAATTCATGCCCTAACCCATTTAACTTACATCATTACACCTAACTGAATACATACAATTCGAATCAATTCACCATAGTCGGAGAACACTGAAAACACACCCACGCACACTGGACATTGCACGAACATGAAATCTTGATAATTTTTTCTTTCTTTTTTATTCCAAGCTCTCATATACACCAATTATAACCAAATTCACTCAAAATTCTTCTCTCCCCCAACAACATATACAACCGAAACACACGTGTGTGTGTGTGTGTGTGTGTGTACACTATATGTATTCAACTAAAATTCATCCCAATCTTTGCAATTTTCACAATTAGGGTTTAAGATTAAAGGATTACCCTTGAAAATCTCTCTCATCTCTTTCTCTTTTCTCCCCCCCCCCCCCAATTTTCCTCATGTTTCCCTCTTCTCCGAAGCTCGATTGCTCTGCTCTCTGCTTTTTTTGTTCTTCTCTTATCTTACTTGAATTTCAACTTTGCTCCCAAAAAAATTTATCTTTTTTTTTTGTTCCTTCTTTAATCTTATCCTATACATATTTTATAATATAATCAGATTAGTCACAAAGCAACTAGCAAGAGGTGGCCATTTCTAATGACTTGATTACTAACAAATTAACAACTGGGTACAAATTTTCAAAAATTGTAAATGAATCCCTCAAGTTTTCATATTTGTAAAATAACCCCCCCCCCCCCCACCCAAAACAAATTTCATATGATTACGTTTAAGCCCCAAAAATTTTTTAATCCTTATTAATTAGTTTAAATGTCATTAAAACATACAATATCACTCTTTTTATTACATTCATCACCAAAAATATTAATTTACAATTATGCCCCCAAAGTTTTCCGAAATTACAAACATGCCCCCAGAATTTCAAAATTTTCATTTTTGTCCAAAAATTCTTTTAAGCTTCAATACTCTACTAATACCCGAGCATTGCTCAAATTTAACGCTCGTCTATTTTTCAGAGCACCGATGGTTATTTTTACTCGCTCCCAAAATTCGAGATATTACAAAAATGCAATTCTCGTGTTGTAGAAGGTCATCCACAAGGAGATATGGATGCGCATCAGAGATTTAAGATCTCTAGTTGTTATTTGGCAAATGATCGAGGTTATTGCTTCTGGCTGTAAACGTGATTTCTTACCTAAGGAATATTGGGTACAAAGCTGGGAAGAAGATGAGTTCACAAAAGAAAATGGTGAACGTACCGAGGAATAAACTCTAATGCTAGATGAAAACGAGGTTCACGTTTCCGAAGCTGAAGAAATAGAGAAGACAAATAATGAACAACAATTCAAGGCTTTTGAAGCCAATGATGACAAAGAGTGATATATGGGGAAGAGCAATCTATAAATATGGAGGAGATTGTAAGTGAAGCAATTGAAGAAGTTGCTAGAAAAAAAAATTGGAGGAGAGCGAGAACACAAATGGCGATGACAATGCCAAAATGAAGAGATGGAATCAGGAGGTGAACACTTCATATATACCATTTAACTCTTGTGCAAGAGAAAAAAATGGGTTTGAATCATTATCACTAGATGGAGAGCCACGATTCAAAGAGGTAATAGACACTATTCATGGGGTTAAAAAAAATTAAAATGTTACCTGAATAATATACGTTAAGGATGATATTTGGTAAAGTATGCCGGTGATTATTATTCTGACAAGTTTATCATACTTCTCAAGGAAAGTGATTTTGTGAAATATAAAGAGTATCGTTCTAAACTTAGTGCAGAGAATTTGTTGAGTGACACAGGTTTAGTGAACATAAAAGCATTTTTTGACACAGATGAGTTACCTGAAATATCCAAAGAAAATGGTCAAGATCCAGCAAGCACACAAGTGATGAAGAAATATAAGAGGTGAAATAAGAAGATGACCCACGTGCGATACACGTTAAAAGAAGTGGAAAAGAAGATTGTTACTGTTGATGAAATTGGAGATGAAGACCATTATTGACACTTATCAAGCCCCTCAATCATGAAGAATGTTTGAAAACATAAATAAAATTTTAAAAAGGGTGTTGGAAAATAAAATTGTTTTATTTTAGAGTAGTGACTAGCATCACATGTTAGTGGGTCATTAAGCTGTGTGTTAGTAGTGCATCAGTTGCAAGTACATTAGTGTTTTATGCTAGTGCACGTAGGTGGTTAATATATTATTAAAGGAGTGAGTTAATGATAACTTAGTTACATGTTTAAGAGTTACTTAGAAGCACTATAAAAACGTATAAGAATGGTGCAAGTGTAAGAAGAAATAAGAGATAAAAATTTCAAGTGTTATTGTATGTTCTCTTAAAGATTTCTCCATATCCTCCTCATATTTTTTTAGTGTGTGAGGTTGAATGATCCTTTACCTCCAACAACAAGAACGTCAACACCATGGTCAGTAAGAGCGCTGAAGAAATCAACAGTATAGAGCCATCTTGTTCTAATCTTATCCTTCTCGCACATAGTACTTCTTCATCCACTTAACATGTATTGGGAGTAGACCTGGCAAAAACTGACCCGGACCCACGGGTCTACCTGTACCCGTGCAAAAAACCCAAGTACGGGTACATAATTAGGAGACCCGCTGAAATTAGACTCGTACCCGAACCGACCCATAAAATCCGGGTAAATTCGGGTCGGTTACCGGGTACCCGGTTTTACCCTTTTATATGCCTATATATAAGACTTTTAGGGTTTCAACATCTTATTCTTAGATTATCTCCTCTTCACTGGTTTTCACCCCTCACACATCTATTCTCTTAAGTCTCGCCATCTCTCTATCTATCTATCTATCTCTCTCTCTCTCTCAGATATGCCAAATACACAACCACCTTACTCCACCCACGGTGCCACATCAGTCAATCAGTCAGTCTCGATTCACTGCATTTTCGCCGCCATCGGTCCGTCGGTCAGTCACTCTGTCACCTCGTCGCCACAGTTCGGTCACCATCTGGCCCCCGTCGCCACCGATCGATCACCACCATGGCCCCATCACCAACGATTGACCACCACCATGGCCCCGTCACCAACGATTGGTCACCATCGTGGCCCCATCATGACCGATCGGTCACCACCGTCACTGACATCACTCTATGCCTTGTGGTTGTTGGGTATATCTTGATGGTTGTCGTGTGTTCTTGATGTGCAAATTTTTTCTTTTTTTTTTAGATTGTTCAGGTTTTTTTTTTCTGATGGAAAGATGTTCATATCAAATTGTTCATATTGGTTTTTTTTTTTCCTCAATCGGAAAGATGTTCAGATTGTTTTTTCTTCGATCGAAAGATGTTTAGATATTTGTGTAATGAATGTTGATGGAGAAACAATGAATTATTTGATTGTTGGAGGTTAAAATGTCTAATAAGTAGGTGATTAAAATCAAAAAAAAAATTAATGAGAAATTAATGATTTACCCGCGGGTAATACCCTACCCGCAAGGGTAGGGTATGGGTTCTCAGAATTCTTACCCGAGAAAAACTGGGTAAAATATACCCGACCCAATTTTACCTGTAATCGATTGGATTTTACCCGTACCCGGTGGGTATACCCGTTTGCCAGGTCTAATTGGGAGATGACACTCCTCCAGATCCAGATTAGAATTAGGACAATATCTTGACTCCTATTATGCTCGTACTAGATGAGGTCATTCGCACTATGGAGCAAATTTGTCCATGTATTTCCCCTAATGATGGATGCTACTATTTTTGGCACCATATCTCATGCTTTATAATCTCGAGGCTGAACCATTGGATTGCAAGATCTAGCCATGCTTCCACCATATTTCTTGTTATATCGTGCTGCCTTATGCTACTTTAATTTCATTAAGCAATCCAACTGAGCCACTCGATAATCTTTCAGATTTGGATCCGGATCCCCTGTTGCGGCTAGGGTTATAGCAGGTATGTTGTAGCCCCAGTCACAGCCGTCCGATCAAGTTTGGTTGGAGAGAACGGCTCTGATCAAGCCACATAAGCCATGTATTTATTTTCTTCATTACCTCTCTGCTAACCCAATCTTCCCTCTCCAAACCTAACGTCACTCTCTCCAATTCAATCTGCCGGCGGCGACAAGACCTCCTCCACCTTCCAGCGATGATGATCCATGGGGGCTTTAAATCGATCTACAGTCGACGACGACTCCATCTCTCTCCATGGGTGCTGAAATCGATCCATGGGCGACGACGACTCCTTCTCTCTCCTCCAAAGAATCACCATCTTGAAATCGATTGTCATGCTCCCATGAAACTTCACTCCCCCTCTCATCCTAGAAACCCATATGACGTGGCTTCGTCTCCAAGCATACGCACAGTCTTAGTTCAGTTCTCCTGATTCAACAAAGTACTCGTACTCAGTTATTTCGGTCGTCCTCCTTCACCACTATGATCCCTGCTCGGATCCTCTGTTTTGTGTGTTGGGGCCCTTGGGGTTTGCGATTGTTCAAAACGACGTCCGCCGAGTATCTCCAGCAGGCAGTCTTGTTGATTTATCCAATTTCATAAATTTATCTCATTAGATCCATCTTCTGTTCTGCCATGCTCCTGGCTAAGGTGTAAAATGTGCAAAGGGCCATAGAATACATGTCAAGCAGGAGGTTTTGTTCAGTAATTGGTTTATTGATTTCTTGTTTCATTGTTGTATTCAAGGAATTTGGACATTGTGTTTATTCACCAGGGCATTGCATGAATAATCTAATTTTGGTTTAATAATGCTTTTGATGCTTCTTCTTTACCATGTTTTTGTTTGGTGTTTAAAACTTTGAGGTGTGGTTGTAGAGAACTAGAGAGCAATCTGTCTTTTATTCAATGTCCATCTTGTTGGGTTAGTACAGAGACGAAGGGAGTGAAGATGGGTTTCTAGAGAGAGAGACAAATAGAATGATTCTGGACAGAGACAGATAGAATGGGAGAGAAGATTGATTCACATGAAAAGACTTTGGGGTATTTTTGCTGGTAGGGTGACGTGGCAGATTCTGGTATGTCCATTTTAATCGGACAGTTGTATCTAGGATTACAACATCTCTGCTATAACCCTAGCTACAGTAAAGGATCTGCCTCTTTCGGATTTGCCCTTACAACATTATTCTTGCTGACATCCTACACACTAGAGTACAGACCTCGAAGATTCTATGCTATAAAATTGCCTGCCATTATGATATTATAATCTTAGGGTTTTTAAATCAGCAAATAATGTGCTATTGAATAAAATTTGCTTTGGGAATAGCTTTATAGAGGCTATCGCCTGGGCCTATTTGGTGACTACTCAATAGTTACCCGTAAAGACTGAAAAACCAGAGGGCTAGAGAGAGCCTCTAAGCGAGGCAACTTCTGCAGAGCTGCTCATTCCCCCAAACCTTCATCTCTCTTCCATTCGTCTCCGTCGCCACCGCCATTTTTTCGGCGGGTGGTGACGTGGTAGTTTAGGTGTAGATTCGTTAGGGTATTGTGTAGGATCTTGGAGGCATGGGTGAGCTAGACGGCGTCGCCGTCATGTCAGAGCTTTTCGATCAAGTATGGTTCTCTGTCTCATCCGATGTCGACGATGGGTTGGCGATAGGTGATGGGTAAGTTGTCAGGTCCTAATGTTGCTTTGGTGTTACGATCAGGTCGTGGTGGCTTCTTGTGAATTTTGATTTTGCCGTCGGGGTCTGTGGGTTTTGCCGTCGAGATTCATTGGGCTGTCTTGGGTTGGAGAGAGTTTGGTGAGTTTAGATCTAGGTTTTTCCTTCTAGGGTTTTTCCCTCCCCCTAGTTGATCCCCCTCCCCCTGGATCTAGAAAGGTTGGTGTTTCACAATTGCTGGTGGAGAGGTTTTCGTGCTCTGCTTGTAGGTTATTACGTTAGGTGAGGTTGGCAGCTGTTGTCAACGGTTTGGTAGGCGGCGTTTGTTTTGTGAGTCTGTTAGGTTCTGGAGTTATGGTATTTTTGGCCGTCGGTGCTCTGATCATGAGGAACGTTAGCCTGTCAGTGTATGTTGGCCGAAAAAGGTGGCGGTTCATGTTGGTGTTTGTCTTCTGTGTCGTTTGGGCCTTGACAGCGGTGAGTTGGTCGAAAAAGGTGATGGTTCTGGCACCGGCGTGGAAGCACAACAATCGAGACAGTGGTGCATGATGGGGCCACTTGTCTGGTATATGGGTTGGGGTGGATAAACTATTGGTGTCTTTTGATTGGTTGAGTTTTTACATATTTATCTTGCTTTAGTTCTTAATTATCCTGTTTGTAGCTGTAAGTTTGTATCTTTTTGTTTTCTCTACTTGGTTGTATTAGTTTGTTTATTATCTTATTTGTTTTATTTTATTATTTTTGTAGTTTATTTGTTCTTAATTCTGTTATTGTAAATTTTTGTTGCGTAATGCTTATCGGTTGGGATGTCATTCGCATGTTAATGTAAGATTCTTACCTCTTTTCAAAAAAAAAATAGCTACCAGTATCCAACCTTGCCTCGAGCTGCAGATGCCCTAAAAACTGGAACTCCTCAGGCTTAAAATAGCGCTGGCATTGTAGGCAACCTTGTTGCAAAGCAGCAGCCTTAGTAGTCATAGTGGCCAATAGAGTATCCCCGCGTTGCAATATTCTATAAAGTAGAATATATGTTTCACCTCAATATTTTTTTTTACTGTAGGTAAAAATCCTACCAATCATCATATTATTAATAAGCAAGTAGTAGAAGGTAGAGTACAATAATAATAATAAAAATAACCGGTGACCGCATCACCTACAATGTAACCTCAGATAAGGACCGGCACATAGCTAAACGTCCTTGAATATTTGAGAGCGGCTAAAACAAGAACGGCTTTATCACCAAGGAACCTCCACCGAAGACTACCTTCATAAAAGTTTAGTGGACTTTCACCTCAATGTTGGTCATGCATGAATTTTAACTGCAGTTGAGCCTCACTCGGTCCAATGCAAACGAGCCACCAATCACCTCAATCTTTTTTTTTTTTTTGCACTTTATCAAATTCTGATATGAATCATTTATAAAGATTCATCCCAAAAATGTCTAACCCTAACCCATTTTTAGTGACAATTATCACTATTCACATTAAAACCCACACTGTTGCACCTAGATTACACACAATTTCTTCTACCTCACCACTGCCTAGAGAGACCCACACCTAAGACTCCTCATACACTAATTCACCACCAAAACACAGACTAAAACACTTAAAACATACTACTACACTTGCAACCCACACATTAACACACTTATTTACACAAATATAACACACATACAACTGAAAATGTTCCAAAATAGTAAATATCGGTCTGAATCCATATTTATTATTTTTGTGAAATATCATACGATTACACACGATAGTTAAAGATAATATAAAAGAACGATCATATGGTTCTCTTTTAGTAATTATTGTACTATTATGTGATTGAGTAAATGATATGTCAAATGGATAAAACCTTTTGTTCACGTCTAGTTTATCGTATAGACTATGATAGATTGAAATTCCAACGCATCGAACCGGTCAGCGCGCGCGCACGCTCAAGTCACGTGCGTTTTTCGCTCTGCGCGCGACTTAGACAATTTATTTCGCGTTGACGTCACTCACAATAGCACGATCGTCACGACACAAACACCTTTTCATCGAAAACATCGACCGACGGTGCAACCGGAGCGACGGGGTCTTGGGGCAAAGGCCTTGGCCAACCCCATGGGGTCGGCGTCGACCTCCATGAGGGGTTGGCCTTCCCCCCCCCCCGGTTGCTCACTTTTTGTGCGCAGTCCATTTCGCACTTTGTTCGCTTCGTACGTGACTTTGGCACCTTGTTCGTTATGTGGGTGCAATTCTTGGCGACATGCTCGTCACAGCGCAACTTCTGGATTCGTCATCGCTCATCAAAACACCTCCCTTACAAGGCCAGTTGCCACCTCACAATAATTTTAACCGAGTCTGACTAATAAGGTTAAGCTTCTTGGACCGTTGTAATGGGCTCCCTTCGGGTCAGTCCAACAGTCCAATATGAGCAGGCCCATTTGGCGCATGACTGTACTGTCCTCATTCTCTCCTGGCCTCGGCATTTCTTCATTTCTGCTCGTTGATCGTCCTTTATCTTGAGCTCCTCCACTTCGTCTTAGTTTCTAAGGTACCTGTTATATATCAATACAAAAGAATGTTTGCTAATGTAAGGTATTGGATATTTTGAGGGTCAATTTTCTACATCTTTTAGGTATCTTTTAGTTTTGTATCTGAATAATCTTCAGTGTCCAAGGGTGTGCGAGAACTTATTCCATGGTCCTGTTTTCTAATTGTATGGCCTTTATGACAAATGGATTAAAGGTGCACTGTGAACATTGCGGAGGTTGTAAGAATGTTCAAATAAGCTCTGACATGCATGTTACTACATTGTAATTTACTTCCTTAATCACCAATGTTTTCACGTAAGAGCTCGTATTGTTAGCACATACATACAAGTATATGGTTTCATCCTGAAAAACATATTTCATTAGGTCAGAAGATGAAATTCACTTCCAGTCTTGCATTTAGGCTGCACGGACTCAATAGTGATCGTCTTCTTGGCCTTTCCTATCTTTTCATTAAATTCTAACTCATGATAACATTTTTAGCCAACGCGACTAAGTTTTCTAGGCACCATATGAATGGTTTTTCTTTTAAAGTAAAAGCAAAATGAGAAAGCCGTCGACCTCCTCCCTTGTTGGATGGCGACAGGAGGTGGTTTTTGTTAGCTGTCCAGTATCTTGACTGCAGTCAAGGATTTTTAAGATTTAGATCTGTCGGATGGCGAATTTTGCGAACAATGAACTGGTTCAGCGTATTCCAAATGAAGGTGGAATTTAATCAACCATGAATCAACCATGAACTGATTAATCAACCATTTTCAGCGTATTCCAAATGCGAACAATGAACTGATTGCTTCCAATTGAATCAACCATGATTACATCATTACCACGACCTTCCAACCAGTTCATTGTTCACAAAATTCGCCATCCGGCATATCTAAATCTTAAAAATCTTTGATTGCAGTCAAGATACTAGACAGCTAACAAAAACCACCTCCTGTCGCCATCCAACAAGGGAGGAGGTCGACGGCTTTCTCATTTTGCTTTTACTTTAAAAGAAAAAAGAAAGACCATTCATATGGTGCCTAGAAAACTTAGCCGCGTTGGCTAAAAATGTTATCATGAGTTAGAATTTAATGAAAAGATAGGAAAGGCCGAGAAGACAATCACTATTGAGTCCGTGTAGCCTAAATGCAAAATTGGAAGTGAATTTAATCTTCCGACCTAATGAAATATGTTTTTCAGGATGAAACCATATAATTGTACGTATGTGCTAACACTACAACAATACGAGCTCTTACGTGAAAACATTTGTGACTAAAAAAGTAAAAGTAAATTACAATGTAGCAACATGCATGTCAGAGCTTATTTGAACATTCTTACAACCTCCGCAATGTTCACAGTGCACCTTTAATCTATTTGTCATAAAGGTCATACAATTAGAAAACATGACTATGGAATAAGTTCTCGCACACCCTTAGACACCGAAGATTATTCATATACAAAACTAAAAGATACCCAAATACCTAAAAGATGTAGAAAATTAACCCTCAAAATATCCAATACCTTACATTAACAAACATTCTTTTGTATTGATAAATAACAGGTACCTTAAAAATTAAGACGAGGTGGAAGAGCTCAAGACAAAGGACGATCAACGAGCAGAAATGGAGAAATGCCGAGGCCAGGAGAGAATGAGGACAGTACAGTCCTGGGCCAAATGGGCCTATTCATATTGGACTGTTGGACTCACCCGAGGGGAGCCCATTACAAACGGTCCAATGAGTTTAACCATATTAGTCGGACTCGGCTAAAATTATTATGAGGTGGCAACTGGCCCTGTAAGGCAGGGGCCCGTCCACATTTCCGCACTGCCCGTCCGATAGCTGTGACTCTCCAGTGAACTCTTCAAATGGTCTCGACATTACCTATCCAACTAAGATACCGGAGTCGATGAAGACCCGACCCATAACCAAACGGGTACCAAATATCAAGGCCCGCGTCGTGGACCGCATCGGAGATGCCATGATTTTCGAAATGTTGAATCAGATTCAGGGAAAGATGTCCCTGAATCCCACATGCAAAGCCAGATTTCTTTTGAAGGCAGAAGTTCAGGGAACTACGAGCTGGGAGCGAGATCGACAAGTAGCAAACTCGAACTGCATGGGAGAGGGCATGATTTCTTTCATCTTGATCAGAAATAAAGCACATCAGCCCAGTAATCGATTGAACACAAGTGGGGATTGAACGATTGGCCGGATAATTCAACCGAAAGAGCGTGGGTTGAGCGAATCATGATTCGATTTGGCCATTGAACATCTGGGGATTCGGAAGAAATCCCGTATATGGTTTTGATATGTGCGTGTAGATCTGAATTGTAACCATCGAAAACTAGTGAAATTGGTGAAGGAAAAAGGATCAGTAAACTTGGGAAATGCCGGTTTGAGAATTTGGGTGGAGAAGAGAGCTGAACATCAGCCTAAAGATCAGATCTTTATGAGGGATACCGACTAAAGCTTGTACTTTGGGGACTTAGGCGATCTGGGAAACTCGCATAAAGTTTGGTTTCTCTGAGAAAGAACAGGAACAGAACAATCCCCAGTTGAATGAAATGGGATAGGGTTAACGTGGGCTAACATGTGGTGTTTAGGGAGAGAGACTGAGCTATCATATAGATATTCCCCATTTTGTTTAAGTTTTATGATTTTTGCTTCCTCAGATGAGCGCCAAACACATAAACTCTAAATACTATAATACACGTTTCCAGATGGATCTTAAAAGGGAAGAGATAACTTAAATAACTGAAGGGAATGCTAATTGCCTTAAGGGTGTGTTTGGATATAGGATTTGAACTGGGGATTTGACTTTGGTAGGGTATTTGTAAATCCCTATGACAAAATATCTTATTTGGATAGTTCAAAAGGGAATTTTTGAAATTTCGGAGTGATTTGAACTGTGGATTTGGGGTCACCAAATCCACAGTTCAAATCACTAGTCTGAACTAGTTATTTGTCAAATCCACTCCAATCAGTTACAAACCCACAATAACTAGTTTCCTATTTTTTAGGAATATTGCCTCCTACCTTTTCTAACAACATTTTGCTTCCTTTCTTCCAAACAAGATCTTTCAAAATGATAGAATTTGTAAATCAAGGAATTTCGAAATGAGGGTATTTAGAAATGCCTAGTATTTCAAAATCACATATCCAAACACACCCTAAATGTGAATGAATACAATTGAAATCATGCTCTAAATTTATACTATTCCACTCCCTCAATATATGGTGTTGATCAATCCTATCAAACGGCTAACATTACAGTTGCAGATTTCTCCCTAAAAATATTAGAAAACTTACAAGTTTTTTTTATCTCTGTAAATTATTCTAATGAATATACAATACCATATTACCGTAGAATATTCTGGAGTCCTCCTATAAAAGCATCATGTAACCTTACACATGTTATTTTAGTGAATGTTTGCTTGGACAAGCCCTCCAAAACTTGATAGTAAGTTAAATGCTTTGAATTTTTTAAAGTGACAATGTTCCATTTTAAGTCTTTCTTAAGTGAGAATGCACTTCCACAATGTGAGTCATGAAAAAAAAAAACGCAAAGCCAAAACGAAAAACAATAAGCCAATCACGTCACCACTAAAAAAAGAAGTAAAAACGAAAGACAATAAGTCACGTGACCACCACTGCCTTTCTCGCTTACATTCGCCTTTTCTCTATTCATCTTCCTAGCGTTGCATTCCCATCACTGGGTCATTTTAGGCCAAAAAATTATTTTTTCCTGTGAATTCATGTCGGTATGTAATCAAATATCTCCGAAAATCCGTTTATTAACATCTATAGCAGCTCAAGATGCTGAGTGACTTGTTTTTGCTCCTTTTATGGTACTAGTTGTGTGTGACGTTATGTATTGTTCTTCTCATCTGAACTCAAAAAATTGACCATATTCTTGCTGGGTTGATTAATGTAATTATTGTCGCTCTTTTTTCGCTCGATCTTTGATTTTTTACAGCATTTTGGCAAATTGGATCATCTGGTCACACCCCATTCTGTTGATTTTATGAGCTTGCATATGTGCGTTTGACTTGATAGTTTACGAGCTTTATACAATTCTGGTACTTCTTGATGGCAATCTAAACCTTGTGTGTGTTTGACTTGATAGTTTACGAGCTTTTCAAGTACTAGTGGTTTGACTTGATATTTTCGTTGATTTATGTTGATTTCAATCTTAAAATTTTAAAAAATTAAAATTAATGTTTAGTATACAGTTTATCTTCTTCTTCTTTTTTTTCTTTTCCCTTCCTTTCCCTTCAATCAGTCAGTTAAACTAGTCGTTAATTTGGGACTCCAATTTTGAGTTTTCGATTGTTAGTTTTAGTTCTCAAACTTCATCACAGGCAAATTATAATCCACAATATAAGAAAAGTCATTCTTTATTTCATCATTCCCACCACAATCGCCATTCCCCCTTGAGAACCCCCCCCCCCCCCCCCACCCCAAAACCCAAAAAAAAAAAAAAAACAGACTTAGCCACACTACATGATAATCCACCATGACAACCATATCTAAACTAAACTCGCTATTGTTGAAAGCCCACTTGATCTAAACCCGTTGTCCTCACCAACCCACCAATGTATGCCACCCACGGATTTGTGCCAAATCATGCGGTGGTCGTGACGTCATGGGGTGTCGATGAAGATTTGGTTGTGAATCGATTCATGGTGATAGCAAAGGGAGGGTGAACTGACTGTGGTGGAGTTGTGAATTTGATGGTGGTGGTTGGAGGTGTTCTTTGGAGAAGAAAATTAATAAGAAAAGAAAAAAATATATAGAGAAACTCAAGAACAAATACTTCTAATAACACGCAGATTTTTTACAAAAGATGAAACAAACAGATAATTAAGTTTTTATTTTTTAAAATTGAAAATGAAAATCACAAGGGTTTCAAACGCACACTTTTTGTACATCGTTGAAGAGAAATATATGGTACATTTTTCGGTGGTTTAAAATGAATCATGACTTTCCTGTTTACTGGAGTATTCAATTAGGAACTATTCTTTTGGATGTCTAAAAAATTAGGCTTAGTTGTATTTTGAACTTGTGTATTTTAAAACACCAAAGTTATAGCTAAAATTCTGAACTTTGCCTATTGTTTCGTTCGATTGGAAAGGCAAGGGTACAACCTTTTGAGTGATAAAATCACTACAAGAAACAACGTCTTTAGCGATCGCATTTAGCGATCGCCAAGGGAGGCGGTCCCTAAGTCATACTTTAGCGACCGCATTATCGACCGCTATTGTTCGCAGTTGTTAAGTATGGACAAAATCTGGTCCGGTCAAAGTCAAACTTTAGCGACCGTAGTTATCGATCGCACTAGCGGTCGTTAAATTCAAGGTATAAAACCCTAATCCCTAATCTTTCTCTCACATTTCTAGCTTGTTTGTGAGTTTCTTTTAAGAGAGAAAATGAAGGAAAAGAAAATAAAGTAACTCATTTCCTCCATTTTCTCTAGTTTGTGAGTTTTTTTAAGGAGAGAAAATAAGAGAAAGGGAAGGAAAGTTTGGGCCTCTTTTGTCTCTAAATCTTTCCTCTCAAAATTAGGAAGAAACAGAGAGAAAGGAAACTCTCATAAGTAACATTTTTATAATGCCCATACTACCCTTGAGATAATGAAGACTAAATTTTTAATGACTTTTAGGTTTTAATGTTTCTTATAGAAACTTACCATTTTATTTATAATCAAATGATTGTTTTAGAAGTTAGAGTTGACTCACAACTGATTATATAGTTTTTGGTGTGACATTAATTAAATTTGGATGTTGAGATGCTTGTGATCAACTCATGGTATTTTTTTTTACATGGTGACATTAATCAGCTATGTAAGGCTTATGACATTAGTATGATATCTATTTTATACTCCATGATTTATTGAAAACTAATTTGTTTCCTAACAAAATCATGTTTTTTTAGGATCATACATTCATAGCCTTTGTTAGAATTATCCCAATGTAGTATAAGGGTATATACGTAATCAGATATCTTTTTTTTTCTTTGATGCTGAACTTACAAATAAGAGAAAAGAACGATACTTTTTTTTCTTTCTTAAACTCACAAACAAGAGGAAGGATAATAGTCTTCCATTCTCTTATTTTCTCTTCTCTTCCCTTCGCTTCCTTTCTTTTCTTTTCTCTAATCTCAAAACTCACAAACAGGCAATTCGGCCACAGGTCTGCGATAACGACTCTCTCTCTTCTCTGCACTCACAGTTTCACCCTCATGGCCTCACCCACTCTGGCCACTCCTAAATCACGGACGGGCGACGTTGCGATGGCCACAGTAGTTTGCGACGCCGACGACGACTCTCTCTAGTAGCAGCGGTTCTAGGGTTCTGACGACGACGGTGGAGACTGGAGTTCTGATGACCACTGACGGCCGACCACGTCTCTCTCTTTCTCTAGCACCGCCGACGCCCACAATCTAAGGTTCTGATAGCATGGCTAGTGAACCGGCGATGGTGAGCTCTTCTTCTATTCAAATCTAGTGACGGCAAAGAGAGGACTCCACCGGCGGCGATATATAGTTAGAGATTGTGGGGTTGGAAGTTATTTTGTGGCCAATCAAAATTTAACACATATTAAGTTCTATTTTAAAATTATAAGAATTCAAGAAAATAGGATTGAGGGTTTGGAAGGCATAGAAGATGTCAATCAAATCCAAATATATATAGTACTAGCTAAAACCCCGTGCTATGCACGGGAGAATAAAATACAACTATCATAAATTCTAGCAATATAAATCTTCAAAAACATAAAAAAATCTTCAAATTTACTACGACACTTTATTAGATATTTTTTCTTGATATTACCTTACTAATACTCTTTTAGATGATAACTAAAGTATTAATTTAGACTTTTGCACTTTTATAAAGTCCTTAGTGATGCAATGGATCGAAGAATTGCTGCTATAACTCTCCTTTGTTTGGGTACGTCTACTTTTGTGTCGCTAAACGATAGTTTTCTCACTTTTATTTATTCTTTTAACTAAAAAGTGGATGTTAATAAAGATTTTTTTATTGAATTTTTTGATCTTTTAGTACTCAACTATAGCAATGTGTGATTGTCATCTCTTTGTTGGTCGATACATCTGTAAAAGTTTCTCTTTATCTTTGATTAAAGCGACCTGTTTCAAACCTTTATTAGCCATGCAATGAAGTTTAATCACAGAAGTGCTAAAATAGGCCAAATTTAGTGTTTTTAGTCTCCTTCTCTCATGGATAATCGAAACTGATTCCATCCTAACCGACAAGGTCAAAACATTCTAAAAAATAATTTTCTTTGCAAAATCAATCTGTCAAAACAAATTTACCATCTTTGTTTAAACAACGACGAATTGCCACAAATTATTATTAGTATGCTAATCAAATTTGCCCGACCAAGTTGTTAATATATTTACCATCCATGTTCAGCAATAAAGAATTGCCACTAAAGAAAATTAGTGTCTACGACTTAGCAGTGATTGCAAGATTTATGCTTTCTCAAAAGTACCACCAATGAGATTCAATGACAATTTTCTTCGCTAAAAGAGGAGTTGAACTGAGTTAAATATGTCTGTTACAATGTCTAAACTTAAGAGTCTAAACCAACTTTTAGGAAACAATGTTTTGAAAGCTCAATGTATCACTCGCCAATGGATCAAATATTTTAAAAAGCTATTTTACATACATTTTGAATTTAACATGCAAGGGAAATTAAGTTATAATTTTAACTTTTTCCTTTTTTAGTTTTAGAACTGTGAAACAAATAATTTTGTCACTAAACTTTTGAAACCTTAAACCATATCTATGCTAAGAAATAAAACTTGTTAAAGTCATACCAAATAAAGGAAAACAACTTAATAAAAAAAATCAAAATGAAGAAAATACACAGATTCGAAATACAACTAAGCCTAATTTTTTAGACATTTAAAAGAATAGTTTCTAATTGAATACTCCAGTGAACAAGAAAGTCATGATTCATTTTAAACCGCCTAAAAATGTACCATATATTTCTCTTCAATGATGTACAAAAGGTGTGTGTTTAAAACCCTCGTGATTTTTGTTTTCCATTTAAAAAAATAATAACTTAATTATCTGTTTGTTTTCATCTTTTGTAAAAAAGCTGCGTGTGATTAGAAGTATTTGTTCTTGAGTTTCTCTTTATTTTATTCTTTTCTTATTAATTTTGTTCTCCAAAGAACACCTCCGACCACCACCGTCAAATTCACAACTCCACCACAATCAGTTCACCCTCCCTTTGATATCACCATGAATCGATTCACAACCAAATCTTCATAGATACCCCCATGACATCACGACTGACGCATGATTTGGCGCAAATCCGTGGGTGGCATATGTTGGTGAGGACATCAGGTTTAGATCAAGTGGGCTTTCAACAATTCAACAATAGCGAGTTTAGTTTATATATGATTGTGATGGTGGATTATCTTGTAATGCGGCTAATTTTTTCTTTTTTGGGTTGGGTGGGGGTTTGTGGGTGGGGGGGGGGGGGGTGGTGTCTCAAGGGGGAATGGTGATTGTGGTGGGAATGATGAAATAAAGAATGATTTTTCTTATATTGTGGATTTTAATTTGCCTGTGATGAAGTTTGAGAAGTAAAACTAACAATCGAAAACTCAAAATTGGAGTCCTAAAATAACGACTAGTTTAACTGACTGATTGAAGGGAAAGAAAAGAAGAAGAAGCTAAACTGTATATTAAACATTAATTTTAAATTTTTAAAATTTTAAAATTGAACAAAAAAAAAAACTAGAAAAGCACCCAAATTACCGGATTACCCACACAAAGTTCAAATAAAATTGAATGAGTAACCGTTGAAAGTTGTAACGCCACCAGGCCCCGCCGCCCCACCTAAAACTACCGACTTTTTATTGCTTCAAAACATTTAAGTATGTAATGTACCCAAACAAACAAGTCCCACCTTCCCACCTCACGTGCGCTTCGCAATTCTCGCCCAAAAACACCCACCCACCCCCGTTTCCTCCTAGCGCGCATAAACAAACACAAATCGCACCTCCACATCGTACAACAGAACCTCAGCAGAAGGCAAAAAGCTGTCAGGCGAAGACATTGCGCCGCCGTATTCTCAGACCCTGTCCGAGCAATGTCGATCGCCGCCGCCAGCTTCACCCCCACATCACGCTCCGTAAATCTCCCCAAACTCAACCCCCATTACGCCTCCTCGCTTTCATCGCTCAACATACCCCTCCGAACCACCGCCCAAGCAGGCCTCTCTTTCTCCGCCAACCACGTCCGCAACCGCCACGTGTTAGCATTCTCCACCGCCGGAGGCGGCGGAGATAACCACAACAACTCCGGCGGTGGCGGGGGTGGAGATAGCGGCGGAGAAGGCGGTGCCGGGGATGACAGCAGAGGCGACAGGAACAAGACGGAGGCGATTTTGGCGTTGGCGGAGTTGGGGCGGTCGCTGGACAGCTTACCGAAGGACTTGGCTGCGGCGATTGAATCTGGTAGAATACCGGGGTCGATTGTGTTGAAGTACTTGGACTTGGAGAAATCGGCGATCTTCCGGTGGTTGCTGCAGTTTCAAGGTTTCAAGGAGCGGCTGTTGGCTGACGATCTTTTCTTAGCCAAGGTCGGCATTGAGTGCGGCGTTGGAGTTTTTACTAAGGTAATATGTTTCAATCATTTTCGTGAATAATGCTGCTGATTGTGATACTTGATTCTTCAGGTCAATACACTCGTTCTAATCTTAGAAGTTTAAAGTACTGGGACTCGCTGTTTTATAAATGCTTGGAGGAGGCACGGTTTAGGCTGTGGTTACTTGATCCTTCAAATTTTTGGTTTGGAACAGGAAATGTTAAATGAGTGGTTATAGTCTTGTTGTTTCAGAATATCTTGACCCACTGTTTAGAATGCTTGGGGACGTGATACATAAGTTGGGATTCTAGTTTCGGCTGAATGATGATTACTTTTTCTATCGTGATCTAATGAAAGGGGAATTTGTTTGCTGGAATCTTAATTATGCTATGTATTCAATGATCATGATTCATGTCTAGAAGAAGTAAACGGTTCTTGTTTGTAAAACAAACGTGGCGTCTGTACTCTGGAGTCGCTCTAAATATTGTATTGAGGCATTTGATTAAGCTTCAGAATGATGGAGAAATAATGTTTAAGCTAGGGCTTGGAGATAATCAGTTTGGGCAGTTTGGCAACAAGCTTTTTAGAAGGAATAAAGAAGTCCCGAGAATCAGTTTATAGTTGACTCAAGGGCAAGTACAAAGAGGACAATGCTAGTTTTTAGGAGAAGCTTGTTCCCTATTCAAGTAGATTTGCATCATGGCTTGACAAGTTGAATAAAGAATCTCTATCTTTCTCCTCTTGGTATGGTTAAGCTCTTCGCTAGCAGCAGAGTTTCGGGTGATATGTCAACTTGATATCCCAGTGTTATTCTGCATCTTTATTTCAAAGTTTCAATGACCAGCTTGAAAGGTAATGGGAGGTTTCACTCACCACTATTGCATAGCTTTCATAACCTAACACATAAGCAATCCCTAATATAGTGAGATGAACAATTGAAAATTCATTACAAGGATTGGAGAAGAGGCATTAAGCTAAAGAAAACAAATGGTGTTGCACCATTTGTTTTATTTAGCTTTTGACGGAAGTAAAAAGTTTCGAGCAAGGATTGGAGAAGAGGCATTAAGATATTTTAGAAGGGACGAGAAAGTTCAGGAATTTGTTATAGTTACATTAGGGTAAGCACGAACAAGGCAAGTAGGAAAAAAAAAATGTGAGTTCTTTAAAGATGTGGTAAGATGACCATCTTGTAGGTTAATTGATCTAATCAATGCTAGGGATGCAGTCTGATGTCCCAGCTAGCTTAGAATTAAAAAGTATTGGATCTGTGAGAAGTGAAGGTCAAATCTAAGGGTTCACAAGTTGACGTTACCATCTCTCTCTGTCTGTCTGTCTCTCTCTCTTCTTTACTGGGTGTAGGCAAGGGGGCATTCGTTTTTTTTTTGTTTTAAGCTACCTAATTTAGGTGGGCCTTGAGCAATTTTTTACAGATGAGTAGGTATAGAAAGGAACTGTACTTGCAGTGAATATTTAGTGGGTATTGACAAGAGGGCATCCATATTTTGTTTTAAAGTACCTAATATAGGTAAATGCGGCAGTATTTTTTTGGATGAGTAGGTGTAGAAAGGAGCGGAACTTGCTGTGAATTTCTTTTTCTTTATGTTTTTTCCATTAGACTATGGAGTATGGAGTATATGTAGGAATCCTTTATATTCTGTGTAATCTTCAACCTATCTGTCAATTACTGATTTTACAAAAGCAAAAGATAATCTTTCTGAGATAGGATAAGGCTAACTATGTTTTGAATATTGTGCTGCCCTGAGAAAGAGGATATCAATAAAAAACGACAATGTAGCCTTAACGAGATTTTTATAGTGGAGTACAATGTAAGATAGAAAGAGAAGTATGTGTTCAAGTTTGAAGGCCAATTACAATTTTTGATAGTTGTCTTGAATGAAGGTTCTACAAGGACAGTGGATAGGTTAGAAGAGTGATTGAAACCGTTAATTGCATTTTATGAGAGGATGAAGAAGCATCAGCTGAAAAAATTAAAAGCAAATTGGTTAGGAACCCCATGGTCTATACTGTACAAAGCGTGCAATTGGGGGAACTCGCCCTCGATTTTTAAATGACTAGGTATCCAACTCAATACGTTTTGATCTTGGAACCACAGCTTTGATGAATATCTTGCAAGCGAACAACTTTGTTCTATTTACTTGTAGTAGAAGATGTGATAAGAGGAAACTGCCCATCTGTGAGTGGTTGGATTTTTTTGGAACTACAAAATCAATTGTTGGAGTAGCTGATTTACGTCCAACATGAGTATTTTGTTCTATTTTCATTTGATTTGAAGTACATCCCTCATGAACAACAATCTGGTCGGCCATCACTTCGGACTGAATTTGAATGTCTTCCTTCACTTGTAACTCTGCCTGTGTGGAAGCTTGTTCAATAATGTGCTTCAGCCTTTATTGTTCATACTTTTTCATCACTGATGAGCTCATAGGCATCCAGACAAACTCGTTATGATTAGGGTAGAAAGTATAAGTCTTTTCTCTACCCCAATGGTTCACATCTAGATCTTATAAGCATGGCCAACCAATATGCATGAAGCTCATAGGAATCATGTCGCAGCATATAGAATCAGTATAACATTCAGCAGATAGAGAAACAAGACAAGGTTGCATTATCCGAATATTAGTACCATCGATCCAAGCCGCCTTGTGAGGATAAGGATGCACTTCACTAGGAAGCTGAGGCGGCCGCGGTGGCTGCTTTTACAACAGTCATCTAACAACCACCAATAATAACAAGCTTTCTAGTTTCATCTCCGCTGGTTACGAGCCGTTGAAGTATTTAGGGCGTCTCCAATCTTCTTTTGAACTTTAGTGCTGCCAAAATGTAGCTCCTCTAATTCATCATCGAGCAAATTCATTTTCTTGCGCTGACTCTTGCTCTGGTACCAAGTCTAGCACAGGACATAGTGGGAAGGAAGAGTGTTGTAGGTCTTGAATATGTAGAGTGTAGGATTTGAGGATTAATAAGACAAGGGGAGGTGCAGTTTAGGGCTGGTTGGTTTAACTTTGAAAGATGCTTGGTTGGGCGTTCAAGGTGTAGACACTGGAGTGGTACAAAGAGAGAATAGGAAAAAAAACCAAGGCATCACACCTAGGGTCTTAGACATCGCACACCTATGCATCACAGCTATGGTTCTGGGGCATCTTTTGTATTCCGGATTCCATATCCCACATCAGATATGGGTGAATTTGTTGTTGGCCTTAGAAGGCAATGAACTCGTTAGTACCTGCGGTTGAACCTATGGAAAAGCTGTTATAGGCAACAGCTGAAAGTTCAAAATTTTCCTTCAAATAACATGCCTTTTTCTTTGTGATTGAGAGATTTTAGTCTAGTCTGTCATTGTTGAAGAGCTTTCCAGGGCATGGAGCTGCCTTTTTGTAACTAATCAACGGTTTCTTTTTTGGCTTCTATTTGTTGCTGGGGTTAGGAGAAATTTTTCACCTGCCATGATGCCCTTTTATCTTTTCTGGGCAGCTTCTGGCCGTCTTTACAGAGTTGACTTTGTATTCATTTTACTAGGTTGCGCTCCCTATCAACTAAAAAAAGGGATGGAAGCAAAAAAATGTTGAACTGATCCTGGTGTTTGTACTTCAACATGATTGTCTTTTGTTTAATTTATTTTCCAGACTGCTGCAGAGTATCAACGCCGAGGAGAAAATTTCTTCCAGGAGCTGGAAATTGTTTTTGCAGATGTGGTATGGTAAATTACACTTTGGATGTGCATGTTCAGTTTACCTAAAAAGCATTTTTTTATCATCGTTAGGAACACTTTACCACTTTTTAGATGATAGTTTGAAAATTTTCTTGCCGACCTTTTACGGTTTTTGTTTCTTCAAAAAGTTTAGGAAGCAACATTCTTTTTTTTTTCACAAGTATCCATTCTTTCCAAGCAACACTATTCTACATCTTATTTTGGCAAGTTATTTCAGATTATGTTTGATTAATCATGCATACTTATTCATCTAATTTTTTTCCCTGTGGAGGGACTTTTGATTTGTAAGATACAAACTCGGGTTTTGAAACCGTAATGGGTATTTTTAAGAAATGAGGTGCAAAATTTGATGAAATACCTATAGCCTTTTTTGTCATATCTTATTGCTTTTGTTTATCTCCTAATGAAATGTATGCTAGCTAGAGATTTTGAACTGTGATGGGCATGTTTAAGCATTGAATTGCAAAAGTTGATGAATTTATGGAAAAAGCTTTTCCTTATATCCATCGATTTTCCTTACTTTCGTCAAATTGACATGTGCCTTTTATTATCGTGTTTGGCTAAGGGGTGAATATTCGGTTTTTTTTTCTTTTCCTTTGTGGGTTTTGGGGGGGGGGGGGAGGGTGTTGTGAGTTGGACATGCTTTGGTTGCTTTTTTACAATGTGTGATGATTCTAATTATGCTGTCCTTGTGTTTGCCATATTTGTTTTTTTACCTCAATGGTGTATAGGTTATTCATTCATTACATTGCTCAACATGAAGCACTTTTCTGGCTGATGCGTGGATAGGCGCGAATGAAAGAATAGGATCCATGTCCCTAAGCCCTACAGGGTTGGGGAAATGGCTGAATGATGATTTTTTTATCACTTTTCGTGTTAGGTGATGGCCATATGTGCAGATTTTATGCTTGTATGGCTTCCTGCTCCTACTGTGTCTCTCCGACCTCCTATTGCAAGCAGTGCTGGAGCTATTGCTAAGTTCTTTTTTAGCTGCCCTGATAATGCATTTCAGGTATTTTAAGCCGTTATACTGGGCACTTTTACTGGGTAATATTATGACAATTAGGTGAGATGAACATGTGGTCTCTAATCCTTTTTATAGGTTGCTTTGGCTGGAACATCGTTTTCCTTCTTACAGAGGATTGGTGCAATAGTGGTAAGAAGTTCATTCCTTGACTTGCAACTTGTTTTATGACGGTCTATTTATTTCACAAAGTAGTTGTTAATCCACGTCTCCTTTTTTGCAGCGAAATGGGTCAAAACTCTTTGTAGTTGGCACAAGTTCATCCCTGGTAATTTCTCATTCTCCCCTTAAAAGTTCCTTAATCTGGTGTGCCTGCCTGACCACAGTTTTATCCTGCATTCACCAAATCATTACTGTGAATCAAAAGGTCAGTCGATGTCCTAATCTAATAGGGGGCATGGATTTTAAATGCCAACAAGTGTCATATGTTTGCCTCACAAATCCACATTGATCCTAGTTGAGCTTCGGCTGTTTGACTCTCCTAACAATGCCTTTCTTTTGTTTATACCAACTAAGATACTTTTCTGGCGTTCCTAATCTTGTGCCCTACCTGACTCGTAATTTGCTACTAAAACTACTAAATAAACAATTAATAATATCATTTCATAAACAAATATCAAAGCTTCATCTGGTTTGGCTGCTGCTTTTTGTCAGACTTCTCCATTCAAAGGGCTAACTGGCTGTTTAAGATATTTAGATGTACCTTACCTAAATTTAAAACCATTGTAGATGTAAAATATCTCAGGAGCTATCTTACTTATTCTTGTGGGGCTAGAAACTAAATAATTATGGCTTACTTATTAAAACATCGTCCTGATGAAAAATTAGGTAGTTTAATGTAAATATCCTTTCGGTGTTGAACCTCACAATTTTGTATGTACCTAGGTTGTGTATGAAATTTTATAGGGAAGACTGCAGCCTTCAGTTCATAAATTCTTTTAAAACAAGATCAGCTCACTGCATGAGGTTCCCACTCTTAGTTGCATGAAGCGTGGGTGGGCGCTGGCACGAGGTCCCGGAGCAGGAACGTCAGTGCTATACTGGGTTTTGGGGTGGGAGCGGGATCAGGTGCTAGATTCGGGAGCAAGGTTCTGGGGCAGGGGTGTCACTAGAAATGAAGAGTCATACGACTAAGGTCCCTCCTATACAGGATCTGTGAAGGGTCAGATGTTCATGGCGTTCCACGATTGGAAACTGTGCCAATGATGTCATAGTGGATTGGTATCATTGATAGTACAGCTTATAAAGAAAATATAAAATATATAGGATCCCTGCTGCTTTGTTGGTGTTAATTGAAAATTTTATGGTCCTTTTAGTTAAAGCGATTGGTTGGCTGGTCATGCATTTGTCTCTATTATTCGAGAGGTTAAATATGGTTACTGTTTTGTATTTCCTGATTCTCTCACAAGGAAACTTGGTAGAGTTGTCAGTCCATTTTTCATTTTCATGTTATAACTTGAATTACATCCTCTCCAGATTGGCACGGTTGTTACAAATGCTTTGATAAATGCTCGGAAGGCTGTTGATAACGCATCCGCAGATGAAGTGGAGAACGTGCCTATATTTTCTACTAGTGTTGCCTATGGTGTCTACATGGCTGTTTCTAGCAACCTTCGGTATGTGGGACTGGATCACCATAACATCATCATTTTGTTAACACCTAAACTGGCCTAGCTCATAGATCTACTTCCTTTGCTTTAATTTGCTGTATGCTTAAAATTGCATCTAGATAATGTGTCTTATCTAAGGGTATTAGTGTAATATACTTGCCTTCGTCATGTAACTTGTTATATTTGACATCAAAACCCTATGTCTCGGTTATTAGTCAAATCAACCGTCTAGGTGCTTTAATGTAGGATTTCCTCTCTGAACAGTGTGTAGTCCAAAACAGTTGCTAAAGATGTGTTTGTTTTACTAGGTACCAAGTACTTGCTGGTGTTATTGAACAACGCCTCCTAGAACCCTTGCTACACAAACACAAGCTCATTCTAAGTGCAATTTGCTTTGCTGTTCGCACTGGCAACACATTCGTGGGTTCATTATTGTGAGTTTCTCTCATTCTTTTTTCTCTCTGCTCATGTACATAATATGTGTTTTCCATGACTAGTGCCTTACTTCTTAAACATTCAAATGACTTAACAGGTGGGTTGATTATGCTCGTATGATAGGACTTCAAAAGGCTCCAGAAGTAGAATAAGTCTGCACCGTCTTGTTCTTCTGAAAAAGTTAACATTGGTTTTTCCTATTTGTTGAGACGAAATATATATCGATAGGTCCCATTGAAGTTGATTGATTTGCCAGAAGTTATACACCTCAGTATACTTAGGTTCCTTGATTTTGATTCGTGTTGACAACTCTTTGCCAAACTGACTATCATCAAATTTTCCACTCTCTCTTTCCTCTCTCTCTCTCTCTCACACACACACGCACACACAAACTATAAACTCATTCCCATTATCTGTGAGATTGGTATTACACAGAATTGTAGTAAAAGAATTTTTGAAAATAGGTAATCTTTTAATATTTGTATGCTCTTTTTTTGCATCCTTTGGGAGTGAATTGATGTAAACTTAACATTGTAGTGGTAAACTTGATTTTGGTCGTTCACGCGGGTTTGTGCATCAAGTGTTGGGTCATAATTCTTGGTCTATGTTACCAGTGGGTCCACAAGTGTAAACCTTGTCCATGATATATATCTGTGTTAGCTTCTGGGTTCGTGCATTTCTAGTTGGACAGATTTTGGTTGGAGAAACTAGCTAGTAGAAGTAATAGTACGTTGACACAGTCCAAAAAGTTGACAGGGTACAGTGAGACGTCGTAGTTAATATCTTATATTGCATTTATGTATTTATGTTGCAGTGCATTTATTGCATAATTATTCTGATTAAAATTCGAGGAACATAAGCAGCAAGATATGTATTATATGGGACAGTTAGACTAGAGGGTGGAGATGTGCCTGTTGTTGAGTTGTTGCAAGTCAGTTTAAGATAATTCTGATCATCGATCAACTCAAAGATGTGCTTTTATTTTGAAAGTTATGATAGATGACATAGGTGATGCTTTATGCTCTGATTAAATACTTAAGTTTCTAAACCGAGGAGGACAGAGAGACTCGCAGGCAGCTTCACGTACTATAGAATTTGCGTCTACTAGTTTCAAGGTTTCGATTTGGTAAAAGAGGTGAGTTACGGTCTCGTCCGATTGGTTGCAGATTTGGCGTAAGGGAGAAAGATAAATTACAATCGATTGTTTGGAAATCGTTACGGCGTCTCAGCTTACTTCCCTTTCCAAGATGTCTCTTCCCATGGCAATTACTCATCGACCGTATGCGTGTTGAAGCTTATTTATCCTCGATGTTGCAGATTTGGGAGGGCGAGTGACGTTGGGCTATGTTCTCATTATAAAGTAGATTGTAGGCCGAAGATACAGAGAATGCACCCATATGTCGTCCGAGGTCCAAACAGACTTGTCTTGAAAACCTATTGATTTAGAAAAAGTGTCGAGAGAACATAAAATCTTCCAGAGACCATCAACAACTTTAATAGGGTGATTTGCAACAGGTTTGAAAGCAGACAAAGCATATATAGAGTGTGATTTGGAAGCCAACATCGTTCCAGATATTCACCTACTTACCTTCTCGCTAAGTTAGTTTGGTTGCGATGGCTACCCCTATTCATTATGACAGTCAGAACGCTACCCAGAGTACCCGCAATGATGTTTTTAATGAGAGGACAAAACACATTGAGATCGATTGTCATGTCACTCGTACCTATCTCATTGGTGGTATCCTTAAATTTACGTATCTTCCTCTGATTAACGTGCATACGTCTTCGCGTTTCTTGCACTCCATTTCCAAACTCGGTCTCTGGTCGACCACCTTGAGTTTAAGGGAAGATATTACGGTCAACTCCGAAATTAAGGAATCTTCATAATTTACTCAGTGTCTTATCAATCTTGTATCTTATCAATCCTTAATGTACTCATTGTATTTATTGTTAGGTCAGGTGTAATGTTTATATATACAGAGGCCCTTTCTATGTACTCATTATACACAGAGAAATATACGAACAATTTTATACTTCAACGAAGGGTTTTGTGTATCATTTTTTGCCACTTGAGTAAGAAACTTAATGCTCGATAAATGTTCATAAACCAGATCGAATAAGGGTTGCTTGACAAAGGCGTGCAAAACACCAACAGAAGATCGAAACAGAGGATCATCTAAAAGCAGGAAAACCAATATACGTGCTACAAATCCTAAGTGATTAAGCAATCATCTCATACTTCCTGCAATCTCTAAATTTGATCTCCACTACGTCGTCCCTGTCACCCGCACGTATGACGTCGCAGCATTCGCTTCTTCCGGTCTGGAAATGCATGAAAGACAGAGACGATGAAATTACTGTTAGTCTTATGTTGGATAAAGCGAAAAGCCTCTTCCGTTTATGGGACTCCTTTCTGCGTTGACAGAAATGTGTTGCGAAAGTCGCACACTAGAGCGATAAAATAATGCTCTGGAGTGGTCGCTAGCGACTAAAAATAATTATTGGTCGCTTGTTACGATTTCCAATAATACACCCTCTGACCAAAATTATTCCATCATGTTTGACTCGTATATTTATTTAGGATATGAGTCATATTTTATGAGTTTTTCACTCTACTCCAAGAGAGAGAGAGGAGAAGAAGCAAGTCAGTCAGGATAAAAAAAATGGGTTAGTGGAGGATTAAATGTAGAGAGAGAAATTAAATAAAAAAATTTATAAAAAGGCTAAAGCTGAAAAAATACCTACAAAATCTTTCGTGATCAATTTTTTGTGGACAACTCAAAAAGAAAATATGATCAATTTTTTTTTGGGACGGAGGATGTACAAATTGAACAAGTAAACATCGTCTTTATTTTTTGTTCTTTCCCTCTTTGACTTCAATTCAATGTTTAGCTGTTTGAATTTAATCACAGGAATTCATAAAAATTTAAACAGCCCCAGGGATGGAGGGAGTAAGTCACTGAACGCATGTATATCGTGGAGGAAAATGTTTTAATACAGAGTAATGTTTAGCGATGATTAACGACTACCATATGAAACAGTTGCAGCCAAAATCTTTCTAATTTGAAAAAACAATTGGGCTGCAATCCCCATAACGACAAATGATGATCTCTAAATGTACTTAGTGACTTTAAATAGGTGATAACGAAAAGTGTGATTAAAAAATATTATGGTTAAAGATGTGTAAAAAGTGTCGCTTGAGGTATGTAGCCACAATTAGTAGCGTTATGCAGAGAGTTGCAGTGTATGCCGAGCAGCGGGGCTCCGGTCAAAATCCTTCTGTGTTAGTGTTGCAAAATAGGTTCTTTCTGATAAAGAACAAACGAAAAACGAAGTACTGACCTGAACGAACTTTGTCGTCGGGGAGCGGACTAGAATCTCAGAGACGTGATCGGCAGAATGATTTGTGCTTGACCGACAAGCCGGCAACTCGTGTGGTTCAGCTCGAACATAGCTCGTTAAAATCTGATTCTCGGCCGTTTTCTCAACAGATTCAAAGTAGAAAAGATGAGGAACGTCACATGGCTCCTTGAGCCGCCGTGTGTCGAACATGTAAAACGGGTAGTACGATATCTTCCTCCATGGCTTGAATGTCTCCATCGGTTTCTTGAGCACGCTCCGGTGGATGATCTTCTCGTAGATATGGGCAGAGTAGCCCCACGAAATGGAAAAGGACCAGTTGAATTTCTTGTGGTGGCACACAGTTTGTTGCAGCATTCGCGACTGGTCATAGTTGGCGGCCTCCATGAGGTGCCTTGCGGACTCGGAGCGGCTCAAAGTGGGAAAGATCGGATGTACCAAGTCAAAGTGGTGGAGGGATAACAATGGAACTTGTGGGTGAGAGGAAAGAAGCCCTGATGTATCGTTATGCACATCAATCTGCAATGACAAATTCCAGTGAGAAACTTCCTTTCTTGCAGAGCTAATATATGAAGATCTGGGGAATCATTAGGTGATTGAAGTTTAATTGCATAATAAAGCTAGCATGCAAGATAGGTAACATAAAAGGCATAATAGGTACCTGATGAAGACCCTTATGGAGAACTAGGGAAACTCCGAGATCAGCTATACAAGATGTCAAAACAAGATCTGCAGCACGCAAGTGTGGATGCAGTCTGATGCAATCTTCCAAGTTTTTCACCAATGCTTCTGCCAAAGTGTAACTCAATGCATATCCGGCTCCCCCAAAGCCCATGTCAAATGAGAACTCCACATTCGATTTGATGTCCTCGGAATTGGCACCAATGTAATAGTACTTGGTGTGGTCATATTTCCCTAAGACATCAACCATATTATCCACGAAGAAAATCGAGTCGTCGTCTCCCATAACGTACCACCTTACTCCTTCATGTTCCTCTCTGAACACCTCCAAGATTGCGTGTATAATGCGAACGACAAATCCCTCAAAGGGATGTCTTGTGTATAATAATTGAGAGGTGTCGACATTAGAGACCTTAAAAGGAGGAGAAAATGGAGACCAAGGGAGGAGGTCTTCCGTGGGAGCTACGTCAAGATAGAGATATCCTCGTGTTTCGTTTGGTCGCCACCATGGTTCTATGTAAGACTTCCTAGTTTTCCACTCCTTGGCAGTGCCGACGATACAGAATACAAGATGGCTTAGATTAGTTGGAGCATAATGAGACTCTGTAAATGGTATTGGTCGTGGAGACGGCCACGTGAGTGTCAAGAACTCAGAAGCTGGGCAGCTGGGACGATTTAGGAGAAATACGGACAATAAGTACAAGACTAGCCCCGACAATACCACTGTTTTGCATAGATTACCTGCGACACATTGATCATAAGACAGTTCAACGAGAAATTTGTGGGACTACTGTATGCAAAGCATGAGAAAAAATTGAATTGAGTTGCCATCTGAATATGCTTTGTTTTCTTTATACATGCACAAGGACAAGCATTAGTTCATGAAACTGAGCTTGGTGGAATTTTTCCTCAAGCATGTGTGTTTATCATGATTATGATTATGGAAGTTCTAACATCAGGCACAAAATCGATCTTATTTAACTATTTGTGTTGTTTCTTGCCTACTATAGGGTGAAAAACGGTTGGCATTTCTACACGTTTTCCATTTGATTTTGGCATTTACACATCCAATTTATAGCTAACCAAATTAGGAAATTCATTTTTCTTATGCCATTTTTCTTTGGTGACAACTTTTAATCTTTTTTTTGTTTTTTTGAGGTTGGATTCTATGGTCTTGAGTAATTTTGTTGGACCAAGCGTTGCTTGCTAATTTTTCCATTTCGTAATGCCCTATCTCAAAAGCAATTTGTTCCACCGATTAGGGCGATATAGTAGTCACTCTAGCTAGCTTTCACGAACTACGATGGGTGATCTACCGTGGTCATGAAAAAGATCAAACCACGTCTATGGTCGAAAAAGTGACTACTAGATCTCTCTTACCCTCCTTACAATTTTCATTGCCCTCAGAACATGAAGCAAGTTTCGCTTCAGCCTCTTTCTTGCAAATTTCACGAACATAGACATTACTTCTTCCATTTTGCCAGGACTCCTGAAATCATGCTATACATGATTTGGAAGTCTTTCACAAACCGTAGAAAATTGTAAAATTACAGTAGAACTAAAAATCGTGGTATACAGGTTGACAAGTCTGTCACGAAGTGCGGATAGTTGTAAGAATACAGAAGAATTAGATGAATAGGCGTACCTGTATCCATAGCAGGTGACTGAAGAAACTCAAAAAGCAGTGGTTGTCTTCTCCTTAGGAAAGGGTAGAGGATCAAGTTTACATTCCACTAAAATGAATGTCTAACTATTTGAGAGCATCCCTTGGTATCAAAATTGTATGTCAACTGTAAAGATGAATCTTTATTTGTTATATTATCTTGGCCGGACAACTAAAGGAAAAATAATTAAAACCATGCTAGAAAGGTAAGGAATTTATAGTTTTCCTTATTCAAGAAGAAAGTACTAGAGCTTCTGAATCAACGAGTGGTACGAAATTCTTTGTAAATTGCACGTGACAAGTGACACAATATATCCCTTAGGAGCACCTTCCATTAGAACTCATATCGTCTTTGAGTTGGACTGCTGTAATAGTTTTTCTTGTTAATGAGAGATATGTTAATAATGTTCCCGAGTGTCTCCCTATATATTTGCGGTATAAGCTACTCGATTCATACTAGAAAACCCTGACATTTCGTGTAATCGGAACTTGAGCTCTTTCACGCTAAAAAAAAACAAGAAACGAATGAGCCTTCAACCGCAACAAAAGAAAAAGAAAAAAAACCAAAAAAAAAAGGATGTAACGTATTGCCCATCAATATAAAGTTCCATACCATAACAGAGAAATCCTATATGAAAAATCAGGGTCAACAACCTTTTTTAAAAGTAGCAAAACCACAAAACAGGTTATAGAAATAGAGCACTGCTCTGCCAATAAGGAAAGCTAGCCTATGCATCATGAAAGGAGTTGCTTGGCCCCAATAGAGTTGAAACTGTGGATCACATATAACAATGAAGAACTAAAAAGTCCAAATTAAGCAATTATCTCATCTTTCAAGCAAGCCCTGAATTTGACCTCCGCCACGTCCTTGCCATCCAAATGGACAATGTCGCAGCACTCACTTCTTCCGTTCTGCGAGGAAAAGGAGCAAGTCAAGCTCATTGGATCCTAAACCTTGTGTATATCTGTGCTTGCGCGCATGTCAAAAATAAATAAATAATGTAGTGATGATAAATATGATTTTGTGTAACCAATGGATAGATGAGAGAATAGCAATTCTTTGATCTGAATGTGAATCCTTTCATCTTGTTTGATCTCGTCCATCCATATATGTCACGTTATATCTATCTATTACCGTTACGCTCAAGATTTTCTCATGTATGTGCGTGAGTGAAGAAGCTTAGAAACTCTTGTGCATGAGTGACTTTTGTCAACAAAATACACATTTGTCGCTACATATAGAGATTCTTGACAACAAAAGATCTTCTCAGCGGCTACTTTTATCGATGAATAGCGTCTTTGTGCCTGAATCTTTCAGGTTATACACTACAACAATCATGGCTAAAAATGCATTAGATATTGTAGTTGCAGACTTATCACTCTAGGTGTCCTGCAGGGTAGGTGTTTCGAAACAGGCGAAACGCAAAGTGAACTGTAATGAAACTAAGTAAAGAATAAAATAATAATAATAAAAACAGCTGCGTGTTACTCACCTCATTAAGCTTTGTAGCAGATGAGAAGACTGTAATTCTCGTGACATAATCTGCCGAATGATTTCCGCTTGATGAACAAGCCGATAACCCACGCCGTGCTGCTCGGACATAGCTCGTGACGATTTCATTAACGGATCTTTTCTCTATTGAATCGAAGAAGAAGACATGAGGAGCTTCACATGGATCGTTGGTCACCTTCCTCGTGTTGAATATGAAAAGCGGCGGCCTTGTGTTTCTCACCCATGGCTTGAATGTCTCGAGGGGCTTCTTCAGAGTAGTTCGAGGGATGACACTCTCATAAATGTGAGCAGAGTAGCCCCATGACACTGAAAAGGACCAGTTGCTTTGCTTATGGTAGCAGATGGTTTGTCGTAACAAGCGAGACTGATCGACATCTGCAGCTTTCCTGAGGTGGAACGCGGATTCAGCGCGGTTCAGTTTTGGGAAGATTGGGTTTACCTGGTCAAAGTGGTGCAAGGAAAGCAATGGAACTTGTGGATGGGATGACAGTAATCCTGATAAATCATTGTGTAGGTCAATCTGCAATGAAGAGTACAAAGTCAAAACAATCAATTTCTACACATAAGGCCTCATAATGTTCTTCAACACTAGAGGCCCTCGGCATTGAAGTGTAGAGTAAACAAGGTTTTTGGGACATAGTTCCAAAGTAAGAAAGTGCATTTAAGGCGCAATAAACTTATAATGCATGGACTGGCTTAAGACATAAGTCTTTGTCGTCTTGGATTAGAGAACATGGTCCGCACAAGATTACATGCTAATATTGAAGCAAAATTACGTACATGCTTTGTGTGCAAAGACGATGTGCATCTGTAGAAAACATGGGCAAGATTATGGCAGCCTGCATGCTCTAAAAATGTTAGTCATTTGGTTAAGAAATGCTCGTGGCTATGCAGTCGTCGCCTGGTGAGCATGCAATTTATATTATGGTACCTATGGATGTCTGTACGCACATAATTACCATTATCTAGACCAATTAAGGGTATTAAACCATCGCCAGTGATAAATTTGAAAATGGAACTTCGAAGGCGCTTGAAGATTATAAAGTATAAAAAGCAGAAGTACCTGATGAATACCCTTGTTAACAGTTAGAGAAACCCCAATATCATCTATACAGGCCATTGTCATTTCATCCGCACTCCTCAAGTATGGATACCTTTTGAAGCAGTTGTCCAAATCTTTCGACAACGCTTCGGCCAATGGATAACTCAATGCAAATCCACCTCCACCAAATCCCATATTAAACGAAAAACCCAAATTCGACTTTATATTTTCCGAGTTGCAACCAACATAAATGTACTTGGTATGATCAAGTTTCCCTAGAACATCAACCATATTTTCCGGGAAAAAGATAGAATCATCGTCTCCCATAATGTACCATCTTACCCCTTCATGTTCCTCCCTAAACAACTCCAGTATTGCATGTACCATGCGAACCATCATCGGTCGCCGGTGTTTGCTTTCTTTCAATAACTCTGTGATGTCATCGGAAACCCTAGGAGGCGGAGACAATGGAGACCAAGGGAGGAGGTCCCCGGAAGGAGCTACATCAAAGTAGAGATATCCCCGAGTGACATTTGGTCGCCACCATGAGTCGGTATAAGGCTTCCTCTGTCTCCATGTCTTAGCAGAAGCAAGAATACCAAACATAAGATGGTTGATATTAGTTGGAGAAGCACTAGCATTTGGTTCGGAGGACGGACACAGGAGATGTGAAGGTGGGAAGAACTCAGAAGCTGGATTATGAAACAATGGATTATGGAACAAGAAAACAGAAAGTAAGTAGAGGACGATTCCTGAAATAGCGGCTACTTTCCATAGACATACAACAATATTGTTTTTATCAGATTGGAGTGAAGACATTTGTATGAAACGAGGCTGAACAGAAAATGAAGAAGTGGCAGATGAGGAAGACTTATGTACCTTTTAGGGTCAGTGGAGTGTGCTGTGGTTTTATGGTCGCTTCCTTATTATGCATGGGAGTAACAATCGTCATTTACTCAAATCTATACACAGAGGCCACTTAGAATTGATTCTCAAAAGTAGATTTTGAGTAATTATGAATCAGTTTCTAAAATTAACTTTGATCCCCATTTTAAGCATAATATATAGATTAAAAGTTGTTGAGGTGTTTATGTAAAAAAAATAAATCATATAGTAGTATATTCAAATGGAAATGGAGTATTTAATGTCTTGTTTATATGTAAGGATATACTGATAATTTTTTTAGTCAAACGCGATTATCCAAAACTGATTAAATCGGAATCAAAGAAATGAAGATTTCTGGATTTAATTAGTTTTGAGCACATTGGAGCAGATTTAATGAGTTTACTTTTTTTGCCAAACACTTTAAACCTGCTTTAATATGAATTTAATTAGCTTTGACCATTATATAATCAATCCTAAGCACCCTCCTAGTTTCCTTACTTGGGTTTAATTTATGTAATCTTAGTAATAAATTTTGTGAATTCTTAATGTTATTCTAGCTAGGACTAATCTTATGAATCAATTATGTGATTATCGGAGTAATCTTTTGTGGTCGTACTTGTATAAACACATCCACGTCCATTCGAAAAGGCAGCGGAGGACTTGCAACCAGTTTTCACATTAGCCGGTTTAGATCAGCACTTAACCATGGCTCTGTACTTTTTTCTTGCCAAACTTCATTGACAAGTAAAAGTGATTTAGGCATGCGTGGGATGCTAAGTTGTAACTCATGTGTATGCATGTGCTTTCACAGCAAAGTCAAAGGTCAATTCTCAAGGCAGTGTTGCATTTTTTTAATTCTTTTTTTTTTTTTTTGAAAAACAGAAATATATACCATCATGTAAAATATTATAGGCAGTGAAAGAGGAAAATATTATACAAATTGGTTGTCAAGAACATCCAGCAAAATAGACAAACTCCCATTACAAGACATTCTAAAACTTAACCAAACTAAAGTAGAGTATCAGAGAAAATTCGAAATAACTGCAGGAACCAAAATACCACAGAGGGAGCACAATCATACATCAGCCCAGATCAAGATAATGTTACAGCATCCTCTACAAGTCCAAGCCATTCATGCCGAACATCATCAGTTGATTGAGATGGAGTGTACGTTAGCATATATTTACGTAAAGTTTATATATCAATACAATTTGACCCTTTAAAGTCGGATCAAATTCTTAATTTATTTTTTTATACTTTATAGTATCCATCAAAGATATTCAAATAAGGTCTTCCTGGACACCCAAAAAAAAGAGCAATGATTGCCAGTACTTCTCAAAACTCGATTCCAAGTAAGTTGTTATTTGTTCTCGATTTTATGGTAGGCCCTGTCCGTGGGCTCCCCAATCCTAAATCTTGAGTTCTGGGTTGGATCAAAATAATAACACAAAGCCCGGCCTAACAAGATCCAACCTTATGCTTTAAATGAGCTATAGGCTAAGAGAGCACAAGCACTCTTCCAACTGTAACTCACTGTCCCCCGTCCACCACCACAACAGTCGCCACCTAGCACCGCCTTTCATCCCACCATTCACCGTTGTCATCCACAATGGCCCTTCCAGCCACCGCCACCACCTCTAAAAGCAACTTCCTTCCAACCGCCACCGCCATTTCTGACCGTCAAAAGCCACCAACCGCCTCAAGATGCACGGGCAGTGTCGTATATATATAGCCACCGCCATCGGCCACCCATTGTTGCCACCAGCCACCACCAAATTTTCGGAATTGTTTTTTAGCTTATTAAAACAATGGGTACTCATATTTGATATCTAGCCCAGCAATCCGAGTCAAGTTTGAGTTGATTTATAAAATGTATACCATAAAATTTCAAAAAAATGTATTAATGTGTACCACATATCGTGAGACAAAAAAAACATTAACAGTATAAAAAATATCTTATTTGGTTATAAAGAATAACCTTATTACCTAAATTAATCGCGACTAACTTATTAAGTAAAGTATCAAAAAAAGAATCACATGCATTATTCCTAACTTTCGATTATTAAATATCATTGTTTGTTTGATTATGATGCATGCAATTATTATGAGATATTTGCATATACATGTGTGTTTACCTGTACTTTCTTTATATTGTAAGCTGAAAGGTAAAGAGTAAATAGCTTATATATTGGAGCCACTAAATACTTCAAATGAATATTGGCTTAGCACCTAGAGTAGTAGAATAGTCATGCCAATGTCATACAAAGCTAAAAAAATGATTGTAGTTGTAATTAAAAATGGTGATGCTATCATGTATCCCTTTTGAATTGTAAATGTTATATATTAATTTAACATTAGAGGGATTTTAAGTTGTTACATATGTTCTTGTGGTAATTATAACGATTAAGTAGAAAAGGAATAAAGTTACACTTTCAATTTAACAGGACTTATATATACATGTTATCACTTCCAAATAAATTATCACTTTTTAAATAAATAAATAAACAAATAAATAAATTTTAGCAGAACGATCACATCGTATCCGATATTTTCATATATATGTTTTTATTTAAGTCTTAGAAGATTCTAGTAATGAGAAAATTTAATCAATGAAGATGACGTTTCCTCATTTTTCACATCTTATATGACTGTTATTTGTCGTCAAGTTATAGTTTATATATCTACTATATGCATTTAATGATATTTTCTCATGAATTACACTTGTTTTATCAAAACATAATATAACCTTTATATATCAACATATGTCAGATTATACCTATAACTATAATGAGCTTGCAAAGGATTATACTTGGCTAATTTTATCAGGCGAGCGTTAATCAACCATTTGCTATCAAATTCGCACAATAATCAGCACTCGGAGTTATTATCAATACCACTATAATCATAATTAAATTTTAATGCTTATAACTTGTCTAAGATTTACCAATTAGTCTTATTTTTCATGAAAATTTAATTAAGTGTAAATAAAAAAGTAATTTTATTGATCGTAAGGGCCCTATGTAAAAATGAACTGGTTAATTGTTAGTTTTGTAGAATTATATGGATATTTTTTTGTATCTTAAAGGTTTTAAATCTTCTCATATATAGTAAGAATTATTGAATTTAATGTATCTTTTTTTTTCCTAATACATATGTGATTTCTTTTCAAAATCCTTACATATGATATAGCCACTTTGTTGATCGTGCGGTCTTATCAAAGCAAAAAAAAAAAAAAAAAAATCCCTTAATTTGTTATTTATTTTATATTTACATATATAATTTTTAAGGATACAATAGTTAAAATTAAGTCCTAATAAGTTACTTCATTACTTAGTTGGAGTTTCAGAATGTTTAGAATTAATTTTTCAATTATATAAGACTTACTGATATGAAAATTAACTTATGAAGAGATAGACCCAATCCAAGATAATATTTGAGATCTTTAGAGACACTTATAAGATTACAATTTTATCTCACATTTGATACATAATGCGATGATGTGTCAAGTAAAGAAGTTATTGATTCGCTTATTATATATTACTAGCCCAGAATTCCGTGCCAAGCACGGGACGGTTTATTAATAGTATTTATTTTAATATTTTTTAAATGCATAATAAAATATATTGCACAATTTTATAATTTTATGATTATTTCATCAAAGATAGTTACTTTAATTTTTAGCTTGAACTTTCTTGTAATAAAAGAAATTAATCCTTCTGCTGAAATATCAATAAAAAATGCCCTTGTGCATATTTGTTATTTCTGATTTGGTAACTTTATAAATGAACAAAAATAAAAGTTTATTTAGTACACACAATAAAGAAAAAGTAAATTCTACTAATAAAAATATGCAAAAAAACATATTGAGATCAATTTGGATTGCACAAAACATTTTTATTATTCTCTAAGTATCTTTTAAAAATAATTTGTACCTTTGAATGGGTTGTCCATAACGTTAATTACAACTTAGTTTAATTTTTATAGAGAAAATTTTGGTCCATATATTTATTTATAGCACAAAATTTATAAAAGTTAATCAATGCGATTAATTAAGTAAGGATGGTGTGGCATTTTTAGAAGTAAATGCAATCCACCAACAAAGCATACAGAGGAAAAAAGTAATCAACACATGAGATAATTATATAAAATTTAAAAAGTTTAACTAACATAACTATATAAGATAGCTTAAAACCTCATAATAAGAAAATTGTTGAACAAAATTTCACAAAGTATACAATACGCATGCTTACTAAATAAGATTTATCCTCAAATATAATAAGATTTTTAATCTAAGTTTTAGTCTACATTCATCACAACATAACTAATATCTTTTTGGATTTTATATGTAATTCTATTCAAATTTATAAAAGGTAACAAAACTTTTCCAACATAAAATTAGTTGAATTTAATAAATGCTCATATAATTAAGGTTTTAAATTTACACTATTTTTTAAATATATCTCATATAGAATCTATATATTATGGTATTTTTTAAACAATGCGACTAAATAGGATATCGAAAACCTTGAGTAAAGAAATTATTAACCAAAATTTTTAACCAACATATTTATCAAGTTAGATTCATAATTGAATTTACATAAAATTTAAATATGAATTTGAAATAGTACCTAATTTTTCTTATTAAATCTCTTAAGTAATTTTTGTTTTACTAGTTCATATTTTCATGTTAAAGAGATTTTTCGATATATAATTTTCAAATAAGGTCGTAATAAATTGTTATATTGGTTAGAAATTTTTCAATGTTTCGAATTGCACAAGGCTTATTATTTAAATATTTACTATATGTGTCGATTTAATAATTGTAAAATTAAGGACCCCGCTCAAAATAATATTTAGAGATCTATAACAATATTAATATGTTTAACACTAGCTTTTATAATTCTTACTATATTATAAACACAATGCCATAAGGTGTCATGAGCCATCATTGCATTTCTTGCCTTAATTATTAGATATTATAGGTCAGGATCTCGAGTCAAGCTCAAGTAAGTTAATAAAATATTTCAAAAAGCTAGGAAAAGTGTATCAATGCATATCACATTTAAAGAAATAAAAAAGAGATAAACATCTTATGGAAAAAAATCTACTTTTGCTAAAGCTACAATTGTTGGTAAGAAATCTTTAAAACTTTATTAATAACAGCTTCATGTAACTTGTCAAGACTATATTATTATTAAGATCTTTTAGTAGTCTAACCTGTTACCTTTCAAAATCAGGTCTTTTAACTTGAAAAGTTAGGTTAGGAGTTCTTTATCTTCGGAATCGTATATATCATAGTTCATTCTTATCTTCTTCATGAATCATTCTTTCAAGAAATCACCAACTTATTAAGATAAGAACATGATATCTAGTAGAATATTTTTTCGTCTCATACACATTTAAAATTGCAGTTTTGATTAGATGGTCATGCAATTGTTTGTTTTACTTCCTCTGAACTGTAAGTTTAAAGAACAATGAATATATTGTGCTGTAGTGCCGTAGCTAGATTTTTGCATTCTTTAAGTTTTTTCTTTTACCTCGTCAAGCGGTAATGTAACAAATCTACTCACTGTTGTTTCAACTTAAGTATAAAGGAACTAAAGCAAACATATATGCGTATGCAAATATTACGCCATAATTGTATGACAATCTAATCAAAGTTTTAATAGTCAAAATCAAAGCCAGATACGTAAATATATGTATGTAGCATAGAGTTTAAATGTTATACAATTGATTTTCTAGATTATAATGTTTACAAATATCGAGACAATTATACCGCGAATTTTTCAACACTAAATCATAGTGAAGAGTTTGATTTGTTTTCTAAATCCTTATGTATGGGATATAACCAATTTGGTGGTCGTGAAGTCTTATTTAAATATGCTAACTTAGAATTCATTTATTAAACCTATATATCTCATTATTCAATTTTTATGATGACTATCTTATGTATATTAACTACATATTTATATATATGAATAATCATAGTACATTTAACTCACTTAGAACATTATTTTATTTTTTTTTCCTTCTAAATCTAATATGTTTTTTTTGTTTTTTCGATATATGAATTTTTATATTCACTTTAAAGAGTGATTTTAAGAATACAATGGTTCAAATTAAGTCATAATAAGTTAGTATATTTATAAGGTTGAGTTCTAAAATGTTTAGAATACAATTTTAAATTATACAACCCTCATTATTCTTACGAAATTAATCAAATTTAAAAATTAGGTACCTATCAAAATTCAAATCAATTGCTGGATCATTTTTTTTCTTAAGTCTCGTAAGTTGTTTAATCTTAACTGTAACATTAATTTTTCTTCTAAATCGAAAATGCTATTTTTGTTTTATACACACACACACGCGCTCAAACGAAATGCAAGAACAACTCTATGCTCATGTTTGGTCTTATGCCTCTTTCAATGGCAGTGAAAGCCTGGGGCTTATGCACGTCCTTTAGGTTCTTTAAATTTCGTGGGTGGCGTAGTAGCTACCGAGATCAATGCAGTCACTTATGTCTCTCTTAGAAGTTAGTCGTTTAGTCTTTTATTTTTTATTTTAAATCTTCGAACTCTCGACATTATATAAAAGAGGACCACAGGCCTTCCAGGGTTTCTCTGAATTTGAAAGTTATCATTAAAGAATTTTCTAGTTCAACCAATCCATTTTATGTGTGTGTGTGTGTGTGTGTGTGTGTGTGTGTGATGTTTATATGAGTTTTTATATCCATATTTGATCAAGTTTGAATTGCACAACATTTAGGGCATGTACATTTACACTTTTCTTTTTGTGTATTTGTATTGTGTTTTCGTTTCCAATATTTTTGTATCCAATCACAAATTATAGTTGTGTACTTTTATAATTTTCACCACTTTTTTGTGTCTATCTTTTTCACTTGTTTTTGTATTTTTACCGTTTTCATTTCCGTTTTCATTACGGTTACTACTATTTTTTCCGGTATTACCCTCACTGCTTCTTTGATGGATATTTCTCTTTCTTTTACGATCTTATTCCCAAATCAAGGATGCCAACTGAAACCAATCAATGGGGTTCTCTTTCCCAGCAGGATTTCCAAATCATACAGATCTATACTGGGCAAATACAAATGGGGCAAATGGATGATTCCCAGTTTGCTTCTGTGCCTTGGCACATCAAAATTAAACACTACCTGGCGGCGAGATTGATGATGCAGACCACAAAGGGCGTGCTCTCCTGGAAGAGGCGGACCGTGGCGAGCTCGTCAGTCTGTAATTTACGCGGCATGGTGACCACGAAGGCGACCGCCGAGTCCGCATCCGCGAGGAAGAGGGTGAAAGACAGGGCCACCGAGGTGCAGACGATAAAGAAAGAGTTTGTCGAAGGTCGAGGTACTGGCGGAGGAATTAGGTTTCGAGGTGCAAACGACGAAGAAAGACGATGATGAGAGAGAGAACTGAGTGGAGAGACGATGAAGAGAGACGATGAATATCATGCTGGGAAAGAGAGACGATGAAGAGAGGCAATGGATATGTAACGATGAAGAGAAAGACGATGAAGAGAGAGAGAACTTAGTGGAAAGGGTGAACAGTGGTTCTGACATAGAATTCAACTTTGTCGGATTTCAACGTAAAAAGGTGACAACACCTCTAAGGTGTTTTCCCTTTTTCGACACTATTTGGATTTGTATCCAAAATGCAAATCCAAAATGGTAAAAGTACAAAAAAAAAGAGCATCGTTTTGCCATCATTACAAATTTTGAGTACAGAAAAAGATAAACATACGCCCCCTTAAGGATCCAGTCAAATATCTTTCACTTTCCACTTTAACCCCTAATATCTTTTTGGGGTAAATGCTCTTTGACCCCCTCTACTATAGGACAGTTGCAAAATGACCCCCTCTTCTAAAAAAAGTTGAACTAATCCTCCATATACTCATCATAACTGAGTAAAATGGACGGTTTCCATCCAAGTTAACACTCTTTTTGGATGGAAAATGTTTGGCTCCAAAACCTATAATTTTTAGGATGAAACTACAATTTTGACCTAATAAAATGCTAAACACAAACCAAAAATCCACCCCATTTTCATTTTAAAACATTTGCAAACCCTAGAAAATTTGCAAAAAGTGACCATTTTCATTTCGATTCATTTGCAAACCTTTCTTTTAAAGCCCAACCGCCAATTTTTTTTTTTTTTTTGAATTTTTGAAAATTAATTTCAAACATCCATTACGCATAACCGGACCCATACACCCGACCCGCGCCGCCCTTTTCCTCAAAAAGTCACAGAATGACCCAAACCCTGCCTGACCCGCTCTATCTCCACCCGACTTAAACCTACCGTGCCCTTCCCAACCCTTAATTTTCCCCACAGAAACCCTAATCTCTACCACCTCAGCGCCACCAACCCTTTTGCTCTGCCAATCCCCCTTCGGTATCTCACGTTGGTGCCCCACTCTCTGTCAGCAGCCCCTCTCCCCCCGTCCGCGTTGTCCTCCCCCTCTTATTCTCCCCACTTCCCATTACCGCCCGCTGCCGCAATAGCCCTGCTCTGCCGGCAGCCCCCCCCCCCCCAAATCGGCGACGCCGACTTCCCCCCTCTATTCCTTCCTCTTCTCTCCCCCCGCCCCTCGCTACCGTAATAGCCTCGCTCCGCCCACAGCCCCCTCCCTCCCATCAGCGACGCCGATGCCCCCTCTCTCTTCCTTCCTATTTTCTCCCCCCACCCCACGTGGCTGCAACAGCCCCGCGCTCCACCGGCTGCCCCCCTCCCCCCCGTCAGCGATCTCTCCCTTCCTTTTCTCACCCCGCTGCCGCTGCTCCTTGCTCTTCTCCTCATTCTCCCTTCACCCATCCCAAATGGTTTGAGAACGAATAAAAGGAAGGATAGTTGTGACATTTCGACAAGCTCAGTTATGGCCGTTTATTTTTGCACAATTTTGATGAGTACATGAAGGTTTAATTCAACCTTTTTTAGAAGAGGGAGCCATTTTGCAACCGCCCTATAATACAACGGGTCAAAGAGCATTTACCCATATATTTTTTCCTTTTCTTGTGTTCCATCAACCGTCTATCTCCTCTCCCTCTCTTCGTACATATGCATGTGTGTTCACACACACACGTCATCGTCATCATCGTCGTCGTCGTCGTAACGCCAATATCAATCTGATGGAAACCAAAATCTATCTAACGAAGACTTGGCCATAATTTTCACTATTATTCTAAAATCAAAATTTTCATCTCAAATCATATGTTTTCACGCCAAGCATAAGTTTCTGTAGAATCAAACTTACATGAAACTTCAATCACGCTTTGCTCAACTGAATTAAAAACAGGATCGAAATTGAGTGCAACTCATCAAAAAAGTTCTCACATAACAGTAAATCTACATTGCCTTATCGCCGCCTCATTTCACGCCTTTCAGTATCTCATTCACGCCTTTCAGATGCGCCTATTCCAATGCCTTGGTGCCCAGCCGCCACTGTGTTTTCACTGGTTGTTTGGTCGATCTGTCGAGTTATTGGCGGTGGGTGATTGACGCTTGACTTATAGCTGGCTAAATCTAACAGAGGGAGTTGGAATGTTTATAAGGTTGTCAGCAATGAGCGTAGCAAATTGCAGTGGTTGTTCAGAAATGAAGGTGTTGGTGGTTGACTGGAAGGGTGGTGCCGTGGTGATCATTGATGGAGGTGGAATGATGGTTGAGGGGAAGGAAAAAAAAAGTAGAGATCAATGAAGAGGTAAGAAAAATGAGATGAGCAAAGAGAAAAGCGAGAGTAAATGAGGAGTAGAGAAATAGAATAAAAAAATAAAGAAACGGGCAAATATGAAGATTGAGCACACAAACTTATGCCTGATTTAGAAATAGAGCAATAATTTGGAGACCGCCAACGAAAGAAAACTAATCAATTATTTTGGGATGGAGGGAGAATTATATTACAATGAAGAACTGAAAAGTCCAAACTAAGCAATTATCTCATCTTTCATGCAAGCACTGAATTTCACCTCCGCCACGTCCTTGCCATCCACATGGACAATGTTGCAGCACTCGCTTCTTCCGTTCTGCGAGGAAAATGAGTAAGTCAAGCTCATTGGATCCTAAACCTCGTGCATATGTGTGTGTGTGTGTGCATGCGTGCGGGACAAAAAAGACAATGCAATGGCAATAGATATGACGTTGTGTAACTAGTGGACATATGAGAGATTATGGTCAATCCATGCTAAGGAAGAAAGTAAATTCCCTACTTCTCACTCGCGAAGCCAGTCAAATATTATTCATTAACCCCACATTATCTGTAATTATCTCCATCTCGTTGGATCTCACCCATTCGTTATAAAATGAACTTTGGCTGCTAAGCGAGTTGTAAGAATCTTCCTTCAACACGGTATATAGCGTCAATTAATATCACTCCACGCAGGATAGGTGTTTCGAAAACTCAAAGTGAATATAATGAAACTAAAAAAGAAAACCAAAAAAAAAAACGTGTTACCTCACCTCATTAAGCTTTGTAGCAGATGAGAAGACTGTAATTCTCGTGACATAATCTGCCGAATGATTTCCGCTTGACGAACAAGCCGATAGCCCACGCGGTGCTGCTCGGACGTAGCTCGTGACAATTTCATTAACGGATCTTTTCTCTATTGAATCGAAGAAGAAGACATGAGGAGCTTCACATGGACCGTTCCTCACCCACCTCGTGTTGAATATGAAGCGCGGCGGCCTTGCGTTCCACACCCATGGCTTGAATGTCTCGAGGGGCATTTTCAGAGTAGTTCGAGGGATGACACTTTCATAAACGTGAGCAGAGTAGCCCCATGACACTGAAAAGGACCAGTTGCTTTGCTTGTGGTAGCAGATGGTTTGCTGTAACAAGCGAGACTGATCGACATCTGCAGCTTTCCTGAGGTGGTTCGCGGATTCAGCGCGGTTCATTTTTGGGAAGATTGGGTCTACCTGGTCAAAGTGGTGCAAGGAAAGCAATGGAACTTGTGGGTGGGATGACAGAAATCCTGATAAATCACTGTGTAGATCAATCTGCAATTTAGAGTACACGGTCAAAACAATCAATTTCTATACATAAGCTCTCATAATGTTCTTTCAAGACTTGAATCCCTCCATTTAAATTTCGGACTGGCTTAAGACATAATTCTTTGTCGCCGTGGATTAGAGAGCATGGTGTGCAAAAATGTGCATCTGTCGCAAACATGGGCAAGATTACGGCAGCCTGCATGCTCTAAAAATGTTAGTCATATGGTTAAGAAACGCTCGTGGCTATGCAATCGTCGTCTGGTAAGCATGTGATTTACATTATGGTACCTATGGAAGTGTGTTACGCACATAATTACCATTATTTAGACTGAATAAGGGTATTAAACCATCACTACTGCTACATTTGGAAATGGAACTTCGAAGGTACTTAAAAGATTAAAAAGTATAAAAAAGCGAAAGTACCTGATGAATACCCTTGTTAACAGTTAGAGAAACTCCAATATCATCTATACAGGCCATTGTCATTTGATCCGCACTCCACAGGTATGGATACCTTTTGAAGCAGTTCTCCAAATCTTTCGACAACGCTTTGGCTAATGGATAACTCAATGCAAATCCACCTCCACCAAACCCCATATTAAACGAAAAATCCACATTCGACTTTAAACTCTCCGAGTTGCAACCAACATAAATGTACTTGGTATGATCAAGTTTCCCAAAAACATCAACCATATTTTCCACGAAAAAAATAGAATCATCGTCTCCCATAATGTACCATCTTACCCCTTCATGTTCCTCCCTAAACAACTCCAGTATTGCATGTACCATGCGAACCATCATCGGATGACCGTGTTTGCTTTCTTTCAATAACTCTGTGATGTCATCGGATACCCTAGGAGGGGGAGACAATGGAGACCAAGGGAGGAGGTCCCCTGAAGGAGCTACATCAAAGTAGAGATATCCCCGAGTGACATTTGGTCGCCACCATGAGTCGGTATAAGGCTTCCTATGTTTCCATGTCTTAACAGAAGCAAGAATACCAAACATAAGATGGCTGATATTAGTTGGAGAAGCACTAGCATCTGGTTCGGAGGACGGCCACGGGAGACGCAAAGGTGGGAAGAACTGAGAAGCTGGATTATGAAACAAGAAAACAGAAGCCAAGTACAGGACAATTCCTGAGATAGCTGCTACTTTGCATAAACTTACAAGAATATTGCTTTTATCAGATTGGAGTGAAGCCATTGTATGAAACGAGACTGAACAGAGAATGAAGAAGTGGCAAATGAGGAGGATTTATGTACCTTTTAGGGTCAGTGGAGTGTATTGTGGTTTTATGGTTGCTTCCTTGTTTTGCATGGGAGGATTTACTTTTAGATCCGTCAAGAGATCGTTTGGAATTAATTCTCAAAAGTAGATTTTGATTAAATTGAATCAGTTTCTAAAATCAGCTTTAATTCATTTTAAGCATAATAGATCAAAGTTGTTGAATGTGTTTGGGTAAAAAAAGATTAAAGTAGGTTTAGTGTAACAAAATTATTACCATATACTCCGAGTAGTATATTAATATTTAAAGGGAATTACCTATATGGTAATTTTGTCACACTAAACCTACTTTAATTTCTTTCAAAATTTGAAACGAGTTTCCGTACTTGGGTTTAATTTATGTAGTCTTAGTAATCAGTTATGTACTTCTAGGACAAATTTTGTGAATTCTTAATGTAATTCTAGCCAGGACTAATCTTATGAATCAATTGTGTGATTATCGGAGTAATCTTTTGTGGCCGTTCAAAAAGGCAACGGAAACATGCAACTACATTGGCCAGAAGAAATGCCATACTTTTTCTTGCCATACTTCACTGACAAGTAAAGCTGATTTAGGCAAGCTTGGGATGCTAAGTTGCAATTCATGTGTATGCATGTGCTTTCACAGCAAAGTCAAGGGTCAATTCTCAATAGATGAAGTGTTAGCATCTGTTTACGTAAAGTTCATCAATACAATTTGACCCTTTAAAATCGGACCCATTAAAATATTCTAACATTTATGTGTCGCTTATGATAATTATTGACTCAATCATTGCTGAATTTTGTGACTACATAAAGAACGTCAAGTGTTGTTTATGATAATTAATTGGTACATATCAGCAAAGTTATTTTTTTTAACATTTATGTGTCTCTTTTTTTGTAAAGCCTTGATGAACAACTTCTAGATTGAACCTTTCGGATCGTTAATGTCAGCCGTCAAATTTTTTTTATTTTCTTTTTGGGCGCACCCCCCTCTTTCCAATCCCAATTACACTTCCTCAATCTGCCCTGAAGTGCTTGTAATCTCTAGTTAGATTTTATTTCTAAATGGCGGTGCAATAAGTGCAGTGGTGGCAGAGGTCGATACGGTGGCCGGTGGCAAAGATGGCGGGTTTCCGACAGTGACAACCCGCAGCGTCAGTTGAAATTTTGTTTTATTGGTTTTATTAAATAAATAAAAATAGACAAGGCAGGTTTTGACCAGAAGAATAGAAACGAACAATGGCTAGGTCGGGCTAGGGTAAATTCAGGGTTGGGATGAGTAGGGTCAAAAATGGAGTCGGGCTAGGGGCAGGTCAGCCAAAAATATGTATAATCCATTTGAAGGATTGGCAAATACCACTATTTTCCATAAGTAAAATTGTAATATTTCAAGTGAGCTGGGTTGGGAACTCATATACTCCCTCCATTCCTAATTAATTGATCGTGTTTGACTTGCACACTTATTTAGGAAATGAGTCATAACTTATTAATTTTATTTTATTTTTGGTAGAATTGGAGAATAACATTGATAATTTAAAGTTACACAATTGCTCAGTTCTAGAGCTCGTATATATTAAGTCACTATATTCCTATGACTTGGTATGCATGGCAGTAACGGTCAAAAAGTAGCGACATTCCTAATAAACTTACACATTACAGTTAAGTTAAAATAGAGCATATCTTACATTTTAACTCAATTTCAAATAACATGCAAACTCATAAAGTAATATGAATCATATTTTATGAGTTTTCAATTACACCCCAAGAGAGAGAGAGACGGGAGGAAGAAAGTGGGTTGGTAGAGGATCAAATGTGGAGAAGGAAAATAGAATATAATACGTGCAAAGAAAGTAAAAATGAAAAAAAAATCTAAAAGCATCTTTCCTATTTTGAAAAGATCAACTTTTTTGGGACAACTCAAAAAATATATATGATCAATTTTTTGGGTACGGGAAAGAGTGTAGGAGCTATTCCTCTACAAATTCTAGAGGTTTTGAATCCCTCAACAAACGTTATTGTCATATATTTAGGAGGTGTGATGTGCAATTTTCAAAAGTTACCTCCAAACTTGCACAATCGTAGAGGACCGTTAAACAGAGAGTGACCTCTTTGCACGATACATAGGCGTTCAGCTTGTCAAAGCACGTTTACCCTTTGCTAAAACAACTTGCAAGAAGCCGTTCTGATAAAAAAAAATTGTTGAGACCTCCCAAACATTTTAGTGGCTGACTTTATTTCCAGAGTTGCCCAGAAAACCATCGATCTGTTTCTACTGTTCAACTTAAACAAGTCAGACATATGAGCTGTATCTTCACTTGAGCAGTATGGAAAAGGAAATAACTTCTTCAGTTACATTATGGCCTCAGTTCCTTATATTGATGTTAGGAGAGATTTAAATCGCGTACCAAATATTCGCGCACAGAGAGAGTAAACAAATTGTACAGCAAAAGATTTACTTTTGTGGTATGTAATGACACTACGTAGTCGGATTTTTTCTAATATAGCTTACTGATGTAATCTATAGGAGCCACCATAATGGTATTATACAGCTTAACTAATACATATGAGCTACTACGTTTTCTAACAGTTGGGAGTAATTTATTTTCTCCCCCCTAATAAAAGGTAACTATAAGATGAGAGACCGAAAGAATTTGATTCCCATCAAAGGAATGCAGGAGATAAATTATAGGTCCCGAGGGCCATCAAATGACTGGGTCTTCCTCAAATTCCAATGGAGGCCATCATGGATGGAACGCAAGAAGTCACTGGTGGAATCTACTTGACATGCAGTTGGCACAGGCCAAGGAGCCATGCTGCACACAAGTGCATCCCCAGGCGCTAACTGTTTGCGGTCCTTTCCATCAAATGATACCCAGGCGTGGCCCCTGCTATTGAAGGGTACTTGCACCCTAAGTGTAACATGCTCCGGTAATATCAGAGGCCGAAAAGACAAGGAGTGTGGGCAAATGGGTGTGAACAGAATGCCAGGAACCTGCAAGTTGATGAAACTAACATAAATGGTTATCCTGAACACTATCAAGAAAATGCGAAACGCATAACGCACCCCGCACGCAATGCCATCAGGAGTTGTTTATATTAAAATGAACCCTGCTAAGAATTGTGCAACTGGAAGGAAAATGATACCAACCCATGGCCGTTGCTATTGCGAGGTACTAGCAGCCTGTTGTTGTGGTCCTTACTCAGCCTAGTCTAAGAATATAGTCCATTTTCAGGCGTTTCACTAATTCTTTCTAATGTTGATAGTTTAGTGGATATCTCAGCAGACCAGTTGAACACTATATTTACAACTCAACTTTGGCTGTTTGACAAGCATCTGTTTCAGTATACCCCCATGCTATGTTCTAATTTTTCAATCTTCTGATTTGGTGAATGCCTGAACTTTATCAACCATCGACAAAACTAGCAAACAAAACCCCTGCCTAACAATTCTACACAAGCTTATGTAGCTAATAATTCGGAGCAAGCTATCAGGGAATCCCCACTAAACTCTCATCATGACCATTACTTTGGTCGCATATAGAGTTGATAATGGATATCTACTCATGTTGGTATATTCTCCAATTTCTTACTCCACATGTAAAACACAACGCAGCAGCTATAATCAGTGAACACAAACTGACATTAGAACCATAGTTTTATAGTCGTTAAATGAGGAATAAAATTGAACCACTAATTTGCCAGCCCGCGCCTCCCCCCCGCAAAACAAAGCATGTTCCCAGCCAAGGACTCCTTCCAAATCTGAGCTGCACAAGGCCATTAGAGAAAAGGTGCTAGCCTCCGAAATTAGACACAAATGTCTTCTTCTACAGCATGCGATGTCTTTAGTTTGTTCAAACCAATGCTTTAAAAGCTGAGCCGCTCAACAAACACCAATCAAGAGTCAATGATTCGCCATTTGGGTCAGTCTTAAGTTTCATGACGTGATAATTACATATAAAATAAAAGTTATATCTGAGCATTAGTACTTCAGAGAATAAAGTTACTTTCAAATTATCAACACTGGCTTGGATGGTATTTTTGTACTAATTTCTAATCTTAAATACTCAAACAAACTCTTTAAAAATAGAGAATCAGTTGAAAAAAAGAGTAAGTTCTGTGCATGCATATAATTGGGGGAGTGGAGAGAGAAGTAAAGGTAACATTTACTGCAGGACACACACACAGAGAGAGAGAGAGAGAGAGAAACTTCCGATGATGGCATTTTTTGCTGTTGTTAAGAAAACAAAAAAATGGACCAAACTGTTCAACCAGTTAGACCGAGTAAGCTCGCCATTAGTCATACTATCCAAGTGGGTTCCAACTGCTTTGGGAAGATATCGGATATACTCAGACCAGAAACCAAATTGGTTGATGGTGGCCGGTCGACTCTGATTTTCAAAGAATTGTGTAGATAATACCATTTTTGTAGACTTCATTTTATCTTTTTGTCCAGACCAATCCGGTTGGATCCAGTCCAGTCCAATTTGATCCAGTTCAATTAGTTTATTTTTATAAGCTTTATTTTATGTTTCAGTCTAGTCCAGTCGGTCTATTCATGTTGGGCTTAAACCAGGTTAAGAGTCTAGTGAATTTGGTTTACCTCAGATTGGGTTGTAAACCCGTTTTTATTTAATTCACATGCATTTGTACATCAGATTAGCTTTTCCTCGTATAATAAGGGCTTTATAGTAGATGCATAAGGAAAAGTATACCGGCCGGTACGCATCTATACCGGCCGGTACACCTCGGTGGTCAAAATAAACTGGGCGGTAGAGGGGTATCTCATTTTTTAAATTTAATTAAAAAAAAAAATTGGTGGCGACTAGGATTGCATACTAATCTTTTTATGTAACTTTTCTGCAGCCCTAGGGCTCGACATAAATAGCCTTGAGGCTCCCCCTAAAGATAGAGAAAAATTCCTCAGAGGCTGCTAATATTCTGTGACGCTTTTTACTAGAGTATAAACACAATGTGATCCCCTCTCCCATACGCATACCTATACTCATCCACTCATGCTTTTTGCATAGTGGATGAATCAAGACCAGCAATCCAGATCGAAAGGTAAAACTCTTCTAAATCTTTTAGAGTGAATCCCCTCCCGTGATCAAATTCTGGTCCATGGACTAAACAATTTTGTTCATATCTCATATCTTCGAATATGGTTATAAAACTATTTTCATAGAACACAGACAGAGTTAGGTCCCCTCCCCTAAGTTCGGAACTACAAGGTTGTGATCTTGATCAGTCTGATCGGGTCCATAGGCCACTCAGCCCAGACGTTGAGTTCATTGAAATTATTAATCATTTGTACTTATTTCAGGAAAGAATCATCAAATCAAGACAAAAAGGAAAAAAAACAAGTAGAGGCCTATTTAAAGTATGATGAGATGTCTAACACCTTCTCCTCATATAAATTAGTGCCCTAATCCAAATCCGGGGTTAGATAAACTAGATTAGCCAATATTGGTGATCTAGAATTGATTTTAGATTTTTCTTGTTTTCCTTGTCGATTATCGGAATTAACTCCAAAAATTACACGGCGAATCAAGAGACGATGTTTTTGGATGCATGTCGTCACACATTGCACCAGAGTCTAAATTCATTTTAACGACTTCGGCACTCGGTTATTTCATTCACCAATAATACGCGTATTTCATTGAGACCATTACTTTAATGAACATTCCCTTATGTTGGCAAATAGACCCTGAAACTGCCACTGTATTGATGAGATTGAGCTCGCATATAATGGGAGGGTACTGAACTACTGATCGACCAGTGTATTACAATTCCATTAGAACTTAACCAGTAATAGGCTATGAGCTCTTATCTATTAGCTTTAACACTGAAGGAAATTCCCAAGAATATTAAGGGCAAAATCAGAAGCTGTTACAGCTTTAACTGGCAAAAGTAAAATAGGGCTTTATGCAAAATTTAAGTTATCGAGAAGCACTTTGTAGTAAGTCAAGAGTTTAGAAATATTGCGGTGTTGCCTTAGTATTTGACTTTTATGAGTAAGCCCTTAAAGCAAGGGCGGAACTTACTCATGACCAAGGGGGGCCATGGCACCCCCAAACTTTTGGAATTTTTTTTTAGTTCTTTAAATAATAGTTATTCTTATATAACATATTTACGAAAATGCTATTATATCGTAACATTAATTAGTTAGGGTTTCCTTTTGTTGTGTTTTTGACTCTTTGTGTCACCGGCCGTCATATTCTTCGTCTTCTTATTCTTTTGCTCCATCTTCATTCTCCCATGTTCCAAATTCCAATTTTCCAGATTACGTGAATCGATCAAGGTTAGTTCCTTTTTTTTAGTTTAAATTCTTATAGTATGTTAACTTATACGTGACTATTGTACTCATACAATTAATATCACATTAGTAATACATCTATACCGTAAGAGTCAAGCTTCTTTCATGCAAGATTAGTAATTCATTGTTAACTAAACTTACAAAGTTAAATAAATCACTATGAATAAATTAAATAATCAGTAGTCAAATGAGCAATTTATTCTGCATTTAAATCACTATACTGAACGAGCAATTTCGGCTATGAAGATGGTCAAAACTCAACTCCGAAATAAGATGGATGATGATTTTCTCAAGGATTCTTTAATTGTGCACATTGAGAGAGATATTGTGGATATGTTTACTATAAACTTGATCATTGATGACTTTTGTGACTATAAAGAACGTCGAGTTCCACTTTGACCATCGATGTATAGAGTTACTTTTCTTATGTTTTCTTGTTATGTGAAACCTTAATGAAGTACTTCTGATTTTAATATTTTTTATTTTTAATGTTTTATGCAAAGTTGAACTTTCTTAATTCTTTTATGTTAGCCATCAATTTTTTATGCCTTTTTGGCCCCCCACGAGTTGACTTTCTGGATCCGCCCCTGCCTTAAAGTCACTGGATGGCTGGTTACCCCCAACCACCCCACCCCCCCAAAATCCAAAAAAACCCAACACATTAGTAATCCACCCATTGATACTCCGCTCAAGACTGAACCCGTCCAGCCACCCAATCGCAAGCCTAATCATAATGCACCCTTTACTTTAGGAAACAATGAACTGAAATACTAGACTACTAGTAAGAACGTATTCGATGGGCAGGCTTATCTGTACTCCAACCTGTTGCATGGCTCGTGGGCATACCCAGCCTTCAGTCTAGATAAACATTTTGCAATTTTAATATTCGTATGCGTTTCTGATACTATGCTAAAGGTTATTGTATTGGAAGCAGAATGAATAACATATACAAAGTTACAGCTCTATGTCATGCAAGACATACCTGTGGATGGACCATTGATCCCCCAGCTGCCAAGGAATATGCAGTGCTTCCAGATGTCGTCGATAAGATCAAACCATCTCCTTGTACGCAGGTGACAAACGAGTTGTCACAATAGCATTCCAGATTTGTGAGAAACGATGAAATTCCCCGATCGATTGTAACCTCATTTAGTACAAGCATAGGTCCTTCAGTCTCAAATTCATTTTTAGCTGCTTCTCGAATCACATGACACTGCAACCGGTGTCTTAATGTGATACTAAGGGGACCACGAAAGATTGCATCCAGACACTCTCTATAATGTTCGCTATCTGATCAATGTTAAAGAAGAAAACCTGGACTGGAAAATTCTGTACAACGGAAACTAACCTGTCGATAGGGTACTGGTATAACCATTAGGCTAGCAGTTTAATAACAAAGAAATTAACACTTCGAGCAGAGACCTCTTCAGCACATTGCCAAAGCAAACCAAAGAAACAAGCAGCTCCTTGAATGTCAGAAGAAAAGTTATGGAAAGTAGATAACCAGTCAGAAAGATTAAGGATACGGAATGGGGTCATGAAGCCCAGAGAACCCAGAGAAAATGGGACAATAGGAGGAACTGGCCCTTTGAACATTGACGCCGCCTGCAAATGAAGAAGCAGAATATTATCGATAACCAAGTTCACTGCAAAGAAGATGCTACCAGATAGTGTGTTGTCCATGAAGTTTTCCTTCTATTAAGGTGGGGGGAGGGGAGAGAAGGGATGGCAAAGACTGAACCTAAAAAGGTGAATTTCTTTAGAACATGTGCTTCTCTTCTTTGTGGGTTATTTTCGTTCTTTTTCTGGATTGGCCGGGTGAGTGAATGTGAGGCAATTACACTTTACTCCACTAAAAGACCTGCTAATTACATTTTATAGCCATTCTCAGGTCACTTAAATTCAGTAACAGTTAAGCTGGATGGACATACCCAGAGGACTGTTCCATCACCACCAAGAGTCACTATGAGGTCAACTTTCATGTGCAGAAGCAGTATTTCCTTGTCTGCAGAGCAACAACCAGTTAAGATATTAAAGGTCAGCAACTTTCTTGCACAGTTGAATCATGGATAGAAGTGGAAGACTTTATAAATGGTTATCGAATTTGGTGGATATAATATTTGATGAGATGATATCTTACAGAACAAAACTAATAAAAACGAAATAAACTAAGACGAAGGGCAGAAAGTGCACAAGGCTTAGTACTTCAATTTATCTATGAAAATTTTCCACTTTCGAGCTATGTTGCAATGGAGCAACCCTACTTTGCAGCGAGGCTCGCGCTGAGAAATGGCATATGCATAATATGAGCAAACCTGTCTGCTTTTGTGATTAAACTATGTACTAACTTAACGTTTTGAAAGACCCATAACCTGAGGCATACTTCACATGTGGTCAGCCACTACCACGTCTACCAGTCAGCTCACTAGTGAGGTACGTGTTATCCTAGCTGGCTATTAGGCAGTCAAACATCTAAGCAGGAAGCGCGAAATAGCTATATGAGATTAGAAATTTCAAACTCATTTAAGCATATCAAATTCTAAGGGTATAAACAGTGAATATCAGTGAAACCTAACACTGAGGTCAAATTAGCCACTAGAATTTAGCTGTAAAAGATCTGGTAAATTATTAGTTCAACAGTAAGGCCTCTATCTATACCAGAATCTGCACCACCTCCATCTTCACTAGCCAAAGTATATCAGAACTGTGACATAGCTATTCAAACTACAGGTACAGCTATAATTTGGGACTTTGTCCTCTGTCTTTCTTGATTGTCGTGTATGGTTGACATTACAAGCGGGTAGAGGTTATGATTTCGTGTTAGAAACTGTTAGTGCCTCTTTTTCATCTTGATAGATCTTAGGAAAGCATTGATATAGAAACATTTGCCTTTTCGATGCAATACTTTTTGAATAGCAAGTTTTCAGAACCGTGCAACACTTTCATTTTCGGGTTTCGCTCTATGAACCTTCAATTATATCATAGTTATTCTCGTGAAGGCCCATAGTTGGCACTCCCTTGACACTGAATTACAAGGGGAACAACATTGTGTAAGTTTATACTATGTTGACAATGATATAACTGCGTACATCCATCGCGATATATATCGAGGTTCATAAGCAAAGTTTGGTAACATAATATATTAACTCAGCCAACCAATGAATAAGATAGTTGAAAAGTTGTTTACATTATCCTGAAATAAACATAATATTCTTGAAACTCACCGCTTTGCCAGGTTTTAACAAAACTGTAGTATGACGACTCCGTTAGAAGTTCGAGTTTCACCCGTGGTTCAACATAAATGTTTAGCCTTTTCTGCTCTTTCAGCCATCTGAGAAGAAAAGAAAGGAATAAGCCATCTACTCAGACCTGACCCCAGATTCAGCTGATCTGGCCAAAGAGTTATGGAAATGAAAAGAAATTTCAACTTTAACCATTTCAACCAATGTCAGAAAAAGAAAAGGACAACCTAAATAGGAACGTACATATTGTAACACAGATGATGTAGCTTGCCAAGCGAGCATAAATTCTTCATTTACGCGGAAACACAATTAAACTTTTATAACAAAAAGTCAACATTAAATGCCAATATTTATGGCCTTAACTTGAATGACTGATGGTCAAAGGGTTCCATATATAAAGTTTCAACATGAAAGCCTTCAAATGACAAAATTTTGAACGTCTCAATGTCAAATTATAAAACCAGTTTGTACGCTATTCCAAAAAACAGACATTTAGCCAAAAGAGCTGTGGTATGAACTGACATAAAAGGAATAGATAAAGTTAGACCAAATCCTCTAGAAAGAAGGGCCAACTATATTTATGAGGGGCATTCACGTCGAGGCTGTAGATACAAGTATATGAGGTCAGTTATAAGTCAGCGAGTAACTTTTTCGAATGCAAAATCTGTTTGGAAAGAGTACGTTTTAATCCTTGCGAGAGACTACACACAATATCGTCAATTCTTCAACAAGCACAAATAATACAAATCTTTTGCACTTGGGGATGAATGGAGTTTCTTTCCTCCACATGTCTGGAGTGGAAAGTGGAGAGTGAAGAGAGACTTGGTAAAAGAAAACTAAAGTAAACATTGTAGAGATAGGGTATGCTGGCTGACAACTGTCTCCCCTGTGATCAAGTAAGAAGACTTGCTTTTCTTAAAAGTAGAAAGTAAGAAACAGTGGATTCATAAAACTTGAGAACGAAGATGTGATCACAAAGAACTAAGAGAAATGGCTTATAGAACTACTATTCCAAATGCCCATCTACTATATTTTCACAGAATCGATACTGAAAAACAAAGAACCATAAAAGTAAGGAAGCAGTAAACTAACTGTTGACATGCTTTCAGACCATATAGCAGATAGCAGAATGAAACAGGGCAATGCTAACATGGATTAGAATGGACTTTAATTTATGAAATTATTAACTTGAGACGTGTTGAACAACAATACCATGTAGGGATGCCGGATTTCGGATGCTAAAGGTCATTATCTACGTTTTAAGGAAGAAGATACACACATATATATGCATGTATCGAAATGTGTTAAACCTCAAAAAGAAAATACAGCGGCATATATTATGTCGCATAGCAGCACATTAGTTTGAGATTTGCAACTCATAACATGTGAATCAATGAAACAGTGCATAAAATGTCGAAAGAGAGTCGTGATGTCCCCGTAACACACCACAAATATGGTGTTTTTGAAAACTGACAAGTTCAGCTATAGCATAATCTTCAAAGTAACTAGTGGACAAAACCCTTCCTTTTGCAGAAATAGTAAAGGACAAGTAAGGATGTCCGCAAATCCTACCTGACCATGTCTGCACACAGAATTTGCACAGAAGTTGAATTTGGTTTGGTCAAAATAAGCAGAGTCTGTGGTGCAGATTCCCACTTCAAGGAAATCTGTGGAAAAAAAAAACAAATGAGCGTTTAACCAGACACCGCATAATGCGGTCAATCAGTTGGGACAAAAAAAAAATTTGTTCTAAGAAATAGTCAAGTAGTAAAAGGACAAGCAAAAGTAAAGACAGATCTAGCCACATAACTAAAGGTATGTGACAACATCAGCTATACCTGTTTACTGCTGCGCTCAGCAGTTGTTATGTTTCCCTTCTCGAAGGATACAATGTCATGTTTATGCTGATCACTTTTTTCACCTTTGCAACACCAGGATAGTTTAAATGATGCCTGCCACAGGGTAAGAGACGGGTGTCTCGAAATCAGTTACATGAATGTTAACTCATTTCACAACTGGGATAATTGATATATGTATCAGAAGTTCCATTGCAAAATCTAAAAGCATGGATGGGTTAAGTGGCTAAACTTTTCTATCCTTAAGATACCCTTCTTTAAATGAAGAGTTTGTCTTATGTTGAGGGTGTTTTCGACTTTTACAATAATAAGCATCTTATCTTGAAATATGCTTATTGAGAGTTGAAGTTTATAACATCAAGGGTGTTTTTGACTTTTAATACACATTAAGCCTCTTACTTTAAAATAACCTTTTTGAATTAGAATTTGTTAAAATTTAAAGTCTTTTTGACTTAAAGTAAACATCACAATAACAAGATATTAAGTCAACTAACCTTAGATACTTATCTTCTCCACCAAAGTTGATAGAAAAAAACAACTAGGCAAATATGGAATTCTTTATACCTAAGCTAAGTTGAATATTTTTGTCAGAACTTTCTATCATTTTTCTTTTTTCATATAGAGAATTTTTTACACATTAACAACTGGTACCAACTTGTATAAAACCAAGTCACCCTGAGCTTGGGATTGTAGTGAACTTTGAATTTGATTGAGTATTATTAGCAAAATTTTCAAGAATAATTTTCTTAATATAACTTGCAAGTTCAACTTAATCAACTCCAGAAACTTAACGACAGTAGCACGAATCTACCTTCCTAATAAGCAAATACCAAAAACATGTCCTAAACAAGCTTAGATCTAATAAAGAGCAATGCTTATATAACCATCAACCATGTTATTAAGACTCCTTTTCTCTATCATTTATGTACTCAAAAACTATGAGCAAGTCCGACTAAAATGGTAATAGCAATACCTATTAACTTATCAAATCAAATAAGGCAATAGCTAGAACTAGCTTAAAAAGAATCTTTGTTCATATATCCAAAACCTATCAGCAAGTTTAACTAGTTTAGTATTAGCAACACCAATAAATTAAACATATATGGCAATAGCAATGCTTGTTTAGATTACTTCTGATCTGCATCATTATGTCGTCTGGTCATAATTATGTATCCATGACCTATTCAATCCCCGCCCAACCTCAAACCCCAAAAAGACAAAAAGATATCTGTTGCTAACCGCCCTGATGTCGGCTATGTTACATGGACTCTTTAAAATGCATCAAGTACCCGTGTCGGGCACTCGACACTTGGACATGGGTATAGGATATGTTTCTAACACATCCCATAGGACATGCCACTAGGAAACACTATGTTTTAGTGTTTCTTTTAGTTCGTTATTGCAGAGAAATGATCTCAGATTTATACTAAGACGATATGGGTAACATAAAACACCATGCGTAACTAAGAAAAAAGAATATATAGGAATATTTTGTTGTATCTCCGTGTCTTGGATTTTGAAAAATAGATAAATCCGATACTTAGACACGTATCCGACTCGTACCAAGTCCATGTTTACATAGGATATCGGACAACAGTAGAAAACTTAAACATTGATCTGCTACATTTGGGTTCTGGACACACCAATGTGACTTTAATAATGTAGGTTCTGAATTTTGCAATCCCATGTAGAAGTGCCGTTGGTAACATTTTTCGCCTCGATCACAAGCTTCAAAAAGCCTTTATCCTAGATATTATGGGGAAAGAAATTGAGTGTGTCATACTTGCTTAACATTTTGTATGACGGTGATTGTGCTTATAGTAGTGAGTCATTGCAATATTGATATACACGAATCATCTCTTGCTATTACATTGGCTTATAAGATATTAAAGCAGGGCGAAGGAAGAACAAATTGAGAAAAAAGACTGAAGTGCGCCTATCAAAGAAATGTTGCTCTTAGGATGACATGAACAAAGATCGGAAAAGAAGATTGAGAAAAGGGATAACATGTGCCTATCAAACAAATGTTGCTCTTTGGATGACACCAACAAAGATTGAGAAGAAGATTGAGAAAAGGGTTAACGTGTGCCTACCCAACAACTGTTGTTGTTAGGATGAAGTAATATGATGAGGAGATTGAGAAAATGGCTAAAGTGTGCCTATATAATTAGTATGCCAAATATACGAGGAATGGTGAGGCTATCCTAAATTTGTTCAGGATAACTGATTGTTAATATCTTGGAAAGCCTACAAGTTGAAGAGGTTGTAGCCACCACCAAAGGAATCCAAACAACTGAAAAAGTTTTCTCTCTCTAATGTTCACTCTGGCTTAGTATTGCGTGTGTAAAAGAGGTCTTGTCTTGCATGAATTGTAGGTGATACTCTAATTAGAAAACTGATAGGAGTCTACAACAACCTCTGCTTCTCATATAAGAACAAGCGAGGAACTCAACATCGAAGACTCGTGTTATTGATCTAACTTTATAATCGTCAATTTAAGGTGAGAACCTTCCCATGCTGGAACCTAAAAGATCACTTTCTCCTCCCCATGTTCGTCATCCCGAGCCAAAGAGGCATCATGTCGGGTGTGTGCACGTAGGAATGTTGATGTTTAAGATTAATTCTAGAAGAACCTATTTCATCAAGTATTGGTAAGAGTGAGAAAGGAGTGAGAAAGGTCGGAGGTGTCAAAATTAGGAACTCGAGACGTGGTGTGGTATGCATCGATGCACCTTTCGTTTATTCCCCAAGAAAGATAATTCAATCTTATACAGGAAATAGACAGCCTTAAAATAATGTTCAAGGGTCTAATTTAAAAAAACCAATGTTGGTTTTATTACCTATGTAACTCCAGCACCAATAGAGTCGAACATGTTAACGATCAATTTCATGTCTACGAGCACAGTATCTTCCTTAATGCAGTCAAGGGGTTTCCAAGCCAAGCACTTACAAATGGTGAGAATTTAAGGATGAAGGATGTTGTATTTCATAAATTTAAGAGCTCACACAGAACAAGTTTGTATACTAATATTAAGAATAAAGCAGGAATATATTCTGAGGTGGAAGTAGATATCAGTTGAATTGAAATTCTATGTGGATGATAATTATTGGTGTTGAAAGTAGAATATTATTATTAAAAGTTGCACCGAAACCTATAAGTGCGCAAGCACACAACATAAAATTTTATCGTGGATCGATTAAACATTCAGAACCCTTAGTATCCTATGAAAGATATATAACGAGTAATTTCCCTCGTGTTAATTAGCTGAGAGATGGTTCACACCTAAAATAATGAAAACAGAATAGAAGTTTTAGATTAGCTAAACAAGAGTTCATGTTCTCGAATCGCTATTCGATGTACAAAGCACATGAACTTACTAGTTTCACAAAAAATGTCTAAGAGGAAAATGGAAGTAGCCTCGTGTCAAAAGCACCAGAAAAAACAACGAAAAAGTTACCGAGGTACTCAACAGATTAGCTATAGCTCAAGAAAGGTCTGTCCATCCCAACACTTGCAAGATGACTGTTAATACTCCATATGAAAAGGAAATAAGCGTGCATGCAATGGTAACTTTCTAATTTTGGGAAACCAAAGAGAATTACCTTCCTCATTAATTTACTTTGAATTGCATTGGAATCAAAGTCAGGTTCCCCATCCCGAAGAACCTCGTGAGAGCAAATCCCATTCTTCCCACAACACCTTTCAGATTGCTCACCAGCATCACACAATAACGGCTGATCAGCCAAGTTTTCTGCTCTCTCATCATTATGCTCTCCGGACGACAGGACTATGCATCCAAGGGAAAAAATTAAGGTACTAAATACCGGTTTAAATTGTTGAAACTTGCAAACGTATTAAAGGAAACACAATAGCATGGTACAAAAAAGAACCAACAAAATCCGATAAGAACTACTAGACAAGACTCACTTTATTTGAGATATACGGAAGCATGATACTTCAGTAGTCATGCCAATTAGGTATTCATAACAGTCCAATTTTTTATATCTATAATGTTGTTTTATCCGAAGAATCAAACTGAATTTCCCGGAAGTTCAACGCCAGCGACTTCCCATCGGAAGAAAACTGGATCAAAGAGTCCCGTCCAATTTTATACGTACAGATTCATGTCATGTATAAACCAAAAAGGGAAAAGCCACAAACCACATTTTTACAAAGGCATACACCAACATACTTCATCCTGAAATAATCAGTAAATTCATCTTGAACTTAAAATAACAATCACTAGGTAAGGGCTTAAAGTTGATCAATGTGAAGTCCTGCCGTGTTTGGAAATTCAAAGGCCGTAAAGTTAGCTCCTATCATACTAATTACTGCTCCATCTTAACACATCCACATACTTTAGCTAGAAGAGAGAGGATGGAAGTTAAAAGCACGTAAATGTGCTTGAGTAACAAAAGCATTACTTAGGAAGAACTTACTTCTTGCTCCCGTGTTTGTAGAAGGGGGGCCATGTCAAAAACAAGGGAGGAGTGCAAGGAAAAAGAGAATTTTTTTTGGCTTAGACATGCTCACACTTTTAAACAGATGTTATTGCAGAAGAGAAATCGAGAAGATGTGGCTGCTAGATGCTTCTAAACATAGAATATAGCACATTAAACAAAGGATGAACTTAAGGCAGCAAAAGGATTTACAGAAAGAACTTATAGGCATATCTAGGTTGCCAACAAATGAGCACACCTAATTGAAGATGTTGAAATGAATGGATTCAATGCATGACATGAGTATAGAACAATGAGAATGTTGAGATGGATACGTGGCAAGAAAGGAGTACTGAGTAAAAAATCTATTGAGAAGCTTAGCATAGTCTCAGAATACAAGAGCTAAGATGGTCTGACTCTGCAATGAAGTTTGACCATTTAACTGTCCACCATGGCCAACAAAAGAAGATATTTGGGTAATTTTAAAGTTTTCATGAGGATAAATAATTAAAACAAAAGGAAAGTAGAGGTTTGTGAGGTAAAGATACAACTGAACAGAAGGAAATGACTTTTCTTCTTGGAACAGAAGGAAATGACTGCATAAATGCAAAACTAAGTAATTCCAATCCAAAATTATTGTTTGTTCAGTTTTTTGTTTTTGGTACATAAAATCGACATGTATATCAATAAGTAATAATTAAGTTGACTAGAACTACACGGAGATGATTATAATGGCATTATTACGTTCTTATGCAGCATCTATAGATACAACTATATAAGAAACGCGTACAGTCTGATCATTAGATGTTTGATCTTTAGAACCTTTGTGCTCCAACTGCAGATTCCTAGCCCTCTCCAGTTCATATTTACGCTTCCATTCAGCAGCCTCAGCTTGAGCAGAAGCCTTCCCTTCGGAAACTCGTCTTAATGCCTTTGCAACAGCTAAAAAAGAGGTGGACAGTAGATACATCAACACATTGCAAACCAGATTCTCATTACAGCATATATGGTTCCAACTAGAATATGAACAACTGCAATAATTAAAATCTATCCATACTTCTCATAGCCTCTGAGAACTCTACAAGATGATCATCGATTCCTTGAACAGGAGGCTGTGCAGTTAGTTCCTGCACTGCCTTCTCAGAGTTCAAAACAGAAAGTGCATCAGCAAACCCATTCTCCTGAGGTGAAACACTGGCATTGCCCTGTTAACAAGAGGCAGTCAGATTAGAACCACCATGATAGATATAGGACAAAATAGTAAAGCATTCCTGAAGAACAGAAACTAAGAACGGGAAAGTGAGTTTCCAAGTTGGGGACCCACCCAAATGGCTGGTTTTTGGGGCCACCAATCAGGGTTGGGACTGGGGTTGGGGTTGGGAGTTTCAAGGAAATCCAGTAAGGATGGGGATGTATCCGAACCACATCAAGTATAATGCTAACTTGTGCTTGACCTGATTGGGGTCCAATTCTGAGGGTGCTTGAATCATGACAATCTGCTCGACACCTGATTTGGCTGCTTGGGCATAACTTCAGTCATGGTATCTATGGGTTCTTCAGCAAGAGAGAGTGGTAGGAAAAAAGGAAGGGTTGTGAAATGCAATGAAAGAGAAAGGTTGGAAAAAAGAAGAGTCGTGAAATGCGATGCAACTAAGATTTTCTTGGTTTTGTAATCCTTATAGAACTGAGCTGAACTTTATCAATAACTTTGCCCAGTAGATCATTGAATAGTAATAGTAGTCTTTCATTCAGTATATCTTGTAGTAGAGAACCCAATTGCTGTTGATAGGGTATGAAGTCAAATATGTCTAAGTTTTTCATTACTTTTAGACCTGGTTTGACTGGGTAGGCTCACTTGGCACGAGCTGCTTTCTTTGGGTCAAGAACGGCCTTGAAACAAGCTGCATTTTTTAAGAACATGAACCACTAGGGAAGATTTTTGGAACATAGGTATTGTGATGGGGAACAACCCAAGGAAAAAGCTGGATTAAGATTACAGAAATGAGTAAGAAATGAATATTACGAATTACTGTGGATAGGGCATGTCAGACTTGGGGAGTTTTGTGGTGGCAGGGTGCCTCTTATTACAGGGTGGGCGGCGGCTTGAGCAGGATATGGCAAAAGGGGATTGCTACAACCCATATCCATCATATTGTGCTTCCTACTAGCAATCATGTCAAGAGAAATTGAGTAATAAGCATAGAAATAAGACCTCATCTGCATATATGATTGTGTCCTTTCATAGCCTATCAAATTGAAGTCAGTCGCCAAGCTCATTCAATGTGCATCACTCTTTACCATAAAGAATGAAAAATACCATCCGTGGAATACAACAAAACCAACAATATCATAAATCTTGGTAATGTCATCAACCCGCAAAAGTCTCCTTTGTTCTTAATCTATATTAGTTTAAGATTTACAATGAGATGGAAACCTTTGGAGTTTTGAGTTCAACATGAACCGTTGTAATCCAGCTCACAATAACCACTAGTTCTATCTTAATTAACAGCTAAAGAAATTTCTACTAATAAGAATAGATACATACACAAAGCCATAGCACCCTCACAGATCGGACGTTGTGATTTTTATTAAACCGTTTCCTTTACAATATTAACTCGCCTCACTAATTTGTGCAGCTTTTCCCCTTCATGGATTTTTACGTAAATTTGATTACCCATAATTCTGTCTCCTAGTTTGTTCAAATCTCTAAAGAATGTTGCTGCTTTTATTGGCTACAGCACCCACTCCTTGATTCCCACCAAATGAGTTTTTAAAAATAGGAAACCGGAGACTGATTCATTCCAGCTATTTTCACCATAGTACTTTCATCTGAACTCCATTAAAGAATCTTTAAATAGAAGTTCAAAACACAATATTACCGTGTGTAAACTTTTCTAATTCCTGTTGCACTCCTCCTTTTGCTCCCTCTTTTCCATGATCTTACCCCTTTTGACTATCTCCAAATCCCATGACTAGGTTGAACTTGCAAGCACCGACTTGCCAAGCATTGTATTCGATTCATAATCTCAATCTGAGTTTAATTCAACGTTTACATGTTCGAATGACATCCTAAAAGTTCCCCAAAAATCACATGGGGCAAACACTACGAATCTTCTCTACGTAGAAATGTCGACATCTTTTATACTACAAGTTCCATTATCATCGACTTTTGGACCAACCCTCATTTGGTCTGTAACATCTATCCTGGTTTAGTTCAATTTTTAGATGTTCCGATTATATCCTGCAAAAAGTCAAATCGGTCAAACATTACGAGACTGAGGGAGTAATATCCTACTTTTCTCCACACAGAAATACCGTACACTACATCGGCATTTTTGCTATGAGTTCCATTTATCATCAACTTTAGTGTCAACTCAACTCTGCGGGTACATTACATGTATATGCATAAAGATCGCCTAGTACAGATTTTCAGCTAACACAAAACCCAAAGCAATCACAGCCATGAGTAACAATAAGAAGCCAGGAACAATACTCGACTACATAAAAAGAGCTAACTAAAACCCTAATACAAGAATAGTGATCAGTCTAGCGATTATAAGCATTATCCAGTGCACAAAGAATCAAGAAACTGAACAAGATTACATATAAACAGAGATGTAGGGGGGGAATTCATACAGTAGAGTCAAACTTGCTTGGGGCCATGGCTGCAAGGAGAGAGACACGAAGAGGGACTCTCACAGATTGACCAAAATGCACATGAACATCTATATATATATAATATATATATATAGAGAGAGAGAGAGAGAGAGAGAGATCAGTTGGAAGTTGGTGAAGAGAGAGAGAGAGAGAGAGAAATCTTTCTCAACTGGGTTGAGTCAAGAGGTTGGGGTGGGGGGGTAGGTGGTCCCGGGGTAGACGCGTGGGTGGCGTTTCTGGAGAAGTAGATAGACAACAGAGGTGTGTGTGTGTGTGTGTTTGTCAGTAGTTATATCATCACACACATGCAAAAGCTAGCCTGTGGTCAACTCATGCGAGCGCACGTTTTGGTATCTTACCATTCTCTTCCCGGTTGCGAGGACGGTGAAGCAGTCATGCATGACATTTTGGTATCTTTGTTATTTACTCCCAGGATGTGATCAAAAGTCTATGCCCTTTACATTTTACCTCATATCTCAAGTGCACAATAAGTTCTTAAACATTTCATCCAATTTTTATTTTTTTTAGACAAGAGGCGTTAAAACAATTTAAAATGATAAAATAAAAGGAGTAAATTAAAAAGATCACTCATTTATTCTATATCTATACTACTTATTAAGTACAGATGTTATAAATTATTTTTTGCCGATTATGTCCTCCGTTAATTACGTCAATACCAATCATATCCTCCATTTATGACTCCTTTCTTAAATTTGGTTAAAATTAAATGAATATTGGATAATGAAGATGTTCTAAACATTGGGAAATGAAAATTTTCATGACAAAGAAAAACAAAACAAATAAATCCCTTTATTACTCACTTTCTAATTTGGTTAAAATCAAATAAACATTAGATAATTAATGTTCTCTAAATATTGGGTAATGATAAGTATGATATATTTTCTTTTTTCTTGCATTTTTGGGTTAATAAGTAATTAAATAATTGTAAAACTGAAAAAGAAAAACAAATTAAAGAAGCTGAAATACGTGAAAAATCAGTTAAGAAACAAAAAATTGTTAAAAAAATAAAAAAAAACAAGGTTAATATGCATAAAATTGAAAAAAAACAAAACAAAAACAAGGCTTAAATACGGTGCAAATTAACAACATGTTTATACAGAAATTGTACTGTTCTTTAAAGCAAGATTACTAACGATTGAGAACAAAGAAGAATCATGGTACTAAGCATGCAAAAGATGTTGCAAAAAAAATGACAATCACTAAAAAAGAACGGACTTGTAAGGATGAGAAATGTGAACCTCCAATATCTTATGAATCAAGAGAAATTAAGAATATTTATTTATTTTAACAGAAATATTGTTGATTCAATGATATTGATAAAAGCATGTACATGCTGAAGTTGGTTGTAATTTGAGACATTCAACAAGCACTCATAACATTGTTTGACGCAACTAAAATTTTAATTGGATGTCCAGTCTCAAAATTGATACAATCAAAGAAAGTACACAAATTCATAACTATATATCTTGTAAAAATTTAGGCAAAAACGACGTCTTACACTAAAAATTACACGCATAATGGAAAGAACCTTGAGAAAATGGAAGAGACATAATTCAGCTTCATCATTAGGATGGACAAAAAGGCTGAAAATGATAGAATCCGAGCAAGCCTGGTAGCTCATGAAGTTCAAGAATACTATCCAACACAAGAAAATGATGGAAATCACCCAATGACAGCTGAAGATCCAGTGCAAAAGCTAGCTTGTGGTCAACTCATGCGAGCGCACGTTTTGGTATCTTACCATTCTTTTCCTGGTTGCGAGGACGGTGAAGCAGTCACTCGTGTATTCTATATCTATATCTATATTACCTATAAAAGTACGGATATTGTAAATTATTTTTAAACGATCATGTCATCCGTTAATTACGTCAATAACAATCATACCCTCTCTTTTCTTAAATTTGGTTAAAATTAAATAAATATTGGATAATGAAGATGTTCTAAACATTGGGAAATGAAAATTTTCATGACAAAGAAAAACAAAACAAATAAATCCATTTATTACTCCCTTTCTAATTTGGTTAAAATCAAATAAACATTAGATAATTAATGTACTCTAAATATTGGGTAATGAGAACTATGATATATTTTCTTTTTTCTTGTATTTTTTGGTTAATAAATAATTAAATAATTGTAAAACTGAAAAAGAAAAACAAATTTAAGAAGCTGAAATACGTAAAAAAAAATCAATTAAGAAACAAAAAATTGTTGAAAAAACAAAAATAAATGAAAAATAAAAAACAAGGTTAATATGCATAAAAATTGAAAACAAAACAAAAACGAGGCTTAAATACGGTGCAAATTAACAACAGGTTTTATACATAAATTGTACTGCTCTTTAAAGCAAGATTACTAACGATTGAGAACAAAGAAGAATCATGGTACTAAGCATGCAAAAGATGCTGCAAAAAAGTGACAATCACTAAAAAAGGACGGGCTTGTAAGGATAAGAAATGTGAACCTCCAATATCTTATGAATCAAGAGAAATTAAGAATATTTATTTATTTTAACAGAAATATTGTTGATTCAATAATATTGATAAAAGCATGTACATGCTGAAACTGGTTGTAATTGGAGACATTCAACAGGCACTCATAACATTGTTCGACGCAACTAAAATTTTAATTGGATGTCCAGTCTCAAAATTGATACAATCAAATAAAGTACACAAATTCATAACTATATATCTTGTAAAAATTTAGGCAAAAACGACGTCTAACACTAAAAATTACACGTATAATGGAAAGAACCTTGAGAAAATAGAAGGGAAAGAATTCAGCTTCATCATTAGGATAGACAAAGAGGCTGAAAATGATAGAATCCGAGCAAGGCTGGTAGCTCATGAAGTTCAAGAATACTATCTAACACAAGAAAATGATGGAAACCATCCAATGATAACTGAAGATCCAGTGCGCGAAAAAGAAGATCACTTTAATGAAGCTAGGCTAAGATGAGATTATATATAAAGTAAAACTACATCTTCTCATTCTACATGCTAAAAGCTGAAAGCTTACTGCCTGCATCGTGACTCTCATAACACATTCACCGCATCTTATTATTGAAATCAGAAACGTACATTATTCATAACATTCTAATATATTGTTTTATGTATAATTGATTTATATACAAATGCATAGTAGCTGTCTATATTATGAGTGTTAGTTTGTGGTTTGAACATATATAATGTTTAAAACAACTTCTCATTGATTGTTCGCTAAAAACCCTAATTTCCCTCTATTGGTGTTTAAAGAGAAAAGGAAGTGGCCTCTTCCCTCAATGCCACAATCAATAGACAATGATTTTCTCTTTATAAACTTCTTTATTTAAACCAAAAAAGAAAAAGAAAAAGAAAAAAAATTATTTTTCTAAGGCTTTGAGTTCTTCTTTCTTGTTTATTATTCAATAAATAAATAAATAACTCTTTATTTTTGTCTTCTCGTGATGAATAGGGAAAAAAAATCAAGAAGGCTCACAGAACCAAACCAAACTATAATAAAATTGTGAAAATTATAAATCTTAACTGTATATCATAAACCAGTATAACTAATTACAAAAACAAAGACGTAGATTGATTCTTTTAGGGCCAGTTTGACAAAATTTTTTTGCTCTTTTTTTTCAGTTTTTAAAAACTGAAAAAACAAAAGGAGCGTTTGGTAACCATTTTTTTTTCAATTTTAAAAACCAGTTTTTAAACTGAAGAGTAAAAAAAAAAACTACAGAAACTGGTTTTTTTTTCACTTTTGGTTTTTTTTTCTTAGACCACCCTCCCACCGCCGGCAGCCACCTCAGGCGACCACCGCCGGAGACTGCCGGCAGCCACCTCTGGCCACCGGCGAACACCTCCGGCCGCCGGCGACCACTGCCGGAGACTACCGGCAGCCACCTCCGGCCGCCGGAGACTGCCGGCTGCCACCGCCGGCCACCAACGCCGCTCCGGCCGCCGGCCACCACCACCACCACCGCTACACCCCACCACCGCCACCACAAACCACCAAAAAAAAAAGTCAAAATAAAAAGGGTTACCAAACACCAAAAAACAAATACTATAAAAAAAGGGGTTATCACCCCCCCATTATTTTTATAAAAAAATTAAGCTGCTCTTTAAAAATTGAAAACCAAAAAAAAAAAATTGTCAAACGAACCCTTAGTTTCTCCATTTACTTTTCTTTTCAGCAGCAACATCAAACATTTCCTCAATCCAGAAGTCTACAAAGAAGATTTCCAAACATTGATCACAATTGCAAACATCAAATATACATTTTTTCTAAAACAAGTCACAAAAGAAATAAAAACATAATTAAATTATATAATTAATCCATAAAAATTAATAATATTATCTCAAAAATTACTCTCGAGCACGTCCAAAATGAGCAATTCTCCTTGTTCCCTTAAGTTTCAACTTTTAACCTCTCCAAGTTCCTATGCTTTTTCTGTGGCCAAAGTATAACTAATTACAAAAACAAAGACGTAGATTGATTCTTTTAGTTTCTCCATTTACTTTTTTTTTCAGCAGCAACATCAAACATTTCTTCAATCCAGAAGCCTACAAAGAAGATTTCCAAACATTGATCACAATTGCAAACATCAAATATACATTTTTTCTAAAACAAGTCACAAAAAAAATAAAAACATAATTAAATTATATAATTAATCCATAAAAATTAATAATATTATTTCAAAAATTACTCTCAAGCACGTCCAAAATGAGCAATTCTCTTTGTCCCCTTGAGTTTCAACTTTTAACCTCTCCAAGTTCCTATGCTTTTTCTGTGGCCAAAAAAGTCTCTAGGGTAAAAAAGAAGTGAAGGGGACAGGAGAGTGGTGCTTCAGCCATCTCCACCACCCATCACACATCACACCTTCTCACCACTACAACCCGTCACCACCACGACAGTCATATCAAGCACCAACGCCTACACAAAAGAAATGTCAGCATCTCTATATTTCTCTATCTCTCTCTACTATGTCTCTCTCATCTTCTCCACCCTCAACTGTCTCCTTCCTCCATCGCTGCCTCTATTGTCTCCCTCATCCACAGATAAAGAGAGATGTAGCTGTAGATTTCACCATCTCCGGTGGTTTTGGTGTGTGCGGCGGTCGAGGTGGGCGGTGGTCAAGGTGGGTACAGCGATGGAGCAATAGATGTGGTGGATTTGACGGCCGCACTGTCTCCGACCTTTTTATCGGTGCTCTTCTCTCTCTTCTCCTTCTTACTCGCTCACGCACACACATACCCACATATTTCTCTATGGTAGGTGGGTGGCCGGTTATGGGGATGATGGTGGTGGGTGGTCGTGGGTTCCGTGGTGGGTTGCAGTGGATATAATGGTAGATTCATGTTATTCCTTTATTCAGATTTGAAAATGCATTTGGGTTTTCGATTTTGATTTGTTGTGTCTGTAGCTTCATATAGGTGGTGAGTCTAATGGTGTTGATTGCCACGACGGTGCCAACTAAAGTGGCAGTGGAATTAGTGGATGTTGGTTGGTGGAGATAGGTGATGGGTGATGGTGTTGGTGTGGTGGTGTATGTGGGCAGTGTTGGTGGTAGGTGAAAGGTGGGCACTGGTGTTGGTACTAGGTTGCTACATCGCGAAAATGGTGAACTGTGGAGGAGGGAGACAGTAGAGGCAGTAGCGGAGACGGCCGTGGAAGATGGGGGAGGGCAGTGTTATTAAAAGTGCGCCTAGGCGCCAGGCGCAGCTAGGCTCACACAGCGCGCCTCGCCTAGGCCTAGGCCCAGCGCGTTCAAGGAGGCGCGCGCCTCGTGCGCCCAGGCGCTAGGCGCGCAGCGGTGGTGGAGGCGCCAAGCTGGGCGCGAGACTTTGTAGCCGTTGGATTTTCTTCACATGGGTGGTGGGCCGTCGATTTTCTCTTTCCTGTTTGTCTTTACAAAGTCAAACCCAAGCTCTCTGTCTCTCTCGCGGTCTCTCACCTCGCATCGCGACCCAAGAATCAAAGACCCAAATCAGTTCTTCACCGTCGGCCGTCGCACTCCTGTCTCTGCTCGCCGGCGCATCCCTTCTTTCCTCCGGCGTCTGCGCTCCAGTCGCTGGCCTGCATCACCTGCTTCAGCCGCCTACTGCCCTGCTCTTCAGTCACCGGCGCATCTCTCCTTTCCTCCGGCGTCTGCGCTCCAGTCGCTGGCCTGCCGCGCCTGCTTCAGCCGCCTGCTGCCCTGCTCTTCAGTCGCCGACGTATCTCCCTGCGCTTCAGTCGCCGCCTGCTGCCCTGCTCTTCAGTGCCCCTTCGAAGAAGTTTGGAACTTTGGGTTTCTTATTGTCAGTTTGGTTTTCAAACTTGAATTTTTTTTCATTTAGCACAAAATGATTTTTGGCTGTCATTTGAACAGCATAATTGCTTCTTGCTGATTAATATCGATAAATACTCAATAAATGTGGTTGGTAATATGACTAGTTTACTTTTTCTGATGTTTGAAAATTTGTTAATTGTCATGTTCTTATTTTTTTTTACATAATTTATTGTTTTAGTGTATTATTATTTATTTATTTAATTTAATTTAATATTGCGTCTCGCTTCGAAAAGGCGCGCGCCTGCGCCTTACGCCTAGGCTCCAGGGACATTTTGCGCCTTAGGTGCGCCTGCGACTCGGACTCGGAGGGTTAGAAATTGAAAGTTAAAAGGCATAGAGAGAATTATTCCTTTTTTTAGGAGTGGTCTTCCTAATTTATCCATGTTATTTTGCCATTTAAATTGATTTAATGCCTTCCGTATAAAAAAGTGGACAAAAGGTTTCAGAGAACACGAATTTTTACTTCAGGGCACTCAAAAAGAAATAGACTTCGGAGGTTAGAAGATAAAACTTAAAAGGTATAGAGAAAATTTTGCTCCAATAAAAATCTCAAAATTATTTGAAATTTACTTTATTGTAGTTCTTTGGTACTACATATACTTGTACCATTGAATATGTATTTTATGTGTTTAGGATCCTAATTTATTACATGTGATACATGTCACGACCCGAACTCACGGGTGAGCCCATGAGTTAGGCACGTGACCGGCCGCGGGTCCATTCGAGCACCTACGAGGGCACTGTCAGGCTTACTATAACTTGTAATTTGATATTTAAATCCAACTTACAGACTTCTAATAATCCTAGATAAAACCCTTCTTATATGTCCTTAAAATTTTACGAAGAAACTCGAGGAGACTTAAGCTCCCTACATTAGTTTGATCAAACAATAATTATAGAACCAACATTTTCGAATGATAAACACTTTATTATTCTACTGGTTCTCCTTGGGCATTTCTCCCACATGCTACTCATACGGGTCTGCTTCCCTTAGGTCATCACCTAAAAAATAAGGAATGAGCGAAAGCCCAACAAGTACACAATCCATGTTCCTAAAATAGGTTTGAAAATTTCAAAATATGCCATGGATTTCTCTTTTAACAAAATTTGTAATTCAATATTACCACCTTATAAACGTTCTTCAATACATATGCACATATATGAAAGTTCAGAAAAGGTTTTTAAATCAGAGTAAAATCATCAAGAATTTCCTTTGCACCGATCACATATATTTCATTATTTAGGTGTGTTGCGGTCAGCGTACAAGCCCCCCTGACTAGGGCCCGAAATCCCTCCTACACCCGGGATAATAATTTTATGAACGCAAGAGCGAACCACCAGCAACAGTACTGTGCATCAACGTACAAGCCCCGTTGACCAGGGTCCGAAATCCAACATTCTCCCGTTGGATATGGGACAAAGCAACCGAGTCGAGTTTCATACCTCATTCAACATGTACTTAGTGTAAATCAACAATTCACATGGCATTCCATGGCATCCTTTTAAACTAAATTTATTGTCAAATGATTTAGCAATAAAACATGTGCAGAACGAGACTTTAAACTTTCATTTGATCAAATCATGTATACGTTTATAGACTTTGCAAATAGAGTATACGGAAGAACATGACAGGAGTATTTAACTCGCTAAATAATTGGTTCTGGTACTTGCTCAAAAGCCGGTCATAGCTCTTGTTTATCGAAACCTAAATAAAAATTTACACGGATGTTATTTATTGCCGTTCGAGCATGCCTAAGTATTAAGTTTATCTCAAGTGAATGAAATTACCAAACCGCCCCTAGACTTCTGAAAATTACCTATTTACCCCCGACACTTAACGTACTGTTACACACCTATATATAACCCAAAAGAATCTTTTAAACAGTTAGGTGGATTTTTCGGACAATAATGGCCTTTCGGAGAATTTTTCGTTCGGAATCCTAAACCGCTCTTTAATTTGAGCGCTAAAATTCATGTTTAAAAAATATATCAAACGGCACTGAAATACCACAAAAAATCAGATACTCAAGATTCACAAACTTTTTAGATCACTGTAAAATTCTAGGCTAAAAATAATTTTGTTCACCATCCCAAATAATTTAAAAATCTATTTTCAAAATAAAATCATTTGAGACCCTTCTCATGCCCAGAAAAATCCCAAAAAATTCCACGTAAAGGGTCTCACCAAAATAATAGGAGTTTTACTTTTTCACTTTGCCTAAATATATTTGGAATTGCTCTTTAAAAATAGCTCAATAAACTGTAGTAATAGTAAAGCGTACGCGATATCCGATCGAGCGCTATGCCACTGATAACGCTAAAAATCACATACGACTTTCAAAGCTTTTGAAACTTTGGAATATATGCTATTATAGCTACATAAGACTATTGTAAAAGTATCAGAATTTAATAACTTAATTTACTATTTTAAAATACACCAAAATCTCTTGTTCAGATAAAATGAGTTAGCACGCGTCCCAAACTCAGAAAAATCTAAACAAATTTCAGTGTGTAGATCTTGAAAAAATAATATAAGTTACTCTTTTTGAACTTCATCCAAATAAGTTCCTAGATATACCTTAAAAATTAGGAAAGAAATTACTTTAAAAGATTCCTTTAGCGACACTTTTAAGTTAAATTTTTAAAACAAAGGTTCTTCCCCCTCTCTATGCACCTCTTCTTCTTCATAAACACCCAACATAATTTTTCACCGGAAACCACCTCACACACAATACCCCTTATGCATATATATAAGTTTACACACACATGTTATATATACAGATACGCACACCATTCTCTCATAATACACCTATATGTATATAATCCTACACATAAATATACACAACACACAACCAATGCCCCCCCACTTTCTCACACGAACTCACAGTAATACACACTCGCACATAACTCACGCACACACACATATATACACATTTACACACACACTTGATCTATATGGCAGCCCCGTAACATTCTCTTCTTTCACATTACTCCCACAGAACTCATGCACATGGCTCACATATATATATTTTCTCTTCTTTCACATTACTCCCACAACTCCACGCACGTACACCCACTGCCTTACGGCAATGGGGTTTTATTCTCACCCAAGCCACATCACTCCCATCGGCAATGGCCTCTCCCCCCCTCGCTCGCTCTATATATATATATCTATATATATATATATATATATATATATAAGGTTAAGGGTGAGGAAGGGTGTTTTTGACTTGCAACATTTCTTTTCCATTAAATACCCTTTTTTTTTTGGAGTTGAGGCTTATTAAAATGTAAGGGTGTTTTTTTACTTCTTATACAATATCAAGCATCTTTCCCGAACTACCCTTATTGGAGCATATGGTTTTATTGGATTTAAGGGTAATTTCGACTTTTACTCGAGAAAAAAAACTCCAAACCCTACAAAGTTATACTTAAAGTCATCCATGGTCTTAAAACATACCTCCATCCTGCCTTAATTCACCTCACCCTAAAGCTACCGCAGCCTCTAAATGTTAGCATCCCTATTCAAACCAGGCCGAGGTAGAAAGGAGAGGGTGAGAGTCTTCAGTTTTTAGCTCGCACTATTTACCCTTTGGTGCTAGATGCCAGGAAATATGCCATAAATTTTCAATTATAAATCAAAAGTGAAGTGTTTTCACTCCCTTGGCTCTACTTAGAACCACAATTTTCCTCCCTTGCAATTTAAAATTTAGTAACGCCCTAGCAAATCCTGGGATAAGGTTCTGTATAGGATAGGCCTACGAAATTCCAAGAGAGTGAAACAAAATGAGTGGCAATAGAATTGTACATGCAACCAAAGCTGTGAAGTAAAGGCTCGCAATAGCTGCCAATAAATATGATTGCACACATTGGGTTGAATCAAGCTTGATACAAGCCGAAAACAAAAAGGACTTCTGTCAGCTCCAACTGTGTCCTATTTTTATATTTTCTCCACCTTCTCGCCAAGCACATTGCATTTCTACACTTGCACAAATCCTGCCGAAACTAAACCAATTACACTAAGAAAGAGCCTCCATCAGTCTTCTCTTGGTAGTGTAGACACAAGAAGCAGCACTGGTCAAGGGAATAGGGCCAAATGCAATCTGGGAAGGGCTGAGTACTATCGGCAGTAAAACGAAACCACAAAGATAGTGTATGGAACCTTGAGTAAACTGCAAAAAGCACGTACAATCACAGCCCAATGCTAGGGATGTTTTTAACTTATAACTTTTTTGTTTTGCCATAAAATATCCTTTTTGATTTAGAGTTTTATTAGAAAAATAGGGGTGTTTTCAGTTTCATAGTATATCAGTCCTCTTTCCTTGAAGTACCTTTGTTTGTAAGATATACTTTTGTTCTAATTAATGGTTGAATTACTTTTACTACATAAAAAAAGAGAAAAGAAAAAAACACTTTAAAACCCTATAAGTTCATCCTTAAATTTTCACATGCTTTCTGATTACTGATAAACCTATCGCAATCTACCTACGTTCACATTAAAACTAAACTACCCTAGAGCTAGCAAAACCTAGCTCACCCCTGCCTCCATTCGCATTAAACCACCGCCACCAAAACCTCTATGCGTTATTGCCTCCATTGTTTAGCAAATTCTAAGGAGAAAGCTTTAATCTACCTACGTTCACATTAAAACTAAACTACCCTAGAGCTAGCAAAAGCTAGCTCACCCCTGCCTCCATTCGCATTAAACCACCGCCACCAAAACCTCTACACGTTATTGCCTCTATTGTTTAGCAAATTCTAAGGAGAAAGCTTTAAGGTGAAAGGTAATTTTTTGAATAGCTTCTATCCTTGTGGCTTTAATTTGTTCGATCTTACCTTTTCTTTTTTTAAGTTTTTGAAACGATTATAGGGGTTGTGTATTTATAGTTTTTGTGTGTGTCACTTTGTATCCGATTAATGAAGGTGATATACTCAACAAAATCAGTATCTCGGCAAAATTTAAGAGTTAGAATCATGTCTCCATATATTGCTCATGCTCATTGTTACGTTGATGCTGAAGCTTGTAAGCCAAGTGACACAGTAAAAATCTATAAAGAAAAATTACTCCCTTTTCTAGCACGACTCACATGATGCCAACTTTTTTTAGTGACATTCGGATCCTATTACCAACAAACAAGGGACTTTGATTTGTTGAGTCTTCCACCCATTCCTGATTTGCATGTTTACATATCTACAATATGAATAAAAGAGTCCATTACTACATCCAAAGTGACTAGGAAAGATGGGAAACAACACAACAACGTAATGAATCCACTAGCTGTCATCCACATTTATGCACAAGAAGATTAAGGTGAGGGAGTGGATTTGCTCGCCTTGGAAAATGGCCATAATGGTAGAGCACGTCTTTAATATTGAGACAAGGGTCGGTTCGAAATTCGGTAGCTTTACATTGTTGTTTCTAGCATTGAAATTCGGTAGCTTTAGGTTGAGGCCTGACCTGAGTATTCTCGACCTTGATTCGGGAAGAGGGTGGGACTTGGCCATAAAGCTTAATTTCCATATTGGTCTCGGAAAAAATTGACCTCGTGGACATGATTCGTTAGGAGATTGATATATCTTTGGGTGGTAGAAGGGTCGCAGAAGTTTAAGAGTTGAATCTTTCAATCATGTTGGTTTTGAATGATGGGTCTGCTTATCCTGTGATGGATCAACGAGAGTAGTATTCGTCAACAATTTAGTACTTCTATTGCATATGCCAGCTTGACCTGTGTCAGGCTTTTCTACATTTACCTCGAGACCCATTTTGGGAAGCCGGGCAGTTGGGAATTTTGTTGGGTGTAGGAGAGACCTTTTATGAGGTTTTTTCATGAGATTAGGTGAAGAGGAGGGGGAAGTGAAGGGGTGATCTGAGAGTAATGTTTATGAGACGCGCATAATCATAGGGATTATAGAAGGTCTGATGTTTATTTTTGATGATACCTTTTGGAAGGCAACAGTTAGGAAGATCACCTAATATCCTTCGGTCACAAAAGTTGGAGTTTTTACAGGAAAAAGTTGAGTGTGGATATATTTTGGCTTTTGCTTGAGAAAAACTGCAAAACAAACAGAGCAAATATCTAATTAAATATCCAAATAGTGTAATGATACTTAGCGTGTTGTTTTAGATTTTTTACAAAAATATTGTAGGTAAAGAAGCTTCTTAAGTACTAAGTATTTGCCTTTTTCACGAAGTGTTGTTGTGTCGATTTCACTATTTTTAGATGTGTTGACAAGAGTATTCATGGCTTAATTATAGGAATCATACATAGGATGCTTCTATATATTAATTTACATGTGGATTTTAATTTTATAGCTAAAAAGGTCTTATTTCAATAATAGCGTACCAATATCACTCTTTGTTAATAACTAAAGTAGATACATAACTTTATTTTCAGTACTTAGTTATTGGTTACAAACTTTGATAGCAAAGATCGTAAAATAGTGAGAATAGTGACGACTCTCTCTCTCTCTCTCTCTCTCTCTCTCTCTCTCTCTCTCTCTCAGTGGAAGCAACTCTAACTATCTCTTCAAGGATCAAGCATAAGGCTAGATAGCATGTTCTACTTCTTTTTTTCATTGATAAGAATAATTGTCACAAAAAACCATAGTCTTGCAAGATATGTCTTTATGGACAACCAAGGAAATCAGGAATCTTCAGAAAATAGTCGGGATACAAATATTTCTTTTTTGCTAAATTATCAGCCACATTATGTAACAATAGCAAAACATTCGTGCTCATGAATACAAAGGGTACGGTAAGAAGAATTTTTTACTTAATTACTCGGCTATTTGATTAATTAATAAATTTTATATACATTCAATATAACTTTACAAGTATGCCTATAGTGTTATAGAGTTCTTTGCATGTGTTAGCGTGGTGAAGGGATGAACTTGCAACTACAATGCTATATAGTACTTGCATGCGTTTATTAGTATTCAGTGGAAAGAAAGAAAGAAAAGTTACAAGTCAAAATTGATCATGTTCAAAGGAAAGGTGAGTGCAATTGGCTCTTTGTAAAAGAACATAGTATCCAAGCTCTAGCCGTACATAGTAGTGATTGTTAATACTATGTGAGTATTTTTTTCGTCATCAATTTAATTTATAATTTAATGGCAAAAAAGAAGAAGATTGTAGCCATTGTGGATGTTTACTTGCGTGCGTTTATTAGTATTCAAGCTCTACCCGTAGTAGTGATTGTTAATACTATGTGAGTATTTTTTTCGTCATCATTTTAATGGCAAAAAAGAAGAAGATTGTAGCCATTGTGGATGTTTACTTCCCTCTTCTTAGGGTGATGTCATTGGTGCACACTGCATAATTATTGTCACTGAAAAGAAGAATGGTTTGATGCAAAAATTTTGAAGCCGTCGGTTGCACATTCTTCTTAACAATTTTGCAATTAATTCATTTCTAACCAATTTCTAATGTTTTTTGACATTTCTACTTCACTCACTTAAATAGGTTGTTATCTTAAAGAGGTAAGATATCTTAGCAGTACATATTGATAATATATTCACATACGAATATTCACTTGTACTTTCACCTACAAGAGTATATTTCACCTTACACTTCAGAATTGAGGCAAAGGTCTGACAGTCTTATAAAAAAGAAGAGTTACATTGTTAATGATGAACAGAAGAATGCTATAATAGAGCATAGAGGAACAAGAGGATAATAGTAAGCAACTCAATTATAAGAAGAGACTTATTATCCGATGAATAATCTGCGTTAGAAATTATTCTTGATGAACTTTTGTTTAGTTTGTATTTATATTATAAATGTAATGTGTAGGTACGTAGGCTGAAAAAATTAGGTTTGTAAACATTATTGAAACTACTTCATTCATTACCATTATCTCATATCAACTTCACACATTTATTTGGTAATATACATTTCAAAAGGACACCCACAAAGAAACATAAAATTGACTTTTTAGATGATTAGGTGTGGTATTATAATATAGATCTGTGTTAAAAAAAAAAGTCTAATAGCAAATATATACTACATTACGTGCACAACTAAATTAATAGCCTTATTGTATCACAAAGGTAAACAAAGTCATATCAGGTAAACAAACACTTTCAAGAGAAACTTAATTACATTACAGATTTTTTAAATAAAAGGTTAAAAAAAGAAGGTAACATTAAGCTTAAATATAGTTTTAGGTGGTACTCAAAATTTAGTACTTAAGCTAGAAAAAATTGAAAAAGGACTTGCTCAGTACTTTCATCTTCAAATAAGAAACACATGAAAATGATTATATATAGTATAGATCATTACCAAAAGAAGATTAATTGCCGGGTCTATTTTGGACCTTAGAAAAGTCCTTGGAAACTACACCTACTAGATTTGTTGCCTAAGTAGTTGAGTTTTTATATATGCTCTGCTACATCTCTTGAGTATATTTGATTCTTGATTTTAAATGTACAACATTGAAGATCTAAGTCCTTTATATAATTATTACTTATAACTTCTTCCCGTTAGACATTTTTTACTTTCGACAATATATATACTTGACATTAGTTGTCTCTAGAACAATTTCTTCACTTTCATTACTAAAATGTTAAACTTGTAGTGATTTGTAAGATTATATTTTTGCGGAAGATGTTTAAAACTGATTGCAATGTCAGTGCATCTTAGACAACAAGATACAATATGGAACAATCATGATTCTCTTTAGCAACAATTTAATGTGACAAAAGAAATTACTATGACAATAAGTGACAAATGTTGATGATAATTGACATTAACAAGTCAGGTATGAAAGTAAGACCATATTTTGTGTAATGAACTTTTCATACTTCGAATCTTTGATTAGAAGTTAAAAACGTATTTACTTATTAAGGTTTAATATATATCCACATTAATTAATTTGAATTGTGTTTTTCACCAAAGTTTAAAATATTGTTATTTTGACTCACTATATAACTTGCAAAGCACGTGATCTTTACTAGTGAATATATATATATGCATGGGAGCTGATCCGTTGATAGCGCTAGCAAGTTGCTAGCGATGTTTGGCCGTCCGCTACATTATGTAGCAGACGATAATTTACTGTCCGCTACATTATGTAGCGGACGGTGAAAAAAATTGTTGTTGTAGCGTATGACCTAACCGTCCATTCTCGCCCATACGGCCAGATCGCGTTAGCAACTTGGGTTAAGTTGCTAGCGCTATCATTTTATCATCTCCCAATATATATATCATCCACAATCCCTCATACTACAGCCATCACCCGCGCAAGGCAGCACCTCGCTACTACTCCCTCTTCTTCTCTTTCATTCACGGCCACATCAACACAGCACATCCACACAACCCATCAGCACCCCATCCACCTCCATCCACGGCAGCCATGGCTGCCTACTCACGAACCCATCCCGACAACATTGTTGTCGCCGCCCCTCTCATGCGCAACAACCCTTTCACGGTAAATCTCAACGTCCACGGTAGCCCTCCACGGCTGTTTCTCCTTCTAAATCCCTAATACTTCATAGCATAATCCAAAACCCACTTATCTTCATCAATTCAGTCATTTATGTATCTATATATGACCTAGATACATGCATGTAAATACGAATGTAAATGAATGTGTAGAATTCTTACCGAGAAGATTCGACAAAAAATCTCTTGCCAAGTTTCTTCCTCACTCCCGTATCTCTGCTCGGCCGTTTTTCTAGAAGATCTCAGAAGACTAGGGTCGGCTGCCCTAGTAGTTATATATATATATATATAGAAAACCTTGGTTGAAAATTTTCAATAAAACCCTATTCTAAATTTGATAATTATACGAGGTCTACCCGAAGTTTTATTTATTTATTATTATAAGGTCCAAAGAATTTACGTTGGAACTTTTATGTGTTTTAAGAAAAAAATTTAACGGCGTTACCCAACCCCGTTACTATAATTCGTCACTAAAAGTAGTTGGAACAATATGCATGCAAATTAAAAGTTCAACACTAACAATTTTACTTTAGCCCAAAAAGTAATAAAATAAGTGAAAAGAACAAAAAATGTTTCGGGGTATTACAATACATGTCTAAGATGGAAAGAAGTCGAAGGTGAATTTGGCTTGAGAAATATTAGATATCTATTGTATGATAATGGTTACCGCTTATTATTGTAATTGGATTGCAGAATTTTTTGGTCTTGTTGCAGCATCATTCTTGTGACAACGAACCAAAGGCCTTGAAACAATTACAATGAATACTTTCTTGAGCCTCTCCTACATAAATTTTACGGTGAAGCAATGGATTCAAACACTTAACATATTATTAGTGGATCAATTACCGTTTATTCCTTTTTCTTCCTTTTTTTTTGTGCTACTTTTGCACTTGTCTGTACGTGTAGTACATCGGTGATAAACTTTTCACTTATATGGACAAACGACTCCTTGTCAACTATGTACATGCCATATGGAAACCCCCCCCCCCCCCCCTAACTCCGCAAAAATACATTTGAAAAAATTATGTTAATAACTCCTCAATTTAAGAAGGGGTGAGGCTGTTGCTTGAAGCCATGATAAGGCCATCAATCCCCCCCCCCCCCCCCCCCCCACACAAAAACACACACACACAAATACATGAAAAGAAAAGGCATTTAAAAAAATCAAGAAATATATAGGTACAATTGTACTTTGCCTCTTCGATTTGAAAGCTTAATGAAATATTTTTAGCATATTTGTCAAACTACTAGCAAAAATTACAGAGAAAGAATTTTGTGACACACCAATTCACTATTGACATTTTTTCTACAATCATATCTATGCAATGTAAACATATACATACAAAGAAGTCGAAGGTGAATTTGGCTTGAGAAATATTAGATATGTATTGTATGATAATGGTTACCGCTTATCATTGTAATTGGATTGCAAAATTTTTTGGTCTTGTTGCAACATCATTCTTGTGACAACGAACCAAAGGCCTTGAAACAGTTACAATGAATACTTTCTTGAGCCTCTCCTACATAAATTTTATGGTGAAACAATGGATTCAAACACTTAACATATTATTAGTGGATCAATTACCGTTTATTCCTTCTTCTTCCTTTTTTTTTTTTGCTACTTTTGCACTTGTCTGTACGTGTAGTACATCGGTGATAAACTTTTCACTTATATGGACAAACGACTCCTTGTCAACTCTGTACATGCCATATGAACCCCCCCCCCCCCCCCCCCTAACTCCGCAAAAATACATTTGAAAAAATTATGTTAATAACTCCTCAATTTAAGAAGGGGTGAGGCTGTTGCTTGAAGCCATGATAAGGCCATCAATCCCCCCCCCCCCCCCCCCCCACACACACACAAATATATGAAAAGAAAAGGCATTTAAAAAAATCAAGAAATATGCCTCTTCGATTTGAAAGCTTAATGAAATATTTTTAGCATATTTGTCAAACTACTAGCAAAAATTACAGAGAAAGAATTTTGTGACACACCAATTCACTATTGACATTTTTTCTACAATCATATCTATGCAATGTAAACATATACATACAAAGGACGCTCAAACCTGTACTACATAACCTGATTAATTATTTTACTTTTTTCCTAATTAATCCAACATTAATTGAAATGTTATAATCCCTCCATTCCTAAATAATTGATCACTTTTTCCTTTTAGTATGTCCCATAAAAATTGGTCACTTTTCAAATCAAGAAAGATTCTGACATGTATTTTTTCATATTTACCTTTTCTACAATTTTTTTATTTTATTTCTCTCTCCACATTTAATCTTCCATCAGCTCATTTTTTTCTCTCCTGATCCACTTCCTTTCTCATTTCTCTCTCCATATTTAATCTTTTATCAACTCATTTTCTGTCTTCTGACCCACTTCTTTCCCCCCTTCCCTTAAGGGTATAATGAAAAACACGCAATATATGACTTATATTCTTAATATACGTGCCAAGTCAGAATTGAGCAGTTATTTAGGGACAGGGAGAGTATTATATTAGTGTAATAAAGGCACTTGCTCCACTACTAATAAGAATTGGATGAATATTTTAATGGCACTTACTGTTTTGTTAATGACATTCTTGCTACAGTTAAATGGTATGTAAATGAGTTAATTACACTCCGCAGCATTGGTGTTTCTTCTTATTACACTCAACTACATGTAGTATAAAGAATAACACTCCACATCATACCAAAATTAATTCATGAAATGACATTCTTAACCTCTGTGTTATTCAACAATTCAAATATGATGATACCCAATAACCTCAACTTCTAGCCAAACATTCCTAATTTCGAATGAAATAACTTTCAGTTATAACTAAACATATTCTTCACTATCATTATTGTTTGCCCATCTTGGCTGAGCACATTTGCCTGCTCTTTTGTCCAGCCTTCGTGACATGTCAATAATATTCAACAGTCAAAGCCCAACTCTACCAATTTGGTCAATCAGAAGCGCACGTTGCAAATAATATGTCGCACCTCTCGCGCCAAAATATTGTAAGTGTTAGAATCGGCACCCTAAGCTCCCCACTAAGGACCCCCAAAAGCTTTCCACATTATGGGTCGGCCCGAGCTCTCCCATATGAGGGGTTGGCCCAAGTTCCACCTCACCTCCCCTTTGAGGCTTCTCTCATTGGGGGGCCCATTGCCTCACCCTTGGCCTCTCATTTCCTTGAGGGCTTTTTGCCTCACTTATTGATCTTTCTTCAACACAGAAGGCTCCATGCTCCACGACATCCATCACTACGCCCATGTGCCACGATGCCCAACTGCGCCCAAATACTGTCTCCACGTTAGGTGGACTTAGCATAATGCCCATAGCCATAATGTCCGGCCCCAAACATCGTCTCAGCATTACGTTCCCCGACACAACACTCGTCTCCATGACACTTGACCGCATTTGAGCATCGTCTCTGCATTACGTGCCCCTGTTGCCACGTCCGAGCGCTGCTACGCCCGACCACACCTAAGCATTACCTCCGTCTTGATGTGCCCCAAACATTACTTCCCTTGGCCACCGTCATGATGTCGTTGTGTCATGTGCCCTACATTACACTTGGTGACCTCACCCCTGTCTTTTCCATTGAGCATGCCCCCAGAACCGTACACATCTCGTTACGCCCATACGTCATGCCACTTATACAATCATGTCCCCGGGCACTATGTCATGTTGTCATGCCTCTGGCATTGATCCATCTCTTCACCATACTGTGTGCATATCGCCTTAATATGGAACATTTTTTGACCCACTCTCTATAGTGTGCAGCATCTATCAGGATAGTAACTCCTTCGTGACACTATCTCAGGGAGCTCTGAGTGCTCCGACATAAGGACTCCCCTCCCTTGCAGGTAGACGACTCCTCGTAGACACTAAGACTCATCACATGATAGGCAATTCCCTCGCACACTATTTATGCCAAGGAGCTCTGAGTGCTTCAGCACGAGGATTCCCCTCCTGCCAGGTAGGTGCCCGGATACTACCACGGCCCATTAGGTAGACGACTCCTTCAGGACACTAGCTTGGCACGTTTCAAGTGCTCTGGCACAAAGACTCATCATTGGATAAGTGACTCCCCGGGGCGCTATCTTTGCCAATAAGCTTCAAGTACTCTAGCAGTACCTTGGCTCATCGGGTAGGCGACACCTCGGGGACACTACCTCCGCGTGTCAGGTATGCGACTCTTTTCAGACACTACCTCAGTCCGTAAAGGAGGTGACTCCTCTGGGACACTAGATTAGTGTGCTCCGAGTGCTCTAGTAAAAGGACTCACCCACAAGATAGACGACTCATCCTGAAAAATATATTCGAGGGTGTCTACGTGACTAGTCTATGTGCTCCGACACATGGGACTCTTCATTGGACCTCTAGGGGCCATGATCCTTGGGTCACTTCGAGACGGGAACAGGTCTCTAAAGACACCGCGCCTAGTTTTGCTGGCAATTAGGCATCGGGCCTTTCCCATTGCTGTCAGGTTCTTTGCGTCTATCGATGCTTTAGAACTCTGTAAAAGCATTGGACTAGTGGCTAAGTCAAGGGGTTCTATGGCCACACCGACATTATCTGAACCGGCCTTTCTAGATAAATAGAGCGAAATTGTGCGAGATAGTTTAGGTGAATATGTGATCTGATGGACTGTGAAGCTTTAACATTTGTGGCCCCTTAGATGAGGTATCATTCCCACGGAGTGCCATGTGTCACTTGATGATGTCAGCTTCTCAATTTCTATAAATATTGGACTTGGGAATTCATTTATAGTATTCACATTTCACTTTCTCACTCTAAAACTTCAGAATTCGAGAATTCTAGAGAGAAGCACATATGACCATAACTCTGGACCTAAGTATTGGACTAGTGATTGTCATTATATAGTCACCCCTTACCTTCACTCCCGCAGCACTGCCGGTCCTCAAGCCTGTCTAGGAAGCCTTAGTCTTTGCCTTGTTCCTTGCTTTGTCTCACATCAGTATACTCGGCTACTGACTCAGGCTGTAATTTTTTAGGCACATTCATGTATAGTGCGGACTCACTTCCTTGGCTTCAATCATCAATAAAAAATCTAGCCTCCACGTACACCATTTCCACTACCCATTATAGGCAATTGATCATCACAACCTCTCCACACACAAAAGCAGGAGTGCACATACACATGCAAACGTGAACACACCCAAAACCCTATATACTTTTGAAGATAAGTTCATCCCTTATCAGATCTCGCCACCACCGCACCCGGAACTCATCCAACCATCTTCAAATACCACCACTAAAGAATTCGCCTTAAATTTTTCATAAGCGTCAAATTGCACCACAAACTAATCACCACCAGATTTTATCCAACTTAATGAAACCTCATTTATGTGTCACACTTAAGTGACTAATTCTTGGAATTAGCTAATAACATGGAAACTTAAGAAGAAAAGAAGAAGAACGAAGCAAGAGAAATTTCCTTTAGTGGATTGAGGCCTCACACAATAAGTGACTAATTCATGTTGTAATATAACATCCCGAAAATCCGGAGCTCCATCGCCCCGAACTCCCAAAGCGTTAACCTACCAAATCACATCAAACATGTCAAACCTTATTTACTAACATATATTTTAAAGCATCTACTAGACATTAACTCAAATATTCAAAAAATACAAGATTACAAAAAGAACTGCTTAGACTTAAACTAATAAAACTTAGGTTCTTTACAAAACGACAAGCTAACAGTGTTGACACGCAGGGGTCTTACTACACTGTAATGGTGGGCTCACTGCAATCTCACACAGACTCTAAACCCATTCCTGAGCATTCTACAGCTGATCACCTGCATAAAGGAATCAATCGAATGGTGACCTTTTGAGAGCTCAGTAAGGTCTTCATTCAAGGAACAACCGAAAGAATTACAAAACGACTCAAGAGTTCATTCGAGGATAATTTTGCAAAACATTTCAACAATCATGAACAATTTGATAAATTTCAAAACGATCATAATCAGTCATAAGTATATACCAAAAACGACTATAGACAATCATAGACATACACCAAAACAAACATTAACAATTATCCTAGTTTCGAAACAACATTTACAATTATAACCAAATACCAAAATGACCATTTGAAGATCATTTTCCTAGCCATCATTTTAAAATGCAATGATGATTTTTCAAAGGATTTCAAAACGAACACAAATGTTTTAAAGACAACATGGAAAAGGTTTCATATAATTACAAACAATTTGATCACAATATGGGGAGGAGTTTCCCTCAATCCCCTTCAATCAGATAATAAGACTTTGATTTGAACATCATTCTCAAAATAATCATTTTAAGATACAATATAAAAAAATCAAAGATATTGATTCTGAGTAGAGGCAATGCACAGAGTGTACACATGCATGATGTACGATAATAACTAGCCCTTTCCATCGATCAAGGGACTAGCCTGCGTTCCCTGTAGGGAGCAGTAACAGTCCTTCCTTATAACACCTCCCTCAGAACAAACCCCTAGGTCAACATATAAAACAACAATCATAGAATCAACGAGAAATTCAACGCTTGACATGCAATAAAAATGAGCATTAACATGAATTCAATTAGCCGAAATCAATTAGTGTTTCGATGACATTTAAAACATGTTGATATTAATTCATCACTCAGGATTCAAGGATGTCTTAAACAAGAAGCAAGAACAAACACAAACAGTTATCAAATTTAGGCACAACAATTCGGAAGAAAAGAAAGAATGCAAACAATTATCGAATTTATTTAGCATGCAATAACATGCGAGCATCGACAGGATTTCTAAATAACCGATTCATGATCAATATTGGGGTTTTCTTGGAAATAACATGCTGATATCAATGCAAATCTCAATTTTCAACAATAGCCATAAGCAAATCAAAAGAATACTCATGAACACAAGTTATTAAATTTAGGGTTCGGATAGAAATCCTTACCCGGGATTCAGATAGAAACCCTTACATGGATCCGAAGCTAAATTAACCTAACCAAAAAGTCTTTTGCTTTAACCTAGATGAAACAATCAAAGGATCATAATACAGTTGACACTAAGATATATAAACTCAATACTAACTCACGCATGCTCCCAAAATGAACCCCCTTACAGGGTAGGTAAAAATTACCAAAATGCCCCTTAAGTGTAAAATTACCAAAAATACCCATCTCATACTTAAATCACCAAAATGTCCTTCCCGTAATTAAAATTACTAAAATATCCTTACCGTATGAAAATTTACCAAAAAATACCTTTTACAGGTAAAATACCCCCTATTGGTGGCAAATTATCAAAATACTCCCTATGGATTCCCGGCACTGGAGAAATCTTAAAAACACATTAAAATACTATTTTAAGCACCCCAAAATCATTTTTGGGCCAAAAATTATTTTAAGAAATTTTCGCTCAGAAATCCCGAACCGGATGTCTGAACCGAATGCTCAAAAGCCGATTTTGGTAAAAATAACTATCAATCTCGGAATGACACAAAATTTTAGATACCGAAACATATCATTAATATTAGGTTTTTACTAAAAATTTTAGATCCAAATAGCTTGGTTTGCTATGTCAAGTAATTTGGAAATTCATTTTAATCGATATCCTAATTTAGCATCCTTCACGAATACCGAAAATTTTCAAATTTTTCCACAGCGTACGTCTTGTAAAATATCAGGGGTCATTGTTTTACATTTCGTCTTTGAACCTAATCACACACACTATTGCACCTAAAATACACACTCTTCATCTTCCACCTCAAACTGCCGACGCACACACCCCTGCACACTCACTTACACACTTTTAAAATCATTTAAGTTCATCCTAACACCTAAAAACATACCCTCGCATCTCTAATACACACAATTCACTCACTTATACACATAATCCACACCATTGCACATAAAAATCCATACACTTGAATGCAGATACAATGTAACACACCAAGAACACACATTGTTACACCAAACACACATACACTACACACACCCACACTTCCTCGGAAACTCATTGAACCTTACTTTATCTAGTCCTACACACTCACTAACACCATATATACCAACTTACACTCAAAATCCACCCGTATTTCACTCACCCAAATCCATATATGCCCAGCAACACACTCTGTAAACACATATTAAATACACGCACTCTGTGACTCACATACACCCATTCCCTACTCAGTTACACACACAAGCACACAGACCTACACTAATTTACAGCTGCTAAGCAGCCTTAATCTCCCTCATACACGCAATTCACCCACTGCAACTACACAGTTATATACACACACCCCGAAACGCACTATGAGTTAACACACAGAAAGGGTAAGGAGATTACCTTGTAAGGTCTCTTAATTTCTTCCACTTGCCCCTTCTTTCTCCCTAATGTCCTCTCCTTCGAGCTCTAGTGCTATGTTCTTTCTCTTCTCTCTTGCTCTGTTTTTCTTTCCCACTCTTTACTGTTTCTCTCTTTTTTTTTCTTCTTTCCCGAATTTTCTTCCTTTTACCAATTAACCATTAATTAATTATTTTCCTTACTTAGCATCACACAAAATAGCAAGAGGTGGCATCAACTAAGAGAATCTATGCGCGGTTGATACAAAAAACATACTTGCAAAAGGCACGAAAGAATGAGACTCGTGATTTTTGACATCCAAGAGGCTTAATATGAATTCATCATAGAATTTTGACTCTTCAAAGGGTAGCCTGTAAGCCTTATCGAACTGGCATCGCGCACGCATTCTCTCTAAAAAGTACATATACATAATAACTGTCCATCTTCCTAAGTACCACCAAAACTTGCCTAGCTGCACTATCCTCCGCTTGATCATTGTTTTGTCCAAGATTGCCTCTTGTTCAACCCAAAGCTGACCTTCACTATCTGCATCTATTAAGGTGGTTTTGGCTATTGATTCTTGGCCCATTTTGCCCTTGAGCAGTGACACATGGAAGATAAGATATATTTATGAGGTAGAAGTTATGTCTAGCTTGTAAGCTACTGAGCCTACCTTAGCTAGAATGGCGTCGACACCGAAACTACTTAGCTGTCAATTTCATGTTCCTCACAAATGCTAGAGAGCTCTAACTGTAAAGTTGTAGCCTTAAATACACAGGTTATCTCAATGAGCAGAAATTTCATGGGAATTGTCTAGCGACTAATCCAATTTGGAAATCTATCTGGAAAGCTAGACTTTGTGAACGCCGTGGTGGCTTTATTTATGCAATCATTTTTGCTCAACCATCTTGAAATATTTTTGTTTTTGAATCTACATCAGTTATATATATACACCGTGAAAACGAATTCGCTTTCTTCTTTTCATTTTTAAATTGCAGGGTATCTAAATGAAAAAAAGCATTTCAGCATCACCGTTCCACATGTTCTTTACAAAGAATTTTTTTTGCTCCAACCTAATTAAAGCAATTACTACCAATATATTCATTTTCAGTGATGGATTATACTCGCTAAATGCTCGATATTTCTAATTAGTACATTCATGCAAGATAAAATCAATGACAGTTATCGCCTATTATACTACTAAATATCACGCGCTAAATGTTACAAATAATAAGCCGTTAAATATGATCGCAAATTCCATTGTTAACGGTGCATCACCAAGGCCAGACAGTTCTAGAGCTTTCGAGGGCATGACAGAATCTCCAGAGTCTCTACTGGAACGTTCTCCCCAGCCCCTTATAAAATACCCCAACTTTCCTCTCCTCTTTACCAGCATGCTACACACCAATCAACAAGATCGCAAATTCCATTGTTACCCACAAATTTCTCAGAGGTAAGAGTGCTTTGTTTTTTTGTCAATTATAGATTCTCTGCACTTCGAAGATTTTGGTTTGGTGGCTTGTTGGGGTTGCTGACGAAAGTAATTATACATGGTACTAGATTTGGTGTAGACTTTCTTTTGAAGAGAGACGAGTATGGCGGACGTGCTGAGCTACGTTCTGAATTTGCCCGGAGGCACCATTGACAAGTGTTCTCCGAGGACTCACGACACCCACGATGAAAGCAGAAAGGGTGTGAGCAGCATCCCCGTCGACATTCTTGATAACCCCAAGGAGTATGTCTTCTTCTTGGATGTCCCCGGCTTGTCCAAGTCTGACATTCAGGTAAGGGTTTATTTCAAGCAATTATATGGCTTTCTTTCCTTCATATGGAGACCGATAGCCCATGTAAAAAATTGTGTATCATAGGGTTTAGAGGCTTGAAATTGTTAGGGCAAAAGTACCAACAAAGGGTAGCCATAGTATCGCTTATGCTGGATTTCATTGAAGAATCAAGAATTCAAACATGTACACATTACAGTCACCAGCATTATCAGTCTGTTACTATTTGAGTTCAACTTAATGTGAATATGTTTGACCTACACGAAGAGTGAGAGCGGACGAAATTCCCAAAACAAGACAGTAAAATGAATGCTTATGACCGCTATTCCTGGGCCCTGTACACGCTAGGAACTGCTTTTTGGGGCTACAAAATGGGGGTTTTGTGAAAGTATTCAACCAGACAATGAGGGAAGATGCCTACAATTTGTCATTTATCAATGTGGGATTGATATCTCTCAATGTGTTTTGGATTGTTTTTTTTGTATCTTCGGTGCCCATGTGTGAACATTGCCAAGTATAATGTAGGTCACAGTGGAGGAAGAGAACACGCTGCTGATCAAAAGCAACGGGAAGAGGAAGCAGGAGGATGGTGAGGAGGAAGGCTACAAGTACATCAGGCTGGAGGGAGAGCACCTCAGAAGTTGATGAGGAAGTTCCGGTTGCCTGAGAATTGCAACATGTCCGCCGTTACTGCCAAGTGCGAGAACGGGGTCTTGACTGTTGTTGTCGAGAAGTTACCCCCAGCCCAGGCAAAGACCAGAACTGTTGAAGTTGCCATCTCATGAGGAGGGTATGCCACTAGGAGTTCACTTTAAGCTTCACGGTCCTTTTGTTAACATGGGTTTTAGTGAAATGGTTTAGAGGCTTGTACTTGAGATTCTGGTGGTAGTTGAACGTGTATGCCTACTCGAGCCTTTTCATTACTTCGTAGAACGTCAAAAAGAAACATTTAACTTTGATGCACAATTTTGTTTTTCAGTTTTCATTACAACAGAAGTCCTGTACAGTCCGTTTCTCAGCGTCTTTGTAACATGCAACTTCGTCCAATGGCCAACCCTCAGCATCTTTGTAACATGCAACTTCGTCCAATGGCCAAAACTGTTTCGAATAAAGCCACTTACAAGTGACAATTTAAGTATCAAAATTAATGCCATGAAATGGCTACAAACAAGCCCAAAATGGAAGGAAAAAAGGGGAAAATGTAATCATCTAGACATCTTCCTCTTCTTTTTAGACTTGGGCTTTTTCTCTTTGGTAGATTTCTCTCCCTCACCTGAGCTCTCGTCGTCCAGCAGATGCTCATAATCTTCAAGACTTGCAAAAGGGGATGCCCCAGAGTGCCCACCAGTTTTTTGTTTCCTTTTCCGTTTCTTTTGCTCAAACTCGTCTTCTTCTTTGTCGCTCCCATCCTCCGCAACCCCGATATTAACGTCCTCGTCATTAACGTCCTCGTCATCATTGTCGCTGGAATTGTTGTCAGGAGCATCATCCCCTTCTGGAATGCCCAAGGGGAAGTCCATCTCTTCATCGCTTACATTGCCAACCAAGTCATCGTCGTCTTCATTGGCAATCTGATCCAAATCGTCATAGTCATAGTCACCATCTGCCTCTAATGAAGGATTTACAGTGTCCAGGATGTCGTCAATCTCTTCATTGTCACTTTCATCATCACCAGCCCCTGCAAATAACTCTTCAGCAGCCTCATCTTCGGCAATTTTCTTCTTTTTCTTCTTCTTTAAGGAGCTCATTTTGTTTGTGTAGAACTTGTGGAAGACAAGATCTTCAGGTGGTACATCCATTTCTGCCAACGAGATAATCTCTGCCCCAATCAACTGGTTGTTCATGTCAAGCTAGAGGAACACAAAAAAGAAAAAAAAAAAAGTTAAGACACGAATCTGCAGACCCGTTCACAAATCCCCAATCAATGAGACGGTTGCATAGAATCTTGAAGATTACTCCAGATGCCTCAAAGACTGTTATGTTAAACATAAAGTGGTTTTGGGATCCTGTGATTATGCTGAAGTAGGAATTCCAAGGCAAAATAGGACGTAGGGCACAAAAAACTAACCTTTTTGGCAGGTTCTATCTGGGAACCACCATGCCATGTGCTTTGCTTTGGCTTCTTCTCCATAAACTTGTCCAAAAAAGCAGTAAGTGAAAGGTCGTTCAGTGGGTTTCCGTTGTACACGATGTTGGCCCCGGAAAGAAGAGTTCTGGCCATGGTAGCAACTGATGGGTGCGTATGAGAAGCCAATACCATCAACTCCCACCAGCTTACACGATCTGCATTGCTATTGTTTCACAAAATATACATAGTAAGAGAAAATCGACTTCTCATGTTCGAACATAGAAGTTCAGAAAAAAACAAAAGCGGAACTAAAAAACAGAAATCATATGTGTCAAGTCCTAAGTCAGAGCAACTTATTAAGTTGTGATAGTAGTCGCATCAGGTGTAAGAATGTGACAAAAGGTAAATTGCTTTTAGCATCAAATGAAACAGCCAGTTGAAGCTCAACAGACTGAAGAGTGGAAGTACCAGTAAGAAGGTTCCCTGTGACGTGGATCATATCCTCCGGGCAAAGCAGACTTGACATTAGATTTTTTAGGCTGGGGCTCATTTTGATTAGCGTCACTAGCTAAAGTTCTGGATTCCTGAGGGTCACTAGAACCACCTCTCAAGGTAAAATCATTTCCTTCGTCTGAAGCCTCATCTTCAGAATCAAAAATTGGAGAGCCTCCTTCATCCAGTGAGTCACTATTATCAGTATCAGCATCGTCTTCGATATGAGCTTCACCACCATTATTCATTCTTTCTGATGCGATGCTTGTTTGATTATCAGTGTCTTCTACAACATCTTCAAAATGCTCAAGTTCATCATCGGCTGACTCGTTTTGAAGCACCAGGTTCCTACAGGATAGAAGAAGCATGATTTTTCTTGAACGGGAAAGAATTTAATGAAGTCTCCGGAAAAAGTAGTCAACAGCGACTTAGTGGTTTAGCCTTACCACAGAGGTGGTCTTGCTTTAAGGACTTCAGAGAGGAGGAAAAGACATCCGCAGGCATACTGGGGTGGCTGCTGAAGTGCAACCTGTTTTATGGGTTCAGCAATCAATACTTGGTCAAGTATAGGATCTGAGATCTATATGTAAAGTTCAAGAAATGTAAAATCATGCATTAAAGTTCTATTTAGTACAGCTTCCAACTTGAATGAAAAAGGATAGACTAGCTGGATGTATGATGTGGTCTAGGTTAGAAAATTAAATCCCAGAGAATAAATTCAAGAGATGACTAGCAATTATTAACCTAAACTTATAAGCTCCAGGTTTCCAATAAGTATCTCTTATTTCAATAAATATTATTTACTTCATAAAAAAATCTCAAATTCAAAAAAAAACATACAAAAAATAGGATTTAAAAGTCTGAATTTTGGCTAACTATGAACATGCGAAGATCAAGATAACTCTCCCTCCCAATTTCATTAGCTCTGGTCTCTCTTCCCCGGTGACATGCCGACTACCTATGATGTTGGGCGGAGGAATATAAGGGCCCGCTGTTTACATTTTCTCTTACCATATTTTGCAATATCACTAAAGAGATGCCCTTCTTTTTTGTCGTTACACATATTTCCGTTTTCCTTTTGGAAATAATGACCCATCCAGTACAAAAGGATGTTTTTCTGGCGAACCTGTGTCAGAGAAAAGCCAAAAAGAAAATATTGCTCCTAGCCACCATGGCACATCATCAGCCTCCTCCATAGTCACCATAGTGGCATAGCCACCGTGAAGAACCAACGCATCGCCATAGCCACCATGGCCACCACTCACGACCTCTAGCCTCGTCACCACTCGCCCATCATGACCACATGGCCACCACAAAACCATCATAACCATGCTGAATAACGACTATCCCTGTAGCACCACTCACCATTAAGCCATTCTCCAACACCACGACTACCTTCCTCCATCAAAAACCATGATCAGCCACCCAAAACCACCGGAGTCGCCTTCAACAACCCCAGCAACCACCACCAATCTCGTCGGTTTCACTCATCCCCTCCTACAACCACCACCAAACCAACATTTTTGTCGCCTCACTTAAATATTACCCGTTAACAATCACCACCAGGTCCACCACACCATCATATCATCAACAACCCCTCGTTCTCACCCACACGGCCACCAGAAACCTCACTGCACCATCCACAAACACATTTTGTGGGGGTGATGAGTAATCATGGCGGTGGTGGGATTGAACGGCCCAGATTTAGTACCAGATCAAAAACAAAGATTGAGATAATATGGTAAGTTGGGCTCAATCTGACGACAAATCTGACCTGTGGGACCCTTTGTGTCAGAAGTCAAATATATGAAGTGATTTTAAGGGTATTCTGGTAAACCGCAACGTGGACAGTAGGGACATTTTGGGAAAACACGTAGCAGAATATGTGTGGAAAAAGCTAAATGAATGCAGCTCCATTTTTTAAATGGAAATTTGGTAAAAATTAGGTGAAGAAAGCAAACGGATACTACTTTTTGGACGACGTTTTGTTCCCATTTTGAGAATGAAAACACATAAAATGACAACAGAAAATTAATACGGAACATGAAAATGGTAACCAAACGGGGCCTAAGCATTCCAGTGAAGCCTGATTAGCCTTTTTCCTTAAATATGCCTTGTGTACGTAAGTCTGCCCCATTTGGCAGTTTTGTTAGTTAATTACTATTTAAAATAAAAATAAAAAGAGAAGCAGAAGAAAATACTAGTTACAGAGTCCGGCACAATCCAGCAGATTCGACGGGTTATAGGAACACAGGAAGAGACAATCAAGGCAATCATTACATTGTAGCACTAACCTGCAACAAACGTTTTGCAAAAGCAGATACTCGCTTCAAATTAATATCACTTTTCATAGCTCGCAGAAGTAGCCCAATAAACATTTCTTCCTGAAAATAGTCCATGTAGGAAACAGTTTAGAAAGAAAAAAATCAGAAGAAAAAATTTGTCCTGATTGCGCATTCAAGTACAAAAACAGGCGTAAGTGCTTACGGCTGTAGATGATTATATGCCTCTAATGAAAGAAAGAAAGAAAATTTGACCTGATTGCGCATTCGAGTACAAAAACAGGCGTAAGTGCTTACAGCTGTAGATGATTATATGTCTCTAATGAAGTTTTAATCAAGAACAACCTACATTTTCAACAACTGAATATGGAAATGACTAAGCAGATGAAGCTGTTAAAAGAAGCGAGTTGAAGGATCTTCTGCCTTCGAGTCTGAAAGCAGTCCATTGAATTAAGTATTCATAATATCTGAACTTTATTAGAATAATCTAATACAGATGCCCATATTAGAAACCGCGTGAAAAAGACAACACATCCACGCACGAACAAACATAAAGACCAGAATTGATATAAGTAACAAAAAACATCGGGTTGGAGATTTGTTCAACTCAAGGAGAGAAGCAGCTTTCCCTAACTGCCATCTCACAAACCATACAGACAAGCTGTTTGACAAAGCACACTTTCAATGCATGGGAGAGATGCTGCAATAGTGAGACTGACACCATATATTTTTATTCATACAGACTAACACCATCTAGAAGATGGTAGGCAGAATGGAAACTTCAGCTAAAACCTATCAAACACTTGATTACCAGTCATATGTGATAAGTCTACTAGTATAAAAAGGTTTATAGAAATTATGATAAACTGTTATCTAAGTTGGCACTCTAGTGACCCTAGAACCTTAAACTGCGATAGCAAGACACGTCCATTAATAAGAATTGAGATTCCGGGATAGGAGGCAGCTCAGATTTGTTGGATGCTAAACAATAAACTAGTAGAGATTATTCACACAAACACACACAGATACATATACTACATGGACACCTGCTTTGGTAAAAATTGGAAAACGACGTATCCAGATCTCTCATCACTAGGGAAAGGAAAAGCAGACTAATTCACTTGCCTTAGAAGAATTCATGGCAGCTGGAAGCAAGAGCTTAGAGTATAAGGCGCGATAAAACCGATCACTGACAATCTGATTTTTGGATGAGATCTTATCAAGAAGCATTAATGCTTGAACTCCTACGTTAAAGTTCTTCGAGTGAACCTGCAAAATCAAATAACAATTTTGAGAAACAAAGTCAAATACATTTCAAACTGTCTAAACATTTTGTTGAAAGCCAATTGCCAACAGGAGTATGGGCCTCAACATTAGACGACAAGTGTCTATGCTCTCAGATTTTTACTGGCTTAAGTTGTCTAATGTGACTAATAATTACTTGACTCAGAAACCTATACATAATCAGCACTAATCAGCCTTGAACATACCAGCTGAAATAGCATTGGTGTCTGAACCTCTATAATGTCATCAGCTTCATTGCTTGAAACGAAAGGAAATGCTCTATTGACTCCCTGTAGAAGGTAAACAAAGTTACAAATATTTTATGTAATCTTTCTGATAATCGTTACAATAACCGAGAAATCTAAACACTTCAATGGTATGAAGACTGTTCCGAGCAATGTAATGCAAAACATTATACTATTAAAGCATACATGGGGAAAAGAAACCAGAGGTCCAATACTCTTTTAACATGGAAAAAGCTTACAAAAAGAATATGAGGATAGTTGAGTGTGATAAGCGCTCTGAAAAATCAACAAAAGCATTGAAGCTGCCAAAGTGTTTCAAACAGTCCATTTGGTTTGGTAACAAGCTAACCCAGAACTAATCTGGTTAAAAGCATCGGCAAGCTGCCAAATTGATATGACAGGTGCTTTTAGCTGGGTTATAAGCTAACCAAGAACTAATCTTGGTTGGCTCTCAATAACTCGAAAGAACTAAATCAAAACCCAAATGGGGAAGACGTTGGCTGGCATCCACAAACAATTCCCTTTTATCCGTATCATATATTTCCGAAGAGACCAGGGACACACGACCCTGTATTTCCCCTCATCATGCTGCAAGGAGAGATGTGGGCTAGGCAAGTTGAAAATATAAATAGCCACTAGAAAAGCACCCAGAGTACATGGAAATAAAAAGTCAGCACCCGTACCGTGCAGATTATTAATCCCCAATATACCATGTGACACACAACAGAGTTGAGCGGCAACTCCTTTTATAATTTTCAGTTATCCAATGGACAAGAAAATCTAGTAAACTGCAAATCAAATCTTATACTTTGGAAAGAGTTGAGAAAAGTCCATGCTGGCATATAGAAGAGCGAGCATAGCCCACAAACAAGACGATATGTTTGGTTAAGTTGATGTTTTGAGTAAATATTCTGTTATAAACATGAAGTGACTAATACTCACTGTTAGAAGGGCCGTCAGCAATCGTGAATCCATTTCAACATGAGATTTTGAAGAAACTTTCGTGTCCTTGTCTTTAGAAGAACTGGGGTCTTTATGATGTTCGTTTGTGCTGCTTTTGTCCATCTTGGATTCGCCAGCCTCAGAGATAAGCACCTAAAAGATAGATAAGGATAAGGTCTAGGCATAGTTGCTAAAGGTATTCAACAATCCTGTTCTAACAAAGTGCGGCTGGGATATCAATTCATCTTCAGAACAGGGATCTTATAAAGTACCTTAAACAATGCAAAATACACATCTACCAATCTTTTGGCCACCTTAGGCCCATCACCTCTGTGAGATAGACGGATTTGGCTTAAGAAGTTAACCTGCACAGAATGCCATCAGATCAGTGCGGTTTGCATGTCACTAAAGTTAAAAAGGACAAATTAAACACGTAGGGAAGTTCAGGTGGAAACTCAAGGTCTTATTAGACATGGATATGATCAGAAGTTATTTAAAACATTAGTAGTTAAGAAAGCTGGACAGACGTACTTGTCACTGTGGCTTTGTGTGGGATTCCGTTTAAGTTATACAATCTCTATATATATGCAATTTAATCATATGATCTTTTGTTAATGCTCATCCAATTTTCTATGGTTCTTCTGAGTACCACCCCACCCCAACCCACCCCCACCCCCAAGCCCCACGGAAACCTATAGAATACTTGTAGAGATACCAAAAAGACAAGGAGAAAGGAAGGATGGAAAAAAAAACCATAAGATCTAGACCATAAATACACCAGGTAAAAGAGCTGCAGCTCTCTTTTGGTCGAACCGAAGTTTGACTACTGAGGACAACCTTCTTAGTTGTTCTTTCTCTCGGATAATTTCCTTGTTATGGTATTTTGCTTGATCTTCTACTTGCCATCCATTTTTTAAAGTTTGTGCGTCTTTAAACAAATATGCAGAACATTTCCATGGTTATAAGACATAACTTCAAGCGCAGATATAGGACATTACAAGTTAAAATTACAAAAAAGGTAGCAACCAAAAGTTTCAGAAGAGGTTATCTTTATGAACGTACAGCATGGTATTTGGATCGTAATCCCAAATGCGGCCGAAAAATAAAATTATCCACCTCGTCAATCACCACAGCCTACAATGATAAAGAAGGCCATATAAGTACCACCGCATGATTGCAATGAAAAGCATAATTTCAAATAAAACTATGAATAGCCCGAGAGTCAAAAAAGGAGGGAAAGAGAAAAAAAGAAAACCTTTTATCAGTCCATGATATGTAAGTAGAACTACTAATAACTTTCCATGATATGTAAGTAGATACCATGGCAGTAATGAGGAAGAACCGAGTAACAGCCACTAACAATAAAAGTTCGCCTCAAACTGTGATGCAGCGAGTACTTAAACAAAACTGGTCAGATACCTTAGTACTAGCCTGTAGCTACTCACTCTGATCTCCACCAAGAATAAAAAAATTCTAATGTCCATCAACTTATCCCTAAAGAAGTTGCTACCTTAAGCAAACTTGTCCAGAGAAGATAGGCTGCTTTCACCAAAGACCAAGACCATTTTGTGAATAAATAATGTGTACAAGTGGGTGACATTTGTTAATTTTAGGCATAGGTGCATATGCTCCAGGAATAACGGCCTCCACAGGTGGCAAGTGTCAACTAGATGGGATAGGGTGCTCAAGGTACATTGTTCGCGGGGAAGCAACTGTTATAAAGTTATGCGAACGTTGAAGTCATCGTCATCTTGCATCCATGTTGTGTGGACTGATCCAACATGAAAAAAGCTAGCAATGACATGCCTGAAACTGGTCAGACGAGCAAAGCCGAAAACACGAGACATTTGTAATCATTTTAAGCTGCACAATAATTCGACTGTAATGGTCGTGATGTAAGAATTCCACAGTTATAGATATTTTAGCAATTTTCTATGCTCTTGTTAACCAAATAGAATTAAGGCTTTCATTTTCGTATATAGAGTGGTAATCCTTCTCCTTTAATAGCATTATGCGTTGACACTGCATTTGCTAAGAGCCTAAAAAAAGGTAATTCATATCGTGTCAAGGGGTGGCGGATTAGCTGTTCAATGCCAATGGTTGCTTAGCTCACACTACTTCCAAATTTGCATTTTCAATCATTAGCAATAGGCAATATACTCAAGCCCCAAATAAGACATTCAGAATTTCTAATCCTCAATCTCTAGCATTATATACTAGATATGTCTAATTCCGCAAGAGTTAGGAGAGAGGCAAGTGGCTGTTATTGTGACACTCAAAATTTCTTATACTTGTGTATGTTCGTGCTCCTTAGTATCATGTTACTGATTTTGATGTCAACATCTAAAAAAGCTTTGAACTTTACCCTGTTTTCAGAAATTTTGCAAAAAAGTAGGTTCTTTTGGACCCCGCAGGTATGTTTTTGGAACTAACAATAGTTTCATCTGTCCCTCTTTTATTCTTTTTATTTTGATGAATGAGAAGGGGGTGGCTATGTCTGGCTATCTGCCATTATGGTTCATGTTCATATCATCATACAAGTTATATGCAAGTAGAAAGAATACTCTGCAACAACTACTCGATATTTTTCCTTTAGGCTAATACAGAAAGAAGTAGCATAAATTAATTCATTACACCAGCTACTTACCTTCATATTTGGGTGGTCAGACAAAAGCTTTGACAAATGATAATCAGCATTAGAGGCAGCCTTGTTCAAGGGATCTCCTAGCTGTATGGAAGCAAAATAGGGGATTTATCCAAAAAGCTTCACAGCTCCATAAATTCAAAAGATGGCTACAAGCAGAAGATCAATGTTAACATACTTTGTTTACTAGTGCAGATAGCAATCGGCGCTCTTGCTCGGATTTACTCTTCAGCAGCACATATATGGTCTGCATGCCAACATACCATAAGCCCCAGACAATTTTTTTTTTTAAAAAAAAAGTAAAAGAAAGAACTAGGGGCAAAAAGATCAGATTAATGGGAGCCACTCAGGAGATGCAGCTACCTGAATACCATCACATGTCAAAAAGGATGGTTGTCGTAATGTGGTTTTGTAATCAACACAAGCCCATACTTTGGTATTCACTAAATTAAAAAGTTTCATATACACAACTCTGACAGGACGTTCGCCAAAATGGTCGAACACATCCCAACACAAAAGAAGTATCAAATTTGTACAGAGCGCGCGACACGCATTCTAAGTACTCCATGGCTTAGAGAAATAAAACAAGAATATATGGTTTGATTACAGCCATGCAGCCACATTACTCAAGTTATAAAGAACTCGAGTATCTAAATGACCTTGAAACATGATACCAACTAAAATGAAAACCATATAGCAAGCTTAACTCGGCTCTCTGACAGAAACTTAGTGCCTCACAAACTCAAGTTGTCATAGGTGCAAATTTACATGAGTTGAGTTAGAAATTTACATTCCATATACTTCTGGGTAATGGCTCAACCGGCAGTAAAGTTTTTAAACTTTGCAGTTATAATAATACTAGGTTCTTAATGCTTTAAACTGACGACATGGCACTAACTATCTCAACACTTCCACTCTCTCTCTCACCCCTACCTCAAGTGAACCTTAGACGTCCTCTAATCACATAATGAGCTGGTCTCTCTTTTGTTGAATCAGCTATGAGAACTCTGTGACACAATGAACACCAGGATCTTTCTCTAGCTGCTTGGGCAAAAACAATTTTTTGATTTCTTTGATAATCAACATTATTGGTATTGTCATAATGGAGTACTCCCAGATACTTCTGAACCTTTTCTGCACTGGCGAGCCCAGAGTTGGCGATCAGCTTGATCAAGCTATCAACTCGAGGTCAGCGTACAACGGAGCAACATTGGTGCATCGCCAATTCCCAATCCCACTCGAGAGACAAATAGAACACTCTTCAATCCTACCTCCAGCACCAAGAGAAGCATCCTCGGTCCCTCCATCCCATAAACATCTTTCTTCCCTCCCTTACTCTCGACATTGAAATAAGATCAACACCAAAATGGCAAAGACATGTACCTAAGCTCATATAAACAAGACTACAATTCTATCAAAAGATAAATTATGGCAAGAGCTCTATGAAGGAGGCGGCTAGTCATCTAAGCACAGGTGATTAATACGTATAGGCCCATAATATAATAAAAAGCTTCATAGAGATACAAATCCATTTAAGCACACTACATAAAGAATAAAGCCAACCTTTAATGCCTTATCTTTAAGTACAGCTAACATATCTCTTGATGCTTCCTCAAGTGCAAAAATAAAATGTTCATACCTGCAATAATCAATTATATCCATGTAAGTCATAATCCAAACACAGTCCACTCTAGCATTGACAGAAGACATTTGATTTCTTCTGCCGCAAACTCTAATTTAGATGTCTTGTATCTTCTCTCAACATTATTACGAAAGACTGTAAAAAATCTTGTACCACAACTAGAAGGGTGAGGGCAGCTTAATATTCTGCAATATCAATATCGTTATGCTTTTTGCATAACGCGTAAATTTCTCCAGGACTCGTGCCAACGCAAGTTAGTCACATTTCAGCAGGGCCTCTCTAGTTCAAATTCTTTCTTATTCTATGAGCAGACAGCTTTGACTGTCTTTACCGTTCTCATAAAGTAATTCTAATCGTCTAAGTTAGCTAAGTCCCAAGATGAAATTGACAATTACTAAGATGGCCAAACTACAATGGATTTGCAAATTCGATTGCACTTGACTAGATAGCCACTAATACTTTACATAAAGATGGCCAACGCACAACGTTTGCGCCACTGTGACATCAGGAGATGGTTTAATGATGCAGCCTTCTTATGGCATTTGTGCAGAGACTGTTTCTCATCGAACCCATGGCAAACCAACCATTCATCTACAAATACATCTCCGTATAACACAAATAGCAACAGTTACATATACGATATACAAGAAAAAGAAAAACTTAATATCACATATGCGGAGGGAAAACACACTTCGCCAATAGCAAGGTTCAGTTTACTCAGGAAATGCAGCAGAGAATTGGTACAAACCTTCTCAACTTTATCAGCTTGTTCAGCCCTTACATGATTTTTGGATCAAAAGAAGGTTATGCAAGTAAGGCGGAAAGAGGGAATGTTAATGTACCTCTGCTTTAGACACTCCTCCCAATGCCAAAATAGTAGAAGAGTGTAACCATCTTTGGACTCGGGAAGATGATTCACAGGCTGCTGAAAGAGGCTCTTGAGCTTGCGATCGGGTAATAGACTGGTAAAGGATCGTGCAACAGTCAAATATTGCAAGCTAACTGAGATGTCAAATTACAAGAAAAGCGGGATTCTAAGCTGTAGATAATACTGTATCTATGTAATAGCACAAGATAACAACATACAGAAACAAAACATCAATTATAATTAAAAAAGAAAACGAAAAGAAAAAAAGGAACATATTAAGAACAAACAAGTGGGAAGCCAACCTCGAAATAAACATTTCTTTTAGTGCTTCAAATCCTGTTAGTGCATGGCGCTTTCCAACTTTTGATGTCACCATTCCTGCATTTTGATTCCATCAATAGCCAAATCGTGGATTCAAATAAGGTTGTAAAAAACATCAAATGGAAATTATTTCCTTTTCTCGGGAAAGCGAGGCTGTGATTAATCTCTGTTATCACCTGAAAGTAGGTCAGTTCTGAACATTGAAAATGTGTGCACTCTGCTCAGTTTGTACTTAGCTATTATTTCCACAAACCCCACAACCAGTGGCGGAGCCAGAAACTATACACGGGGTGGGCACTTAATTAACGAAGGAGGAAAAAATTCTAAGCTTAAATATTGTAACAATGTATTAACCCAAGAAACAGATAACTCAAACCATCATAGGTCAAAAGGGCATGAGTGAATCATCCACAATTTTCTACGTAACAAATTCATACATTCGCTTCGACTCCTGGTAAATCCAAGGGCAAGTTAACCCAAAGATTTGTGTGTGCCAATTTAATTTAAAATTAGAAATAACTGCACTTTACTAGATCAAAATAGACTTCCTAATTTTTGTATCCTACATTTTGTCGAACACATGATACGTCTGTAGGTATGAAAGAACAAAGAAATAAAGGGACAATCTTATACTCCGCAATAAGTTATTTACATTTACAATATACAAAACCCAACACCTAACAAGACAGTTATATTAAGAATAAGAGAACAAAAATTGAGACGTCTAAAGAGAAAAAAATTGGAGTTGCGTTCACTACAACAAACTATAGTATAAAGGCCGTCTTGGACATTTAATTGAGTGTCGTTCTTTTTATGTGTCTTTTATGTGAGCCCTTAATTATAGTGTAATTTATCAAAATGTCGTATTTTTTTAGCCGTTTTAGCAAACATTACATGAACATTTTTTCAGTGAAATTTTTCTTTTTTGTGTCCATTTACCGTAACATCATATATTAGAGCCATAATTAAAAAATGGAGCTCTTTCAAAAAATCTTGACCGTTAATAAAATTAATGCATGAATCAAAATCCATCCTAAAAGAACCTGAGCTTCCACCTCAAAAGTCAAAACCATCAGCCGCCCCTTGTTTTCCATCACCCCCTCTCCCTCCCTCCCTCCCTTCGCCTTTCTGGATTAGACAAGAAAGGAATTCCTCTTTTCATAATCACACAGAACAGAAGGCAAGGCAGCCCATTTTCTTCCATTCTGATGAACCAAGGCCGCTTCACGGTAATGATTGGTGGTATATGTCGGTATCACCATCGACCACCATCTCCACTTCTATTGTGCCTTCTCTTCTTCCTTCTTCCACCTTCATTTCAGATTTGGCGGTTTCATCCATGTCGGCAGCAAGGGAACTATTTCTGGTGTACCCTAAACGGGAGAGAAGAAGGCAGCAGGTGGGCACGTGCCCCCCTGTGCCCCCCGCTGCCTCCGCTACTGCCCACAACTCAATTTCAAGTATAACTTGCACTTGTTATACCCCAGACAGAAGAAACTAAAAAGCTTAGAGACACGTCTTTGTCACCTTGATATATATCCATTGAGTGGTAAATACTTCAAAGTTACGTTCTCAGTCACATAGTAAGCTCCATTTCTTCACTAGCTTTTGGTAAGAAGTTCCATGTCACCAAGTTTTCAGATCCACCAGCTTTGGTAGGAAAATTAATACCAACTATATACTAAAATACACTTCCTAAGCAAAATTCAGTAACAAAAGACTTCATAACGATATGTAAAAACAAAATGCAAGACATGGCAGATGAAATCTAACAAGCAAAAACTACCTATTAGTGCATCGAGCGATTTCACGTTCGCAATTGGACTCTCCCCAATCATGACGGAAAATGCAGACACCTTATCCGCGGCGGTCCCTGACCTCTGCGTGGCAACCAGCATTTTAATGTCGCCACTATGTCCCCGCGACGCCTCGTAATCCTGCGTGTACTGTGCGAGCAGCCTCTCGCCCAACTCCTTCTTTTTCGCCACCAAATTCTTCCACTCCACCACATTCTTGTACTCAACCTTCTTCTTCCCTATCACTTTCTCTTCCAGTTGGGCCGCATCCTCGTACCACACCCCCACCGAACTTGCCTTGATCAGAGGAAGCTTTGGGAGGTTCTTGAACTTGTTAAACCCTTTGGAGTCATCCTCCCGCTTCCTCTTCCCGTTGCTTTTGATCAGCAGCGTGTTCTCTTCCTCCACTGTGACCTACATTATACTCGGCAATGTTCACACATGGGCACCGAAGATACAAAAAACAAAAAAAAAAACAATCCAAAACACATTGAGAGATATCAATCCCACATTGATAAATGACAAATTGTAGGCATCTTCCCTCATTGTCTGGTTGAATACTTTCACAAAACCCCCATTTTGTAGCCCCAAAAAGCAGTTCCTAGCGTGTACAGGGCCCAGGAATAGCGGTCATAAGCATTCATTTTACTGCCTTGTTTTGGGAATTTCGTCCGCTCTCACTCTTCGTGTAGGTCAAACGTATTCACATTAAGTTGAACTCAAATAGTAACAGACTGATAATGCTGGTGACTGTAATGTGTACATGTTTGAATTCTTGATTCTTCAATGAAATCCAGCATAAGCGATACTATGGCTACCCTTTGTTGGTACTTTTGCCCTAACAATTTCAAGCCTCTAAACCCTATGATACACAATTTTTTACATGGGCTATCGGTCTCCATATGAAGGAAAGAAAGCCATATAATTGCTTGAAATAAACCCTTACCTGAATGTCAGACTTGGACAAGCCGGGGACATCCATGAAGAAGACATACTCCTTGGGGTTATCAAGAATGTCGACGGGGATGCTGCTCACACCCTTTCTGCTTTCATCGTGGGTGTCGTGAGTCCTCGGAGAACACTTGTCAATGGTGCTTCCGGGCAAATTCAGAACGTAGCTCAGCACGTCCGCCATACTCGTCTCTCTTCAAAGGAAAGTCTACACCAAATCAAGTACCATGTATAATTACTTTCGTCAGCAACCCCAACAAGCCACCAAACCAAAATCTTCGAAGTGCAGAGAATCTGTAATTGACAAAAAAACAAAGCACTCTTACCTCTGAGAAATTTGTGGGTAACAATGGAATTTGCGATCTTGTTGATTGGTGTGTAGCATGCTGGTAAAGAGGAGAGGAAAGTTGGGGTATTTTATAAGGGGCTGGGGAGAACGTTCCAGTAGAGATTCTGGAGATTCTGTCATGCCCTCGAAAGCTCTAGAACTGTCTGGCCTTGGTGATGCACCGTTAACAATGGAATTTGCGATCATATTTAACGGCTTATTATTTGTAACATTTAGCGCGTGATATTTAGTAGTATAATAAGCGATAACTGTCATTGATTTTATCTTGCATGAACGTACTAATTAGAAATATCGAGCATTTAGCGAGTATAATCCATCACTGAAAATGAATATATTGGTAGTAATTGCTTTAATTAGGTTGGAGCAAAAATTCTAATATGGCGCATTGCTTGGAACATTCTCCCAATCGGAAGCAAAATCCAAGTTTTTAATTCGGATATTGATACGGTATGTCTCCTTTGTAACTTGGAGCAATAATCTTTAATTCACTTGTTTTACTACTGCCCTCTAGCTCGAGCTTTGTGGGCAATCTCTCCAGAAAACACCCATCCTCCTGACCCAATCGCTGATGACTCTGGTTTATTGATGATTAAGTGGTTGGAGGATATTCTTGCACCTCAAGTCCCAGATATGCAAAATGCAAATCGAAACCACAGATTCACCTTGTTTGCTTGCACGACCATGGAGCATATTTGGATGAGTAGAAATCGGAAGGTGTTTCAACAAGCTACGATCAACGCTAATGAAGTGGCAACGTCTGTCCTCAAGAACTATCAATACCAATGTGAGGCAATGAAGCTGGATGAAAGTGTTACCACGGAATTGCATACTTGGAGCAGCCCTCCTCCCTTTTGGATCAAGATCAATTTTGATGCGGCGGTCAGGGAAATGAAGTCGATCCAAGCGGTAACCATTTCGAATCATTTGGGGATTATCATTGCGGATCATGTCACTGGAAATATAGCCATGGACCCTGAACATGCAGAGGCATTGGCAGCCCTTTTTGCTATTGAGTTGGCTTTACAATACATGTTTACCCATATCATCTTTGAGGGAGATGCCCAATCTGTGGTCAGCTGGTTCAATGATTTTGATACAAACCCGAATTGGAGATGCTACGCAACTATGGCTGATGTAAGGGAGAAGCTGAAAATCCTAACTTGTTGGTGCTTTGTAAAAGTTAATAGGCTTGTAAATAGGTTGACCCATATTTTGGCCAAATGGGCAGATTTCAACCTTTTTGTGGGCGTAGTTCCACCATCCACCATCTTCTTTTGTTAATGGAGGATGAGGGAAACTAGACTTTGGTTGAACGTTGTTTTTTATCTCATAAATTGAACTTGCTTACAAAAAAAACTCACTATCATTCTGGTGGTGATCGAAATTCCGTCTCATCTTATGTTGCGCCTTATAAGTTATCTTTGTTAACATTCAGTAGCCTTGTGTTGCAGTTACTCATCCAATACAGTTACTAAGGTGTGGTTATGTTTGATAACCTCATGGTACAAGGCCCATAACAAAAAAGGGCCTTGAATAGTGACATCTAAAGAGAAAAGTGATTATAAGTAATATCATATACCACCACTGAGCAAAGGCCAACCACTTGCTCTAGACTCTAGTGCAGTGGTTTGCACGAGTGTTAAGCTCCTGAGGTACTGCTACAAATATCGATTATCCCTCTCAGTTTCTCCGTTACATTTGAGGGTGGTACCAGGTGTTGTGATGGAGTGTGGTTCCAACCAATTTGTAGAGTTTGCTGGCAGAATTGGCTCACAAGTATCTCATGTCTATCGGCGATAATGTTGGCTGACATACCGTTTTGAAAATGGTTTCCAAGGAAGATTTTGGCTATATGTGTGAACCTTTGAAGGATTTTTAAACGGGCCAAATGGTTGATATTTGTTCAACATGTCTACCACCAAGTTTATGGGATCAAAGCCTCTAGAGAGTTAGGTAACCCTTTACAAAATCTAGGCTTATGTCCATTCGCTTTTGCTCTGAAATTGGTTAGTGTTGGAACAATCCTTAACAAGTAGATCTCAGGTTGAGGATAGTAGCTTGAGTTTAGGTGGAATGATCCAGAATTATTTGCTGCTTGCATCTTCAGGTAAGGAAGAAGTTTTAAAGAAGACATTCAGATAAATCAACTCCCGTGGTAATTCTGGAAATTCGGACTCTAGATCTCGTCCTCCACGTATCTGCACCATAAAATTGCCTTGCTCTTCCTCCATCATTCAAGATATGTGATCTGCTGCTCGAGAGGGGTTTAACAACCTATGAAAGACCTTGATCCGCTCATGCACAACCAAGTCAAGTTGATCCTTGGTCGATGCATAGCCAAGTCAATTTGATCCTTGACCTACGTCTCCAACTAGTCCATTCAATCTGGGTTTTGCGAGAACTAGGAATTGAGCATCTCAACTCGTTCATGCAAGGTACAGAACTTAGCGCGAGCTTCTGTTTTGAAGGAATTGGTGTCTTTGCCCTAGTCGACTAGAATTAAGCTCTGAATACCAACTTGCCACACCGAAATGACTCAATTCAAATGCATATCATTGAGATAGAAATAAGGGTGGCGTTAATTTGCCTAACATCTCCGTTTCTTCACAAAAGATGATGGTCGGTACAATGGAACTCGAGAAAAAAATAAGAAATGCAGAAGTTTCGGCTTTCAATTGTGGATGGAGATGGTGGCCACGGAGAAAGAGCTTTGCGGTGATTGATGGGTAGTCATGGTTCGATTTTGGCTTAGGGGGGCTGTTTTACAATTTTAAGTACTTAAAGAGTTAGTTTTGATATAAAGTCTTAGTTCTCATGGTATATATTTCTATATTTTCTCAAAAAAAAAAATATAAAAAAAATTAATTTTCACGTATTACGCTTCATAACACTTATCCGTTATACTTGGTGACGGATTCTTAACGGGAAGGGGCTTGGTGAAGACAATTGCAAACCACAATGTGTTGGGTGTGATTTGCCACACTACATGTAGTCAAGCTTTGTAAAATGAAACCATGTGCAGCTGTAACTTGTGCATTAACGTCATAACCAAATGTTAACACAATTGTTGAACTGTACATATTACTCCCATAAGAAGCTCTCCCATATGAGCTTCAAGTTGTCTTTAAGCATTTCAGACACCAGGTCAATGTCAACACACTTTTCCTGCAAAAGATGGGAGGCACGTATTGATTCATCTCCAGCAAGAAACTACAATACTATAGCAACAATAGACTTCACATTACGCCAGCTTTTAATTCAAGAACCAAGACAAGTTAGTATCTGAAAATCCCCGATGGGGAGGGACAGAGGAATTGGATGCAATTGAAGATCTAGTACCCCTGTGCATCCCCCGTGGTCACATATACGGTGGGCGGTGACTGTGGCTGGGGTGTGGGAGTGGGAGGACGTGGTGTGGAGGCAAAAACTACTGCCTTTGTGGAAGACGAGAAGTGTTTGAATATATGTTTCACTCAACTAGTAAGACCCCCATGCGCGTGTCAGGAAACCATTATTGCCAAAGCGCACGGGAGTCACGAAGCTATTATTACTGTAACAACTGAAAATGTAATGTGATTTGAGTATTTGCGAGATTGAGAATACCGCGCTTTCTTAGATACCAAGCTAATTATGCATGTGTAAATTGAAATTTGAAACTGTAGTCTTCGGCCCTGTGGGGATGTGAACTAAAGCAACCCACAGTTTCTAACCCTCGTCCCCCCACAACTGATACTAACAAAATTTATGTACACCCAATTTCTTCGACAGGATACTTCACCAGGTTATGGATAGAAATACGAGAAGAGACTGCTATTCCTGGTAAAGGGAAATGACCAAACGAAATTAGAGGAGAGACCGCTATTCCTGCATTGACCATCAACCGCAAAGTACAATCAAGCCAGAAGCTCTGAGATTAAGCATTCACTCCTTGAAAGTCAAACTTGGAGTAATTTTGACATGATCATAGTCCTCATTGATTTAAAAAAGCCTTAGAACGAATTCAGGCAAAAAAAATCAAATTTTAACAAGCAACCAGTGGCAGAGCCAGAATATTTATACAAGGTGAGCATCAGAATTTCGACATAGCCTTCACGTGCTTAGTTGAAACGAAATACTAACAAACATAAAGCTTACAATGCCTTTCTGAAAAAAACTACCCACAAATCTGCTTAGTGACTAGCACTATACCTTTGAGATTGACATCAACTAAGTATATTCTTAAAAGGAATCAAAATGTGTTACCTAAAGACGTATAACGACAAAAGTGAAAAGATTTAGAGTTTTGAATTTCCTCTATGGTATTTGGTACGAGTAACTCTACTCTTGTATCCGGAGTAAAGAACAATGGTTTCATAAAACACCAAATCCATAAAATTCTCAATAGGCACCAAAGTAAAAACAACCATCAATATAGGGGTTACCTAAAAACAACTCTTTTCCTAAAGGTGTGGACGTGGGCACATGCCAACTATGCTCCCCCCTTCCCTACACCACTGCAAGCAACTAATACTCACCGGCTCATTATTCAAAAATTCATAATCAGGATAGATAGACTAAAAAGCTAAGCGGTGCAACTAACCAAAAGTGGCAGTGGGTTTCGTTTGCTAAATATAAAGCTGCATTCATGATCATAACAACCAATCAAGTATGAAAGATAAAAGTACGAAAGATATGTAACTTATAACATCTTATTTCGTTAACCACATCTTATCTATAAGGTTATGTAATAATATATGAAAAAATTTCGTATTTAGACAAGGGTTTCATTGTCTCCTCTTTCCCTATAACACCTCTCTCTCCGATCTGCCACTGCCTCCCCTCTCTCTCTCTCTCACTCACTGACCCACACAATCTGTCACACACAACACAGGACAGTTGCATAACCCCAAGGTCCACACTACACACAACCAGCTCACAGAGCCATGGCCTACCGTCCACGTCCGCTGTCGCCTCCACTCCCCTCGTCCACTTCCACCGTCCACAGCAGCTACATCCACTCCCAACGTCACTGCCATCCCCGTCCATTCCAACCTCACCGACATCCACCGTACAGTTTCACCCTCACCACAGTCGGCCATATCCATCACCGAACGCCGCCATCTCATGACCGGCCGCACCGTCGTCCGCCACGGATTAATGGGAAACAAAAAACCCGTTTGCCCATGAGTCTCAGTAAAGCAAAGGCCTGCTTCAGATTTCCTCTGGAAAACCCAACTTAGCCTTTAAAATACCCCTCTATCTCTCTCTCACACACACACACCCCCCATATTTCTGAGTGAAAATAACTTACAGGAAGAGAACACCGTTTGCGGCGGAGTGGCGGTGAGTCGGTGAGTGGATGAGGGGAATTGGGCATATATGCAATGGCAGGTTATGTAATTAGGGGATATATCCAATGCTATGTACGAGAATGGCAAGTATGTAATAGTGTAGTCCGTAGAGTAGGAGAGGCCTCAATTGGAATTGACATCATACACAAACTGCCAAAAAAGTGGCAGACAAGCTTAAAGGACTTTGTGCTCATTTTATAAGGGTATATAGATGACCACAACATATGTAGATGTCTTCGTGTCGTTAAATTCTAATACTAAAGTACTCTGGGGGTGGGGTGGGTAAGAAGTGCAGTGAAGCTACAAACTGGGTTCCCTTCTGGTCCCAATGTGGTTGCCAAGAACATATCCTCCAATGCATTATATGTGGTATTCAAAGCCAAAAAAGCTTAAAGCCATTGGCAGTAGTTACCTTCTGAGAGTTGGGTCACAAGAGAAAAACAAGGATAGACGAACCAGAGAGACGGTATGGCTTCCCGTTTTTTTCACCTTAGTGCAAATTACAGATCATTTCTTCTTTAAGATACTAAATGAGATGTATATCCTAGTAATGCGAAAAAGTCAGCGGCATTTAACATCCAAAGAATATACTTTAGATTGCAGAAATACCAATCAAATACAACAGGACTGCCAAACAAAGAGACATCTTTATTCGTTTAGAAGTACTCCTATACACTCAGACGCACACATGAACAAAAGTTATCAGCAAAAGACAAATAGTTACAAGATACACAACAATACGTCAAATAAATTCATAGGAGCGCAATAATTTTAAAATAATGCATCTAGTATCTTGTCAGCAAGCATAGAACAGATAATAACATATTACTCCAGGATATAACATGATACCTCTACCAGAACAACTTACCTGCAACTTTGCTGTAATTCCCTTCAATTTCAGACTGACCTCTTCTGTAGCTTCCCCAACTGATGATCTAAAATCAAATCGGTCTGCATGTCTAATTTTAAGTCTAGCTGATGAACTTGTAAATGCTTTAGCATCTGTATACCAAACCCCAACAACAGTGTAGCGCTCGCCAGACTCCTTCCCCAAAGGCCATCTCAACCCACCCTTCACTTCAGGGTCTAGAACAGCTGAACTGATTATACTCCTTATGCTATGCATCTCATCATCCTGGACAGTACAAGGCAGTTGGACAAGTCAGAATTTCATGCGGGAAGTTTGTTTTAAGTACTACCTAAGAAAGCTCAGATGATTTTACTTGCCCTCATAGTTTCAATCGAGTTTCCAACTTGAAGGGAAGTTTAGTGAAGGAACTGCACTTAAAATTACTGAAAAATAGCCTTGTTTGGCAATTATCTCCAAGCAGACTACACCAGAATGTGGGCTAGATAAAAAAAATAGGAGGCACAGATACTTCCTTAACCGTGCAGCTTGAAGCAAATGGTGCCAGCACGCAACTCCAGGCACAGTACATAAGAAAAGAGAGTTAATTTTGTTCATAGTCATACAATTTTCCTTAGTAAGTCACTAGGAAAATCACACAATGGGATGAATAAGGTCATATGTCCAGGCTACAAAATGGAAAAGGCCTTGCAAAGACAAAAGGAGGAGGACCATTTTTGTAGTACAGAACGGCAACTACCTAACTGATACTTTGCTTGACCCTGCATCTGAGTTTCAGCAGAACCAAGACGATCCAGTGATTTGCACTTATTAAGTAGTCAAGATCTACAAGCCAGTAAGATAACTCACAGTCAAAGAAGTTATGATTCTCTTGGTGCAGAGCATCAGCCTCAGGTCAATGTTTTTACCAAGACACGACATGTCAGCAACCAGGTAACGAACTTGGTTCAATTCAATCTAGAAGAAGTAAATACAACAAAGCAAGCCTCCATTAGTAAACTCAATTAACTCTTAGTGCAGAAAGTAAAGCAGGATAAAATACCAAAAAGAGCATTCAGTTTAGGTGAACAATGCCCCAGTGGGTTTAACTAATTTTACAGAAACACTAATTAGAAACACATATGATTGACAATTTTCTTATCTATGAGATTGATCAAATCAGAATCCCATATAAAAATGAGGGTATAAAAGAGACAAATCATGCATAAAGTTTTTTAACTAGAAACAAATTACTTACCTTGTATAGTTCAAGATTTTCGAAATCTTGCTTCACAGAGCATTTGCATGAAATGGTTGAGTCAGGTCGCATTTTATCAGAGATCTACACAAGATTAGCCCAAATTAATTAAGCAATTTTTCATCAAGAAAACAATGTGTAAGAACTATACAGAATTTTTTTTTGATAAATAAAAAAACCAGAAAAATGGTACCTTAACATGGTATATCTTCTTCACCTTTTCAAGCTCAAGTCCAGCCGTTGGCACAGCATTATTGATAATGTGATTTACAAATGAAGAAGACAGATTTGTGTAAAACGATCTCTGAAGTTGCCTCAACGTATATTCAGCAACAGAACTACTACTGACGGATTCTAGATTTACTGAACGGCTCCTGCATTGAGTAATGTTTAACAAAATCAAAGTGCATTTCCATTGAGGTGCAGAAGATGTGTGAAAAAGTTTGTTTCACATAACTGAGCACTAGGCTTTGCGGATTGCTACATTGAGAGCAACAGATGTTTTGCCGTGAAAATATCTATTATGTACTATGTTGAAACAAGAGGAATCATTCAATTGGCTAACCTATAGGCAGTGGTTTCAAGGTGACTAGAAATCAATCTCAATCACAAGTATTTTTTGTCCAAAACCCGTTACTACTTTCTCTTTGCTAGTAGAAGTTGAGGTTCTTTTTGCTCTTTTGACAAGTTACCCTTTATTCAGCGCAAGTATCGGACCCTTCTGCAAATACTTCATCCTAATCAATTGTCACACTACTAACCTCATTCAAGAGAAGGAAATAGATACCTGTGCAGCCAACACCAGAAAACTCATCTGTTCCAGTTCAGGAGAATACCTTAGCATTCCCATCGCCCTCAACAAAGCCCTAATCGGCCTACCTATTTCCCCACAGTGTGAACACTTTTGTTTTGAAGCCATCTCCATCTCTGTCACTTGAGAAGACACCACGACAAGCTTCCACATTCTAATGAGTATAACTCATTTGATGCTCTCCTCTCCTCTCTGGGTGCTCAAACTGCAACAGCACCATCTTTTCCCTCGTTCCTACCATAAAGTCTCTTCAATTTCCAGCCCTTAAGATTGCTACAACATTTGTTAGAAGCCTCTCTGCAAGGTTCTCTAGATATCACCATTTACTTTCGAAAGAGCTTGGGCTGCGCCTAAAGATCTGCTAAATTCAGACAAGCCTGAAATCACTGAACCAGAACTTCTCAATCCTGGGACATCTCCACTCATTTCTGCCCTTATTACCCATTGGCATCAACCTTTGTCAGGTCGTCTCCGCCCCCTTGACGCAAATAGTCTACATAATAGTGTAGCCAGCGATGAAGCACTTCTTGGAGTCTACTCAAGCTCAAGGCATTCAAACTTCTCAGAATCATCGTCCATCAAGTCACCAGTATCGTCATCACATGAAAAGAATCCCCTATGTCCCCCACATCCATGTACTCCACACCGACAGATGTTATCTGAGCAAACACATCTTCCAGTAACACCACCTCCTTATTCTAACGTTAGCGTGCTAAGGTGACACCATGTGTTCCAGCCCAACCCTTGATACCAATATGGCAATATCAGCACTGTTTTTACAGCTGATTCCCCATCTGAAACCAGGCTTCAGTTTCCCCAAAGAATTCTTGATGAGCCATCAGCCACCAATAATGAGGCCAAACGACCATCACTGGCAATCCCAACACTGGGCCCTCGTTCATCAGTCCAAACTCCAAACAGCCTCTTCTAACTAGGTTTGATCACCTGTAACAGAAACAAGCTTACTGCTGTATAGAACATACCTGTGCAAGCTCCCAACAGAGAGAAATGGATTCAACGACAACCACAAGGAAATTAAATTGCTCAGAGTTGCTTCGGGGACTCAATTAGTCCGTTCACTGTTTTTCAAAGTAATACTTTGTGCTTCTCCGTCAGAACATCATAAACCAATCAGAAGACGGTGGTCCACTTTGTTGGGTCTGCCTAAGTTCCCAAATATTAGGCCTCAATGTCTCAGATGATTAGGCCTCAACTCCCCTAAACGGTTTCATAGGAAGCATAGAGCCCATCAAAGCATGAGGCCTCCAAAAAGTCCATGACCAAGAAGGATGCCTCGATTCAGTACGAGGACGACTACCTCTTGACCAAATATCTAAAAAATCCAACCCAAACTGACTTTCATTCTCCACCGCTACAATTTACTAATGCTCATACACCAAGGTGTTTGCCTCTCGATTTGCATTCTACTTGCACAAATCGATCTTCTATCAAGCCACATCCTGTCCGCTCACAGAGGCAGAAGAAGTTGGAAAATCCTCATAATAGTCCACGCAACCGGTAGTAAGTTTTCCCAACATCTGACAAAAACTTGCCCATGTAGAGACTGTTTCTTGAAGCCTTCTCATCCCCAACCTTGATAAAAACCCACTGAAAAGTCAAAAGGCCTTTCCCAGACTGCATAGGTTCCGGTTTTCTATGTGATCAACAGCCCCACAAATCTACATAAAAGTGATTCAACTGACAAACCTACCTTCTCTCATGAAGAAATCTCTCACCTCCACCTTAACGTGAACAAAAGAGAGAGATACAAATTCATATCAACTACTCGAACACCACTTGCTACCTTCCAGCTCAAGTCAACTCAATGCTGAAAATCTATCCTGGCATAAGATATCCAAAAAGCAACCAACCATTATGTATAACGACCCAATCCACAAACCTACCACAGCAATGCGTCCCTCAAAAGGCTACCCAAGTATGTACTCTTAAGATCTAGCAGTCTTATACGGCCATTTACAAAATCTCCCAAAGATGTGCGATGTCACATTCTCTCCTCTGTATGTCATAGCGTCCTCGCTAATTCCCAATCTCAACCTTAGTCGCTCATAGCTAGAAACCTCTCGTCAGCCATTGTTGAACAATGCCAACAAGCCAAAAAGATAACCAACTTTGAGTATGCCTTTGCGTCCCAACCTCCAGCAACTCGACTTGATCGCAAATCCGAGCTTCAAAGTGTCGGCAACCGGCCCCAATGTAAGACCTCCTTCAAAAGGGCTAGCCATAGGCAAAGTCTTATAAGGTCATTCACAGTCTCCTACATCCGACGTGGGGTATCGCACAAACACCACTTTCGAAACTTAGCTCTACATGTACAAAAACCCTCTTTTTCCTCAATTCGCATTACCATCTCTATGATTCCATAATTGCACAGGTACATTCATCACCTTTAAAATGGATTTTGAATTTGTCTTCTGTGACAGTCGTCCAACTCCATGACCTGGCCATCTTGCCCACTTGCAAGCTCCATCGTCTAGCATCGTCAATTTCCAGGTTACAAACACTCGATGCTCAGTCATTGCAAATTAGGTAATTAATCCCCTAGCCCACCTTCGCCGAGCAACCTAATCTCCATCCCCGGTCCTTTCAAACAGTCATCGTCAAATATCCACATAATTATCTCAGTTAGTAGTCCAATAAACAAACCGCTAAACCATCCTCCTCCACTCTATAAGAGCTCAAACGACCGTACACCCAAATTAAATAAACTGAACTCAAGTTGCTTGTGATTCCTTTGGTTTGATTTATGAGGTGGATTTCCTGAACAACGAAAATATTTGCAATCGTAAAAGTGTTCATTAGAAAAGGACCAAAAGAGAACACGTGATGCCAATAATGTTTACCACTCCTACTCAGTGAGAAATCCTTCCTCAGAATGGTCGAGTACTGGAACTCTAGAGGAGCCACAAAGGAATTGGAGTATACTCTGTAGTGAGCAGACCATAATTGCAAAAGAAAATCTGACACCTCCACCCCTCCTTCCCTCCCTCAGGCACCAAGTAAACAACCTAACCAAAAAAACTTAAGTCAACCTTAGCCACAGCCATTTCTTGCTCTAGAACCAGTACACAAGAAGAAAATTATAACAGATGACTTTCCACCCAACCAGCTCGCTTGACGTTTTAGCTCTCGTGTTATTTCAAGGAAAGAAAAGGGGAAACTCTATCCTCGTTTCCAAAGTGCTACGCGGGCTATCACAACTTCAGAACATACTCTCGATTATTTACCTTACCAGCAAAACGATTTCATTTCCAAACCACTACCCTGCAGTCTCTCTCTGTCCCTTCTTTAGTCCTCTCTGCTATTATCATCTATACATTCTTTAAACACAACCGACCACAAAATAGCACCACCAAGATGCCACTGTGGACCATCAACACCCCACCTTGCACTGCCACCACCATTGATGGAATCAAGACATCGTAGAAGAATGGCATATGTGAATATACCAAGAGTTTTAATGTGAATAATTGGTGAGGTTCGGCAATTCTTATCACTTATCTCATGAAGCCCAAATGTATGGTGATTTTTTTTGGGTTAAAGTAGTTTTTCTATTCCCAGCGACCAGTGAATGAAGAACCCTCCTCCATCTTCTTAACTAGATGCCCTCTTAATCCTTGTATTTTAAACCTCTTGCCCGTTGATATTGTGGCATATTGACTGCTTATCAACCACCACTGCAAGTAGTAATTCTTAATGGCAGCTGGATGCAAGGCTATGTCCCTGGTAGACATGGAGATGGAGGGATAAAATGCTTTAACTTTGTGCTTACACAGTGGTAATATTTACGTTAAATGTTGCATACATATTAACCTTTATAAAGAATAATTGGGTCAGATCCGGTAGGGGGTAAGCACTTATTTTCTGTAGTTCTGGGAACCAAGTGAGAGTTCAAGTCTTGAACATAGGCCTCAGGGGAAGTAAGATTACCCAAAAAAACATAAATAACAAAATCGTTGTCCTTTTCATAAAAGATAAACCTAAACCAGAATATTCCAGATTTTACCTTGGCTTTTCATTTTCGTACTGTCAGGTATCTAAATTAGTACAGTTAAGCAAAATCAACTTAGATTCAACATTGCCAAACATTAAAGGAAGATCTCAGGTGAAACACTAAAAAATTCTGTATAATTATAATTTGAAGGTGCGCATATCTATAAGGAGCAATGGAGGATTACTAATCCTTAAGATTGCTACAACATTTGTTAGAAGCCTCTCTCCAAGGTTCTCTAGATCTCACCATTTACTTTCAAAAGAGCTTGGGCTGCGCCTAAAGATCTGCTAAATTCAGACAAGCCTGAAATCATTGAACCAGAACTTCTCAATCCTGGGACATCTCCACTCGTTTCTGCACTTATTATGCATTGGCATCAACCTTTGTCAGGTCGTCTCCGCCCCCTTGACGCAAATAGTCTACATAATAGTGTAGCCAGCGATGAAGCACTTCTTGGAGTCTCCGCAAGCTCAAGGCACTCAAACTTCTCAGAATCATCGTCCATCAAGTCACCAGTATCGTCACCGCATGAAAAGAATCCCCTATGTCCCCCACATCCATGTACTCCACACCGACATATCTGAGCAAACACATCTTCCAGTAACACCACCTCCTTATTCTAACGTTAGCGTGCTAAGGCGACACCATGTGTTCCCGCCCAACCCTTGATACCAATATGGCAATATCAGCACTGTTTTTACAGCTGATTCCCCATCTGAAACCCAGGCTTCTTGATGGATTTCCTGAACAACGAAAATATTTGCAATCGTAAAAGTGCCCATTAGAAAAGGACCAAAAGAGAAAACGTGATGCCAATAATGTTTACCACTCCTACTCAGTGAGAAATCCTTCCTCAGAATGGTCGAGTACTGGAACTCTAGAGGAGCCACAAAGGAATTGGAGTATACTCTGTAGTGAGCAGACCATAATTGCAAAAGAAAATCTGACCTCCACCCCTCCTTCCCTCCCTCAGGCACCAAATAAACAACCTAACCAAAAAAACTTAAGTCAACCTTAGCCACAGCCATTTCTTGCTCTAGAACCAGTACACAAGAAGAAAATTATAACAGATGACTATCCACCCAACCAGCTCTCTTGACGTTTTAGCTCTCGTTTTATTTCAAGGAAAGAAAAGGGGAAACTCCATCCTCATTTCGAAAGTGCTACGCGGCTATCACAACTTCAGAACATACTCTCGATTATTTACCTTACCGGCAAAACGATTTCATTTCCAAACCACTACCCTGCAGTCTCTCTCTGTCCCTTCTTTAGTCCTCTCTGCTATTATCATCTATACATTCTTTAAACACAACCGACCACAAGATAGCACCACCAAGATGCCTGTGGACCATCAACAAGCCACCTTGCACTGCCACCATCATTGATGGAATCAAGACCCCGTAAAAGAATGGCATATGTGAATATACCAAGAGTTTTACTGTGATTAATTGGTGAGGTTCGGCAATTCTTATCACTTATCTCATGAAGCCCAAATGTATGGTGATTTTTTTTTATCTTTCACAACCATAGTTTTGGGTTAAAGTGGTTTTTCTATTCCCAGCGACCACTGAATGAAGAACCCTCCTCCATCTTCTTAACTAGATGCCCTCTTAATTCTTGTATTTTAAACCTCTTGCCCGTTGATATTGTGGCATATTGACTGCTTATCAACCATCACTGCAAGTAGTAATTCTTAATGGCTGCTGGATGCAAGGCTATGTCCCTGGCAGACATGGAGATGGAGGGATAAAATGCTTTAACTTTGTGCTTACACAGTGGTAATATTTACATTAAATGTTGCATACATATTAACTTTTATAAAGAATAATTGGGTCAGATCTGGTAGGGGGAGGTAAGCACATATTTTCTGTAGTTCTGGGAACCAAGTGAGAGTTCAAGTCTTGAACAAAGGCCTCAGGGGAGGTAAGATTACCCAAAAAAACATAAATAACAAAATCGTTGTCCTTTTCATAAAAGAAAAACCTAAACCAGAATATTCCATATTTTACCTTGGCTTTTCATTTTCGTACTGTCAGGTATCTAAATTAGTACAGTTAAGCAATATCAACTTAGATTCAACATTGCCAAACCTTAAAGGAAGATCTCAGGCGAAACAGTAAAAATTTATGTATAATTATAATTTGAAGGCGCGCAACTGTATAAGGAGCAATGGAGGATTACTAACCCATGAAAAAGAATTTTGCCAAATCTAGCAACCAGATTTGGTTTCGCCTCTTCCACCTCCTGGCTCTCTATTTCATTTTTCACCTTTTCAAATGCCGAAAGCAGGTCTTGCTTTACATTTTCGGCTACAAAATTCCATGGGCTGTTTAAGAAGATCTCCGTGACTTCTTTATTCTCTATATAGCACAAGGAAGAACGGGAAAAAAGAAAGAAACATATTAGAGCTACAAACAAACCTAACATGTGACAGTGAAAGAAGATTGGGGGAAAAAAGGAAATTTCAACAAACCTTCTTTTACACGATCATTAAGCACTAGAGCCAGAGGTTTTTCTCCCCGCTTCCTCTCAATGGATTCAAATGAGACAGGTTTAAGACAAGTCGCAGAAGAAAGCTCTATCTCGTCTGCCAAGCCAACAGTAAACCATCTGTGTATTGCATCATTCCCATATATGATTTTCACACCCTGCAAGGAATATATATTCTTCCCCTTCTCGACGTGTCGGGGAATGAGGGACTCCGGTGTCGGGGATGAACTCTCCGAGTCCTTCGAATGCCTTTTGTGGGGAGGAATGTAAGCCATGGAGAGTTGCAATTCGTAGAACACGAATTCCTGTACACCCACAGTTAATAAAGAAAAATGACAATGATTTGTCTCAAAACCGTTCAATTCATAACTTGATCAAACTTTTAGGACGAAAGTAAAGCATACAGCATTCCTTTCTAGTTCGTAAAGCTGCTTCAACTGTACTATGTAAGAACAGATCATCATTGGCTGAATTACTGCTCTTTAGTCTGGACAAATGACATAAGAGGTCAACTTATACGTGAATCCCTTTGCGCCTAATTTCTAGCTATGTTACATGGACCTTCACTCTCAGGGCGAAAGGGCCGCGTCGACATTAACTATAATCAATATCTCAATATCTCAAGATTATTCATAATCAATGCTAAACATTAACCATAATCAATGCGCAAGATTATCCATAATCAATACTAAACATTAACCATAATCAATTGATTCAATTCAATGCTCAACATTATCCATAATACATTCCTAATTTCAGCTATGATACTAAAAAGATAACAAACAAATTTTATAGAGATGGCAACTAGATCAAGTCAATGAAAGGTGAAATTAAAGTTTGGAAGTTGGAACATACTTGTCACCGAGTCGCCGCCCGCCGCTCGCCGGAGTTCTTGGCCGCCGGTGGACTGTTGGAGTGAAGACTGAAGACCGAAGTCGCCGACTCGCCGTCGGCGTAGATCCGGGGTCAGTGGGTCGTCGCCGACTCGCCGTCGGCGTAGATCTAGAAAACGAGAGAGAGCCGAAGTGAGGCGCCGAAGTGGGTTCGTGGCTACCGGAGTGAGCCGAAGTGGGTTCGTGGCTGCCGGAGTGAGGCGCCGGCCGTGCCGTGAACCGTCGGCGTAGATCTAGAAAACGAGAAAGAGCCAAAGTGAGGCGCCGAAGTGAGTTCATGGGTGCCGGAGTGAGCCGAAGTGGGTTCGTGTCTGCGGAAGTGGGTTCGTGGCTGCCGGAGTGAGGCGTCGACCGCGCCGTGAAGCTTACTCGGTCGGCGGTCGGTGTCTCGGTCGAAGAGAGAGAGAGAGAGAGAGCCGAAGAGAGAGAGTCGGTCGAAGAGAGAGAGAGAGAGCCGAAGAGAGAGAGAGAGAGCCGAAAAAGTGTGAAAATTATGGGAAAATACTATATATATATATATATATTCAAAATCTGAGGGGGGGCTATAGCCCCCTCTCGTACAAGTGTAGCTCCGCCCATGTGTCGGACGGATACGTCACGTCAACATTTCGACTAGAGAGCGACGGTAAAGATCGAAGAAAGAAGAAGCTATGAAGGTTTTTAAGAAATAAGAAGAAGATCTGATATCTTGAAGAGGGAAAAGAGAAGAAGATATGGCCATCGACCTACGAGAAAGAGAAGAAGAAGAAAAAGAGAGAGATAGAGCACCTTCTGCCAAGGGTTCTGTTCACGTGGGTGAAAGAGAGAGAGAACTTTTACCAAAAAAAGAAAGAGAGAGAGAACACCTTCTGCCAAGAGTTCTGGTCACGTGGGTCTTCTGCTTTTTGCTTTTTTTCTTTCTTTTGCTTTTTTCTTTCAACTTTTTGACATTGACTTACAGTACCAAAAATATTTAAATAAAACTAAAATGCATATTCCCTAACCAAAAATATTTATGGGGAAATTATATACATCCGTAAAAATAATATTTTACACTCAATCTCATTTAAAGTATTTTATGTATCTTAAAAATTTTAACCGTGTCCCTGTGTCCGTGTCCACTTTCAGATTTATGTCCATGTATCCCAAATTTTTCAAAATATCGAGTCCGACACTCAGACTTGTATCCTATTTGGACACCAATACCGAGTCCATATAACATAGATTTCAAGTGAGACACAAGAGAAGCAGTATATAGTGTACTACTCCATACCAAATTTTGCTCCCCTCTTTGCCTCTTGAATGGTACAAAAACTAGAGTACCCTTCTCGAAAATAGTCTTAAAATTTTCATGACGTTCTGCTTATACCCTTTAGATATGCTAAAATAAAAAATCAGAATAAAACCGTGCTAGAATAAAACAAGCACCATAGCAAATTATCACCTCTGCGTGCACCAAGGAAGCCTTCAAGTCTATCAACCACAAGGGAGGAATTGACTGCTTGCCCGCACTAGGATACGGTTATGCTCTAGCATGGAAACCCTCCAATCAAGGTGGAATAAGTCTAGGAAGGACTGCGACGTGGGTATCCATACTCGAAATTCTCTGATGGCAACGCCACAACAGCCCCAACAGCCTCAATAGAACTCTGACCTTAGATCAAACAACGCAACCACAACTTTCTCCATAGGAAGACCTCCCACACCCCCATTACAGAATCTCGTTAGCAATCCACCCTAGACCCAAACGTCATTTTATTCAACACAGAATCAAGTCAGTTCTTTCAGAGACACTCTCATCCTCAATACTATCGGAGAAGACATGGAAATGGAAGATGATTTTCAGAGCGATGACGAACAATACATGACCATTACAGACGACCCGACAGGAAATATTCCTACTATCAAATTATCTCAAGAAATCAAAGCTCGTATTAGAAAACCGTGGAGAAGGTCACTCATCACCAAACTGATTGGAGCAGATTTCTCAGTAAACCGCATAATACCGAGATTAAATGGATTCTGGAGACCAAAAGGGAAAATCGAAACCATCGACCTGACAAATGGCTTCTTTACGGTTAAGTTTTCCGTGGAAGATGATTACCGTAAAGCCCTAGAACAGGGACCTTGGTTCTTAGGCACAAACTACTTATCAGTTCAGACATGGACCTCAAATTTCAATCCTCATGTTCGATCTATATCGTCCATGGCCGTGTGGATTCGACTAAATTCGCTACCTTTGGAGTATTTCGACAGAGAAATCCTGACTATGGTAGGCAAGCAGATTGGAACTCCCTTGCGAATTGACGCAATCACAACATCCATAACCAAGGGACGCTTTGCACGACTCTGCATTCAAATCGACACGAGCCAAGCCTTAATCAAGCAAATCAGAATTGGGAAACATCTTCAATCAGTGCAATACAAAAATATTCCAAGCCTATACCATCAATGTGAACACATCGGTCATATCCCGTTGCACTGCACCATGGTACTGCAGCATTCCACGGAAGCACGAACTCCCACAAGTGAAATCCTATAACCAATCGAGCAATTCTCCAAATACAAGCGACAGACAAACAAGAAAACAACAAGCAAATCCCCGAAAAGGGTCAGATAATCAAACATAACCCACCTGAGGGAGTTTGGACGGTCGTCACCCACTGACGCCTCCAAAATACCGAGAGACTCTCCGATTATAGGCAACGGATCTCAAGAGGCAACGAATAGATCCAACCCTCACTCCCTAAATCATCATCAGAAAATAGGGGAAAAGTCGTCGATGACAGTGGAAGGGGAAATACAAAAGTTTTACACACCGATCCACCGGCTACAAAACGGCTGACCGGAGACACAAGACCACCGTCAAAACATCGAGAGGAGAAGATTACTCCAAAACTGGATCTATATCTGAAATTTAACAAACACCCAGTAACAAAGACGTCAACAATAGTTGTTTGGCGAAGGACGATGACAAAAATACTCCGACAACACCTCGATGTGCCGGGATAAAATCTACGGCCTCTCGCTCTCCATCTGGGCCCCACTAAGCCTAGAAACTAAAAAAAGTAAAGCTGACTTTGAGGGCCACACCACCAAAGCTGCAACCACCACCTTTACTTTTTGCTCGAGCCCTCACAGTACACATTCCCCAAAAGACCCTTTACCTCTTACTAAGCCTGAAACCCAAAGCCATTCTACCTGTAGCGATGATAAAAAAAAGACCCGAAAACCCCTCAAAACCCAGAGATACGTCTAACCTCTATGATCACCCAATAGACGAACACCAAGTAGATGATAACTCAACCAACATGGAAGTGGAACAGAACCTGGAACAACACTGCCTCCAGGTGTAACGTAACCCCCAAAACTCCTCTGCAACACTCAAGCTATCAAAACCCTCTGCGCAAGACCTCCCACAAATCTCAGCAATCATGACTATGAACTCGGAGCAAACATATAGCCATGGCCAAAATACCATTAATGCTACCCTTCACTAAACAAAAGATTCTAAAAAAAATTTGCAGCCTCATGGAACCCCACCAACTGCCTCACAACAAATCTCTCTCTCCCAACTCACGATCACAACATTGAAGCCACAGTCAGGAAGCTACCTCACATGCCCCGAACCAACCCGTTGTCTCTCAAACTCCAGCAGAAACAACCTAAACTATCAACCACCCCTGACTCCAGTGATCTCTTACCGAAGAGTTCACTCCCTGAACGCGATGGTGGCATTCCTATCAATTTTAATCCACCCGATGACACCAACTGTGGGATACCATCCCAACCGATCCCCACCAAGGGTGACACAACATGCGGGAACACAGGTTCCCCAGAACCCCCTTAACCCTCAGAACACTATGCCCATTCGCCCCCAACCTCCAAGAGGGATAAATTGGTTGTTGAATTTAAACCAACCTCTGGCAACAACAAACTTAACTCTGAACACCCAGACCTTGGAATCACTGGGACTACCTTTTCAACATGTTACACACCTACCTCCACCAAACCTCAATGTACTAACCCCAAGGGGCATGCCAATACCCAACCCAATCCCTCAAAATTACCTGCACCAATCTGTGAACAACCCTCCAAACCATCTTCAGGGAATGACACTCCCTCATACCCAAACGAAAACTCTACCCAACACCTCTCAGCAACCTACCCATCCGACACCTATCATAACCAATATCCAAGCAACGCCTCGATTCTCCATAGGCAGTACTGTCACGACCCGAACTCACGGGTAAGCCCGTGTACTAGGCACGTGACCGGCCGCAGGCCCATTCAAATACCTGCCAGGGCTCTGCCAGGCCTTACTACAATCATGTGACTCCAAATTAATTCTAATTTACGGACCTCCAAAAATTCAAATAAAACTCTCATTACATGTCTTTAAAACTTATAAAGAAAACTCGAGGAGACCCAAGCTCCTTACATCAGTTCAAGCATAACATAAATTAACATAGACTAAAATGTTCGAATAGTGGGCACTCATTATTCTAAAAGTTCTCTTCGAGCACTACTCCCCCGTGTAGCTCATACTGCTACGCTTCCCTTAAGTCGTCACCTGAAAAATAAGGAATGAGCGAAAGCCCAGCAAGTACACCAGCCATGTTCCTAAAATAAGTTTGAAATTTCTAAAACATGCCATGGGTTTTCTTTCAACAAATCAAACATTCGATTATTGTCATTCGTAAAACGTCCTTCATATACATATACACATATACATGAAATTTCAGAAGAAAAGATTTTCAAATCTGAGTACAATCATCATTCATTCCATCCACATCAAACACGTATATTTCTTTTCGTAGGTATGTTGCGGTCAGCGTACGAGCCCCCCTGACTAGGGCCCGAAATCCCTCCTACACCAGGGATAAAATAATTATGTGGACGCAAGGGCGCATCACCAGCCACAGTACTGTGCATCAAAGTACAAGCCCCGTTGACCAGGGCCCAAAAATCCAACTTACCTCCGTTGGATATGGGGCACAGCAACCAAGACGAGTTTCATAGCTCATTCCATCCACATCAGACACATATATTTCTTTTCGTAGGTATGCTGCGGTCAGCGTACGAGCCCCCCTGACTAGGGCCCGAAATCCCTCCTACACCCGGGATAAAATAATTATGTGGACGCAAGGGCGCACCACCAGCCACAGTACTGTGCATCAAAGTACAAGCCCCGTTGACCAGGGCCCAAAAATCCAACTTACCTCCGTTGGATATGGGGCACAGCAACCAAGACGAGTTTCATAGCTCATTTCACATGTACTCAGTAAAATTTTATGACTCACACAACATTCCATGGCATTCTTTCAAATTACGTTTCTCATCAAATACTTTAGAAATAAAACATATGCAGAATAAAACTTTAAACTTCAAATGATCAAATCATAAATACATATTATAGGTTTTGCAAAAAAGTATACGGAGGAACATGACATGGGTACTTACCTCGCTCAAAATATGCTTATGGTATTTGCTCAAATGCTGGCCCTAGCTCTTGACTATCAAAACCTAAATAACAAATCATACAGATGTCATTTATTGTCGCTCAGGCACGTTTAGGTATTAGGTTTCTTTTAGATGAGTAAAACTTTACCCAACCTTCCCCCGACTTATGTATAATTACCTATTTGCCCCCAATGCCTAAAGTACCTTATCCACCTAGATATAACCTAAAAGAGTCATTAAAAATAATTACCTATTTGCACTTTGTCGGAATCTATTCAGAAGAGGTCCTTAGAAATAATTTAATAACTATCGTGACAATGAAGCGTTACGCTATATCCGTTCGGGCGCTACGCCGCTAACATAGCAAACGACTTTAAAATTTTTTGAAACTTTAGAAACTACCTTATCTTAGCTACATAAGATTATTGTAGGAGTTTCAGAATTTAATAACTTAATTTACTATTCTATAATACACTAACGTCTCTATCACGAATAAAATTAGTTAACACGCTTCCCGAGCTCCAAAAAATCTAAAAGTTTTACTGTGTGTAGATCTTGAAAAATTAATATAAGTTACTTCTTTGAGTTTTGTCCAAATAATTTTCTAGATATATCTTAAAATTCAAAAAGGAACTGCTCAAAAAATTTACTATTAGCGACAATTTGAAGTTCAATTTAAAACACAGCTTTCCCTCTCTCGCTACAGCACCTTCTTCCTCATGCAACCCATCAGTCTACTTCTTGTACCCAGAACCACATCACCCCACAACACCCATTTTCTTAGCCTCTCACTCACCCACCTTTACAACTCCCATGAATCTTATTACTTGCCTACCCATATGTATGTACCTACCTTCTCCAAATTCTCCTCTCCATCTCCGTGGACCATAGACAGTAACACAAATCATTCATCATCCTTCTCTTGCATATTGAGGAGTCTAATCTCTTTCTCCTTCAATAAACACCAAGCTGCTGGCACCATCTAAGTAACAAACATGAACCACGTTATGGACCCAAAACACATCAAAGTTTAATACCTTATTGTTGTCGCTAAACTGTGAATACCAAAACTGATCAAAGCAGCCTTCAAATCCAAACACCCCCGTCGTTGTCGGAGTTTCTTTCACCAACTTGATGGTGCGTAAGTGGCTGGTTATTTCGTCTAACTTAGTGAAGAGGCAATCCACGCTCGTATGTATTTACACATAACACACTAAACTCTAACACCCATAACATATACTCGCAACCACCCACACCCACTGCCTTACGGTAGTGGGTTTCTAATCTTTCTACCATTTCATTCATTCACACAACCCACCTATACATTGTTGACCCCTTTCATGGCATACCCATTTCCCATATAGTCTCTGTGACACCCCCAACCCTTGTGACGTCACCAGAGTCGGGTTGTCAGCCATAACTGCATTATAAATCCTGATGATACATAGCAATTCTAAAAGCATCCTTGAATATACACAAGGGTTTCACAAAAAGTCATCCTTACAAAAATTTCATCGTAAAGCTCAACACAAGCACAGCGGAAGTATTTACACAAAATGTCTAGTTCTCAAAATACGCATCTCCTCGTCTTACTTTTCTGATCACAGAATAAACGCCTTCTCTTTCCCTTTCTTCGAAGTTTCCCCTACTTCGCCCTGACCGCCTGAAATATTTCAGGTAAGGAATGAGCGCAAATCGCCCAGTAAAGATAATACGAAGAATAACGCAGACAACGAAGTGACAGCCTTGGGAGAAATGATAATCAATCTCAACGATATCAAGAATCCAGAGTTTCAAAGGATGACACAACGTCAATTCAATGAATCAAGCAACATGTTTTTCTTTTAGCCAGACTGAGCGGCTTTAAGGCCCAACAGAACAACATTATCACCACATTTAATGAACTGTACCGACAGAACCGACTGACCGACTACTATGCACGTGAACACCAAATCGCCAAATTAAACATCAATAAAATACAAGCCATTAAAATCACAATGTCATAGAAAAATTAACTGCAATGCAGACACAAACCGGACTGACTGGACTCAACCGACATGACTGACTCGAACCGCGCGCCCTACATCCTGTTTGACAGTGATTTTGTTTCACTGGCCCTCCTTTCACATAATGTCCCGTACTCCGGGATGTTCATCTCAGTCTCAGACAAATAAAAGAGACATCAAGCACATGAAGGGAACTCACGAAGAGTGTTCGTCCCCTAACCATGATATCGCTGAAGCACACACATTACAACAACTGGACGGACTAAGGGAACATAGTCCACCTTATGTCCTCAATCAACAAACCTCTCAACAAGAAATTCCGGTCATACACGCGACCGGGGATCAACAAAGTAACTTGGAATCATTAATAACACCCACAGAGAAGACTAGGGAACAAGCTAGTCGGAAACCACAACAACATTTCAAGATATGAGAGGTACCGGCACAATAACCGCCGATACCTCATATTCACCAGAAAAACATTCATCATATTTCACATCATCAATGAGGTGTATGCCACGAGGAGCAAATTCGTAGCATACAGAGAACCGTACTATCCTTACCTTGCTGGCTTTTAGCCGACGAGCCTAAAAACTTCAAACCGCTACGAGCAGGGTCACCTAATCAAATAAGACTTTACTCGTTAGCCACTAACCATCATAATACGAAATTATTTTACTTTCATTTTATAAGTTATTTACCGTGTTTTATAGCGGTCGGTTACTCCGACTCAATAGCTAGGTTTTTTTTAACCTAGGCAAGCACCGCATTAGTGCTAATACCCTTCATTTACGGATTTTCATCCCATTTCCCGCTTCTTGTTATTCTAGAATGCTCAATTAAGGCATTCTCAAGCTAAACAGTGTCTTAGAACATTTTCGCCCAAAAATCCCGAACCGGTGTCCGGACCGAGCGCTTAAAAGTTCGTTCGGCCAAAAATAGCGAACGACTTCGGAATTGCCCAAAATATTGGGAAAAGAAACTTCTTGACATCCTAGGGTCCCCATAAAAGTTTCGCGTGAAATCGTGATAGTTTAATATTTTAAATTACACTATAACGTTTCACGGTTCCCCGTATCGATTAACCCCTTTCCAGTCCTCGAAAAAATCTGAAAGTTTTCCCCGATGTAGATCTCTTAAAAATATATAGGGTCTTTTTTTCACACTTTGGCTAAATCTGGCTCTAACTATTTATTAAAATTCATTGAAATACTGTTTAATTACATTTCCACCTTTAGCGACCATTCCACTTACTATTCATGATCAACACACACTAATTCACGTTTTTCACACACAGTCTTCTTCAACCTCACGTCCAAACTCACTCAGCCATGAATACCCCTCTCTTCACCCACGGCTAGCCCATTCTTCCTCATTTTTCTACCTAATCTATATCAATTGTCACTAACACATTACAACCACCTAACTTCATAATCTAACCCATCAAAAACACCCAGAATCACACACTTACACCCACCCGAACTGCACACACTTAAGAACACCCACCTGCACACACTGAAATCTCTCCCCCAATTCATTCCTACACCATGATTTTCCCCCATTACTCCACTGCCTCAAATCCATTTACCCACACAAATTCCTACCTTATGCGCACCACACCGAAACCCACATACCAAAACACACACACTTGTACACACAGTAGCTCTGCGGCTACTTCCCACGCCCCCTTACCCATCACCATCTCAAGCACTAGTTTTTGTTTGATTCGGTTGGTACACCCAACACGCACGACCATTCACAGTCACTGATTCCATACAATTTACACTAAAATGGAGTTACATATTAAGCTTGAATGGAATTAAATCATGAATAAGGGTTGACAATGAAATCTTTACTCTTGGATCCCCTTTTTTTGCTTCCCCTCACGATCTTTGTTCTTTTTTTTCCTCTGTTTCTTCTTCTTCTCTGTTCTTGGTCTGCTTCTCTCTTTCTTTCTTCTTTTTCCTTTTTCTTTCTTTTCACCCGAGAATAATCACCTCACTCCCTATTTTATCTTTAGGGTTAATTACACTTATGTCCCTGAGGTTTAGGTGTAATTACAGTCAAGGACACAAAGTTTCAAAAGGTAACAAATCGTGTCCACAAACGTTAAAAAGGTAACATTTGTGTCCATCCGTCAAGTATCCGTCCAAAAAGTGTACTTTTTCGGTGATGTCATCAATACGTATTTTTTAAATGACAATACTACCCTTGTACTTTATATTTTCAATTAGGGTTTTCAAACCCTAATTTTAAAAATTAGTGTTTGAAATCCTAATATTCTTGAAACTTAGGGTTTTCAACTTAGGTTTTCACTAAATTTAGAATTAGGGTTTCAAATTAGGTTTTCAAAGCCTAATTTAGGGTTAGGATTTTCAAATTAGGGTTTCAAGGGTTGCCAAAGCCTAATTTAGGATTAGGGTTTCACACAACCTTCATTCCCCACCCCGGCGCCGACACCTCCCTCCCCTACCCCGCCGCCGGCGACCTTAACAACTCACAGCAGCGCCGTTTACCCCGCCGCAGCCTCAACCACACAGGGCAGCCCTGTTCACCCGCACCGCCGCAAAAGCCCCGACTCAATCCTCCCTCAAATCCATCTTCCATACATGTGACCCTAATCCTCCTTCAACACCCGCGCTGCGAGCCACTGTCGCGATGCCCCACCACGAGCCTCTGCCTCGACAAGCCACCGCGACATGCCGCCAGGACCCCAATCGTACCACCGTCATTCCTCAACACCACCTACGCACCATCCCAACACCGCATACCACGACGACCCACTGCCGCGATCCACCGCTTCAAGCCACCGGAGGTGGTACCTTAGATCTGACCGTAGGTGAGATCTTGAAGGGTCTTGCAGGTGGAGGTGGTACCTGGTGGCCTGTGGATCCTTAGTGAAATATGAAGATTGGTTTGAATTGAGATGGGTGGCATTTCAATAAATTACATTTGGAGTCATGGGCAATACGGTCATTTCTTCTAAACCGTTATGTATTCTTGTATTCCGTTAGGTCAAAGGACATAAGTGCCTATTTTCCAAAACTTATGGACACGCGTGTAATTACCCTATAACCTCAGGGACATAAGTGTAATTAACCCTTATCTTTAAATCAGCTTAGTCACTACACAACTGGCATGAGGTGGCAACAAGTAACATAATTTCCTCTAAAACTTGACATCTGGGCACAAACTTCTCAAATTGCAAAATAGCCCCTCAAGTTCCAAAATTTACAAAATGCTCCAAAGTTTTCCAAAACTGCATTTTGACCCTCTAGTTTTGGGAAATTTCACTTTGATCACAAAGCTACACTAACACCTCTTCCCACTTCCTGCCACTTAATTAACGCCAATAAGACGTTACTCAATAAAATATTTTCCGTTGATTAATCAGCTTAGTGTTAATTAATTTTTCGATACGTTCGGGGTATCACAGTTTTTTACCCTTCCCATTTTACACACACCAACAATACTCACCCCCATTCACTCGTTATTAGCACACACACACACACTCGGCTGCCCAGTATACCCAGTCATACACCCACACCATTGCTATACCTACAGTTTACTCATGTACATAGTTGTCTCGACAGTCCATGTACCCACACCATTGCCGCGACGTTCCCACAGAGCAAACAGCCACGCACAAACGGTACCCATTAACGCACACACAACTCATGTAAACTGTAATTAATCTAAAGGAGAAAGGCTATAAACTTACAGAATCTTGCCGAAATCCTTTGATCCTTCTTCTAATCTATTTCTTTCTCTCTCTCCGGTATCCCTTGCCTTGAACCGAACTGCTGGAGAAGTCTTTTAGGGTCGGCTGGCCTATAATCATTACCCATTTATATATATACAAACCCTAGGTCTAAAATTTCCAAACTTCCCCAAATTTTCGTTAGCTATTTAAATTTTTACCCGCGGCTTTCCATTATTGCCAAAAGAAAAGATCCAAATAACTAACGATATTTTACATGTTAGAAAAATTATTAACAGGTTGTTGCGTCACTCGCTTCACCCATTGTCGCTATAAGATTTCTAAAAATACCGTTAACGCTAATTGTCACTAAAGACCTCAATCAATATCAATTATATCTGTTATCATTAAATTATAATTTATGATTCTAGAATTGTCGCTAAATATCATCATTATAATGCTCCCCAAATTCGTCGCAAAAAACTCAAAAGAACATCACTATTAGAAATTGTTGCTAAAGTAATAATAACTGGTTAAGCCTAGGGTCGGGGCATTACAAGTACTCTGCCACGTCCATCGATCAATCCTGCGCTCACCACGACGCAGGTTCGGACCAAACATCGCACGCAAAATCCCTGCACACCAAACCCACAATGCTTGGCGCCCCCAACCTCGCCCAATCATGACAAACAAATACTTGGCCCTCGGAGACCTAGACCTCTGTCTACACGCAAATCTCGAATCTTTAACCAACATCTTTTTCTTCCATCTCACCCTCGCCATAGCCGTTACCGCCATATCATCTGGCGTGCCAAAGGAGGGACGTCTGAGCTATCTCCTGAATGCTCAGAAAATTGGAACTCAACCGGGAGAGACTTTCATTTGGTCGGGATGGACCAAGTACAACCTCAGCCCCCAGCCAAGGATCCTGAATTATGAACCCAAAATTTCTCCAGACCCTCTCATTATGAATATCATCGCCTGGAATTACAATGGAGCGGGCAATACCCGCTTCAATCTTCATGCTCGAGACATGCTCCAACATCACAAATCGGAAGCACTCATCCTGCTGGAGACAAAAATTACCTCTACTCATGCCGAAAGGATCGCCAGCTCCCTGGGTTTTGACCGTAATCACTGTATTGATGGGAACAGGTGCAGTGGCAGAAGTTGGCTTCTCTGGCACTCCCAGAAAATCCATATTGACGATGTCCACGAATCACCACAAGCCCTCCACACTGTGGTCCAGGTAAGTACCTTTGCTCCATGGTTGTTAACTATTATTTATGCTTCTCCAATTCTCTTTATATGAGATATGCTTTGGAATGATTTATTAAACATTCAGAAATCTCAAAAACTTACCTTTGCTGATCATGGGGGATTTAAACGAAATTACCGATCAAACTGAAAAGAAAGGTGGTAGAGTTTTTAACCTCAACTCTGCGAGATCCTTCTTACATTTCATTGACCAAGCAAATCTTATAGATCTTGGGTTTCAGGGACAACCCTTCACGTGGACTAATCGTCATTTCCACAGGCCTGACCGCATCTATGAAGGGATTGACCGTGCCATGGCCTCCCAATCTTGGATCCAATACCATCCAAACCCTCAGGTTCTTCGTTTGCCCCGCACTCATTCCGACCATCACCCTATCCTCTTCCAGTCACGTAGACAAAATCCTAGTAGGAGGGGAAATAAGACTCAACCTTTCCATTTTGAAACGGCTTGGTGTTATTACCCTAGACTCAAACCTACTATAACCAGGACTTGGGATATGCATCCCACTAATCAAGGAACTTTCATAACCAAACTTGAAATGTTAACAAAAGATCTAATTGTGTGGAAACAAACGGTTTTTGGAGACATTTTTAGGAAGAAAAAAAAAAAACATCCTCAATCGTATTACAAGAATCTAGAAAAAGCTTAGCAGTTTTCTCCTTCCAGTTTCTTATCAATCTTGAGCTCGATCTTCAAAACAGTTACAATTATATCCTGTCTCATGAACATGATTATTGGAAAATTAGAGCTAAAATTCAATGGAGTTGTGAAGGAGATTGAAACACCCACTTTTTCCACTTATCCACCTTTAACCGCCTAGGAAAAAAGAATTATCTTGATAAAAAAACAACAATAATTGCTGGATTTCCGACGATCATGAGATCAGCCAGCTGTTCCAACTTATAAAGTAATTTCGCGTATTTTGGTTAATAGAGTCTGAACTAGGATCGATACCCCTATCCACCCTAGTCAAACTAGTTTCCTAAGAGGAAGGTGTGCAGTGGATAACGTTATCATCGCTAATGAGCTTCTCCATAATATTCGCAAGAAAAAGGGTAAATGAGGTATGTTCCTGGCCAAGCTGGATCTGGAGAAAGCTTACGACAATTTGAATTGGACTTTCCTTTTTAATACTCTCATGGAGTATGGCTTTGCTCAAGATTTTATTAATCTTGTAATGAGCTGCGTGACATCAGTTCAATATGCTATTTTATGGCACGACAAACCTTCAACCTTTTTCCAACCCCAGTGTGGCCTTCGGCAGGGAGATCTCCATACCTTTTCATCATGTGCATGAACGCTCTTTCTAAACAATTTCAACGGGGTGAAGAGCTAAACACTATCAAACCTGTCAAAGTTGCCCGGTCCTGCCTAGGCATATTGCACCTTCTGTTTACTGATGATATTATTCTCTTTTGCCGTGCAAACAAGGAAAATTTTTGCAACTACCTGCACATTTTCAATTCCTTTAGTGATGAGTCAGGACTTCGGATTATTGTGAACAAATCTAAAATCCTCTTCTGAAAAAACACTCCAAGGGACATTCGCAATTATATTTGTCTTTGTGCGGGTATTTCAGCCACAAACCGGTTTGATAGATATCCGGGTGTTCCCCTTATGCACGGCCAGATAAAAATATAGAATGTTTCTCTCATCTCATCTCTCAAACCCGTTCTAAGTTGGCAGCGTGGAAGACACACTCTCTCTCGTTCGTGGGCATGACTATTCTTGTTAAATCGGTTCTTAATTCTATACCCATCTATACGATGCAGGCCTATGTCCTTCCTACAAATATCGCCGCTAAACTTCATTCCATAAGCTGAAACTTCCTTTGGGGCCATACAAAAAAAGCCAAAAAATGGCATGCTTTTCACTGGGATAAAGTTACAAATCCCCGAGTTAATGGGGGCCTAGGGATTCGCAAGGTTAGAACGACAAATGAGGCTATGTTTTTAAATTTTGTGTGGCGCTTTGGGAAAGCCCCAATTCTTTACAGGCGCATGTTTTAAAGTCTAAATACCACTCTACTAACTCTATCTGGTTTGCTAAAGCCAAATCTAACAACTCTTTGTTCTAGAAACATGTTATCATTGCGCGAGATAAACTCGCCAATCTTATTCAGTGGAGGATTGGAAATGGGGATAGTATCTTTTTTTGGCATAAAAAATGGCACCCTGTTGGTCCAATCAGGGGCCTTATGATTGGTCCCATATCCTCTAATACAACTAACCTTAGGGTGAAGAATGTCATAAAAAATGATAGATGGGAAAATGAAATTCTGATTGATGTCCTGCCAGCTCATATTGTTGATCTTATAACCGACATTCCTCTTCCGCTTTATCATCAACGGAGCGATACGATAACATGGCCTTATGACAAAGGCGTTTGCTCTGTCAAATTTGCTTACAATTGCCTAGAAATGGACCATCTCCATGATCAGGGTAATTGGCTATGGATCTGGAAAATTCAATATCCTCCTCGCATTCGAAGTCTGATTTAGAAATGCTGTCACGATGCCCTTCCGGTTCGTTCTAAACTCACCTAGCTGGAATCAAAACTGTGCCCCCATGAATGCGGAAGCAATGAGTCCATTGACCATTGCTTTAGAACCTGCCTCGTTATAAAAAACATATGGGATCAAGCGAACCATAAAGCCATTTCTACTAGCCAACTGAACGAGCCTTTCCACATCTGGTGCAAAATTAACTTTCGGCCAAGTCGTGCTGAGCTACCTTTTGAAATTCCATGGAACGTCAATTGTGCTTTTATTATCTCTCTCATATGGACTTCCCGTAACAAATTAATCATTCTAAATGACCCGTTTCCCAAAGCCCACAAGATTATCACTCAAGCTAAGGCCCTTGCTCAAGACTATACCTTCTTCACTAACCAGAACCAGAGAACTCCTCCAAGTGGGCTAGATTTCTCCTCCTCCCCATTGGCTAAAAATAAACACGGATGGTAGTGCTCAAAATAGCCAACAGTTTGGTGAAGCGGCATCTATCATTAGAGACCATCAAGGGAACTGGGTTTTGGGCTGTACCCGTCGTTTATTGTATTCCGACAGCCACACCGCTGAATGGTGGGCGGTGAGAGATGGTCTCATGCTTGCATGGAACCAACAGTGCCAAAATTTTATGCTAGACATAGACGATAAATCTGTTGTAAAGCTACTAACAAATGATAAACCCCCCACCCCCTTATGGGAACTTTGATTTTGGACTGCAGGGAACTTCTTAAACGATCTTGGCAGGTAACAGCTTCCTATAGGTATCGGGAAACAAACTTTTGCGCAGACTTTATGGCGAAACATGCGGTGGTTCAACGCTCTGATTTTCAGATATGGGAACAAGCGCCGACCTTTTAAGAAAACCACCTGTATTTTGACTCTAGTGGGAGAGTCACCCCACGTTGCGTGACTCAACAGTGTGTTTAATTAAATGAAATTCTCCATTCTAAAAAAAATATGGAAACCTTCCAATCCAAGTTGGCATCGCATCGCTGACGATTGGTAGCTTCTCTGGAAGTTGAAATCACCGATTAGGCAACAGCGTGAGCACATAATTTGGTCGTCCATCAACAAACATTTATACTTTATTTTCATATTTTCTCTTTCCATCTAGAAAATCATGGCCAACTTCTAATTTTTTTTCGTATTTTATTTCTTTTTTACCCCCAAAAGAAGTACATTGACACAGATTACTAAAATGCAGTCGAATGTTTCTTTTCCTTCTTCCACAGATGCTGAGCCGAGTTATCTTATTGACCCTTTGGACATTCACATTGTATGAACAACGCGTTTTTAAACATTCAACCGACATGTTCTGGTATCTAATTTAAAAATAAAAGCAACCTTTAAAACAAACGCAAGCAAAATGTACACACTCGGGCAAACAATCCCTCCCTTCGTCCCTCTACTTACTTCATATGGATTAAGATTTCACACTAATTTAGGAAGCATGAAAACTATATATGGCAAAATTGGCATTCCAGGATTAAGTTACCCTAACAAGGGTTTACTTCTCCTCAAAGCAACTAACTTCTCAGTACAAAAGAACCCATTTGTAACTACATTCAAAAGATCACAAAAAATCAACCTGAAATTAGCTTCCTGACAAATGAAAACCAACATATACATGCCTGTGCAAAGTTATAGAAGAATGAGAAAAAAAAGACAACTAGAGGGGGCAAAAGTGGCAGACTCATCGAGTATGTGGCTCCGGTACGGTAGAGCGTCATGGCCGTGATGCTACACAACTGACTACTGATAATGATTGCAGAGTGAACACATAGCGAGAAAAAAAATGTTGCAAGCGCCTTAAGGAAATGTGGATGCAACAATTAAGTGCGGAGATAGAACAAACAAAATTGATATTAGCATTTCACGTCTACCGATCCAGACTTTGAAGGTGTTTCTGATGGTTCCCAAGTGTGATCAAATGAGAGAAATGTGGCAGCAAACCGTTCTGCTGCCAAATGACCTAATAAAAGTTGCCTGGTGATCTTATTTTATCTTTTAATAGAATGTACTGTAATATAAACATAGGAAAAATAAATCTGTGGCGTCATAACAAACGAATTGTATGTGGTGCATTACAAAATGACTAGTATGCCCTTACTTCTGAGTGTTAGTATGTGATAGAAAAGGGCATCTAGGTCAATAACCTTGCCCTTTTATGGGAAGAACCGTACATCGCTGTTAAGTTATCGAAGATTATCTGTGAGAGCACTCACCACTGCGGAGGATGAAAAAGAGTTTTTAGTCAACAAGGCAAGAACATAATTGAAATAGAAAGGAGGCCATTACGAATTATCATGAAGCAATTATAACTGAGTAGAGGCAATTTCGATAAGGTCATCCTGACTTGTGTCTTGTCGTAAGGTTGCCATGTGTTGATAAAGGAAAAAGTGGGTTCAACGTGTTTGTGAAATTTCGGTGCCAAAAGTGAATGATATGTCAAACAATGGGTTTGTTTGGTTATGTCATAGATGATGGATGGGGGTGGTAGACGTTGGTCTTGTTTGGCATCGAAGATATGGTGGCGAGGTAGATCCTTTTAATTATTACTAAGTAGTGTGTGATTTTTAATTAAGAGGAGAGATGGACCATATTCTTGCCGAACTCAAAGTATTTGACGTCATGAGCTATGTTAAAGTCGTCAGCGAGGGAGATGGCGACATTGTATTTTATGCACCACAAACAAATTGTTTGCAGTGAAACAGAAATTTACTTTGCGTAAGACTTAGGAGTACTTCCAGTAGATGCATTACATCAACCTCACACACAACTTACTCAAGTCAATATAAAACACTAAATGGAGGCGTGAGTGTGTTTGTGTGTGTGCAAGTGTGTTGAAGAAGACGGGGTGGCAGTACGCTGCGATAGTGGTGTGTGGTGTGTTGAAGGCGGTGGCTGCGATTTGGCGTTTAGTGAAGGTGACGGTGGTGGTGGGCAGTGATGGATGGTAGTAGTGTGTGGTGGGGGACTTTGGGCAAAGCAAATCCGTGTGTCACCACATACAATTTGTCTATCAAATGACCTAATAGAAATCATTTTATATCATTTCCCCTACCACACATTACCATCATATTTGCACTCATTACAGTTTTTTCTGCACATAAAATAATTATGTTTGCACATACTATAGCTTAGTCTGTCCCTTGATGTGTTATATCTTGGTCCTCTTTGTATTCAGTTTATGAATATTAAGATACACTAGTTTTGCCTATATTTTGTGTCTAATCCGTCAATTGGATACCATCTTTTCTTGTTTTATGCTAGATTTATAAATTATGACACAACAATTATCTTTCATTTGTTCAATTTATGAATCTGAATCCAATTTCTCTTATCCGGTATGTTGAATCTGGATGCACATCTTTTCATGGCTTTACATTAGACTTGTGAATTTTAACTTGACAAATAAATTATTTTTCTTTTGCCCAATCTATTAATGTGGACCCCTTTTTTTGCATGCACCCGTGAATCGAGATGCACACCTTCTCTCCTTTTACATCATATACCCGGGAATTCTGAAGCATCTATTATCTTTCTTTTGTTATGTCTATTCTCGTTTTTATGTCTGAACGGTAAACCTTGACATGTCATCTAGTGTTTTCAAGTCCAATATGCGATTCAGACACTCAAACTTCTTCGTTCTGCAAATCTAGATGCAGTTTTTTCTATTGGTCCACTTTGTGCATGTGGGCACCAATTTTTTTTTTCTCTTTCTCCACGAAAAACTTCAGTGGCAATTATCACTAGTCAGTATGATTGTTTGTACGAATAAAATGCGCTAACATATTAGTTTTAAACAGACTAACTTTGTGATTGTTGCTAAGTCAAAAAGAGCCGCTGAAGATAGGAGAAAAGTTGCAATCGAAGAGAAAAGGGCAGCTGCTAAAGAGAAACAGTAGCTGCTAGAGGAAAGAAGAAGGATGCTTTGGAAAAAAAGAAGGGTTCTGGAAGCATGGATGTGAGAGAGGTTGAAGGAAAGAGGATAGCTGAATTAGAAATCGGGGCAAAGGCTGCTTAAGAAAAGAAAAGAGATTAGGGTAAAACTGTTCTCTAGGGAACGCGATCAACTTCTAATGATGTAATTAGTTGATTGGTCATTGATGAGGATGTGTCTATGCGCTTTTGGCTACATTTCGAGACTTATAGGTAATTGTTCTCTATGGTACATTGAAAACATAATACAGTGTAAAAGTATACGTTATGTACGCCTCTTTTTTATGACTGTTTTCTGAATAATGTTATGTTGGCTTTATACAACTTAGTTGTTACTGCTAAAGTTACTATTTATTCATTGATTTAGTTTGTGGCCTATACACTGTTCCGAGTATACCAGCTCTCTTTGTTTGGTTCACATGAACTCTGTTTGCATCATGTTAAGCTTCAAGTGTCAAATTGTGCAACAAATTGAAGAAGTAATGGACAAACAAGAAGTACCATTTCTCAAACAAAGTACTTACAAGGATTAAACGACTAATTCTTGATTTAGAGGGCCACTCCATAAAACCTATTCCATATCTCAAAAGTTATTACAAACAAAGATTATTTGAGCTCTAGATCCCCATTGTTCAATTCCTTGCATTTTCTTCTTATCCAGATGAATTTGCTATCTTCTCCTTGGTCTTTGGATTGTGAAAAGGGCTCTACTTGTACGCGTATGATTTTGGTAGGAAAAAACACATGTTTCTCGTTTTGTTTCAAATTTATTTCTGTCTTTTATTTTGCGTATAAGTAACTTGTTCAAGAAAAAAAGTAAGAACCTTTTAATTTGATAAAATTTGAAAAAAAGACTTATTAAATTAAATAAGTTTAAAAGGTGGAGGATCTTGCAAAATAATTTCTCAAAAAAAAAAGTGTGACGGGCTGAACAGGAAAAATATTGGCTGCTACTCCGGTTGGAGGAATCTTCCTCCTACCCCTTATATAACGACAATTAATTGTCTCTAAATGTTTATAGTGACTTTTATTTAGCGACGTTAAAAAAATACTGTTAATAATTATTGCTAAAAGTGTTAGAAAAAAAATCGCTTAAAATATTTAGCGATTATTAATTATCAAGAAGATTCTGCGACCCGATGGGAGGAGCCAAAGTTTGTTAGCTGAATATGCCTAAATTCTATCAATCGCGATTGAAATCTATATATAAAGGAATCTCTGAAGTACCGATGGCACTCTTCTGATACCAGTAATGTAACCCAGCGGCCACCAAACGACAATCGCACAACCCTTCACGGTGGTTCCGTTACTTTTACAAACCCTAACTTACACCGCATGGACAGCCTTCAGGCCACTTACAACGACGAGGACGACGAGGACAATGAACTCACCGCCACCACTGCAGATGGCGGCGTCACCGTTGCCCTCGCCACCACCGCCACCACCACCACCACCTCCATAGAGTGCAACGCAACAGTAGCCCTAACCACCCCCACCACTGTCGACTGCGACGACACAATTGCCCTGACCACCACCACCACCGACGGCGGCGACACAGTAGCTCTAACCACCACCGCCGCAGCCCCAACCCCCGACACCGAATCCGAAACCCTAATTTCCGTCAAAGAGGAGCCCCTCGCCTCCGAGGAACTCTCCGACGACAAGGCCCCCACGAGTTCCCCAAAATTCCCTAAAATCTCGGAGGACGATGACGAAGAGGACGAAGGAGACCCCGAGCGGCCACCGAAGAAGCACAAGCCGCTCTCCTTGCTGACCTCTCCGGCCCCGCTGGAGCTTGAGTCCGTGGCCCCCACACCACCAACACACACTCCAGCCACCACCACTGCAAGTAAGAAGTCGAAGAAGAAAACAGGCAACAATGTGTGGACGAAGCCGACGTCGCGCAAAGGCAAGAAGAAGAGCAAGAACAACAACAATGGGGGCAATAACAATACGCAGCCCGAGGATAATGTGTTGATCACGCCGATTCCTAGGTTTCCGGACAAGAACGACGATAGCGTGGACATGAAAATTTGCCTGTCGAAGGTTTACAAGGCGGAGAAGGTGGAATTGAGTGAGGATAGGCTGAGCGCGGGGAGTTGTAAGGGGTACAGGATGGTGAGGACGACAAGGGGGGTGAGTGAGGGGGCATGGTATTACGAGATCAAGATTGTGAAGTTGGGGGAGACCGGACACACGAGGCTTGGGTGGTCGACGGAGAAGGGGGACTTGCAGGCGCCTGTTGGGTATGATGGGAATAGTTTTGGGTATAGGGATGTTGATGGGAGTAAAGTGCACAAGGCTTTGAGGGAGAACTATGGGGAGGAAGGCTATGTGGAAGGGGACGTTATTGGGTTTTATATTATTTTGCCGGAAGGGAGTTTGTACATGCCGAAGCCGGTTCAGTTGGTTTGGTATAAAGGGCAGAGGTATGTCTGTGCGCCCGATGCAAAGGAGGATCCTCCCAAAGTAGTCCCTGGTGTGTTGATTGTTCTTTGGTATATTTTTTTTAGATAGTTAGCCTTTTGATACTGCATTATTGTCTACCATGTATTGATTGATCTGCCTGTTTTGTTTGTTGCTTGAAACTATGTGCATTCTGGGGTTTTGGTATCATATGTGTTACAATGTTTTGTTGGATTTCATGAGCATGTACTTATTTGAATCATGAAGTGTTCGCACTACAAGGTAGAGCGCTCTCTTAATAGTGCATGCAGTCTTGTATGCGATAGGCTTTTTGCAGCTCTTTTTAGTAGAAATATCATTAATAATCGGATGGTAATACAGTTACATAAGCCTTCCTGGCTAATTGATCTGTCTTAAATAACATAAAAGTAACACTTTTATGGTGGATCATTTCTTTTCTTTTTCTTTTTTCCCTTTCTTTTTTTCCCCAACAGTTAATTGTAGAATAAAAACTAACTCAAAATGCAACAGCTATCCACACCAAATCCCACAAATTGTTGTGACCTCCAAGCAGCTGAAAGGTTGTCACAATAGTTGAAATTCAACCGCAGCAGAATCCACTTACAAATTCGGAGTGTGCAGCACACTGCCACTTGAAGAAACGGGAACTGCCCTGGGAAGAAATGGTTGTCTTCGCCCAAAACCACCACTGGTCCTCAGATGAAGGAGACCCACCCCACGACACCACTTGTGGCTAACAAGACTTGGCCAGCACAAAGAATGTGCACCACTGCACCCATGTCTACCCTTCCAATATAACTACTAGAATACTACTTAGACCAAGCCAAGCATGAAAGTATTCGCCTAAGCCAAACAATTACCTCCCTGAATGACCACCGACCACCAACCGAGCTTACAAGGATAATCTCCACCCGCCCGCCGGGGGGGGACCACCTATAATGGAGGAAGAGGAAGGGGGGATAGACATGGTGGGAGATGTACTAGCAGGGAAAAATAGGGTGATAGGTGGAGAAGGGAAAAGATGGGCTAGTTAAGAAGGCATAAAGGAGGAGATGTGCTAAGAGGGAAGACAACACATGGTGGTGCAAGCACATACGGTTGACAGTGAAGTAAAAGGGCTATTAGAGTTGTTGTTGATATATTCTCATTCAGAAGGTGTATACTTTGGAGAGGGTTCACGATTTTTAACGTTGTACCTTGTTCTTCAAGGGTGTCAGATTGTATGGTATACCCGCCCTTTCTGTAAAAACCTGGTCCTACATAGAACCATCTGGTGTGGCTTCGATGGGGCGCACTTGTTGGGACATCTCTACTGATTAACCCTTTCGGTCGTATCTCTAGATCAACCATTTTGATAGTAGTGGTAGTGCACTTTGGCAGGATCAAAATCATTCCATTTTGGGCCTCTGATTATGTTGGCATGACAATGACGATGCATTCAGGCTAGCTTATGCTCTTTTAAGACAAAGACAACTAATGTAGTGTGAATAAGAAGAATATCTATGACTACTCAGTGACCCCTTTGTGACCAATCAGTTGTCAAAAACGTCCCTACATGCCTATTTCACATATGACCCTTCATCAATACTTCGTTGAGTTCCCAACCAACATGCTGCTTGACTAAATTACTTAAGTAGTTTCAGAAAGTCTTGAGAGGATACGTGGCTTGGAGTAGGAACCATTCTTACCTGCAGCAACATCCTCATTCAAATTATAATAACATGTGGGAAGAGCTCACCAAGCATAACTTGGTTTGCTTCCTTTGACCTTTACCCTCTCGTTTGTTATAAAGAGCTGGGAAATTATTTCAGACAGTTCTTGACAAACTAGACCAATATAGCTCTCAAGTAATAGGGTGGCCCAAAGCACGAGGCTGCTGCCACGGCTGGGTCATGGAGGGTAAGATGTATTCAGCCTTACCCTAATGCTGCACAGTGTGTAGGGAGCAACCTTACTGCTGCGAAAAGCTTAGCCTCTCAAGTTGTCTCGTGACTCTCGTCATAATAAGTTAAAATTAGTTGGTCTGTGCTTGAGCATGAAATAGGTTCATATATGAGCTGAGCTGGGTCAAGATAGATTGGTTTGCCGAAGGAGTTGAGTTGACAACTCAAGATGGACCGATCACAAAATAGGTTCATAAATAAGCCGAGTTTGTTAAGTACACGAGCCTTAATACAGGCTTGAGCATTTCTTGTTTGGGAGGGTACTCCGAGTAGTGGGTACCTCGACCCGCCTACTCGGGTCTTCATAACGTGGCTCATTCGTCAAACAACAAAATTCGCTTCAAACTATTGAAAAATAAGTGAGATTCTAACCCATGTTGTTCTCGAACACAGACATTAAGTTGCTAGAGTGGACAACACTTCTTTTCTGCGGGAGTCAAACGGCACTAATTGCTGGTTAAACCCCTCTTCTTTGAGAACACGAAATCTGTCCCTTCTCATGTAAAGAAAAGAAGTTAAAAAAAGACAGAACTAAGATACATAAATTATAGAATTATTTGTCATTTGATTCTTCCGATTGAGAGTATGTGGCCGAAGTTGGAAGGTCTGGTCATAGACTCATACGGTATGGTGCCTGTGGAAGGGTTGCTCTCTATCGGATATTCTGTTAGGCTGTTGGCTGAAAAAATTTGGTGCATGAGGAAGTTCTAAACATTAGGTACCTATGGAACATCTACACTTCACCTTGGTTGAAGTGTTAATGTCCATGTTGTGTTGGAGGTTGCCATGCCCTAAGATGTTGTTAGATTTTCTTTTTCCCTATTGTGATCCTCCGATAAGGCTTGCGTCATGAACAGTTTAGGATTTGTGTTTATACATTTTTTTTATTGTTTGGTAATATGTATTGTATCATTGTTATTGTTTTATGTTTTTTATTGTACTTTTTTGTTTCATGATATTTTGTAGATATTCATTGTCATTATGGTTACGGTCGGCTACATGAATACTTTTCTTGCATTCGCCTGCCAGCGCGTGTTCTCTAATAAATTTGTGCCAATCTAAATCACATACCTCGTCTTACCCCGTTAGCTTGGCACAAATCACTTCTGTTTACAGTGGTATTGAAAGGCCTACATTCAATATTATTAAACCATCTCAAGAGATGTTCCCTTGTCGTTTCCTCAATCGGCATGACCCCCACTTTTTTGCAGTGTCCTCTATCCCTCCACGTGTTGCCGCACTTCTAACTAAGCATTCGCATTTTGGGTACCCTCTTCTCACGGGTGTCGTCTTACGCGTGTGGTATTTCTTAGTTGCCCAACATTCTGAACCATATAACATTGTTGGCCGCACTCCTGTCTTATAAAATTTTCCGTTGCACTTGAGAGGAATGTTGCCATCCCACAACACCCCAGACAGCAGGTTCAGATCTCCAGTTTAACAAATTTGCTCTTACCCTGTGGGCAACATCCTCGTCAATCTCTCGCTGCTTGTGCATTATTCATCCAAGACATCTGAGATCTCTTTTTAAGGTACTTGTTGACCATCTGTATTTACCTCCTTCCCGGACCTCCTCCTAGTTTGGTTTAAATGATGTTTTTTTTGTAGATTATAGCCCTAGATATTTGTCTATGGTATCTCTTTCCTAGGACAAGACTCCTCACCTGTAGAGCACAGGTGTCTCTTTCCTAGGACAAGACTCCTCACCTATGAAGACCGAGTGCTTAATTTTGGATGACGTACCAACACTGGGTGTGAGTCTGCTGCAGGTGCGCACTGGGTGCGTCCAAAATTCTTCATTTACAATTTATCTTTTGAATTTCCGGTGTGGCTGAGACACTGCCGAGACCTTAGTTGCAGGAAACTCCTAATATGGTGACGTTTCTCTCTCGGAAACTCGCTTTTGCGATCCCAAGTTAGGACCTCCATGGGATCTCGTCCCAAGCTAATATGGGAACTCAATCCCGTTAGTTGGATAGAGATGCATGGAACAAGAGAGAGAGTACCTTAAAATCAAGCCCTTTTCAACTCAATTCCTTATTTCTCTCTTCCTTCAAGTCCTTAAAGCCTCATTGTCTGTTGTTGCTGGCCATGTAAACTATACTAAACAAATGATAATACTCTTTACGCATTTATTTACTCAAGCCGCTCCCAACCTCAGATTCTTCTTGGTACTTACGCTCCCCCGCCCCCGTTCCCGCTCCCGCCCCCGCCCCCGCCCCCGCCCCCGTCCCCGCTTTGTGCAACTAAGGCCGAGACACGCACCGGGTACTTGAGGGGTTAAAATCGAACTCTGAAAGACTTCCTCAGGGGTGAAAAAATGAAAATAAACAGGAAGAGAGATCGCGACCTAGGTTTTTTGACTTTTTGGATACAGAGGAGATCGTAGAGACGTAGAAGAAGAAGATGTCACCGGTAACCCGAGGCAGCAGCAGCGTGCGGCAACCCAGAAGATACACCGATGGCGCTTGCTGTCCGTAGGTAGTAGCACGTCAAGGAGTGATTCTCGAGGAGTGTGGTTTACTAGTGAAGGAGGACATACCTGCTATCGATGTGTGTTTATTAGTGCCTTAATTGCATTCCACGCCCTGTGGTTTTCCAAAAGTTGAAGCTAAAACCTTGACGTTTACACGTTAGCACTTGGAATCCCGAGGTTTATTTTCGTTGCAATCGATGGAAAAGGCAAGGGTAGAACAGTTAATTCAGCTCTGAATCATCTTCTACAAAATAGTCCATCGTTCTACCACGACTGTACCGATATTACGCAAATCTGAATTTCAGATTTTATTTGAAGATGATCAGACATGACACACGAAACTTCAGCCATATACCCTCTGAAATCGCCAACCACCACGTCCAACCCATTCCCCTTTACCTCCACCAATAAAATTCAGACAACCCACAACCTTGCCCTCAACTACTTTGCTGATTCTGAAACCCAAATTCTAAATCTACCACCACTACTATCCCTTGTAATTAATATTTAAACTTACAAATCTCTAAAAAATTGATTGTGTTACAGATCTGGAGAAAACAACTGGAGTATGAAATCTATTCAGTCCATTTATCTTTGACTGTATTTTGATTAAAAAACAAAAACAAGGAAAGAAAGAAAGAAGATGTCGATCAGTAATATGCGAGGTTATTCAGCATTTTGGTGTGTGATGCTGTATGTGTTCATTAGGATGTTGCGGTAAAGGAGAGAGGATGTGGAAGACCGAGCATTGGTTGAGAGGGGTTATTTTGAACTACATTCATGAAAGCGCGAGTATCTGCAGGAGTTGTATGATGAGTCAAGTGACACCATGTGATGGGTGAGGTGGTGGTGGTGGCGGATAATGTGGGTATATTAATGGTGGTTAAGAGTTTCTAAACCTACAAAGCTAAAATGTCAATTCAGAAATGAAGGTTGGAGGTGATGGATGGCGGTCAGTGGCAGTTCAACAGTGGTTAATGGCATTGATGGAAATGAAACCTGAAAAGACGGTTATACCCTTCCTTTTTTTTGTCCATTGCAACAAAAAAAGTACATTTTAGGGTTTCGAGAGCTTATGCATAAAAATTGGGGGGTTAGCGGCTCTTTTTTTGCAGTATGTTTAGATCTTAGCAAAGCGGAGGCGGGGGCGGGGGAGCGTAAGCACCAAGAAGAATCTGAGGTTGGGAGCGGCTTGAATAAATAAATGCAGAAAGAGTATTATTATTTGTTTAGTATAGTTTACATAGCCAACAACAATAAACAAGGAGGCTTTAAGGACTTGAAGGAGGAAAGAAACAAGGAATTGAGTTGAAAAGGGCTTGATTTTCAGGTATTCTCTCACTTGTTCCATGCATCTCTATCCAGCTAACGGGATCGAGTTCCCATATTAGCTTGAGACGAGATCCCATGGAGCTCCTAACTTGGGATCGCAAAAGCGAGTTTCCGAGAGAGAAATGTCACCTTATTAGGAGTTTCCTGCAACTAAGGTTTAGATCAGCGGTGAAGCATTGAGTCGAGGTTTAAAACATGCCTAAGTCACTGAGAAAGAAATTTTAGGATCCGCACGCTAAGTGGTTCACCTAGGTAGCACGGACACCGACGGGGACACCGGACATCGCAATTTCCAAAAAATTGAATTTTGGACACCGCAGGGCACCGCTATTTTTTAAATATTTTTATTTTTTATATATATATGTATATAATGGGCCGTGATCCATTGCTAGCGCTAGCACGTTGCTAGCGCTGTTTTGCCGTCTGCTATATAATGTAGCGGACGATAATTCACCGTCCGCTACATTATATAGCGGACGGTGCTAGCGCTGCTAGCGCTAGCAACGGATCAGCTCCCATATATAATAAGTGTCAAATACATTCCATAATCTAAAATAACAAATAATAATGAAAAACTACCAAAACAAGGAATTCAAATATAAGTTATACTTAAACGTTAAATCCAACTTAATAGGAAACAAAGGAAATAACTGAAATAAGTAATAAACTAATAATAATTAATAAATATACAAGTAACTAATAAGAAATATACACTACACAAGCATTGCATTCTGAAATTAAGTAGAAAAAAAACTAAGTCAAAAAAAAAAAAAAAAGAGAAAGGTTCCCTCTGAAACGACTCTTGAGGAGGGAGAGAAAAAAAAAAGACTTGCAAGTTGCAAACGACTCTTGACTCTTTGAGTCTTGACAGGGAAGAAAAAAAAAAAGGAGTGAGAGACAGAAATGACTTTGAACAGAAAGGAAGGGACCTGATCTGAGTCAGCGACGGCGGCGAGAATCTCTGGCGACGATGAAGTGAGGTCCGGCGATGGCGACGACGTGTCGCAGCAGCTGCTTCGGTCTTCGCGACTAGATCTGTCAACGTCGGCGTCGGAATGCTTGGCGACCAGCTCCGACGACAGCTACAAGTCGGTAATGCTCCGAATGGCTTTCGTAAGGTGAGTGAAGATGGTTCCCTTCTCAGATAGGTGACGGCCGTAAGGTGAGTGAAGATCAGATTAGGGGCCGTAAGGTGAGTGAAGATCAGATTAGGGCACAATTATATTTATTACTGATGGACCCCCAAAATTAGTTCCAAAAATTCCAAAGTAACCCCAAACGGTCGGACACTGCAGATTCCTGTGTCCGACACTCCTCGACAAACTGTCCGACACGGTGTCGGAAAATTAAATAAAAAAATTCCAACACCGATTGGCGGTGTCCGACACGTGTCGGGCGGTGTCCGGAGGGTGTCGGGGTGTCCGTCCGTTTAGGACACCATACCTCCACCTAGGAGAGGTGTCCGTGCTTCTTTGTGGTTCACTATTGACAATTGTATGCAACCAGTCATTTTCAACTTTCCGATATATTATTTAGGTACCCACTTATTAACTTACTACTTAAAATACCCCCATACTTCGAAGAAACAACGGCAATACCAAAGAAACAACGCTAATACCACATACAAACTCCTTTATATTAAGCTAGACAATTAGAATACGTCCGAGCAGTTCATTAAGCTTAACAAATCTCTTGCTACTTTTGTTGGAAATATTTTTAATTTTTTCACACACCATATCCCGCCATACCCGTATCCCCTTTTTTCAACCGTTGTTGTAATTGCACCCGCCTCGGGGTCCGTGCTTCCTAGCTCCCCACTTTTTTTGTATTTGGCCTTCCCGCCCACCATTTCTCTTCCTCCCTCAACATTATCTTTTCAGTAGGAACACCAACCTCGCTCCTTTGTGGAAGTACTTCACGGTCCCTATAGCTATAGCAATTTACTTTATTCATTGCCAAAGCTCCTTGTTTTTGTTGGAGCAACAACGTCGCCGGCCAGTAAGTGAAACAAGACTCTTAAGCAAGGGAATTTCAACACACTTGGAAGCACCAAGTGATGTGCTTATCTGTATAATGTTTATGCCTACATGTGGCTATGTAATGTACATAATTATACAATTCTTAATACTAACTATAAACTTTAGTGTTTATCAACTTTGAATTCTTACACTCTATAGCTAAGTGTCTTATTGGGAGATAATTCATTATGTTAACGAGGAGCACATGATAGGGATCAAGAAATCACGCTGCTTGTTTTATGAGGGGCTCTTTATACTCATATTTTATGATTAGCCTTTCAAGTTCTTAATACTTTTATCATAGATTACTGCAATTCTGCCTTTTCTGTTCCTTAACTGCGTTAAGGCGTAATTGTCAATAGCTTCAGCTACGAGATTACAAACATTAAAAGACTAGCATCTGTATTCAAAGTGGCATGTATTGCTCCTTACTGGTAAGCAATGGGTATTTTATGATGGTGGTAAAATATGTAGTCTCAAGGGTTGAGTATTTTAATTTTGTTTGGGCTTTTGGCCTTCACGATATCTATCTTCTCTAGTTAATAGAAGGGGAATCAACTGGCCTTTCTAGTTAGATGATGTACTTGTAAGATTAGATTCATGATGTTAGATGACTTATTTTTCACTTATTTGTTTGTTTTTCACGTGTTTATATATGTATTGCTTCTCTTTGAGGAGGATTTTTATCCTACTATATGCAGTATGTGGAACACGATAAGTATCTTGTCTTGACAACCGTTATGTGTTGATTCAAACTAGCTTTTGGTTTTCTGTCGGGAGCACCCAGCATGAAAAAGGCTATCTTTGGTAGCAATGTTTATCCGTATTCATGTTTCCAAACATGAAATAGAAAATTGTGGTTTAGATTTTCGAGAACACGGGAGCATATTGGTTTTGTTTTGATATTGTTTTCAAAAAATTGCCAAGTTGCTATGGTTCCCACTATATGGTCCCTACAATTTGTCTCCTAACTGGATTTGGCTCATTGTAGTGTTAGAATGGGGGGTCCTGGTATTTCAAAATGCTTGCCCTTTTAAAAAACTGGTCAGCATCGGGTGTGAATCAGTGTGGGCACTGCTGGGTGGGTGCCAAAATTTTCTATTGTAAATTTATTTTTGAAACCGGGTGCTGCTTGGACATGGATGGGACACGGCTGGAATACGTATCTGGTAATGGAGGGGTTGAAGTAACATAACTTTACTTTTCATACTTTTTGTTCAACGAAAACATATGCCACTAGAAATCACAGAGAGAGAGAGAGAGAGAGAGAGAGAGAGAGAGAGGGAGGGAGCTTCAATAGACATCGCCAGCAGGCAGCGAGCTGCAGCATCTGTGTCCAACCGTGATTTTTGATGCACTTTTTTTTTTTGATTCAATTGTGACATCCTATTTTATCTCTTTATGCATTTTTCTATAGTTATTTGACACCTATTTCTGTTTATGAAGGCAAAATATATGTACCTAGGGATAAAAAAAATGTAATATTCAACGTATCCCTGTCCCCATATCCTGTTCTTGTGGAAAATCATGTATCCGCAGATACCAGTTGTTCTCCTTTACCGTTTTGTGTTCTGAATGGATGAACATGAACTTCATTGGAAGAAGTAGGCTCAAGAATAAAGTTGCTTTTCCGTATGTGCTTAGACTTATTAGCAGTTGTAGATATTCAAATTTTAAGCATAGATGTTCGATGATGTTTTGTTGAACTAGCATTTGTCCAAATTTCAATGTTCATGCTGATGTTCTAAGCTAATTTTGTGCAGGTAGTGAGATATCTTTTTTCAAAAATGGGAAATGTCAAGGGCTCGCTTTCAAGGATCTTTATGGCGGTCGTTACTACCCTGCTGCTTCAATGTATACACTTCCTAATCAACCTAATTGCGTTGTCAGGTTCAACTTCGGCCCTGATTTTGAATCCTTTCCGGAAGACTTTGGTGGCCGCCTTGTTCCAAGGCCCATGATTGAGGTTCCTTATCATGGTTTTGACGGCAGAGTTGAGAACGGTGTGTCCAAAGAGAAGAAACATTAGCTATTATCATCCTCTAACAACATTACAGTATTTGTTCGGAAGTGGGGTTTGCCCGAATTTATCGATAATTGTAACTTTGCAATTGATTGACAATGAACAGTTCAATGTTGTAAAGTCCAATTTTCTTTTCAAGAGTATGAATTGGACTTTTTGACGACATTTTGAGTCTATAAAGTTTTTATTTACTGTACTTTGTTTCTTATGACGTACATTCTATACCCATTTTTTGCTCCCTTTAATGATCTTTTTTTTTTAATTATATTTTTGCTTTTCTTGCTTATATCATTATATGTGTATCATCTTTTTTTCGACATGCAACATTGTGCATGCTTCAAGCTTCTGGAAGTCTAAATGAGGCAAAATAGTTAATTGTGCAATCTTATGCTTTAAAGATCCTTATGGCTGCTTTAGAAAAGGAATGTGGATTCTTAATGAAATGCTGGGTGCAGCCAGCACTCTGAAGGCCTTGATATTCTTTTTACTGGAAGTATTTCTTATTTGTCTCTATTTTCTTACCTTTTTAGAATGGGCTGGTTTTCTTGTGGTGGCTGATTTTAAATAATTCGTACTTCCATTATGATGGCAGGTAATCCATGGGTTTCCACCGGAATGCGCCGCATGCTTAAAGTAGTTAACGAGCAAGGAGCTAAACTTGTGGAAGCTGCTTAAATGGTTATTTAAGCTCTAGGAAAATGCTCAGTTGGTTATGTTCAACCTTTGAGATGCAAGTATTTTAAGGTACTTGGCTCGTATTCTCTGTCCTACGTCGACATTTCTCAACTTTCAGTGTAAATGTATGACTTGTTTCCTAGACTAGGGACAAGGAAAACAGAGAAGCCCTTAAAAGATGGCTTTAGTCTTGGATATTGTCTCCATGGGCTTTTGGATGAAACAGTAAGGTGTGTATTAGTGGGTCTTAACAAAATAGATCTGTAGTTCTGATATCCAAAAATATGTACTAGTATAAACACAATGTCACTTCCAACCGGAAAAAGCACACCTAAGATAACTATCATATGCGTTTAGACAAATGACATGAAATGTGCATATATCTTGATATGCGTGTATGTTTAGTACTCCCTCCGTCCCTAATTAATTGATCGTGTTTGACTTGCACGCTTATTTAGGATAGGAGTTATATTTTATGAGTTTCCCATTCTACCGCAAGAGAGAGAAAGAGAAGGAGGGAAGAAAGTGGGTCAGGAGAGAAAAATGGATTGGTGGAAGATTGAATGCGGAGAAAGAAATAGAATAAACAAAATTTAAGAAGGGTAAACATGGAAAAACACCTACAAAATCATTCTTAATTTGGAAAGTGATCAATTATTTTGGGATAGCCCAAAAAGGAAATATGATCAATTTTTCAGGGACGGAGGGAGTATTTAATAGAATGAGGAGAGATAAATTAGGAAAAAAAAAATGTTCTGTTATTATGCATTGGATATATTTTACGAATTGTTTTTGCTAATTCTTGTTGAATGTCTATGATTTTTATTAATTTGTTTGGCTATCTCTAGAATTCGTGCTTTTTAGTTTACTTGTTGGCTTTTATTGTGCATAAATATTTTTGAAGGTCGAATTTGTAAAGCCAGGTATTAGATTTTAGCGGCCAAATAAATGAGTTAATAAATAATGGTATTTGAACAACTTGTTTAGAAACCGGAATGCTTGGTTGCTTCTGGAGCATAGTGGTCCAGTTTTTCTCTCTTTTTGGTTCAGCAATTTTAGAGGAGCCTTTAGCGGTATTTGTCTTGGTATGATCTTAGAACAAATCGAACCACGAGGACCTTGATAAAAGCAATGAAGAATTAGGCTGGTAATTTTGGCAGTAAATACTTAGAAGCTAAGCCATTGATTTGTTCATTTGCTACTGGGCAAATTGCACCTTACCTCTTGCTTTGCCTCTATTCCATTTGACCACTTTGTATATGAGTTGTTGCGATAAATCTTGTTTTTTAAATAGAGACTGTTTAATTCAACAATTGCTCAAACCTCTGGCAATAGTTGGAGATCGTGTGGAATATTCAGTGTGTGCAGGTACTCTTGTTTTCTTGTCATAATTTCTCATTATGCATCATTTTTCATGTATTATATCCTCTTTTTATCCTACCAGCAGAAATTTTTGATCAAGTCATATGTCTCACACTAAAGTGGTACGAGAATCATCAGTAGCTTTAATTTTTGTTTTTACAGAGTCAGCAACCACTATAGATTCATCACGAGCTTATACTTTTTATGTTTGGTTTCATAAACACATTTTTGGCGATGTGAAACCGGTGTTCTACTTCTCCAACACAGCAGATGTGTTAAACAAGTTGTTTCCATTCTTAAGTTATTCAAGTTCCTCTCCCCTCTCTCTCTCCCCCCCCCCCCCCCCCTTCCCCTTAAAACGTGGAATATGTTCTTAGCCATATCCATTGCGGCGGCATCAGAACACTTGTGCCTACTAGTTATGATTCGGGAATTTTTTTTTTCTTTTTTGTAGTTAAAAATTTTAAGGCCTATCGTACGATCTGATTCATAGAATCAATCCGGATGTATGGTTGGGTCGTCAAGATTTCTTTTTGGTTTTCAGATTGAGAAACTTTATCGCACCTCATCTCTAATAGCCATAGGTGTATAAATTTTCTGTTTTAATTTTCATTGCATTTATTTCCAGAGCATAGTTTGTTATTTATATTAATTACTTTTGGTTATAATCTAAAATATAAGTTCCACTCAAAAGAGCAAATTGCTCAAATCTAAAAACTATTATATGTCCACATCCATAACTGCAACATCCCTCAAAACTAAATATAAGTTCTACTCTTAACAGCGAGATACATATTAATTATATGTATACACATTATATTATATTAAGAGTAAAAATATGTACCATCATCCAAAAATCAGAGAGAAAATACAGGCATCATAGATGCTAGAAAACACAAAGCCGGATGACATCCCCGTGAGCCCATACTACTATAAATGCAAAAAAGCTACCATGTCCAGGCAGAACTAGAGCATATCAATATACAAGGCATCCTAAAGGAGGCATTGACCTATACAGCATCAAGCCATTCTTGATGCATCAAAAGGCCAGTTCAACTAGCTTAAGGCAGACTCAGGCGTAGGGTACGTTCTTTTCTCAGGGCAATATTTAGAGAATGGCTAGCTCTGGATCAAATCTAACAGCAGCGAAGTAAAAATGGACAGACATGACAGTCTTACCTGTTATCTCTACAAGAAAATTAGATATGGGGATATTTATGTTTAGATAACTAAGAAAGGGCTAAGAGAACCACATTTTTAAGGGTACATAACCTGTTGACATCATAAACTAATCGCCTACCCAATTCGGGTCCATTGGTCGTTAAACAAAACCAATCCAACCCCAGGATGGGACTCTGACCCGACGGATATATGGCAAATACCGGACAAAACATCGGTGAAGGAGGCAGAAACATCCACTCGTCTCAAATTTGTGGATCGGATGGAGGTATGCATGAAGTCCTTACTATGTCGTGCTTGGGGATGAGTGCAACCCATAAAAATTTGGCCAACCGCCGCTGATACCTCGGTGATACCCGTTGTCAATAACTAAGGCCTTAATTTTGTTCGAAATTGTGGTTGGATTGAACTATACTGCACGGAAGACCGCTGATTTCGATTGCATCATATAACTTAAAGAGCAATAGCAATCTAGAGGATGCTATGGAAAGACTGGGCTTCTTGATTGATCGGTTGAGCTAACCAAAAGGAGAACGATTTTAAGAACGATATTTACCGCCTAGCTGGGGGCTGCAATCCAATGAAGGAATCTCTCCAAACAGGCTGAACACGCGCAAAATCAAGGAAAAGGTGATTGCATGTATTTCACGCAACTAGGCACATATGACATTCATCAGAAGTGGGCCACTATCAGTTAATTAGTTTTGTGATTTTAAGGGTAGTCATTGGCGTATAAATTGCCAAAGAAAAGTGATAATCTTTGTCGGCAGTGCCATAACCTACGCCACAACAGACTGGAATACAAGTATTCGGCGGATGAGCATCTGTATAAATGGAACAGAGTACTTGTAGGTCTCAGAGACTTGACACTTTTTACAAAAGGCCAAAATGCACGATCGGGAAGCCTGTATTAAGAAAGATGAATTTGACAAGTTATAAGAATATTAAAGACAAGTCCTTGGTCCCAAGTGAAGGTATGGGTTTATTAGATGCGAGACACTCATATGAGCATTCATACTGGTTTTGTGAGTCTGCTGGAGAAACATTTGATAGCCATGAATCCATCCAAACAGATATCGAGTGACCATTGCCAATTTGCTAGTATATACCCTGCTTTATGGTTATCTGCATGACAAGAATGCTATGCCACAGGCCCACACCCATGAACAATTCCAAGGGTTCTGAACTTCGAGGAATGAAATTCTCTTGAAATATTGGCTTTGAGGACCTGAGCCACGAGTGGTTGGGGCTGAGACCAAAATTTTTCATGCCTGTTCTCCAGTGGCGCCTCGTTAAAAATCTTTGAGTTACAGAACCCTAGCCCCTCCAAATGTTTAGTGAGACAAATGAAGGGCCAAGACCCCATGAACAGATATAGTGAAATCATTGCCCGACTACCAAAATCTGGCAATTTTATGATCAATTAGTCGACACACACCCGTCAGGAACTTGTACCCAGACATATAATCAGTTGGAAGGGATGAGAGGACTCACATGATAAGGGTAGCCCTGTCAGCCTGGTTTAATTTTACAAGCACCCGCACCTAGACTGCACACATACTGGACCAAGCTTTGGAAAACCGCCCGACGACTAGTAGTGATGTCAACTTGAATTCCCTGTATTTGCCGAAGCCATCTTGCGAGTTGAAATTGAAGCATGCCTCTACCCAGACATATAATCATTTAGAAGGGATGAAAGGACTGACCGGATAAGGGTAACCCTGGTAGCCTTATTTAAAATTAGACCTACCTAGATTGCACATACTAGACCTAGCTTTGGAAAACAACCCGACGACTACTGGTGATTTCCCTGTATTTGCCGAAGCCATCTTGCAAGTTGAAATTGAAGCATCCCCTACCAGACCTGGACGTGCAGAGGCATTAAGGCTGATGGTAAGGCCCCTGATTTTCCTCAGATAATTTGTTGTTGCGAAGACAATATTGATATAGAATATGTCGAATCGTATTCACAATAGCCGCAACAGGCTAAACATCGTTCACGTGAAAAACAGATAGGCATCGCCTGCATACATCAGGTGTGAAGTAGAAGGCTAGTCCCTTGTTCTTTGATCCCTATGAATGCTACTAAAGCTGCAGATAACGCTTTTGGGCAAAGAATCAGCAAAAATGGAGACAATGGATCTCCCTGAAGGATACCACAATGAGGATCAAAATGTGGTTTGAGTGCACCATTGACCAGAACTGAGTAAGTCACTGTAGTGACGTCTTGCATGACAAGATGAACCCACCGTGAAGGAAATCTAAACCCCAGTAAGACACTGTAGTGACCCATTCAATGAAATCCGATTGCAATCGGTGTTACGCCTTGCTCATTTCTAATTTGAGAGCCATGAGCGCTATGCCTCCTTTACGACATTCATGTACACATTCTATTAGTATTTGTGCTAACTGAAGATTATTAGAGGGAAGCCCTTCGGCCACAAAGGCATTCTAGTAAGGGGGAAATCAACAAACCCATTAGGGCCTCATTCGATCAACCGGGACTTTATAGATGATCTTATATACCACATTGCATATAGTAATGGGCCGAAAATCTTTAACTAAGGATTGGCTTTCTTAGGAATTAAGTTGATGACAGTTCGACCTACCTCACGGAGCAAACACCCAAATTAAGAAATGGCAAAACTCTTCGAGTGTCAGAACTCATAAAGTGTTGGTGAAACACTATTGTTGGAATGCAATCAGGGCCTGGAGCATTTAATGCCCTAACTTGGAAGGCTGCTTGCCGCACCTCAGCCACCGTGAACGACTTTACTAACTCCTAGCATTGGGAAGCTGAGAGCCCGACCTAAATCAACCCACATAATGGGAAACCATAAGGGCTCTCAAGTGGAGCTCAGAGGATTAAAGGCACTAAAAATACGAAACAATGCTAGCACGAATATCAGCTTCCGTTGTGACTTGGTCCCCATCAGCATCCTCTATAGGTGGCAATCACAACCCAAACCTGTTTACCTGCCCAAATCCACCCACTTAAAAATGACCCAAACCACCCATGAAATAATTGGGTCTAAATGGGTAAAGGATCTTGCAACCCATTAACCCATTGGTTTACATGGGTTATAAATGGGTGCATATTAACCCATCAGAATTTTTTGACTTAAAGTCCAAAACCTACTTTAACCCTATTCTAGTAATCTTTATCATTTCTTCTCTTTTCCTCCTCGACAAACGACCACTATTGTTGTCGTTGTTGCGTTTCCATCATCACTCGCTACCACTCCCTCACTTAACCGCTGCCGTCTATCTAACCACGTCCTCATCTAACGTCGAGTGCATTTGAGGAGGTGGCGTTGGGAAGAGCTTCTTGTACTCGGGTGGATTGGGGGGGCCAGCAGAGAAGATGGGTGCAGTGGTGGAGGTTTAGGCGGATCCAAGGTTTTGGTGGAGTTTCAGCATAATGTTTATCAAACTGAAACTCCATTCCTTTTGCTTTTTTTTTTTTTTTTGGTAGAATAGGAGAATTGTATTGATAATTAAGATTACAGAGTTGTTTCAGGTCGCTCTAGGAAAGAGCTAACAAACATTAGGTCATGACATTCCCATGAGTCTGTGTACATTCCTTTTGCTTTAGTTTTCAAATTACATATTGGTTGGTACATGGGCTTTAGACGACGGTGATGATAATATTTCTGTTGATTAGCTAATTTATCTTCTTTGCACTCATAAATAATGCTAACATGGAAGAACGGCCATGTGAGACAAGTTCAGAGAGAATTGCTTGAGATGGCATGTACAAGCTAGGGGTCACATAAGATGCGATAGATCAAGAAGAACATGTGCAGAAGTACTAAGGGAGGTCTTGATTGCGAGAAGTATAACCAGCAGCATACATTTTGAAGAAGCTAACGTTAAGTTGATGAAATCACTTAGATTCGTTCTAAATCTGCAAGAGCTTCCCGACTTCTACTCCTACCACTAGCAAAAGTTCTGGAATTAATTTTTTTTTCTTCTATGCTGGGTCAGTTGGTAGCTAACTCTTTGGTCCATCCGGATGCCCTCTCTTCCCTTAATCCTCTCATTCCGAGTGTAAGCAGGAATCCATCCAAAACTCGTAGTACTGGCCGAGAGACTTTACCACTTGAACTAGTTGACACCCGCAATTTAACATCCGCATTTGTGGGATTGTGCCTGATTGATCTACTTTACAATTTATGCTCACATAAAGATTGCTTATCACTGTTGTATTTGGGAGCTTGTCTTAATGGACTTGGAAGCTGCATTGACATGAATGGTTCTTTGAAAGTTGGATGTTCAGAGAAGTTCTGTATCCTCCAGGGATACATTATCCCAAACAATCAGTTGTGCGATGATGATACTTGCATTGGTTTCAAAATGGTTCTGTTTGACCTTAGCAACTGGGACCGTGAAGATGATCATAATAATCTTCAAAAAGTTGTTACCGGAATTCCCAGTTTGCTGAGACGTTATGAAATGTACACTGGAAAGACCAATAGAGAATGCACAAATATTGTGACTATAAAGGGCACAACAACTTCTGTGCCATCTTACCAAAAGGTTGTAATGCGAAGATATTGTGACTAGAGATAATGCCTGAGATTTAATGGGGCACGACTGTGAACAATCAATGGCTGGACTAAAATATAATGGGGCACGAGTAAGAACAATCAAAGTGTGGAAAAAAGTCACTTTTAGTTCCGTAATGAAGAAAAGCACACTTGACTAATCATGAAGACATTGATCAGCATCATCTCATGTACAAAAGTATTTTTAGGGGCTTAGTCGTAGGGCTATTCGATTCCGGGGGCATGTGGAACAGGAGGGAACATAGAGGGAGAAGGGCATGTGACCGATGAATATTAGTAGTTTTCGATGATGAATATCTAAGGTCCCGTACGCTTGCCATATTTGTTTTATGTTTTCATTTTTTATTTTTATTTTCATGATTTTCATATTCAGTTTGAAAATCCGTTCCCGTACTTTTATCATTTTCACAAAAAAAAATTTAGCTATCTGACCGATGAATATTAGTAGTTTTCGCTGATGAATATCTAAGGCCCCGTACGCTTATCATATTTATTTTCTGTTTTTATTTTTTGTTTTTATTTTCATGATTTTCATATTCAGTTTGAAAATCCGTTCCTGTACTTTTATCATTTTCATAAAAAAAAAATTTAGCTATCTGACCGATGAATATTAGTATTTTTCGATGATGAATATCTAAGGTCCCGTACGCTTACCATATTTGTTTTCTGTTTTCATTTTCTGTTTTTATTTTCATGATTTTCATATTCAGTTTGAAAATCTGTTCCTGTACTTTTATCATTTTCAAAAAAAAAAAATTTAGCTATTTTTTATATATTGGATTAAGTTTGAGTGAAAAAAGCTAAAAACACATTTTAGGTGTTTTCAGTTTTTTATTACTATTTGAGTAATTTTATCCAAAACGAAAACAGAAAATGGTAAAAGTACGCAAAAAAGAATCTTTTTCTTCATCATTGCTAAAACAGAAAACGAATATGGTAAGCGTACGGAGCCTAAGTTATCGATTATGCCATGGTCCTGCAACCGAAGCCATAATTCTCTTAGGACATCGTAAGCCAAAATTAAACACCGAACTTACAACTTTGGACTAGTTCCTTCAAGCACTATTGGCTCATACATTCATTCCCCTCCGATAACGGTTTCATTTCTGGTACCAAAATAATGGCTATTTCATTCGCGATGTTTGATTAGATGGAATGAACACAAAGGAAGGGACCGTAAATCACCCCAAGTGTAAAAATGAAGTTGTCAAATTTAAACTTGTTATATAATCAAGCATGTATACAAGTGTTTTAAAGTACGAAAATCAAACATGGCTCTAGAGTAGTTATTTAATATTTTTATTTTGTGTTATTTTTTTTTATAATTTTCTTGTAATATCTCTCGTTCCTATTTTAGATAGGTAGTTGGGTAACACCAAAAAAGGTCTTACACTGCTCATTATATAATATTCCAGTAAGTATAGTATAGATCGTATAAATATAGATAAAGTTTGTGGGTTATGTTGTAATGGTATTAAAGTTCGGCATTACATTCTTACAAAGTCGGCAAAAGGCGTATGGGCAGCAGTCACCATAATGATGTCCCAACAGACGCATTTAACCCTCTTTGCCGGTGTCAAAATCCCTGACTTGTCATGTTCATCAGAAGCAACGAAATTCGAGGATGAGCCCCTCCAAATGAAGGGCTCCAAAATGATCCTCCAACAAGGCAAGGACAACACAAGGGCCTCGTAGCACTCGAAACGATGTGAATTTAATGCAAACATCTCATTGATGCAAGAGTTGTACAGTCTTTTTTCTTTCCTTTTTCTGCAAGACCGTCAATAAGTGTAAGTCATTTCAACCGTGTCCCCAGTGCCCCATGTTGCTGCATTCAATTGAGTTCATTTGCCTGTATCTGTCTTTTGGTCCCTAGAAAAGGTGACACAGCAGTAGTATTGTCAAGATTTGTGGGTTCTTAAATCTACCAATTTAACTAGGGCTGTGTTTTAACTGCGAGGAAAGAAGCAGCAGCTCGCGATGGTTTGTGTATTACAGATTACCCGTCTACATAGCAACATCGTATGTGAGACGAAGGATAGCATCCTGAGCTACACGATAAAATAAGGCGAGCACGGTTGATTGTTTAGCACCCGCTCTTGACTTTAACATGTACAAATTACTTAGGACCGATGGCGTAAATCATGTCCGACTTGAATAGTTGTTAAGCCTGACGTCTCTACCTTTCGAGAAAACCGACCTTTCTAGTTGTTACGCCTGACATCTCAAGCTTGAGACACTTAATTGTCGAGAAATTCTTAACGTGCCTAACCGAATTGAGTCGAGTAGTAGATTGGTTAATAAGTTTCACTGTACTTCAAAGATCTGATCGAGCTTGACATATCTACTTGGATATCTTATTGCCTCTAAGCGAGTCGAGTTCAAGTAAAAGGGTTTTATAGACAAGGTAAATAAACGAACTCTACCATGCGTTGTATTCAAGTCAACATGTGGCCCAATTTGAAACAAGTCTTAATATCGGAGTTAATCTGGAGCTGAGTTCAAATGACTTGTTCGTTTTACCATCAGAACAAAAACTACTCGTAGAATCGAGTGACTGACCCAAAATTCTCCTCAAGGGTAATAACCTTTCTACTTCGGTACCTAGAAGCACCTTAAGTTCTGTGTGATTGGTAATACGAAACAACTATGGTAATAATTTGATAAAAGTAAGTCAACTTGCTATTCCTAATGAATTGGAGAGTTAAGACCCTCTTGAGAAGACAGTGAGTGAACAATCTGGTGCCTCTTTGAAGGAAAAGGTGGTGTTTTCCTGAATGAAGGCCTCTTCCTGAGATGTTGCAGAGTTCTCTTCGCATAATGCTTCCGAAACACTGGTGATGCTCTCTCTTTGAACTTGAGTATGGTGAAGAAGAGAAGCCTATAGAATAAGAGAATGGATATGACCACAGCCAGATCCCACCACTTTGAATGCCGCAGCGAAATGCCAAGCACTGTCTCGAGGAGAACCTCGCCCTTCAATTTTGGATCTCCTGGCTGAGCAGGATCAAACTCGATTCCAATCATGTCATTCTTGTATGCTCCCTACCAATGTCCCAGTGAAATATTAGAACTTCATAAGTCAAAACAAGTTTTCAAGCATGCGAAAAATGCGCTTTTTGATGATTACTCTTATACACAAGGAAAGCTACTGCTTGTGATTTAACATGCTATGAGCACACTTGTTCCTTAAGGTCGCGCTTGCTTAAAGTCCCACACTATGCCCGAGTAATTGTGCACTAGTTCTTACTGCATTTCTGCATAACAATTCACCTTTGCTTATCCCTCCAAGTTCAAGTTGAGGCCGTATGAAGTAGAAAGGTTTGAGTATATAAGCACACAACTTTATGCGTTTAAATTCTTTTAGTGTCGTAAGCTTTAAGTCACACTCATGTCCTTGAGGTTTGAGAGTAATTACAGTTAAGAATATTAAGTTTCAAAAAGTAATAGGCTGTGATCATAAACGTTAAAAATGTAACACATGTGTCCATCAGTTATGTAACCGTCCAAAAAGTGCAGATGTCTTCAATATGTATTTTTAAAAATGACAATACTACCCTTATATTGTATATACTGTACAAAAATTTAAGACCTTAATTCTTTAATTAGGGTTAAAAACCTAATTTTTAAACAAAACAATGAGTTTCTCTCACAAATTCCTTTTTTTTTGTTGAGAAAATAGAAACCCTAACTTATCTCTTCCAAATCTAAACTCAGTTGCCCCTTCCCTCGCCCCACCACACCGGCAGCCTCCTACCTCACCCCACCTCGTCGCCGGCAGCCCCTCCCTCACCCCACCCCGCTGACAGCCCCTCCCCTTACCCCACCCTGGTGGTAGCCCTTCTGTCACCGCACCTCGCCAAAAACCATCGTAGACGCACGCTGCCAACGGCCCAATGCACCGCCACCGTACCCACTTCCACTTCCACACCCACAACCACCAACCTCTACCGCAACCACCACCGACCACCTCTGCAACCACCGAAGTAATCCCCTGACCCCCGGCCTCAGATCTAGCCACTCCCGTCACACCATCATCACTAGGTTACCCATTCAGCCCCACGCTTAACACACCCCACCGCGAGCCACATACGCGACCTCCGCCGCGACACCCTTCTGCAAGCCATTGTTGTGACTTTGCAAAAAAAACCTTTATTATGTGTTCTTCTAGCTAGTTGTTGACACAAAAATTTGGGGCAATCCTGCTTGGGTTGATTCCCCTTTATTCTGAGTTCTTATGGCAGATTGATTCCCTTGCATTTGCGGCGTCAATGGTCTCGACGGCAACCGGTGGGTGGGGGAGATAAAAGAGTGGCATTTCAAGAAATTCAATTTTAAGTCATGGGCAATATGGTCATTTTGACCATTCCGTCATGTATTTGGATATTCCGTTAGGTCAAAGGACACAAGTGTCTATTTTTCAAGCTAATGTACACGTCAGTAATTTCACACTAATTTCAGGGACATAAGTGTAATTAATCCATTCTTTTGGTGTCGTAGGCTTTAAGCTGTGGAATTGTATCATCTTTTTCATTTTGCTTTCAAGAAGTTGTTTATAGAATTACGTCTGATAGAAGCTTGACAATTCAAGTCATCCCAATGAAAATTACCTGCAAGGCCCATGCCATGTAATTGATATATGAAAACGGGTATCGCCAAAAGGGTTTGGGCAGATCGGGAAAAAGGCGGAAGAAGCCGGCTGACATCATCATAATACCCTGCAAGAACAGATATGATTGATGAAAAGCATATAGAGAGTACTATTTGATGATTTAGTGGGGAGAAGGGAAGGCCAGAAAAATGTAAAAAGGATCCTTACATTGACCCCAGACCCGGCTATGATTCCCATTAAGAAGTTGGGAACAAGTGAAGCCACAACCATCATGCAGCTCTCCACAACAGCAATGGAGCTTAAAAGATCAAGGTAAGCGTAGATGAAATGGGAGAAGCCTGGCCTGAATTTCACCATGTTGTAAGTGACTGTTGCTGTACCAAGCGACATCACAGCTAAAAATGGGAATGAAGAGAAGAAGTTGGAAAGAGTAAACACTCCAACTCCATAATGACCATTGAGCCGCTCTCTGTGGAAGATCTGTTTCATGTATGAATTACGGACGCTTAGAGTTAGGGGCTTAACAGAATGAGCAAATTCTTGTTTTTTTTTTAATCAAGATCCTCTGAAGTTTGGCTAATCTGTACTGTTCAAAGACTTGTACCATATCAACGATAGAACATCTGGATCCTGTTTTATCATTCAAACTAAGATCAGTTACCTTCATCTCCTCAATAAAGGATGGGAAGCCTCCAATGGACATGAACGTCATAAAACCAGATATAAATCCTCCGCAAGCCCCTCGTGCCAAGATTGCGTTGTAGCTGGTTCCAATGTCAAAGAAGACGGTACCAACACAAATAGATACGGCTAGGTAGACGACTATTCGCAACCAGTAATAACCAAAGTCTCTGGACATGTTTACGAAAGATCTCCTTGTTAACGTACAGAGTTGCTTGGACCATGTTGCCTGGCTACCAATTGTTGTTTTCATATGAAGTCCTTCCTGCAGCGTATAACGTATTAAAACATTTGCAAAAACTTCTTCTCCTAATTCCTTTTTTCTTATCTCTGTTCTCTACATGACGAACTTAAGGATAATCGTTTCTTGTCTTTCAGGATTAAAGAACCGAGAAAACATGTATTTTTCAAGATTGTTAGCAGTTACCAGCAAAGTTACTCCATGCCATTGTAAGCTTTGGCTTCAAGAGACAAAAGTGGCAAGTGCTATTGCTACTTTTAGCATGCTTCTGAGGCAAAATACTACAGATTAAATTGCAAGTGTAGGTATTCTGTACCTCATGTGTTTGAGTGGACTATTAAGCTAGCATTAGTTAATCGACAAACACTTACAGTTATCAAGATTTCTCGAACTTTAAATCTAGCTTCTTTTGCATACTCCGAGCTTTTGTATCTCTCTACAAGCCTTGCCTTGATCTCTGCTGTCGCCAAATTCAAAAATGGTCCAGAAGAGCTTTGGATATCCTGCACCTGAGGACCGAGAAATTAGTCATGAAAATTTAAAAAGTCCCTTGCTAATGTCGAATTATAGAGCGGAATGCAGAATTTTGTTTTTTTGTTTTGGACAAAGTATCAAAGAATGGTTGTAGGAAGTGTATGGTGAATTCATAAATTGTTTTCTTCCGCAGTTTCAGTGTTTAATCACAAGACACCTGACCTGCATGATGGAACTAATCGGCATCATGCGATCCTTTCGTGGAGGAATGCCAACATCATGTGATCCTTTTGTGGAGAAATTCCATTTTCTTACATTGCTTCAGTTTTTAAAAGCATGTCTATATGTGCATGTATTGCCAAAAGAATATAAACGCTCAAATTGTTACAAGAATTGATACTAGACAAAATCCACTATGTCATATATATATATATTCTGCATTTATACTTGAATAAATGCAGGCTTATGTCCATGAAATATCCACCTTACAGAATTAAGAGAAATAACGATAGTGGTAGTAACGCTGCAGCTGCTTACGTACAGATATTCTATTAGATCCCATAAGAGTGGCATTGACACTGTCGAAGTCTGAGTTGATACATCGAACAAAGTGATCAGAGGGATTTCTTTTACTTGGACATGGAAACCCCGAATCAGCAAAGAACTGTAAAAATGACAATGAATTAGATTAAATGATGCTGAGATACGTGCTGTGTAAAGAACACAGGTCGAAAAGTCGATAGCACCGCAACATACACTTTTATCTTTTCCATTATGGCAATTCAAACAAAAAGACATAACGTAATAATCGTCTTCTGCATGATAAACATTCTACTCTACGAGCATATTTCTGAAGTTTTGCAAAGTCTTACTAACACCGAATATCATAAGTATGAGCATTTCTGATTTCTTTTTCATATACTTGAACATTTTGAGGTTTGATTAAGCAAGTCACTATAATTTGGATAAAAAGGCATCTGAAACAAAGTTAAAAGCTTTTGCTTATAAAAGAATATGTACATTAAATTTTTTTGTACCTCTAGAGCCTTCTTTGCTTCTCCAAAGTAAACTGTTTCACCACCAGATAACAGAAAAAGGTCATTAAAAAGTGCAAAAACTTCGCTACTCGGCTGGTGAATGGAAGATATAATGGTTCTCCCACCGCAGCAAACATTCCTAAGAGCTTGAACCACAAAGAAGGCCGAGGCACTGTCGAGACCGCTCGTTGGCTCATCAAGAAACAAGAGGCTGGGGCGCGTAAGGATTTCCAGTGCAATGCCAAGTCTTTTCTTCTCCCCGCCACTTATGCCCCTCAGGTGCCAGTTTCCAATCAGCTGATCCGCGCAGTCTTGGAGCCCCATCTCCATGATAGCTCCTTCTACAATTTCATTGACCTGATCTTTGGTCATGTTCCCTGGCAGCCTCAGTTGTGCCGAGTAAGTGATGGTTTCTTTGACGGTAAGAGTTCCAAGCAGTATATCCTCTTGGGTCACATAAGCCTGGAAATTTAAGAAACTTGCTTCATAGTTCATCAGTGATCTTCCTAACGTGGACATATCTGCTCATGGTTTATCTTCACTATCTCTCTTTTATGTTTATGTTTATCTTTACTGTTTGTGATCTTTTTTGAATATTCTATCTTTGTTGAGGATTCGATCATAACCCTTGTACTCCCTGGATTAATAATCTTGCTGCCTTATTTCTTTTGAAGTCTAAAATCACTTGTTAGTTCTCTTTTAGTTCTTCTCTTCTTTCCATGATCTGAAATAGCAGAAAATAGCATACTTACAACAACTCCATAGTCTAGCCTCTTCTTCCTCCCATTGAGAAGAACATTTCCAGTCATCACGGCATTTCCCGAAAGCCTTCCTGCAAAGATCTTCACAATTAATCCTCTTTGAATTATGTTGTCACGGCTAAAAGCAAATCTTGCCACAAAATGTACAAGCATTAGTGCATGCCCGTATGCTGTTGCAGGCCTAAACATTGTGTTACAGCGCACAGTTGAGCTGCAGACTCTCCCATGTAGCAGTATCAATGCTATGCAATAATAAGCACCAAAAATAAAAATGCTATGCAATAATGACTGCGCAACTAACTCTTTATGTGGTTGTTCTATTATAAGATGCCTATAATTAATGAGGTGACCTAATTCAACCCCCAACCTATGAATTTGGAACTCACATACCAAACAAAAGGAGCAAAGTTTTGAAGGCACCGCACTTGCACTTGACCTTCCTCCTATTGCAAATCTGAAACCTTAGCAATATTGTGCATATGGAAGTTTGCTAGCTACTTGTACATATTCCAATACTCGGTGTATGGTGACATTTGTATTGCTGTTCTGGAGTCATAGTACATGGACCAAAGAAATGACAACCATAGTAAAGATTGGCCTGATGCAATTAATTCAAAAATTTAGCTGTCAAATGGAAATTGTAAAAAAGTGGTGTCCAACAACCAAGAACACAGTTGACGCAAAAAAAAGGGGATTAATTTTACGTTACACCTCATACTTAGAGATCAGTTGTATTCAGTACACTATGGTTCTAAAATTGGAACCTACCGCTAAAAATTTAAAAATCTTAACTTTCAGCACTGAAGGACGGTCAAAATGGCCCACACGTCTGTCAGTTTTTAAGGGACAAAATGGCCTTTCCCTCCGACAGCCCCATCTTCTCTCCCCACAAGCTGTTGCTGTGGATTTTGACTTCGTGGTTATTGCCCTCTTCTGCTTGCTAATCTGCATCATCGTGGTGGCTCCCACGGCAACGATGAAACCTAGATTTGAAGGCTAGAGCTCTGGTCGTGGTGGCACATATTCGGGCAGGAAAGTGGAGGCTGTGTGGCGTTCAACTGGACAAACCGATGGCGATGATGTTTAATAAGTTCTGCCACCAGCGGTGTATGGAGTGGTTGTGGTGCGACAGTTGTAGCCTCGTTGTAAACGTCGAGCAGTAGTGGTGGTGATGGCGCCGACTGGCGCTATTGCCAGTCGCGGTGGTGATGGCGCCAATTGGCGCTGCGCTAGTCGCCGTAGTTGTTCCAATCAAAAGTATGTCTTAATTTGGTTGTTGGAATTATAGAAAAATTGGTGTTGGGTCGTTCACCGGCGGCGGTGGGTCAACTGGTGGTTGTGGATCTGGCGGCACCGCCCTCGTCTGGTACTCTTTTTTTGTTGTGGCACTGCGGTGGTGAAACTCTACGAGGGACTTTCCATGAGAACCCCATGGTGGTTGGTCCATGCATTTTCTACGATGATGACAGCGAACGCCGGTGGGGCTCTTTCGTAGCTAACCTTGGTTGGCATGGCTAGCTCGTGGTCTTCGGCGACAGATCTGGTGATCAAAGGAGGATTTGATGTTAAGCTTTTACGGGCAAAAGACCATTTCGCCCCTTAAAATCTAACAAACGTACGGTCATTTTGACCGTCATTTGGTGCTAAAAATCAAGATTTTTGAATTTTTGGTGTTTAGTGCTAATTTTTGAATCATGGGGTGCTGTATACAATTGACGCCTGAGTATAATAAGGTGTAACGTAAAATTAATGCTGAAAAAAACATTTATCGTGGAACTCAACGAGCTTCAGAATGTTCCAAACAGATTCAACGACAAATAAATTTGTTTGTGTTCTTCTCGACGCTTGTCCCCGTAATAGTTGCAGTAAAATTGCGCTGATATTTAGCAGTTGGGTAACGGGGTTCCACATGCCTTACTGATACGAAAGTGGCAACTCACGACGAACTTTTCTGAAATGATTCCCTATTGAACACAGAGGAACGAGCAGGTAGTATTTCCCATGCTTCTCTCTATCAAGCACAACAGCGGAAGAGCTACAACACCCTAACTAATGATTTGTGTGACAAATACGTACTCTTTGGTCCCCAACAGGCCGGTATACCAAGAATTTTGTTAATTATGGCATTAATTTGTCACTAGGGCGTTCATCCGAGGTCGGAATATGGGATGCACTTGGCTTCCTGTACATCGAGAATAAAGTCGGGAAAGTAATCATTCCAGCACTAATCAGAATGACATGTTATCACTATCCAGTTTCATTTGAAAAACGGGTCTCATAGCCATCTTAATTATTTATAGGTCACAGCTCCGACTCAAAACCAGTACTGTTTCAAACAATGAAACTTGGTGACAGTGATGCAGTAACTATCGGATATCAGGGTTTATCCTCGTAGCGATGGCACCCCCCATTTCTTTTTGAGATATTACTTGTCTTGGCAATCCCCCGGCCAGGGTGAAAAAAAGAAAGAGAGAAGAGCACGTGCATGCATGAGAAAGGGAGAGTCACCAACCTGCTAATGAATCAAGAAGAGTGGACTTCCCAGAGCCAGAAGGACCCATAATAGCCATGATCCTACCAGGCTGAGCATACCCAGTAAGCCCATTGAGCAACCTCCTAGTGGGTCCATTTCCAAAGTTTGGCAGCACCACCGTCAGTTCTTCCCACGCCAAGTAAGCTGCACCGTCTGATATCACCCCTTTCTCGAGATCACCAGCAGCAGCGCTGCCAATATCAGCTGCAACTGCTGCTTCTGCCACCTCTATCTCCATATTTACTACCAAGAGTTCACGAGCACCCTAAACATTCGAAGCAAAGTAGAATACATAGAAGAGAAAGGCCAGGGTCTCATTCTATATATACAAGTGAAGAGTCCAGGGGGGTGGCCATGTGCCTTGGTGGTGAAATAAGAAATTTAAGTTATCTACAGGAGTAACTGTTGCCACCAAACATGCTTCAATGCTGCCATGAATTTATGGGGCTAGTTGCAATTGCAGGGATCAAAGTTCAAGAGAGAAGAAAGAGATCTTCGTTGTACCTTTTTTTTTAAAGTAAGATCTGGATTTCCACTTTCGAGGCAAAGGAGGCTTTGGCACAGGGCCAAAAAAGTAACATGTTCCATGTACTTGAGAAAGGGACAAATTTTGACTGCGGCTCCGATCGTAGAAATAAGGCTGTAACTCTCCATATAGCGTATAGCGCATACCGCAATCGCTAAAAGTTTTAAACGACTTTCATTAAGCGATGTGCTGTTAAAAATTGGAGTTGAAAATGTTAGTAGAAATGTTACTAATTATATCTAACAACCATTAATTGTCCATGTACGAAGAGTTGTAACTATCTTCCTCCCAAGATGGCAGCAATATTTTTTTTCCTTACAGACAGTAGGACGTGGAGGATAAATTTTGTTTGTCGCTATACATTGACATTTTTGGTACTTCTCTTTATTATTAGTACTGCCAAGTCTTTCGTTTTCTTGGTAGACGTACACGTGACAAATTAAATAGAATGTAGGAGGCATTTTTGGTACTTTCCATTATTATTATTACTGCCAAGTCTTTCGGTTTCTTGGTGGACAAACACATGACAAATTAAATAGAACGTAGGGACACTTTTGTTCCAACACGAAAGCTAAAAACTTTGTTACTGCACAAATATATTGCATTTTCTGGATTTTTGGATGCAACTCAAACAGTGATACGAGCCACAATCCTCTCATATTGCAACTGATAGTCTTTGTTATTTTAAAAATAATTAGCGGCATTTTTGTAAGCGCAACATCATTTTTTTAACATTGCTATTAAGTGTCACTAAATATGTCTGACGACTATTGTTGTCGCAATATGATAGTTGTAGTCTCACTTTGTAGACTAGTTTGCAACCAAATATGTTCAAAGATATTAGCGAAAGTTTTGTTTTTCTTTATTTTCTTTTCCGTTTCTATAAATTGCTAGAAGAATACAATTTTTTTTTAAGAACGATTCAACGGTAGAATGAAATACCGAGAACGAGTCATTTGATTCTAATTTGAGTTCTCCGCGGACCTGACATGACATGTTACATTGCAGAGAAAAGAGCCCATATTATTTGCACAAACAATTTGAGAGAAAGAATATTTTCACGCTTTATATATGTCATCTTATCATTTATCGCTAAAAAAATGTATCATTGCGACTCAAACATAGAAAGCAAAATAGGGTGAGAAGGCATGCAAGTTGATAGAGAGAGCATTTTTCATGATTTAAGATCTTTCTACAATAGATTTGAGAAGAGGAAAAAAATAATAAGCGAGGGTAAGTGATTGGGCATGTAATTTAATCTGCACTTCACATAATACTGCTCTTCCAAACAAATATGAACTCTTGTTTGTCCGTCCAATAAAAATACGCGAGTGTGTGGTCAATCAATCTGAAACTGAGGAATAACAAGACCTGCCCATAGCATTCAAACAGGCCTGAACCGCTTAAACCGATTGAATCTGAACCGTTAAAAAATCACGTTTTGGTTCCACATTTTTTCAAACCGACCTCGAATGGGTTTGATTCACAAATCAATTTTTTGAAACCGATCACAAGCCGAATCGAACCGACATACAATATATTAATTTATTTTCAGCGACATTCATTGATTATTATCACATACATGATACTCTACTAGACAAAACTAAATAAAATAAACCTTAAAAGCTAAAAGAAAGAAAAATAATAAGAGCACTTGTAACACAAGTCTCATGATAAATATCTCTTGTATATTGATTCACTCATTTTTTTTGTACGTCAATGGCAAATGCATACTTGAGTTTTTATCGTAACATATATTCGGAATAACAGTTATATCTTATGCTAACACGAGTACTTAGATATGAAATATGATGAGATTATGTCTTAGAAAAATAATAACTTCAAATTTGAATAATATTTGGATCGAACAATAGATTTTGCGAAGCGACAACTTTTAAAAGTATGTGCAAAAATATTCAAAATTTCAAGCCGGTGGCTGACGCTTCGGTTTGCGACGTGGCCTCTGAGCCAAACCGAACCGTGCTCGTTCCTGTGAATTTCATTCACTTCATAAATGTTTTTTTGCTGATGAAACTTCATTAATACCATTTCTAACTCTTTGGGTAAGAGCTTTGGATCAAAAGGAAAAATGGGCTTAGCAAGTAAAGTAAAACAATATCTGTTGAAAATTTATTGTTGCCAACAGCATTGTCTGTTTCGAATTAAGGTTGGTGCCATGCTAGTCATACATAGGTTACCAAATCAATATAAGGTCTCTTTCTTCTTTTAATGTGAGCATATCTACTTAGGACTCAAGTGAACAACCGTCTTTACACATCTTGTTTCCTAGTGCAATCCTTTACTAAAATGTCCCACAAGGTGCAGTTGTATAGGTCCCAACAGATGCAAGAAATCCCAAAATTTATGTACATCAATAGTAGAATTCACATGCTGACCTACCTTTTTGCTAGGCCTATTTTGATTACACATTTTTCCTTTTTTTAAAATTTTGATCAAAGAAAGCGATGTTTATTCATGATGAGAGTTACAATCTTTGTGGAAGGCAGACATTATGAAGTATGGTGCCTCTTCCATTCAGACTTTAAAGTCTATTACATTCCCTGCAATTAAATTTCGCTAATTCATGGGTTACAAAATTGTCAGTACATTTAACCAATGAAAACATACAAGAGTCATAGCAGTGAACTAAAGTTTATGGTATCCTCTATAATGCACCCAATATTAGATAGATTTTCCCCTGAAGAAGCCAAAGCTTGAACCATACTTAATGCATCGCCTTCAAGTTGAGCAAACCAAAATCCACAAACCAAGCCAGATTTTTCAGCTTCATAAGCCGCCACCGCCTCTGCATGCTCAGCTTCCTATTAACGGAATTTTCTTAGACATAGCTGACAGTACTGTACCGTTACACTCTCTTACGATTACTCCACATCCCATAGAATTATTTTCCTGAAAAAATGCCGCATCGAAATTAATTTTGACAAAATTCGCTAGGGGTGGTTGCCATACCTTTGGTATTGCATCCATCCTTTTTGGGATACGGATTTGTTCACTTCTGTATTTCTCAATGAAACTGGTAGCTTTTGTATAGATCTCTAGTGCATTTGTTTGAGCCCCTCGAAAGATAATTTCATTCCTGTTGCACCACAATTGCTTGCATAGAGTTACTTGCATTTCCATTTCCATTCCATCCATGCAGCCTGCAAAATCCTTCCACCACCAAAGTACTGTTTGTAATTCTGTTTTGTCAATGTAAAGGCTGTGAGAGCAGATAGTTTCTTTGTCGACCGGGCATTCCAGTTGAACTGATACCTTCCTTTTATGGATATTCTCCATCTTTGGCAGTATATTTGAACAAGCACGCCACCCAAAAAGTTTGATTTTATTTGGGAACAATCTCTAAGGGCGTGGAAGATAGTTTCTTTGTCGTTTTCACATACCGGGCATTCCAGTTGAACTGATACCTTCCTTTTATGGATATTCTCCATCTTTGGCAGTATATTTGCACCAAGTGCCACCCACGTGAAAATTTGCAGGCGTTTTCATAATGGAAGTTTCATCCGGTGACGTGTCTCCCAGCGCCGTTGCTAGCAATTTCTCCTGTAATGTTGTGCTTTTCTTGTGCTAGTCCTTGATGCATCGTTACCCTATAGGCATTGCTCACAGAGATATTCTGTATTGTCTTTAGTTTTCATAAGAAGTTTCATGGTGCTTTCCCGCCGTGCTAGCTTCTCCTGTAAGATTGTGCTTTTCATGTGCTAGTCCTTGATGCATCGTCACCCTATAGGCATTGCTCACAGAGAATTGTATGTCTTTACTGTAGTGCGCGCCAAACCAACTTGTCATTACAAGAATAACCCCTGATGGGGATTTTTGTAATTAGTAAAGCTTCATGGGGTCAAAAAATTTGGTTTATAAGATCTACTTTTCATCTTCTAGTATCCTTGTCAATCTATTCTTCAACTGTCACTTCCTTACACAAATGACTAGTTGGAGATTGAACCATGAATGTAACTGGTAAGGGTATCCACCTATCATGCCATATTTGTATTTTCCTTCCATCTCCAACCCTCCACCTTGTTCCTGCCAATAATATTGGTCTAGCCGCGATGATACTTCTCCAAGTAAGTGACGGTCGAGAGCCAAGTTGTGCCTTGAAGAAGTCGCGTTCTGGAAAGTATTTTGCACTAAGTATATGAAAGAGTAAAGAACGCTGATTTGTAACCAACCTCCACCCGTATTTTGCTAATAGTGCCAAATTAAAAACTTTGAGGCAATGAAATCCTAAACTTCCTTCATCCTTTCTACGACAAAGCTTTTCCCAGCTCATCTAATGCATTTTCTTATGCCCGTTGTCCACGCCCCACCAAAAATTACACCTTTTTTCCCTTCATACATTGTTGCTGCTATGTATGCCAATTGTGGCACTCACTTTTGGGTGCTTCAAACTTTGACTAGACCTTTTCATTACCCGATTCTCTTAATCCTGCACATTGGTATTTATGATAGTTGTCGCGTTAGATAAATTTCACGTCATAATCATATTCTTGTTTTATGTATTACAATGGAGTTTTCGGACTCCATAGGCCCGGATTGCTTCTGGTAAACGGCTGTCAAGGAACCGTCACTAGCTAGCGGTATCTTGCCTTCTCGTATACGTGACAAGGTCTAGTAACGGATGATTCTGAAATACTCGTAGTGAAACTCGACGGCTCCATGTCATTCCATCGTAATCATTTAAGTTTACAGAGAAAAATGGAGCTAACACTAGGGGAAACATTACTTACATGCAGTGAATAGAACATTTTATAAAGGGAGGCTAGCTGAGAGATCTTCAGAATTGTGTAAGTGGTAAAATTACAACCTATGCGAAGGCATGCATGCTGCTTGTTCCAACCTAAGCATACACAGAGTCTGGTAATTTGCTGTCATTATCTTGCTCTTGTACTTTTCACTTTTCGTTATCTGCTTTGTTTGATGGAGGGTTGCTCTTCCACAGCAATGGAGTAGAAGTAATAACACAGTGCACGAAGCCACGAACGCATTCTTTCCCACATCCTGCCACAGGATATAACTAACAAGTAAAAGTTGGTACAGTATCCTCGGTGGATGTCTACGAGGGTCAGCCCCGTTAATTCTGCCGGCGGTGATCAAGTTTCCTTTTGCCTGCATTTTTGTTGTTTGTAAAGCCTAAAGTCTGTATATCATTGTACTCTTTATCGGTACCAAAAGAAAGTTGGTAATGTCCACTCATGGTGACACTTATTTCATTTGCTCTGGAACCAATAACAAGCATGTTCTTGTGCAAGTTTGAACTTTCTATCTATAGTTGAATTTACAAGGCCATGATTACTGGATGCCACTGCATCTTCAAATTGCTCCACAATGATACACATCAATGACAACTTCCTACTTTCCTTGAAGTGTATGAAACATGAACCGTGAAACTTCATTAGCATCAGCAGCAGAACCTGAAGTATAATCAGTGTCATGGCCAATAAATTTCAAGTGTTCTCTCTTGCTGCTTTAGGGGATTGGAGAAGTAAGACCCTCTTGTGAAGACAGTGAGCGCACATTATAGTGCCTCCTGGAAGAGAGAGACGGCTTCTTCTTGAATGAGGGCCTTCTGTTGAGATGATACAGAGTTCTCTTGGCATAAAGTGACCGGAAAAAGGGGGAAACCCGCTCCTTTAACTTGAGAATTATGAAGAAGGTGAGTCTGTATAATACGACAATAGCAAATAGAGCAAATAAGTCCCACCACTTGGAATGATCAATCGGCATCCTAAACATATTTTTCATTATGTCCTCGCCCTTCAATTTTGGATCGCCAGGAACCAAGGGATCAAACACGAGTCCAATCATGTCGTTCTTGTATGCTCCCTGCATTTGCAATTACGACAGCAACATATTATGACCAAATTTCTAGGATTATGCCTAGGCTGAAAAAATAGGGCATACCAGTCTCTGCAGCAAGTGCTTCATTTATAAAATCATATCAGCACACAACCTATGTGCTAGGAAAACATTCTAATTACTCCCACCTCTTAGGAGATTTAGAAAAGAAGTGATTTTTTTTTCTTGTGATGCTTTTCACTTCCCATTATGTCAATCAGGTACAGTCTACGGATATAAAAAGCACGTACATTATAAGATGCCATATCACTGATTTTCCACATATTCGTGCTGTGTAAGATGAAATCCTTAATTGACCCCATAAAAAAGTCAAATGGTTCTTTATTTGCCATGTCATGGCCAAACTTGTCTGGGGGTCTCCAAGTTGTGGTGCGGTGGGTCAAGAGGGAGATGCTACAGGGGCGTTCCGGCTGGTTAGATTTTTATCTTTGGGAATCCTCAAGTTCCTGGTGCTACGTACCTGCTCTTTGCCCTAGGTGAGTCTTAGATCGGGAAGAACTAGTTGCCTCCATTGTAAGAGAGACTGGGATAGAGGGTTAGATAGATCTCCTCATAGTGGCTAGGCTTTACTCGCTTGTGCCCCACTAAGAACTAGTTGCCTCCATTGTAAGAGAGACTGGGATAGAGTGTTAGATACATCTCCTCATAGTGGCTAGGCTTTACTCGCTTGTGCCCCACTTCATTAGCTTGCTTACAATGTGAGCAGGGTTTTTGGCGCTTTGCCTATAATTTCTCCCGTTTGGCCATTCTTAGGCTTTAAAAGAAATTTGTACTTCCATTCAACACACCTCTTTGATATCTCTTTTGGTGATGAGACCTCGGAAATACTACGCTTTTAGAAAGGCAAATCATCCCTAAAGGATTTTGGCTGCAATCAGTACATAGATGCACATTTAAATCTTGATTTCATATTCGTACTGCTGTAACAAAAAGAAGTTTTGCACAAGGAGCAATTACTCCAAACTAATCAACCAATAGGTACCATATAATTGATCAATTCGAAGAGACGCTAAAAATTTCTGTCTTAGAGAAGTACCTGTAGTGACCATGACCCGTAACTTATATATGAGATTGGATAGCGCCATACTGGCTTGGGAAGATCGGACAACAAACGGAAGAACCCAGCGGTCATCATCATGATGCCCTGCATACAAAGCCATAAATTGTGACAAGAATCTCTACGGTAATAAACTAGTTGATGAAGATTAGACTAGAGCAACTAAAGGATGTTTTAGAAGTGTTCTTACAAGCACTCCAGCTCCAGTTATAATTCCCATCAAGAAGTTGGGAACCAATGAAGCTATGATCATCATGCAGCTCTCAACCACAGATATAGCTCCAAAAATATTGAGACAGAAGTACACATAATGAGAAACTCCATGCCCAAATTTCACCATGTAGTAAGTGATAGTTCCAGTAGTGAATGCAACTGCAACCAGATATGGGAAGGAGGAGAGGAAGTTTGAAAGTATGAACACAGCAACTCCGTAGTATCCATTGAGCCTTTCTCGATAAAACACCTGTCAGTAACGGTATTTAATGATGCATCAGCGCAAAGAACTTTCATGTAATTCATAAATAATTTGGACACATATGATGGTGTTCCATTTAATTATACCCTCATTTCTTCGATAAAGGATGGGAAGCCTCCAATGGACATGAAAGTCATAAAACCTGTTATGAATCCACCACAAGCTCCCCGAGCTAAGATTGCGGTGTAGCCGGTGCCCACATCATAGTAAATAGTGCCAACACATATAGACACAATTATGTATATAATTATACGCAGCCAGTAATATCCCATATCTCTGGACATGTTCACAAAAGATCTTCGCGTCAATGTGCAGAGTTGTTTCCACCATCCTGCTTGACTCCCACTACTTGCTTCAACCTGAAGTCCTTGCTGCAAAACACGAATTGCTCAGGAATAGTTTGAAGTACAAGAATGACTCAACCAACAACACATAAATTCACCAAAACTATCCAAGTGCATGCAAGTTTCGGTGCAGTTAAAAGTTTGGGGAGTGTAGATATCAAGTTCAAATGATTCTCTTTGCAAGAGGTCTTGAGAACTATTGAACATAAGTTGAATTGTTTAGTAATCAGCTGAGCTGCTTTAAGCTGACTTGCATGTGTTTCTAAGGTTTTCTATTTATTCTCGAAATGGGAGGGAGGATATCAATGCCAAAAAAAAAAAACTTTTGGCAGGTAGGAAGCCGGTCTGAGAAGTTGTTGCCATTATCCTTCGGCGAATTGCCGAAAGCACGTACATCTGTATCATGAGATTGCTCTTCTTTTTCCTGGGACACTACCAGTGTTATCAAAAGTGCGCCTAGGCGCAAGGAGCGCGCCTCTCCTAGGGCTTAGGACAGCCCCTTCAAATAGGCGGCGTCTTGGGCGCCCACGCGTAAGGTGGGAGTGGAAGCGCAAATAAAAGCCCAAAAAGTCAAGTCTTTGATTTTTTTCCATCATGGCATCATCTCATCCGTTTATTGTTTCTAATTCAAAAAAAAGAAAAAAAACCTAAAACCCCAAATCCCAAATCCCAAATCCCAAATCCCAAATCCCAAATCCCAAATCCCAAATCCCAAATCCCAAATCCCAAATCCCAATCAATTGATTCTCTTGCAGTTCACTGTGACAGTGCCCCGTCGCCGATCGTGGCCAACTGCTGCTCCCTTTCAAGTAGATTAACTCCATTAGTCACCTTGTAGACGAAGATGATGAAATTGAGGATGAATCTCGACCGGACTTGGAGCCTATGATTCCCTTTGAAGAAAGTATTGTTGCTTGGCCCTCACTGGTGATATGGAACTACTTCTCATTGAATTTGAGACTCTTTCTAGTTTTGGAACTTTGTTAAATTACCATGTTGAGCAACTTTTTTATGTGATTTTATTGGCCCCTGACCAGTTAGAAACAAAAATACATAGTACCGTAGTTCCAATAAGAGGAGCCCAAGGAACATGTTCTTCTCATCCATCTATTCTTATTTTTATTTTGCGCCTCACTTTGAAAAGGCACAAACTTGCTCCTTGCGGCTAGACTCTATAAAACCTTTGTGCCTTAAATGCACCTGCGCCTTTAGTAACAATGGACACTACATTAGCTTGATTTCTTCACAACTCTTGGCTCTTGTATCTTTTGATTTTCTCTCTATATATAGACCTCAATCTCTATACAAAAGTTAGGAATGCAAATAGTTTCAATGATTAAATTGCTAATGGCAAAGTGAGGTCTTTAGATCCCCTTACCATTGTGATATTGTAGTACTACTTGCAAGTGCTTGGCCAACCGAGAAGGAAAGGTGGCCAGGTTTTGTGCATGTTGAGGACATAAACTAGTAAAGCTAAGCTACCATCTTTTTAAAATGAAACGTCATAACTCAGTTATGCAAAAGGTTTCAAGAATTCCTTAAGGATGAATCTCAACACAAAGGAACATTTTGTTGAGCTATTTTGCGTTCCAAATAAGACAAATAAAGTTAAATTTTTGTTAGTACAGCATTTAAGCATCATTTGGAGAGCCTAGAGTAACATGTTGAGGAGAGTTAAAGAGAGAAGAATGTAACGAACTCAAAGAGCTTGACTCAGTAATGCTTACGATGGTCGAGAGTTCCCGCATCCTAGATCTTGCCTTTGCTGAATATTCCGAACGCTTGTACTTCTCAACAAGCATGGCTTTGATCTGTGCTGTTGCCATAATGGATAAAGGATCTGATGTTTTTTGTGTTTCCTGTAAGACAAACCCAAAATACAACTGTGAACAAGTTTTCAATATGGATTCTTTTTTTTTTGAAGCTTTTTGGTTAAAGTGACACTTATAATTAGGTTGTAGAACCCTTAAATAGAGATCTTCTTACTGCTACGTGCTTTAGAAATACATTACTGTAGAGAGCATCCACTGGCATCTGGAGGCAGTTGTTTAAAGAGATGATAAAAGAACACATAAACTGATGCATACATACACGAATTCTTTGTGATCCTTTTAATGTGGCTGTTACAATGTCGAAGTCTGAATTGATACAGCGTAGAAAGTGGTCGGAAGGATTTCTTCTACTTGGACATGGAAAGCCAGCTTCCGCAAAGAACTGTAAGAGAAGCGCTATGTATCAGGGTACATAGAAGAGAGAACAAATTGACAGAATTTCCAATCACTAAACTTTTCATAAGCTGACATGAAAGATTGTATACTTTCAAGTACAGTACAATGCACATTTCTGAAACTTGAGTTGGAAATAAGTAAGAGTCAATATTTGGCATCAAAACTCAAATTTGGCTACCGTACCTTTATAGCCACCTTTGCTTCCCCAAAGTAGACAGTTTCACCACCGGATAGTAAGAAAAGATCATCAAACAGTGCGAAAACTTCACTGCTAGGCTGGTGAATAGAAGAGATCACAGTTCTTCCATCACGAGCAACGCTTTTAAGTGCTTGGACCACAAAGAAGGCTGAGGCACTGTCAAGGCCGCTAGTAGGTTCGTCAAGAAACAAGAGACGGGGTCTTACAAGGATTTCAAGTGCAATGCTAACTCTCTTCCTCTCTCCGCCACTTATACCTCTTAAATGCCAATTTCCAATTAGCCGATCAGCACAATCCTCGAGCCCCATCTCCATGATCGTTCCCTCTACGATTTCTTGTACCTCTTCTTTTGTCAGGGTTGTTGGAAGCCTCAAATGGGCTGAGTAAGTGATAGTCTCTCTAACTGTAAGAGTTCCCAATAATACATCATCTTGCGTTACATAAGCCTGAAATGGCAAATTGTAAACATTATAGAGTGGTAATGATATGTTAAAAAGTACGATAGCATTCATGAATAAAGTGCACGATGAGCAACATGAAACTAAATAGGCCCATCTGGGCAAAATGATTTAAAGTAGTTTGGGGAAAAGAAATTCTGATTTCATCCTGTAACAGGATCGTCTGGTATACTTAATCTATTTTATAAAGAAATTGCAGTTTCTTCAAGGAAATTAAAAACCTATTAAGCATGTTTGGCGTTACATATTAAGCACGTGTTACACAATGTCCTTCCACAAATGAAAATCAAAATTTGTGAACAAGGCCATCTTACTATCATACCACATATTCCTGTAAGCAAGCAACTGTTGCACAATGGTCATTTTGATTAAGTAGTACAACATTTGATTATTTCACTTGAACTTTCTTGATGTATCAAAGGACTTCTAGTTTACATGGCTTACAGGGTATATCTGTTTTACTTTGTGTAAGACTCCATCCATTGTTTTATCACTTTTGAAAGATTTAAAATCAAAAGAAGTCAGACTAAAATTAACCCTCCAAAAATCATACAATGGTGAGAGTCTCATGCATAGACCGCCACTATAAAAAGTGAAGCCTAATTGGGTTTCTTTTGAAGTTTGGAAGACGCAGAAAAACATTCTTATTTGAATTTTCCCCCCAAAAAACTACTTTTTTTCATGGAAAAATTGTCATTTTTCCTGTTTTGGTCGCGATCAGACTCCATAGGATAAGGTACCTGTCATTTCCAGAACTCAAGATTTGAAATCTTGGATGTGTCATTGGAATGAATTTGTAGGAACTGAAATTACTTACAACAACGCCATAGTTTAGTCTCCTCTTGTTGCCGTTGAGAAGAATATTTCCAGTCATAACAACATTCGTCGAGAGTCTACCTGTGGCAAGCTCAATTATTACTTAACATTTAAATATAGATGAAGCAAAAAATCCATAATGGGCCAGTTATTCTTCTATCACATAGGTTCAGCCTAGTTGAATGACAATCACAAACCAAACAACGAGTACTGGAGTTCAACTTCGTCATGAGGTATGTTACTTCACGCAAAACTAGGAGTAAAAGTAGGGTATTTACGAGAACTTCAACACCATCGGATCTCCTCCAACCTCAATTCCATTGTGTTGTGTTTGACGTCTCAATAGGATATTGAAGGCATGTTGTGCCATATGGTACACCGAGACTAGTGACTTGAAATGCACTTTGTTTCAAGTGATCTCTATCCAGTTTACTTTGTAAAGGAGAGTACGTAATGCTTCTAAACTACTTATCTATCAAACCTTTAACCAAATAAATCGTCTCTCATTGTAAATAAGGACCCATTTTTCATATGCTCAAACTCGTTCGCTTATTAAGGTGCTGTTACAATACTGAAAATTCGATGTTGAACACTTGATACACAACTATTGAGCCTTTCAGCTACTGATTTTTGAGAACTGAAAAACAAGCTGGTAATCACTGAACTTTCAAGACACCAGTTCTGATCTTAAACAAAAACTCGCTAGCATAGATTTTTAAGTCATCCAATAAATCTGCATGGATTAGCCCAGGCACTCCTCTTAGTCAATTTCTGCACAATGCACTGCAGCGCACGTACAAGCTAGTAAGTTGCTTTCTTGTCTCAGTTCAGTGTGATCTCCATCAGTAGGAAGAGATATATGTTTGCATTCTATTCACCTCCCGCAATTGTTGTCCTAAGGTTTTGGTCCAAATATTTCAAATGCCCCCCTAGCATTTGAAAATGCTTAAATGAGGCATTTTTGGAAGGAAAATGCTTTTTACACCAAAGAGAAGAGAAATTCTACTTTGGCAGCAAAAATTCTAGGCTGGCCCCAATGCCTTCGCCAGCTTTCTAGATATACATATACTAGTACTTAATTGTCAGCCTGCCCAACAACTTTGCCGCCCAATTAATGGTGGTGTAAATTTTTGAGGATGTGACCATTATTAAGGCCAACAGCTCACTTTTATTTTAGACGTATAAGATGAGCCAAACAAGAATGGCATGTTCACGGGGGATAAAGTTATTCCACTGCAGGGTATCTTATGTGGTCTGGTTTGCAGGTCTCCCCAAGAAAGGTGAATTGTAAAGAAGAAATTGGATTTTCTTTTCAACCAAAGGATCTACCAAACCAAAGGAGCAAAGCATTATGAGAAAGAGATTAAATTAAAAGGAACACTCTTATCCTTTAAAAGGGTTACCTTTGCCCATGCACCCAAACAAAAATGTAGATCAACAGCCCATTTTACCAAAAGATCGAGTTTCCTTAAATGGTTAAAAGTTAGAGGGCCTTTGGAAGCAAGGACAGACTTCTCCCAAATAAAGAGGAAACACCAAACAAGACAAAGATTTTCTTTTGCTTTCCAAACTTGTTGCAGCTTGTAACAAAAGATTGGCTTTCGCTCACCATATACCCATAAGAAGAAAAGATTATGTGATAAAAAGAGAAAGAGGATGAGAGAGAGAGAGAGAGACCTGCTAAGGCATCAAGAAGGGTGGACTTGCCAGAACCAGAAGGACCCATGATAGCCATGATCCTACCAGGCTCGCCATAGCCACTGAGTCCATGAAGCAGCCTCTTGGTTGGTCCATGCCCAAAATTTGGCAGCACCACCGTCAGATCTTCCCAGACCAAGTACGCCACCCCCTCATTTCCAGCGATTGATTCCACCTCCCCCTTCTCAACATCGTCACCACCACCACCACCACTAGCACTTGCAAATGCCCCCTCTATCTCCATGCTAGTCCCCATATCCTAAAACAACTTCAACTTAAAAGGGAAGACACATTTCACTAGGGACACCATAACAGAGGGAGCACATATTGTCCGCACGTAGTGTAGTTGCTGATCATTGACTAAATTAACTGTCTTCACCAAACAACCAACTTTCGGTCATACCCTTTTGATGGGGAGAGCGACGGAGAAACTCTGTATGTGTGTTGCTGCGTGTGCAAAGTGTGATCAGCTATATGGGTGGCAAGTAAGGGGGAAGTAAATGTGAGGTCCCACTCATATGGTTTATGGTTGCATTAAACAACAGTGCTGTCTTGGCCCTGTTTGATGTATCTATATTTCCTTTTCTTACTTCTTTGTGATTTGGACTTGTATACACGAGTTAGGCAGACCTTTGCTTCCAGATTCAGCTTCCGGCTGCCCAGTGTCTTCCCTCGATCCGTAGGTTAGGAGAATCGAGATCTCACTTCTCTTGATTCGTCCTCTTCTCACTTATCTTGGTTCGCCCTCTTTAAGAGATTTATCGGCTATTATTTACACGTATGTTGTTGAAATAATCATATATAAATAGAACGTACGAACAGAGTAATTGAAGTATGAGATTGTAGTTGTATCGATCCCTTTAGATATGATAGTCTAGTGATGTCGACAAATCTTGGTGTAATCGCCCGCTACGATGGATTTTTCAAGAAATTCGACCCTAGAGTTGTTACATGCGTCGGATGGCCATGTACTAGGCCATGTGTTATTGGCTGAGACGTCCATCTTGACTCTAACTCGAAGTTCAGTTTGGATTGTCTCGGTCCAACATTTCAAAAAATTGCAACACTAATGTGTCTGGTGCATCTTGTGATTAACTGGCTTTGTTCAATTTCTTCGAGTTGGGAATCGGTATAAGGAGGAGGCTTTGTTACCCCGTGATTAACGTTGAGGCATATTTTAATATTTAATTTACCTTTTTTCCAGTTACTATGTCTCTTACTCTCATTATTTCATAATCATTCATTTTTTTTTTTGACCGATTGCAAATTGAATCCAATAGCACTTAAGATTACGCATATTTTGACACGTGAAAATGAATGAGTAAAGTCATTGTTTGGGTCGATGCTACTTATAAAGTCAACACATGTCTATATATATTATAAATAGATAAATTAATTTTTTTTCCTTTTACCATGTCTCAATCTTTCCCTTTTCACCACATGAGCAGGTGTAACATATTTCGTTATGTGTCAAGTAGCACATTGTGGTGAAAAGGGAAAGATTGAGACATGGTAAAAGATTTTTTTTTTTTTTAAATCTATTTATAATATATATAGACTCGATTGGCAGGGTGCGTTGGTCAACAAACTTTCAATCCTATTTTCAAGAGTTTTCAATTAAAAAAATAAAAAATCAAATTGTATTGGTAGGCAATTTGCACTCTTGTTATGAAAATAAATATTATCTTTGTTCCATTGATCAATTTTTCTCTTTGACTTTTTGTTAACTTCCGTTACAAATTTAGTGTCATGTAAAAATCAAATTAAGCTCAAATATCTAATCTATATCTATATCTATACATATATAAAAGCAAGTATGGACTTAAATGACTAACTATTTTTTCCTTAAAGTACCATTTTCTAATTAATTTTTCCATAAAAGGTTATGTGAATAAGGGTGTTTTTGACTTATAACATTTCTTTCCCATTAAATACTCTTTTTAAAATTAGAGTGTTAATTAAAAATAAGTGTGTTTTGGACTTCTCTTAGGTTATCAAGCCTCTTTTCTTAAAATACCCTTATTGAGATATATGTCCTTGTTAGAGTTAGTGATTATTTTGACTTTTGATTAAAAACTTTTTTTTTATGAAATACTTATTTTTAATAAGAGTATTATTAAAAAGTAAGGGTCGTTTTGACTTCTCAAATGGTATCAAGTCTATATCTTTATTCGAATATATGCTTTTGTTAATGTAAACTGTTTTGACTTTTATTGAAGAAAAAAGGAGACAAAAAACCCTATGTAAAGTGATAGAATTAAATGAAACTCAATTGATAAATACTCCAATTCATTTCAGCTCAAATGATTAATAAATTTTTTTTGAGCTTGAAAACTCTCAAGTTTTGATACGCTAAGGGTTAAATAACTAATTTTTTATTAAAATATTCTTTTTAAGTTCAAAATTTTTCTAAATATTGTGACTGCTTAGAAGGTGAGACTAAATTACTACTGTTTTAGCTAACTTTAAATGTTTTGACACTAAAGAGGTTGGCTAATGCATCTTTTAGTGACAAAAGATTATGAATATAACCAAAGAGGGTAAGTATCTCGCCTCAGCATATAAAATGATCTCAAGCAATTAAAAGGGGAAAATAGGGAATGACCCCCTCTACTTTACACGTTGTGCGATTTGCCCCCCTCCACTTCAAAGTTAAGCACTAAACCTCCCCCCCCCCCCCCACAATTATAGACAATGGGCACTTTAGACGGAAATCGTTAAATATAATAGCGTGTGGTCAACACGCGCGTTGACTAACGATTTTTTTTTGTAAATGACGTTTTTGCCCATTGTCTCTTTTTAGAAAAGAAAATCAGAAAAAACCCTAATTCTAACCACCCCACCCCCCCCCCCCCCCCCACCACCCAACACCCCTATCCCCCCAACCCAATTATGTCAACTCCCCCGACCACTGCACCCCTTCATCTCCCCGTCTGCCTCCCTCTTCCCTATCCCGCACCACCCTCCCCCTTCCCATTCCCAGTCGCAGCGACCGCCCTGCCCCTTCCCCGTAGCCGCAACCGCCCTCCCCCTTCCCCTTCCCCGTCGCAACGACCGCCCTTCCCCTTCCCCGTCGCAGCGATCGCCCTTCCCGTTCCCCTTTCCCTGTCGCCGCGCCCGCCCTCCCCCTTCCCGTTCCCCTTTCCCTGTCGCCGCGACCGCTCTCCCCCTTCCCCTTCCCCGTCGAGGTGATCCATTAATTAACACGGCATTGATGAAAAATTGAATTGAATTGAAATGGGATTTAGAAAGAGAAAGGGCTGCCGGCATGGTGGGGTGGGTTTGCCAAGGGGCTTGCCGGTGTGGTGGGGTGGGGCGAGTCTGTCGGATGGTGGGCCGAGAGAGGCTGCCGGCTGCATGGGGTGAGGAGGACACTTGGGTTGTCGACGGCGGGATCAGATCTGGAGAAGGAGAAGAGAAACCCTAATTTGAAAATTAGGGTTTTGAATAATTTGAAAATTAGGGTTTTGAAACCCTAATTTGAAAATTAAGGTTTTGAAACCCTAATTTGAAAATTAGGGTTTTGAAACCCTAATTTTAAGGTTTCAAAACCCTAATTTTTAAATCAGGGTTTCAAATCCTCTAATTTTAGCATTTCAAAAGCTTAATTTGCAAATTAGTTGCTAAACCTAACGGCAATCGCGGTTCCTTTTTTTTTTTGTAACTCACTGGTGGTCGGAGAAAAAGACCAGTGGTTGTGCTCAGTGAAGTGGTTGTGCTCAGTGAATCACCAATTGTAGCGGGGTTGACCAGAAGAGGAGGGTCATAGGCAAAAATTATAATTTAAATTTGAGGGGGGGAAATTGCACACCGTGTATAATACAGGGGGTCATTAGCTAATAAAGAAATAAGGGTATTTTGGTCATTTCACGCTATTCATAACGGATCCGTCTAAGGTGCCCATTTTCTGTAACTGTGGGGGGGTTTAGTGCTTAACTTTGAAGTGGAGGGGGGCAAATCGCACAACGTGTAAAGTAGAGGGGGTCATTCTCTATTTTCTCCCAATTAAAATGGCTAACATTTTTCCATTAAAAATACCCTTTTAGAAATATTAGAAATAAAAGGTCTACAAAAATTAAGTATATTTTTTACTTTTAGGTAGGTGAGTCTAAATTATAATATTTTTTGGTTAAATATAAACAATTTGCTACTAAAGAGGTTAAAAGTTCACTAATGCATCTTTAAGTGACAAAAATGTGGTAGTGGATCTAGCCAATCGTATAACTATGATGCTTAGTCTCTGTTCACCTTTAAAGAAAACACTATCAAAATATAACCTTAAAACTTACCAACATCAAATCAATAAAATAAGCACCTTAGTCTTCGCTACTTCTTAGTGAACCATTCCTAAGTCCATGTATTATCATGTTCTTTTTTTATATTTTTAAAGGTGCACCGACTATTGCATTTACTAACTTTTGCATATGACTGCAAATTTAAATTTATTGACATATGACAAAGTGAGAATGAGAATATCTACAACTTCGACTATAGCTTCTTTTTTTAACTTTTATGATAAATTTAATGTGTTCATTTTTGTTTGGTAAAATAATGGATTGTTATAATTTTGGGACCCATATCCTAGAGGTTAGGTTGAAATTACAGTCAATGACACTAAGTTTCAAAATGTAAAGCTGTATTGATCCGTTAAAAAGAAAAATATTTTTTTGCTTGTGTCATCAATACGTACTTTTTAAATGTCAATACTCCCGTCATTTTGTATCTACAAGGTATATACAAATACTAATTCTTCAAGTTAGGGTTTCAACCCAAATTCTCCCCCCCCCCCCCCTCGGGCCACCACAACTTTCTCGGCAAGCACTCAGCCTGAACGTCGACAAACTGGCTCAGCCTCATTGGCCTCATCCCGGCACCGACGAATGTCAGCCTCTACGTTATCACACCCCGTCCGGCCGCCTCTACCGTCGTATATGTCCTCGGCGCTGAACAAATATTGAGATTTCAAAGTCGTGGTGGAAGGCTGATTAATGGCGATTGTGATTTATGGAAGGTTGATTTGAGGCGGTAGTGGGCTGTCTGGTGGCGGTGGGTGAATTGGACAGGTGGTGGGCTGATTGGACGCAATGGTAGGCTGATTAGTGGTTATTGAAGACTGCTCTGGTGGTAATTAATGGCGGCATCTGCCGTGGTGTTGAGTAATTGTTTAACACAAACAAGAAATCTTATACATCTTATTCCAAACTTTAAACCCTAAATTTAAATTTTCAATTTTGTTCATTTGATTTATTGAATTCTGATGGTCTGTTGCAAGTGAGTGGAATGAGAAAGCTAGCTGTAACACTTGATTGGGGTGAGAAGGCTGAAGAAATGTGAGAAAGCTGAAGCACACGTTGGGATGTGATTGTGGCTATGGTTGTGGAGGGTGTTGGGAGGGGGGGGGGGGGGGTTTGCATGTGTGGGTGTCGTGTGTGTTGTTTGTGTGTGTGTTGAATCTGTAGAAGTATAAATGGATAATGATGGTGGTGGTGGGGCTGTATGGGTGAGATGAAGGGATGATGAATGACATTTGAAGAATTACATTCGTAGGTGATGAGCATTTTGGTCTTTTCATCATTTCAGTATTTTCGTTCAGTCAACGGACATAAGTGTTATTTGTTTCAACTAATGGACACGGGTGAAATTTTATTCTAACCTCAATGTCATTGGTATAATTAACCCTATAATTTTGTTAACTCTCAAAACCTTATGCTTATTGGTAATTTTTTTTTTTCCTTTTCATTTTGATGATACATGTCTTTATTTGATGAATAATCTGGGCTAAAAATTATTCTTGATAAACTTTTGTTAAGTTTGTATTATTTTAAAACTGTAATGTGTACCTATAAATATAGGGTGAAAAACGTATGTTTGTGAACAGTACTAAAGTTACTTAGTTCGTTACCTTATCTGATATCAACTTCACACATTCATTTTGTAGTATAGATATTAAAATGACATACACAAACACACATGTATATATACTTTTTAGATGAGTAGGTAAAGTATGTGTTCAAAATAAAAGTCTTATGACAAATATATGCTAAATTACATGCACAACTAAATTAATTGTATTGTACTATTAAGATGAACAAGGTGATGCTAGATACAAATAAAAGAGAGCTTTAGCGTGCACTATCAAAAGAGTGCACTGTGGATTTTTTAATTGAAAAGTAAAAAAAAAATAAAGTATCATTAAGATTAAGCGTAATTTTAGACAAATTGTACTCAGACTTTGCAACTTAAGATAGAAAAAGTTAAAAAAAAGACTTAAAAATAAGAGATACATGAAAATTATACTCCTTTCCTCCCAAATTATTTGATCATATCTGACTGCACGCTTATTTAGGGTATGAGTCTTATTTTATGAGTTTCTCATTCTATCTCAAAAGGAGAGGCGGGGAAGAAGAAAATGGTTCAGTAGTGAGAAATGTGTTGGTGAATGATTAAATGTGGAGAGAGAAGTATAATAAGAAAATGTGTACAAAGGGTAAACATGTAAAAACACATAGAAAATCTTTCTTAATTTGAAAATTGATCAACGTTTTGGGACAGAGGGAGTAATAGACTTGATCATTAGCAAAAGCAAATAAACTGCATGTGATATTTTGACCTCCAATAATCATCACTATAAGAAATGACCATCTCTGTAAAAAAAGAAACAAGATAAATAATGAATGATACTGAAAATCCTAAGTAACAAATTTTTTGAACTTTAGTAGTGATGCTTGTAAGAAAAAGTGTCAAAACACTGAAGTGAACGATATAAAAACTTTGGAAAGATCATTGCAAGGTAGGGCTACTAAATTTGTTGTCTAAGAAGTTCAATTTCTATATGTATTTTGATAGTTCTCTTGAGTTCGATTGATTATTGGTTTTAAAGATGCAACATTTAAGCTCCTAACTCATTTCGTCTTACAAACTTTGTTATATATTTATTAATCATAACTTCTTCATGTTAGGCACTTTACTTTTGACAATATTTTTTGGGTTAATTTTTTAATTTTCTTTAATATAAGTTAATTATAATTCAAACTTCTTCTCAATTTCACTTCCTAGACTTATATATATGCCATCAAAACATATTACAGAAAATTAGACAACTCCAATGTTTACACTTGACATTAATTATCTCTAAACACTTTCTTTATTTTTATTACTGTATGGTCAAACTTGTAGTGTTTCGTGAGACTTAGATATTTGTGGGAAGAGTTTGAGGCTAATTACAATATCAATGTATCTTGAATAACATGATATAATATGGAACACTCCAGATTCTCTTTAGCGTCAACTTGATGTGATGAAAGAAATAAGTATGATAAATACTGAAAAATATTGGTGATAATTATTGGCATGAAAATTTCGGGTTGAAGTAAGACCATGTGTTGTGCAATGAACTTTCGGTATTTTGAGTCTTTGATTAGCGATTAACAACTGATTCATTATTATCATTTAGTTATAATAGTCGTATTGATTAATTTTATAATATTTTTATTTCAAATCACTATATAACATGCAAAGTACGTGATCTTTACTAGTATAAATAAATGAAATATCATTTGGCAAGTTAAGTGTGAAAATAATAAGTAAAGTCAATAACGGTAAAGTAAGAACTAACTTCCTGACAACCCCAAAGTTTAGTACCTAGTAAGAATTACACAAACGACTACCTAACACTCCCCTACATTTTACAATCGAGGCCGGACATCTACACATTTCTTCACCATGTAAACACAGTGTTTTAGGGTTACTTTAAGTGAAGTTACATCAGGTTTGAGAGTATTAAATTTGACTGTATAAGGTTTGAGAAATTACAATCCACCCAACCCTTAATGCAAGATATGACTAACAATATATATATAGGGAGCAAATCTACATCTACCCGTGGAGATCTCCAACACTTTGTGCTCTTCCCCCTCTCTATTTAATTTAATTTGTCAAATCTAAATTAGGGGTTAGACTACTATGTGATATTTATACAAAATAAATGTTAAGTCCTCTATCTCAATCTCCGATCCGGTTTTCATTCAAGGGCTGAAACAACTTGATCTTGAAACCTGAATTTTGACTTCTTTAAACTTTGTGATTGAAAGATTGTTGAACGATGCTTGATTTAGGATTTCAAGACTTAATCTCAAAAAAGTGTGGCGATCTATGACTTGTAGAAACACCAATGGTGAAGGCGAATTCTCTTTTTATATAAGATAAAAAGAAACTACTCTTCGTGTCTTAGAAGTGCTCGATAAAGGAACGACACTAGGTTGTGCATTGTTCTTCAAATAAAGCATAAGGTGTGAGACGACAAAGTTTTGCCAGAGCTTTGGCGTTGATTGCAAAGACCTTGTATGTCCTTCTATATCTCAAGCCCTCGTATTATAGGCAAGTTAGTGGAGTTAATTTTGAGAAACCTATGATTTGAGCATTGACTTTGTAATTAAAGAGATTTTGTCCCCTTTAATTCAATCAGAATTCTTAATTAAATGGATTATTATTTTTTTCTTTGGATTTAGAAGTACTTGCGGTAAGTTAAAGTTGATTTATATGACTTTTATGGTAGCAAGACCACACAAACTTGGGCTAGACCAAATGATTTTATTTGGACAAGTCATTCTAATTTAGCTTTGGCTAGAATCCACAATTTTGTTTGACTCCACGTTAGCATTTAGTCCGCATTTTCCGCAATGTTAAATATTTGACCAGTCAACAAAATTTTGCATTATCGACTGTGATATAACTCAAATATAACTCCCAATAATTGGGGAATACCCGGCGAATCCCAGTCAAACTGGGAGATTTATGATTATCTTATCAGGATTCTAAAAGAGTCTTTAAAGATTGTGACGTGATCCTCGAGGATCCTAACACGATCCTGATTGGATTAGTCCACAGCCTAGTCCTAATAGGACTCTCCTCCTACAGACAGCTATATAAATGGGTCTACCCCCAGGTATGGGACAACTACACACACAGATACACATTGTGTCTTTCATGCTTTTTCAGAGTTATTATCATGTAGCTGCGCTCTGACTTAAGCATCGGAGAGTTCTCCGCCGGGAACCCCACCCGGCGGTCACTCGTTTTCTATCTTGCAGGTCATCGGTCCAGGCTCGGGTTCCGCAAAGTACGCGGAGCATGTTTTTAGCAGCAACAGATTGGCGCCATCCGTGGGACCCGCCAGCCTAGCCGTTTGACCTCAAGAAAATTCAACAGTTTAACCTAAATTGCCGGCGACAACGTGTCGGAACCACCGACAAAACCGCCGCCGTCACAAGTTTCCATGAATTATCGTCACAAAAATACAACACATTGTTCGAAGAAAATTCAGAACTGACAAAATGCCGTCGAGTCACCGACGGCAACTCCGAAGAAAAAAGTCCAGCAAAGGGAAAAGAAGCAGCATAGCAACGCTGCCAGAAGGTGCAATTCGTGCGCGCCACCGCGTATGCTTCTTCAACCGCCAGAAAGCTGCCAAAGCAGCGACATTAAAAAAAAAACAATCAGCGCCCTTAGCGCCGTCCACCGTGACCTTCCCCGAGGTCGCACCGATACGGCCACAAAGCCGTCGCAAGGCTGCCGGAGCAGCACCAACAACATTCGAAGCACCGCCGGCCATGGGTCAGAACCCAAACGCCGCCATCCGAAGTGCCGTCCCCGCCCAAGCGCCGTCAAGCCCTAATCTGCGCCAACGCGGCCACGAGAAGAACACAGCCACCGTGGGGCTGTTGTGTCCACAACGAACAACCAAAAAAAAAAGAAGAGGAAGCTGCCGGCCGCGACTCATCGGAACCACCGAAGGGAGCGCTGCCACTGCACAGCGTTAAAATCCTAACATGCCACCGCTGTCCCTTGAATCAACACCGTAGCAAGGTGATCAACAGCGTCGTATACCGTCAACGCCGCCGGCAAGAGGCTGGTGCCACGCGTATCAACAGGCTGCCTCACCATTACGGTGCCGCCTCACCGCCAGCTCACTTTCGCCTCACAGTCGCCGAGAAGGCTGCATCACCATTATGGCGCCGGAACAACCGCTTGTCCGGATCTACGCCGTCCAAAACTAAAAATTAACCGGCACCTCGCCTGTAGTGAAGCCAACGGTGTTCGTGAAGAAGAAAGAGAAATACGTCAAGCCATCAATCGGCGAAAACCGCCGCAGATAGCACAAGCGCCAATCGGGCAGCGCACCGCCACAGTCACTGATGGCACCAATTCCCTTACCACCGCAAGTCTCTGGCACCATCTGAAACTATGAAGACGCAGTAGGCATCGCTGAGCGACACGCCGCCGTGGCCCCAGCGCTTTCATCATCGGCACATTCAGACGATGACGGCGCCTCCTCACCGTCCAGTTCAGATCTGGCCCACCTCGGCCGACGGCATTCATGTCTCCGTCCAAATCCCAGACGCAGGTCCAGATTCAACTACCAGCCACTGTCATTGACCCTTCAGTCCTCGCGCTGGCGATGGCACCACCGCCGACCGCAGCATCCTTCACCGGCGCCGCAGCACCATGCTAGTGGCTACTTCTGTCGATGAAAGAAAAGGGTTTAAACTACGCCTGCGAGCATTAATAGTGACGTATAAATCGCTTCGTAAAGCAAGGAACAAATTCATAGCACCCTGCGACTTGAAGTCACGTCTAGGGTTTCTGCTGCAGCATCCTGCCGACTCGGCATTACCTATTGTCTCTTGATATTCGGTCACACAGTGACCTCGATCAGTAAATCAGAGCACTTCGCCAATAACGTCGCTAATATGGATAGAACAACTGCAAGCTCAAGCTCATGCAACCAAGCAAACTGAATCTAGTTGCTTCTCAGTAAATCGATTAAATTCGACAACTTATCTACTGATCATCAGTGACATCTTGCTCAGACGGACTCCATGCCCTCTAGCTTTATATGCACGTCCAGTCAAGCAGGCAGATATGGTCTTCTATATTGCTCGTACATGTCTTCTTGCGATCGGGCCCAACATATGGGTTTAAAAAGCCGTCTTTATATATCCACGCCTTTTCAAAGGCCGGGGGGCTTTATATTTTATGAGATCATACAGGCTTAATGCCTTATGTCTTATCAGACAGAAAGGTTCGCCACAACGACCATATTACGGGCTCCATGACCTGCGGCTTCTTATTTAGCACCGCGGCAACAAGGACAAGAAACCCCCAAGGGCGTGTATGATGAGAATTCTTAAATTCTGTCAAACCCTCGAGGGTAATTGCATGAGCTCCGGCTCCATCCGCCCCCGAGGGAGTGTATGACGAGAATTCTTAAATTCTGTCAAACCCTCGAGGGTAATTGCATGAGCTCCGGCTCCATCCGTCCCCGAGGGCGTGTATGACGAGAATTCTTAAATTCCGTCAAACCCTTGAGGGTAATTGCATGAGCTCCGGCTCCATCCGCCCCCGAGGGCGTGTATGAAGAGAATTCTTAAATTCCGTCGAACCCTCGAGGGTAGTTGCATGAGCTCCGCGCTCCACCAGCCCTCTGGGGCGGTCCCTCGAGGGACGAACACCCCCAAGGGTGAAAGGATAGAGCTCAAGTTCTATCCGAACGGTTTAGCTACAGTTCTAACCCGTGAAACGGCAAAGGACTATGGGACTTCATCCCCCCACCATTCTTTGTCAATTCAAAACCCAGCCAAGCGTGAGTGCGAGGCTTCTTTACCAGCTCTTAGCTGATGATAAGAGTTCGCGACAAAGTAAAACGCAAGCATGATGTGGTCGGCTCGAGCCAAAGAACACACACTTGCACAAAATGAACACCCTCTAAGGAGAGGTGACCCCTCGAGGGGACATTCAAACACTTAGCACATGCAACAACTTGCATGCACAGCTTTGTGTCATACCATTGGGCACAGCCCCTAAAGGATCTCGAGATCCCATGATTCGTCTTTCGAAAGATGATTCTGAAAAGCCTGCTCAGGCGACATTCTAAGACTTGGCTCTCAAGAGCTAGGGTTCTAGCACTCTACTTGGGCAAAGTTCCAAGGCTTAAGCTCCCGCTTAGGTCGGAGCACATGGAGGAGAGAAATATTGTTACCCCTACAAGTGGATGAGAATCACTTACAAATCTGACGCGTGTCTCGAGACACCAGGTATAAACTTCCTCAGCCAAACATTTTAGCTAAGGAAGTGGGGGGCTTATGATATAACTCAAATATAACTCCCAATAATTGGGGAATACCCGGCGAATTCCAGTCAAACTGGGAGATTTATGATTATCTTATCAGGATTTTAAAAGAGTCTTTAAAGATTGTGACGTGATCCTCGAGGATCCTAACACGATCCTGATTGGATTAGTCCACAGCCTAGTCCTAATAGGACTCTCCTCCTACAGCTATATAAATGGGTCTACCCCCAGGTATGGGACAACTACACACACAGATACACATTGTGTCTTTCATGCTTTTTCAGAGTTATTATCATGTAGCTGCGCTCTGACTTAAGCATCGGAGAGTTCTCCGCCGGGAATCCCACCCGGCGGTCACTCGTTTTCTATCTTGCAGGTCATCGGTCCAGGCTCGGGTTCCGCAAAGTACGCGGAGCATGTTTTTAGCAGCAACAGACTGGTATGAATTTTTCGGTGTGTACAAACCCAGAAGTCGCCACCCATAATGATGAGCGAAAGAGACACCAAAACTCGATGAGCAAAGAGCAACATTCGATCGAAGAAACGTAAATGCGTACACATATATCCGCATCTAGACAACTCGATCTGCTAAAGCCTTAAACTAGAAGCTATGTTGGCCGGTGGCAAAGGGAAGGGGGAGCACAGGGGACACGTGCCTACATTGTATCCGTTATTCATAGTTTTGTTACCATGGTGCCCTTTTAGCAATTGTATGTAGATAGGTTTTGAGAGCTCTTTTAACGCCATCGTCATTTACCCAAAGTAAAAAAAAATCTACTTTCACCAAACAACGCAATGGGAATTCAGCACCCCAAATATTTTTGACTTTGTAACTATGAAAATATAGGTAACACTTCCTATTTCCTCTGAAAACAAAGAGATTAGTTGTTCTGGCATGAGCTAAACAGCATAATCTGCAAAAAGAATTGCATTACAAATTTGATTGGGGACTCTAAAAAAAAAAGTGAATCACCTTTCAACCTATTGTTTTGGCTTATAACGGCTGCGTAAAGGTTACTATGTGGTGACTAAATATGTGTTGTATTGTTGAAAACAAAGAAAAGATTGCAATGACATAATTGGATTCTGGCTATTTCGATAGGATGTATCGAGGAAAGTAATTATGTGTTGTATTATTGAAACAAAGGAAAGGTCGAAATGCCTTAACTCTTTTATCTTTCCAATAAGAATCGAATATATATTGTTACGTAGAGACATTCATAGTCTATTAAGACCTCCATCATGCTTGCTCATTTGCCTGTTATTGACCCATTAGATGGCACCAACTGCAAAAAGTGGAATTGGAGCATTCGAATCTGCTCTAGGCTTCATGGACAATGAGACATCAGAGAATCTAAACCACCTGCTACGAAAGAGAGAGACTAGTTTCTAAAGCTGAAAAAGCATGTGTTTACTAGATGAAAACGGCCCAATCGATTGAGCATGAATTATGTGAATAACTTATAGCTAATGATTACCGTGAGGGAATGTTTAACTATGAGTAGCTATTGGTAACATTCAAGTAAACTGAAGAAGAAGAAGAAAAAAGGCAGCCTGTTAGTAATGTTTCAGCTTTTGTGTATATATCAGGTGCTAGACGCACTTGTATAACTTCTTCTATTTGATATCAATGCAGTTCCCTTGTTGAAAAATTAAATATATAAATAAACAAACTGAAAAGTGGTCTCTCGTGAATGAAAACTAACCTTGCCGATACAAGAAATAGCGGTTTCGATGACAACGTGCATCGTCATTTGACAAAAATGAGCGAACTTCCTCAGATCTCAAATTCATGAAACTTGATCTCTTTAAGCCTATCCTTGTTGAAATTGGCGTGAATTTTCTTCCTCTTAAATATATATATTCAGTGACGAGGTCGGTTTTCAAGAGTCATTAGCTAAGTGTGTTCAAAAGGAAGAATGCCATGAGGCTGAAGGTGCAAATGTGGTTTTCAAGGTTATTACAGTTTCAACGGCAGAAACAACAAGCACAAATGTAAGGAAAAGGTGACAAGTCCCATATTTATAATGAAAAGGCAAGCCCGCCCTTTCCTTCCTATTCCCTCGTTCCTTTCAGGAGAGTTTCCCTCTTCCCCTCCATGTAGGTTCGTAACCCTTATTTCAGTTGAGTGTCTCTGTTCCTTGGTGTTTCTGTGTTGGTCATTCTCGGAGGGCGACGGTTTTGAGTTCTTCGATATAATTACCGACTTCTTACAACAATTTGGATTTAGGTTGGTGGTGGAGCTGCCCAAAATGGAATGGTCGTGGCTGGCACCAGATTCAGTTAGTTGCCTAATTACTATCTCTGCCATTAGGTGTAGTAGATGATCATAAATCATGGTGTTAGAATAAATCAGACCGCTTTTGAATAAATCATGGTGTTAATTAAGTTACACTTGTAAAATGTAACTTAATTAACACAGATCAGACCCCGCTACTGGATCCCTGCACTTGTTATCCCACGCAAGTTGCTCGTCATTTGAAATAAATCACTTCTAAAATGTATGTAGCATGACAACCGAAGAAATGTGTACTCATTTGCAGAATCAACTGTTCAATTGGCATGGTTAAGTTATCAACTCCAGAGAGCAGGTAGCTTCTGCATGATCAAGTGATCTAATCCTAAGCAGGCAAATCCTAGACACGAAAAAGTAGGTCGGGGCAAAACATAAAATCGGGTATATACAAGACTAGAAAGAAATCAACCTAGCTTGCATCAGTTTTTGGAGGCCGCCTTCTTTTTTCTCTTGTGCTTAGGCTTCACGGCATCCTTCAAAGTCTTCTCTCCCTTTGTTTGTAAGTCAATTGCAGCTACCTCGTGCAGAGGAGGAACTGGATTAACATCAGCAAGTGGCTGGCTCTGTTCAAATACATCGATGTTCTCAATCTTTGATTCTTCTAGCTTAGTGTTGGCCCTTAATGCTCCTGCACATCATGTAGTAGGATGTTCAGCTAACAACACACTGCACAACTAGAAAATGGTTGTATGCAACGCATGTCCGAAGTAACACAAAGTATCAATCCGTATTAGAAGTATCGGTCTGAGGGTTCCAGCATACTCATGATCCAAACTCAAGTAATGTGCATGAACAGCTTCTCCGATTTAATATACATAAATTCAATTAGACTAAAAGTACAAACCAATCAAATAAATGTTTCCAGTAGCACAAAAAAAGCCTTCAACCAGCTCCAAGTCTCTGCAGTCCTCAGCAGAAGCCAAGCAATATCAACATAGCCGCCCTAGAATGTAAGAACAAATGGTCCATGGTAATCCCAAGAATCACGCGCATAAAGCACTCACTGTCACAAAATGAAGGGAATGGAATTGAGTTTGTGTTTCCTGAGTGAGATTCTCGGTTGTGATTAACAAATTAAATTGCCGGATTTTATTTTTCTGTTCTCCTGTATGTATTAGTTCTTATCTCGTAGATGCTTTGAGCAGACTGATTACAACACCGTAGCCACCATACGGATTAGCAACAAATGGTCCACCAACGTCCCAACAGTCAAGCACATAATTACTCTTTGACACGAGATAAAGTGGTGGACATTAGCTTAATTGAGATTCTTGGATACACTACTAATGGAGTGCCGGAGGGTCTTCTTCCTTTTCTTTTTTCCTGAATCATGGATGCTTTGAGTGGAATGATTAAAATGGAGCAGCTGCATTCTTAGAGGGCTTCAGTGTGCATTATGCGAGCCAATTCTGCCAGGTTGGACTAGAACCTGCTTGCTTTGAGGCTGTTTTCGGGCTGATGAGGTGGTGGATTCTTAAGGGTATTGCTACCTTTATAAGGCCGGCTTCCCCAGTTTGCAAGGGGACGAACTGAAATACATGGGAATGGCAAATCTCGAAAGGTACTTAAGCTTAAGCTGACCGCAGAGATTGTTTTGCACGGTTGATGACTCATGGAGTGATACTGACATGTAATTACCACTAAGAAAAGGAAGAGTTTGAGCGAGATGGTGCTTCATGAGCAAGAAAGAGGCTGAGAATATTAACAACTAGTTCCTTCATTGTTAATGGATTATCGGAAATCAACAAGAGATTTGACGTGGCCTTTTTTCTCTTTACTCTGAGGTAAACGTTTGGGTTTGTAAGCCCTTCCCTAGGATCCCAGATGAGAAAATGACATGTGGTGTGGTTTTGATTCATGGACGGTACCAGGTACAGACTTATGCTCAGATATTACTGCTAGTCCACTATATAATGACTGGTAATAACCAAAGTTGTAGATTTCGGTCTCTCGTGAATATGCAACTAAGAAGCAACACCTAGGTACATACTTATCATAATTGAAACGGACACCGAACCGTTCGAAAAGACTGGTTCACGGTTTATTGGTTCAACCAGTTCAACTGTTTTTAGTAAATATGAGTTATATTAAGAGGTTAATAGGTATACATATTAGATAAAGCAGACTCTACTAACAACTTTTTGCTTGGTTCAGCGTCTTAGGGCATGGCTTGCTAGTCTACTAACCAAGGATCAATTATTAGGAGCAGCGCTTATATTTTTTAGTTACTAAACTAATGAGCTGGCTTATTTGGTCAGGTCCTGGTTCTCATCCACCCACTCCAGAAAAGAGCTGGTGATCCTTGAGAACCGAACGAGTGTAGCAGCCGGTTCCCGGTTGAACCGGTTTGACCAGCTTTAATAACTTTGCCTTGGTGTATGTTATTAAAGCATGATATAAACCAGTGGGCTCAAAAGCAAGCAAAAGGAATTAGATAGCACAATAGCAGTAACGATTGAAGAATTGAATTAGTGAATTCCATCATTTAGATGTTTTGATTATTTTATTGGTTGTTATTTCATACATATTGTTTGGCTTTGTGTATCCCTATGGAAAAAGCGAAGGAAGACTTTGATCAACTTTGGATGATTGAAATTAGTGAGTTATTATTGTTGTCAGGTCACAAATCTCTTCAAATGCTGTTAGGCGACAACCTTTCCTCTAAAGCCCTTGGCTTTGTCGTGTGGTGTGGGAGCATGAAAATTATCCCCTGGAAACAGATCTTCTGTTTGGCGAGGTATTACGTTTACGTCTCTGAGCTTGCATGTGGTTCCTATATGTTAGTCCACAAGATGATGGGGTTAAGGATTACTTACAACCAGCATTAATTGCACCCAGCACCTCAAACTTAGGGGGCAAATTGCAACAGCACCTCAAGGTTTCAAAATTAGCACCCAGAACCTTGAACCTTTTTCATCGCAGTTCCCAGCACCGACAGTCAGACTCCCCTGTCACCAAAGTCTGGTACTTTTTTTCGGGGCAAGACCGTCATTTCCCCAATTAAATCCACCTAGCATCCACGTCACTTACCTTGAAAACACATATTCTGCTCCAATCCTTCATCCACTCCACCGCCACCAGAATACAACCCATCCACCAATGCTAGCCCTACCAAACCAACCACCACCACCACAAAACCCACATATCCATAGCCCCACCAAATTAGCCAACACCGTTATAAAAGCCACACAACCATTGCCCCACAAACCAACCAGCACATAATCCACCACAACCGCCGTAGCCCACTAGCCCCACAAACCCCATCACAATCGCCAACAACCGTTACCACGACAAAACCTATCACAACTGCCACCCACCAAATCAGGCACTACCAAACATCAAACTCACCACAACCGCAGCCACAACAAACCAACCACTGTAACAGCAAAACCCACCATAACTGCCGCCCACCAAACCAACCACTGCCATAACCAAACCTTTCCAACACCACCAGTGCAACTGAATCCCTCCTAGTGTTGTCGTTCAACCACCATTCCCGCACCGACCAAAGCCGCGGACCTCCCTCATCCCAACACCACCATCGTTACAAAAAAACCACCACCACTATCACTCTCGCCCCACATAAACCATACCGACCATTGCCAACCATCATCAACCAAGCGCCATCCTGACCCAACCCCACTACACCTAACCCATTGCCCATCTACCAAACTCCACTACCACCAAGGCCACTATCAATCTCCCCACCAACACTACTCCATCATCGACCGAACAGTTTGATTTATCCCCAATTCATCTTCAAAACGCCAGATCTACCCACCCCATTCCTCTATATGTATGTGTTTTGCAGATGAATTTGGGGTGGAATGCGGGTGGTGTGCAAAGATGAAGATTGGGAGAGAGAAAAGGCCAAGGAAGTCAGATAAATATTTTTATTTTTATTTATTTTAGCAAAAAAACCTTAGAACAAATATCACTAGGGGCATTTTGGATTTTTGCCTTGTTGTCAGCGGTTGGAGGGAAATGACGTGGAGGGGAAGGTCTTGCCCCAAAAAACTAACAGACGTCTGTCAAAAGGGGGTTTCACCATCAATTGGTGCTGGGCATAACAAATCTAAAAGTTCAAGGTATCGAGTGCCAATTTTGGAACCTTGAGTTGCTGGGTTCAATAAACCCCTAAGTTTGAGATTTTGGATGCAATTCATTCTATGGTTAAATCACCAGCTACAATTTATGTTTATTATTTTTTGGGTCTTCATGTCTAAAATTTGTAATCAGAAGGAACTAGTCTTTTGGATGCAAGATAACTTATTTTCAACACATACTTATATTCATACATTCGCATATTATTGTCTATAACTAACAAAATGATTTGCATCTTAGGATATAAGATACAGTCTATGTTACATGGACTTGGTGTCGGTCTCCGAATCGAACACGTGTCCTAGTATCGGACTCGCCAAATTCTGAAATTATAGGACACGGATCCAATTTAGGACACAGACATGGGGACACGGATAGAACATTTATTCTCAAATAATACTTCATATGAGATTAGTGCAAACTATAGGGGTGGATATGCTATTATGACAAAGTAGCATGTATTCTGTTGTGGAAAAGAAAAGGATAAGATGTGAAGGTCATTTATAATGACCCACACACCTATCCACAAGTCAGACTCTCTCTCTCTCTCTCTCTCTCTCTCTCTCTCTCTCTCTCTCTCTCCCTCCCCCCCCCTCCTCTCCCTCCTTTACCTACCAGATCTGGACTGTTCATCTTCTTCTTCCTTCAACTTAATCTTCCATCATCCATGGCGTTATCTCCTCTGTTTCTCTTTCTCTCCTACCCAGATCTGGACTCTGCGCCTTCTTCCTCCTTAGACCTTCATATTCCATCATCCACGGTGACAGATTTCCAGAGACGCCTCTCTAATCAGCGACCTGGTTTGTCCGTCTGGCAAATGGCTTGTCCAGTACGGATCCCATACCCGGATCCGTGTCGTGTCGTGTCGACACAATATTTTGACCCAAATTGCCGAGTCCATGTAACATAGGATATAGTGGGATGTGTCTATGCACAAACACCATGTTCACTAGGGAATGACTAAGAAGTAACAATAGATAAGAATATTTTGCCATGTCCTCGTCTTGGTTTTCAACATTAGACGAACCCGAGAATTGGACAGTATCCGTCTATCCGACTTGGACACTCGTACCTAGTCCGTGTAACATAGAATACGATAAGTATGTGATACTCAAAATTGGTATTTCGAGAGTCAATATGTCAACTTGATTTGAAAACTATGATCCCACGGTATGCATCTCAATTGCCAAACCACGATCAAAATGCCTATCATAGTTTCAAATAGAGAGGTCAGTGAGGCAAACTTAAAAAGTCATCAACAGGCATAACACATCACATTGACCGGTAAGAGACATAACGATAGTTTTTTTAAGATTATGGGGGTTAAATACCATGTGAAGCTAGAGAAGCTTTCAATGCATCAGAGTCAACGCCTTTTGAGAGTGGATCCCTGCATTGGGAAAAAATGGACCGAAAGTCAGATTGAATCTAAAATGAAAAAGGTACACAAGACTCCACTGATTAGAAGATATCCTTATACCTGATGTTGCAAGTAAAACTTGGGTAGTGTACATATTATCCTACTTTATCACAAGTATCAAGAAGTTCATGAATTCAGATATCTCTGCTCTCATACTGCATTTGGTTACGCGTCCACTTTCCATAATGGAACATCAAGAACAGATTGTATCTCATTAAGTTTTTTCCAACCATGTGGAAAACTCACCCAACATATACATTAACTTACGACTGTAACCCAAGAAAACCCAATTGGGGTGAAAATATTAAAGCAGGGTCCAAAGAGTATGAACAGCAGAAAATGTACCAGTTTGAGGGCCCGCCAATGAAGGTTCTAGCACCACCGTCTCTCTGTTTTTCATCTTGTTCAGATAATTGGGTTTCAATTTCCATGGCATTGCTTGAACTAGCTACGAGTTCCCCTGATCTAATGGTTGATCTTTCTATATGATGCCTTAACAAAACATTGATTTCCTTGTGAGAGGGTTCACTGACATCTACAGCTGCAGTGGAAGTATGGCGTTTGATCATCCGTTGTGATCTCTCTGTTTTGTACGATTCAACCTGCGGGGGAATATGCATATCTGTAGGTGAGATGCTATAAAAGAAGATAAGTCTAATTAAAACAGTCAGCCAGATAAGCATCATTTCCCACTTTTTCATCACTTTTAACTGCTGAATAAATTATTACAATTTGGCATCTATTGCATACAAAGCAGGTCCTGACATGGTAATCCAAAACTCCAGAAACAACAAAATTAAACATAAAATTTAAGGCACTCAACATCAAACATAAAACCCAAACAGTCAAGCTAGCTGACATGAAATGTATTGCCGTGTATGGCGACATATGATGTCTATACAGGGATCTGCCGATAACTAAATGGTCTGCTCAACAGATGAATACGAACTTTCACGCCTATCTGTTCCTATTTTGACACTAACAACTTTAACATACTTAGAAATGGTATAAGAAATTAACATAAAACCCATGCCGATAGGTTCCCCAACTCCGAAGGGGATGCTCCCGCCACTTCCATTTCATGCCTCAAGGTCCTTCCAAATAAGTAAATCTAGGCACTGCCTCAAGCTTGAACGTTCTTCCTCACGGACAGAAAAACGTAAAAAAGTAGACAAAGTTAAATGTGCAATCTGTGATGAGCAGATGTCAATATCTGCTTCTCTTCTCCATATCCTAGATGGCATTTCATTTTTTCTTTGGTTTGGCAAGAAAACTTAGCAAATGAACAAAAGAAGGGGTGACACCCACGCACACAAACTTTACCCACTCAGCTAGATATACAACATTTATAGCTTCCTAGATAGATCATATACAGATTATTAAGAACTAGATTTCATTTTTGGCATTTTTAATAAAAAACAAAGGCGAGAAAATTGCTTTTAGTATTCATTATCAAATATATAAGACTCAAACCCAGCCTCCTAGCAGGTTGCATGGCTTCCATTGGGTTCAACCAAGTCATTAAACAGAAAGTAACCCTTAGAGCTCAAATTACAAAATATCCCAGAACATGGAGTCTCCGAAACAGAAAAACAAACACTAGAAGTACCAGGAAGTGTCCCAGATAAACAATAAAAATCCCGTCACCTATGACCTCGTTCAGTAAGCATCAGACATTGACACGTTTGAAATGTCTGTGCTTCATCGAGTTGAAACAACTTGCAGCTTGAAGGTGACCTGAACCCATTAAGAAGGGGCTGCAGGGTTTATTCCCCACTCAGGATGACAATGCGTATTCTGTGAGTGTGTTTCCAAAAAAATTGCAGAAAGACGAAAAATGTATGTGCATATGAACCATCACTCAGGAACAAACTACATAGACACTGCAATAAAAAGATGCTTGATCTAGAAGAAAAAACAATGCTACAAAGAGGTATTTAGAATATGCTTTGAGTGTGTGTTTGAATAATATTTGCAGTAAGGCACAAATTTGATATTGTAATGTACATGAACCATCATTCAGTAACAAACTACACTGCAAAAAATAGATGCAAAAGGTGCCTGATCTAAAAGAAAAATCAACTCCACAAAGAGGTACTCACAGCATTCTTTATTTTGGTAGTCATATCAGCAGCCTTAACAGAAGCAATGCGCAAACACTGCATTATAACACTGTGCATGACACCTACTCCTCCAGCTTTTTGAATAGCACAAACATCACCATTCGTGTTAACTGTAGCAGTCATTCTTCCTCCCATTACAGCCTCCTCATAGTGGGTTGGGTCAACTACCTAGCAGCACCCGCATTATGGGAGAAAACAAACTTGACAATCAGACTGGGCTCTGTATAGATCACAATAAAACACCACCGCGGGAGGAGGCGGAAAAAGAAAAAGGAAAGAAATTAAATTTAGTTTGCTTACCACAATGTTATCTTTCCCCAAGAATGCAAAGGTTACTGCTACAGGTAGATGGTGTATTATCAGAGGAAGTGGTTCCCTCGTCTGTCAAAGGTTATACGTGATAAACTTCAGACTAAATAATGTTGAGTTAAACAATAAAGTTTGAGTTCCAAGTGCAATGTCTAAAGTAAGAATAAGTTGTAATGGCTACCAGAAAAACGTAATAAGCCACTGGATTACTATCTTTTCTATCTTTCTATTAGTGCATTCCCCAAAACTAATTGCAAACATTTCCATACCCCAAGATAGCATGCCATAATGCAGTACATTCACAAAAGCATGCGCAAAATGAAGTGAAAAGGAAGAGTATCAGCTCAGACATGTTCATAACATCGGAAGAACAAGAATTCTAAGTTTTCTAAAGCATTTCAATAGCAGAGACATCCCAGAATAAGCAAAGGATACTATCACGGATGTGATTCTGCGACATTATCTATACATCCCAATATAAACAACACCATCTTTTATTCTATTGCAGGCTACTTGGGTCTGCCTCTTTGGTAGTTTTATGGTTCAAAGCCTCACTACTTAGTCTGGGATTAAATAATTGTTTTAGTGATTGCGAGGTGCATTTACTATTGTGTAGTGGCAAATGGCTATCTGCATGTGAAGTATTCAACCAAGAAACACCAAATCCAGGGGCAAAACCAAGTACATAGAGAATTGAAGGACTATTGCGGGTCTTCCACTTAAACCTTTGATATTCTTTTACGCAGGTATCACACTTGAAGTTTGAACTACAGTGTGATAATCTCATCCTCTTATTATGGGAGATATGAGAAATCTATTACAAGTTGAAACATCAATGTGGAGCTAACAAATTGTCTCCCATGTTTATAACTACAAAATATATAAGTAAGGTCCAAAGGTTTCTCCACGCAGACAAGAACTTGAAGTTATCGTCAAGTGAAATACAAAAGTTTAAGACCTTACCTCAGGTGGATGAACTATCACTTCCTGGCCATCTTCTCCTCCTAGTGAACACTCAGGTCTTCGGAAAGTTGAGAGAGCAGCCAAAGCAGCAATATTTGCAGCATCAACAAGATTTCTGTTCCATTTATAAGACATATAGATCAAAAAGGGCTATTACCAAAATAATATCTGAAAACAAGGTGAAAATAACTTGGACTCAAAAGTCAACTGTTGCAACATACCCCCCATTGTCTAGAATGTGAAGATCAATACGAATGGCCCATACGAACTTCCCAGAGACAACACAAAGTGATTCTGTATCTACCGCCCTGCTTTCCCTGATACATCACTTCTCCTCGGTAAATATAGTGCAACTCAAAACCACATGAACAAGATATCGTTACTCAATTTTCATAAGCATAATTAGGCTCATTCTCTAAATGCTTGAGCTTTTAGATCAAATAGCTAGTAAACATGGCATGAGAGTTCTTCTTGGGTTAAGTTTTCTTGCTTGTATATTAGCGCCTGCTGTGTTTGGACCCAAGTTTGTGCTCCATATAGTATATGTTTGTGCCTAATGTGCAAATTTGGCACTGTTTCACAGAAGCTTGTGAGCATAATATACATATCTGGACCATTTGCTCAAGCTTTAAGAGAAGATGTTACTTAGCATTTACAGATAAGGTTTTTCAAGGTTTTGGATTCAAGTCCTGAACCCCCCCCCCCCCCCCCAATACTTACCTGGTGTATGCTCTATTATGTTTCTGCCTAATGCTTAGTTGCAGGATTCACATAGGAAGGCCAGGAATCCCCTTGAGAACTGCGAATCTGTGCTCCTAACATGGGAGCTAGTAGAGAACCTGATCCTAGGAGGGTTGGGATCTCAAACTGAAGTACGGCAGGTTCATTCTTATAGATATTGCTGGTCTTTTCTTTCGTTTCTTTGGGTCGTAAGGTTACAAAGAGAAGACAGAAAAAGCAGAAGCAAGAGATTAATGTTAGCTAATGAGTCGAGTTGGAGGCAGAAATCAAGGGAGTTGTGATTGGACGAGGGCAATGGTAACACTAAGTTTTTCACCGTATGACTAACTCTCACCCTAAAGCAAACCATATCGGCAATAAGATAATTGAGGAGGAATCTTTCACTACAGAATCTGGGGTTTAAGGAAGGTATTGTATCCTTCTATGAAAAGCTACTTCAGGAGGAGGATGTTTGGAGGCCACCACTGACGAGTCTTCACTTTGATACCATCACTCCAGATGAGGCTGAATGGTTCGGGCGCCAGGTCGTCGCAGCTTTGTCTTCCTGCCGAGGCGATAAATACCCGGTGGCAGACGGCATGACTATGGCTTTCTTCAAGCACCGTTGGTCGGTGGTTCGTAGAAATTTCTTAGCTGTTTTTGAGGGGTTTCATGAGACTGGCTGTTTTGAGAGAAGCTGGCCGATGACCAAGTGAAAGAGCCTCGCTTGATTTGATGTTGAGGACAGTGAATTCTAGAATCCCAAGATGCTGATTTTGCAGAAGGTGAATTTTAGATGTATTGCTTATTGCTAAGGACTGTGTAAAAAGATAAGCTGCGGTCCGGTTCGCAAGTGTCATTTGCAAGTAGACATTGAGAAAGCTTATGATCACGTCAATTGGAAGTTTTTGATTGCTTTGCTTCAAAGATTGAGGTGTGCTAAGAGATGGAGGAAGTGGATATGGACTTGCATTTCTTCAGTCAAGTTTTCCATTATGACTAATGGAACACCCGAAGGTTTTTTTGCTACATCAAGTAGTATTAGGAAGGGGAATCCATTGTCATCATCCCTGTTTGTCGAGGTGATGGAAGTTTTGAGTAGCATGGCCGCTTGAAGGGAACTTTTTAACAGGCTTTGATGTTGCCCATAAGATAGACGGCACCTCTGGCAATTCTGCATCTCTTATTTGCAGACGACACTATCATCTTTTGCTGGGCCGAGGAGCAACAAATTAGATATTTAAGGTGTGTGTTAGTCTGCTTGGAGGCTGTCTCAGGCTTGAAAAATAATGTGCGGGATTGTGAGCTGATTCCAGTTGGGGAAGTTGCTGATCCAGGGACTCTTGCTGCCGTTCCTGGATGTGGGGTCGTTTCTATTCCTTCGACATATCTTGGCCTTCCTTTGGCTGCACGTTTTAAGTCTAAAGCTACCTGGGATCCTGTGCTGCACATATTCGAGTGGTGGTTAGCAGGATGGAAAAAGCAACAATTGTCAAAGAGAGGAAGACAGACTTAGATCAAGAGTACTCTTCCTAGTTTACCCACGTATTTTAATTTTTATGTCTTATCTTCCCTATTTTATCAGGCCATTATTTAAACAATTGAGAAGTTAATGCGTAATTTCTTGTGTAGAGGCAATGTGTGGACTCTCTGTATCATTTTGTGCAATGGAAGGAAGTTTGTTGTACACTTTCAATGGGTGGATTGGGTATCAAAGATTTTGGTCAAATGGCTACGGAGGGACTCGCGAGAACAGGACTCGCTGTGAGGAAAGAGTAATCGATGGGATGTTTGGATATGCCAGGGAGGTTGGAGATCCAGGGCTCTCATGAATCCCAGGGCAGGAGCTTTGGAAGCATATTTCTCGAGGGTGGAACAAGTTTGTTAAACATGTTCCCTTTGAGGTAGGAAATGAGGAACGATTTTAATCCTGGAAAGATGTGTGGTGCAGAAACTCTGCTCTAGAATCAAGATTTCATAAGTTGTTCTTGCTGGCGAGCAACCTCGACGCCTTCGTTGCAGATTACGGAAGTTTGGTAGAGGATGCATCGGTTTGCAACCCCGTGTTTCGGAGGCATTTTCAAGACTGGGAGGTGGAACCAGCTTTGCTATTTCTGAGATGTTGCATGGGTTAGATCAGCCAAGCAACGTGGAGGATACGTTTTGTTGGAAGGATGGTAATGGGCAGTTTTCCGTCCAGTCATTCTATAAGATCTTGAAAGGGCAAAATGTGAAGTACTTTTCCGCACAAGAACATTTGGAGGGCTCGGCCTCCTCCAAAGGTGGCTTTCTTTGCTTGGACCGCTGCTCATGAGGTGATACTAACTTGCGTCTATTTGAGGAGGGGATTAGTGCTGGTAAGCTGATGTTACATGTGCTAGAAAGACCGGGAGACAGACTGTTATCTTCTCCTCCATTGTGACATGGCTAGAAACTTGTGGTGTCTGCTCTTAGCTCTGTTTGGGAATCAACTTGGTGATGCCTAAGACTGTTTGGTTGTTGATTGCTTGGTGGGTACGATGTCCCTCGTGAAGCAAGGCCAAGGTGGGGCTTGGCTCCTATTTGCCTGTTTTGGTTTATTTGGAGAGAGCACAATACGCAGTGTTCCGAGAACCAGGAGTTAGCAGCATTCCGTCTCAACCAATCGCCTTTTATAATTAGGTATGCTTTTCTTTGGATTAAAAAAAAATCTCCCCAATCATCTGAGTCTTCGTGGAGCTCCTTGACGATTTATCGCTGCAGGCTAACTTGTATATATGTTTTGAGTCCCCAGTTTCTTTCTCCCTAGTGGGGTTTTTATGGCATTTCTTTTTAGTTCCTTGTACATGGATTCCACCCCTCTCGGGCAGATCAGGTGTTTATCATTTCTTATCAAAAAACAAAACAAAGCAGACAGAGAACCCCATCCGTTTTCTTTTCTGGACCGCATGTGGGCAACATAACTTCAAACAACACTTGCTGACTCCTTTCAATAACCTTAAGAGTAGAATTTCAGACAACCTTAAAAATATGTTTTAGAAACTATGAAGTAGATTAATTTCTTACATGTTCATACACATGATACTAATCATCAACTATGAATAATCAATAATAGTGATCTATTCCAGCCACTCCCAACTAAGATTCTTCGAAGTGCCCATACTTTCCGGCTCCCGCTCCGTGTACCCTATCATGCTTGTGCCTGCTCCTTTTATATGTCTATTTACATGAACATTGTTAGTCCCCAGCTTAAACTTTGAGGTCGAGGTACAACAACGTGTATGTTGCACGAAACCTGATGGGGCAGATTTTCTAAGCAAGGGTATTCTGGCCATATTAGCGTACTTACGGCAGATTAGATTTTCTAAGTCCTCGTATTATTAGATTTAGTCTTTAGTAGTTACTATATTCTCAGAGTCCTCCTGTAATTAGGTTTTATGTTTAGTTTTAGTTATTTGAAAGGTTCTAGAATATACGAATTCTTTAGTTAAAATGAAGGGTCTCTTTTGCTTTCTCTATATCAACAACCGTTGTAGCAACTATTAAGGAGAGTTGATGAATAAAATTTTCAGAAGCAGCTTTGCTTTCTTTCTATTGATTCTCTTCTAGGTGAGGCCCCTAGAAGACCTTAGTGAGACTCCAAGGGTTTCCTATCCCCTATTAATTTCTTTTCTTATTTTGTTCCTACATAAAAGTACAAAAAAATACTGTTCACAGAACCCTGAGAGCCCCAAATCAGTCAATTGAACCCCTCGTTGTTGTTCCTAAATGCTAATCCTAGCTTCTCAATTCAAAATCCATCGTAGGGAAGCATTAAATACCCTTTATTAAGGTCCGTCCTGCATCAAAACCAAAGCCAGGCATATGCTGCATAAAACCAAAGCCAGGTACAACACTTATTAACGGCTAGCAAAAGGGAAGAACAGAGATGATAGTTCAATTCAAATTATTAGTTGTTCAGATGCTCAGTTAGTTACGCCAATCAAAATCTTCCAAACTTCTTGAGAAAGTTTCTCAACTTTCTCTTCTACATTCCCTTCACTGTTTTTCCATGTTATTCGGAAAAAAACCTTCCTTCTTCTATGACTTACTAGTCTACAATAACTAGATAGAAATTGAAACATGAGATTTTAATCATCACATTAAGGAAATATCAGTTGCATAATGTGATAAATGAGAAGCATGATACAGTTTCATTTTGCTGAGGAAGGGAGAACTTTCATTTGGCAACATCTAAAATACATATCTACTTGTTTGCAATCAAAAGCAGAGCATTTGAGGATAAGATCATGAATTTCCAAGTTCTAATAATCTACAAAGCTCCTCTTGCATTGAGGAAAAAAATTTAACCATCCAAGGAGCTAGATCTGCTTCTATTAAATCACAGAAAATATTCATGATAAAAAAATACCTTAAACCACGGTCTATTATGCGTCCCAACTCCACAGCAGATTCTCCAGGACGTCCTGCTTCAAATGAAGGATCAGCCATTGGAGAGAACTCGGTAAAGATTGCAAGTGTCCCTTCGTTCGGTCGGTCTCGATAAGGTTGAACTAGTTGCGAGGTGACATATCCCATAACATGAGTGTGCCCTAGCTGCACCTCTGACAAACCATCTTCTCTACAAATTTGAGTTAAATGTTACAGATACTCTCTCTTTATGTCAGGCATAATGGAAGTAAAACAGTTATAGGGGACATCTATTGCCAAAAACCTCGGAATTTGTTATAGTCAACACAACCTATTCACTACAGCATTCAGAAAGTTATGCAAACATGATTTTGAAGTTCTTTCATGAACAATTATGAGTTAAATGTCCGGAGACAGTAAACTCTGAGTAGGGAAGGACTTCTTGGTTGTTATACATGAGCAGAAGTATCTAAAATTTCACTCGAATCTTACCAAAAATTCAAGTAACTTATATAAAAGACTGATATGTACAAAAAACAGTACTATGAGAGATAGATGATACCTTACCTACCAAACTTGATAATTAGCCGTCTATAGTCAAAAGGACGTCGGCCATCAACTCTTAGGTCTGAAAGTAAAGCAGTCTCTATAAATTTCTTCTCATTCACTGTCATCTGCCAGGTATTAGCCAATCTTTGCTCCATGTTTTAAGTCTGCCAGATGCTTCAAACTATCAAAAAGACAAAAACGCAAGCATACACATGTTCATTACCTATCAAGCTCAGACATGGGTGTGGGTGCGGATATGAGATAAAGCATTTTTGAAAATTTTAGGATACGGTTGCAGTGGGGATACAGAAAACTTTGCATATACCTTCCTAACTATGTACACTTAGTATTGAACTCCAAACAGGGGCCATTTGAATCTTAAGAAAGTGCATAAGAGGATATATAGTGCATTTTAATCTAACCACTCTACAATAGTACAAGACCATCAAGTACGTAATATGAAACTGCTCCGGATTTATAGAACATAAAGCATACCAATCTGAAGAACTGCTCCAAATTTATAAACATGTGTCACCTAATCATTTTACAACCTTCAAACACCACAACTAAATAAAAACTATAGCTTACACAAAAAAGACACTCCCACGACACTACTTCAACCCTGAAATAGGGAGCGGGAATGCCGTGATTTTTGTGACATAATTCCAAAGTGGAGTTATGCCGTGATTGGGTTGAGGCGGAGGGGGAGGATTTTGGTCGTCATTCATAGCTCCAAGTCACAACAGAAAAAATTGGTTCACAACCCACAAATGGCCTAATACGTAGAGTACTACGGCAGGAAGAATGAGAGAAGGTAGAGGCTGAGAGCTTGTCTAAAAGCAAAATAAAAAAATAGCGCAAACGAGAGAGAGGAAGACAGAAGACTTACCTTTCGAAAAATGCCGTCAGAAGTGGCGGGTGGTCGTCGCCGGTGGCCGCGCTTGTGCCTAGTTGCTTCGCGGCCGCTGCTGTCTGTCTCTCTCTCGAGTCTCTTCCCTCCTCAAAGTTCAAGCCTTGGACAGGAGTCTGTCCCCGTTATTAGGTTAACTGGTGAAGTATATGTTATGTTATGGGGAAATGACAAACAGCCCCCTCAAGTATATCGGGTTCTCGGGTCGACCCCTCGGGTATTAATTTTTGCAATTGACCCCCTAAACTATCATTTTTTTGCAATTGAGGACGAATGATCAATTTTGACCAATTAATTGTTCAATTGACATGAAAAAGGACACAAATGCCCTTTCATCCAATAATTCTCATTACTTCTCTCTTCCTTAATTTTTCATCTCTCTTTCTTCACCACCACCTCGGCTGCCGCCATTGCCACACCCACAACCACCCTCAAGCACCACCATCACCAACATAAGCACCACCCTCAACCACCGAACCCACTACCAACCCAAACCACCAAATCACCACCTTGCTCATACTGTCACCACAAACCTCAATAGTATCACCACCAACCACCCAATCCACCACCGCATGCCGCCACCACAACCACAACCAACCATCTCAAAATAGCCTTAACCACCACTTTACACCGCCACCACACCAAAAAAGCAGCCCACAACCACCAAACCCTGCAATCGCACATGGGCACCGCATCAAATCAGGGCAAAAATTGCATCACAATCGCACACGGCCACCAAGCCCAGATCGACGCCGGTCGATGATGACGGCTGCGAGCAGAAGGGAGGGGGCATCGGGGGCGTGCTGTGCGGGGGCGAAGGGTTGGGCATTGGTTGTTGATTTCAACAGCGACATTGGGGGGGGTGAGGGATGAGGTGGATGGATGGGGCCCCGTCGGTCTATTGACGACATCGGCGGGGGTGGGCAGAGGGTAGGGTGCGGGGAAGGGGGTGGGGGGTTGGTTCAGTTTGATTTTTAAAAGGGTTTTTTTTTCAGTTAACATGTATACTTTGGCATTTTAGTGAATGTTAGGGGCATTATTGGAGTTTCATGTCTAATTTTAGCCGGGTGTAATTATTGATAGTTTAGGGGGTCAATTGCAAAAATTAATACCCAAGGGGGTCGACCTGAGAACCCGATATACTTGAGGGGGGCTGTTTGTCATTTCCCCTTATGTTATTTATGATTTGTCCCCAAAACTTCTGGCTTATGTTTTAATTCCTAAAACTTATTTTGAAAATTACATTTTTACTCTATGAATATTTGGTACGCACCCAAGTTGTATGCTATCTGCATCCTAGCCGAACCTAGTATTTAAGAATTGAAAAAATAAGTTTAAATCAATGAACAAGCGCCCGACAATGCACCCAAGTCGCACCTGACTTGCACATGCACCCGCGTTGCACCCACACTCGATGTCGGTGCTTCGCCCATTTTGGCGCATGCATGCTTCATATTTCATTACATGTTATATTTTGTTCAAATCAAACCAACCAATCAAATAATTGACAACACTTCGTAGAAGCGGGGCTATTATACGATAATACTAACGCTAAAATAAACTCAGAAGCATGGTGTTGAACAGAGCTTTTACAAAATTGTGGGACTATCGGGAACATAATACAAGATTGTCCGAAGAAATCATCAATGCTATCTATAACAAACCTTTATTAGCTAGAATTTTATGTGAAATGGTTTTGTGAGGAATATGCGGATCATCTTTGTTAACCCTACGGTTATTTAACTTAGGATTATATTTGATTTTGATGATAACTAACATTGACGATTATGTTGTCTAACATGCATTGAGTTGATGAAGCAATAGGTACAATCTCATACTCATGTAAACGGACAATTAGACGAGCTAATCGATCAAACACACTCAACGGAACGCATCAAGATGGAATACTTTGATAGATTTTTATTATTGCGTTTATTCCGTTCTTTGTAACTAGACATAGAGAGTTGATCGTATTGATGACTGTGACCTAGAAATTGCCAATAGGTTTTCCTTGCATGCATAAAACTTTTTCATTCTTTGAAAACAGGGAAAACTACATTTTCAGGAATACAGCCGATTGCATGTTGGGTAGTGAGGTATTACAGTCGACTGCATTCCAATGCAGTCGACTGCAACACTTCCAATAGCCTATTACAGTCGACTGCATTTGGAAATTTTGAATTTCCGACGGCTATTTTTGGAAATACAGTCGACTACAATGGTGCAATGCAGTCGACTGCGTTTACCGTTTGACGCATTTAATGCCCTACCTAATTTTAAATGGTCATGTTTATTCCCACACCTATATATACTCATCTTGGGCATGGTTTTGATTCATTGATTGCATTCAAAGCTCTCTCTTATCTTTCATATTCTCAAAGATCAAAGTAATTGTTCAATCTCTCTTGATTTTTATTGTTTTCTCACTCATTTCAAGAGAGCATTTATTGTGAGCTTATATTTGAGAGATATACATTTTCATAAGTCATCATACACCCATCTCTCTTGTTCTAGAGCTTAAACTTGTACTCATCTACTTCTTGAGAGTGAATTCTTGTACACAATTCTTCATCTAAAGTTTCTTGTATCAAAGCTTGGGGTTGTCAAGCTTTAGAGCTTTGAGATTGTCAAAGCTTGTTCTTGATATGGGTATAGCATCAAGGGATTGTAAGCGGTTCGATCTTGACCCGTAACAAAGATCATACTAGTGGATTCTAGGGGGTTTCAAGGGACTTCCTTGAAGAGGTGGACGTAGGCTTGAGGGTAATTCAAGCCGAACCATCTAACTCTCAAGCGTCAAGTGTCGCTAAACCCTTCTCTCTTTACATTATTATTTTATACTTATGTTGAGATTGGTTAGTTTGCTTATTTGAGATATTGTGTTTGAGGTTTGTTGTTTGAAGCTTTTCAAGTGTTATTCATAGGTTCTCTAAGTTTGTAGTGATTACTTGCTTATTTTTTAAAGTAGTCTTAAAACCATATTCATCCCCTCTCTAGGGTTATCTTTTTTGTTTCAATCTTCTTCATCACTGTCAAGTTGTGAGGCGTAAAAAGAAAGTCCAATTTAATTTGCAACTAAAATCTAGAACTATCACACCATGTGATAACAATCCACATCTAAAATTTTAAAACTCAATCAGTACCGGTGATTCACGTACTAGATACAAACATTTCAGTTTAGCTAAGTATTAAGAGTAGTTTGTGCCCTAAATCTCCCTCTAAGCCCTGAGTTGTCGTAATTTTGTTTCAATTCTCATAGTATATAAAGCAAAACAACAAACCCACAAATCACCCACACATATGAAGGTGTTTCTTTCAATGTTTGCATCATTATCTTTTCATGGTGTCAGAGTAAGTTGTTCACATCTGATGGTCTATCTTGCTTCCGTCGTTTCAATTCTAAATAAGAGGCAGTGCATGTTATGAGTTCATCCTCCACGAGATACCCATATCCTATTTCCTTAAACATAGGAAATTTTGTGTCGTTGAGATTAACTCAATTAAACTTCACGATATGGAAAGCCCAACTCATAGGTGTTGTCAATAGTTAATAAATGAATGGTTTCCTCAATAGAACTTTGCATATGCCGAAGAGATTTCAGTGAGCACTTTAATGCTTAAGGTGCAAACGAAACAAGCAAGTAGAGAACTCATAACACATTCTTTATAAGGGATCGAATTGGTTGCTTCGTGGATGAATTACTGGCATATTGTCAAAGGAAGTTCTTGGCCTAGTTGTGGGACTCCAAACTTCTTTCAAGGTATGGCAAACTCTTGTAGATTCTTTTGCACAAGAATCATGAGAAATAATTTTTTTTATAAATTGGGAAGTTGTGGTATCAACGCTGAAAGGATTTGGATGTACGACGGAACACATTAGAGTCTTCAAACAAATTTGTGATGATTTTGCTTCAATTGGTCAGCTAGTAGATGATCCGCAAAAGATATTTGGCCTCTCAAAAGGTCTTATTGGAGGTTATGAAGGTTTGTAACTACCATGCTGAAATCATGTATCATCCTATAAGGAAATAAATTCTTTGTTGCAAAATCATGAAACCAAGAGAGATTTTCATAATTTTGAAGTATTGGGAGGAGAAAATCAACATATGGCCTTGGGAAAATTAGGTTTTGAGGGGTTTTAGGAATAAATATTTGTGGAAGGTGGATTTTAATTGAAAAGTTAAGAAAAAGTGGAGTGAGTTTTATAAATTTCTGAAGAAGGATTTGAGTTAAAGGGGGGGGGGGGGGGGAGAGAGGGTTTTTTTTTTCAAATTACCTCTGCCCCCAAAATCATTGACCCCCATGTTCCCCTACCCCCCCCCCCCCCGCGCGGTCACCATAACCTACCTTCCCACCCACAGCCTACTTCAATTTCCCTCCAATTTCATATGGCCCTTTTCCCCAAACCACCTTGATTCCTCCACGCACGCGGGCACACACATAGAGCATTCGCACACACCACTATATGGTCTATCCATCTCCCTCACCCAGACCATCACTACCTCATCAGATTCCCCCACTCGCATGTACCTACATCATAACATCCCATCAAGGCACACCCATACCTACATAAACAAATACACAAACACCCACCGAAAGAATATAGGGTATCATGGATGTCGCCATGAAGATCGCAATATGAAGCTCCCTCATTTGTAGTTGTCGTATTGGCTTTGTCCTTTCTCCTTTTGACTTGCCTATGGAAGCTTCAACCTCACCTGCTAAAGGTACCCTCGAACATGTTGGGTACTTTTTCAATAGTTTACATGCTGCCATGGTTGATAATCTCTAGTATCATAGTATCATAGATATGTGGATACTTTTATTTAAATTTTGAGATGTAGAATCATAGATGGTTGTTAGGAAAACTATATTTTCTTTTGGTGAACATGTTGGATACTTTTTCTACAGTTTACATGCTCACTCACGTCGTTGATGGTATGTGTATCCGTACATTTATTCAAGTTGATCCACGCTCAAAATGACGAGAAGACGCTTGAGGGAATATGGTCTAACACTTGTATTTTAATGACCTGAAGAAAATGCAGAGAGAGTGAGGGAAAGAAAGAGGGGGGGGGGGGGAGGGAGACGATGATAGGTAGGGTCAAAGTAAATGATATGGATACCTTGTTGTTATAACTTTAGTGGGTTTTAATTGCCGTTAATACTATTTTTTCAATATCACTATTAGGTTTGGGGTGCATTTGGTGATTATGCATCACAACAAAAACTTTATAGGTGTTTATACTTCCAGATTCTACTCTTACGGCACAGAGTGCAGATCGAGATTACCAAAGAAGAGATAAAGGTTAGGAATGAAAAGTTCTTAAATGATGCGTGAAATCATTGTGATGGATTAGTTGAGGCGAACAACATTTGTTTGCATGAACGACTTAACATAACAAGTTTCTTTGCATATTCAGGTCATCATTGAGATTATCCTTAAGATCTGGGCTCTATGCATGTATCATATGAAATTCCTTGGCCTCAAAATATATCCCCCATCATTTACAAAAATTCATGAGTTAAACTCAAGGATCTTCACAAATTTACCATAGTTGTTCTTGAATGATTAAGTGCGAAATGTACAAGTTTTAGGCCTCATTGTGCAAGCAAAAGGGGAAATGTTCGAGGTTTTGGAATCTAAGGATTCCCTGGATCCATCTTGGTCTTCTACAAATTCACAAGATTAGAAAGTTATTCCTTATCGTAGTGAAATTGCCAAAGCCCATAGTTTTATTTTAGAACCTATAATTGTTTTCTATTGTTTAGGTTTTTAATAGCGTAGTTAGTTTCGTGCGCACCCTTAATTGGAAGCTTAGAGGAATGTTGCTATGCTTTTGCCACGTCTAATTCTAGTCTAGGTAGTTGTCCATCTTTGAAGCTTTAAATCTTGATATGTTGCTAAGAGTTGATTTCATTATAGATTTTTATGTTTTTATTAGGATGATTTACCAAAAAAGAAAATAATTGTGTCCGTGTGGATTAGGATGGCTTACAAAGAAAGGAAATAATTGTGTCCATGAACTTGAAGAAGATGAAAATATCCATCTCAAATAACTTTATCTGTGAACTTGGACCTCCATTTTCAGTATTACCCTAAACCAAAGCCTACACTGTGGTATTGTGTTTACCTCTTTTTGTTTTCCATGAATCAGTACTCCATTTGAGATTTTGGTACAAAGTTGTACCACTCAAAGCATTTTTCCCACGGCAAATTGTCATAAAAAATCAGGTTACTATTGGTAATAGGTATTGTCAACCCTTGAACACTATCGTTTATTGGTTCGGAGCTTCAAGTGGATTGGTTTCCTTCCTGGTACAGTTAACCCTTTTTCTTTTGGTAATATGTATTGTCAACCCCTGAACACTATCATGGTTCAAAGTTTTGTGTAGATATATTATTTTGGCAAGCCCTTGCTCAATTGAGCCTCGTCTTGGCTAAACTTAGGGGATTTTATCTCAAACCTTTTGCCGAAAGTTTTAATCTGAATCTGAAGCTCGGGGTTTTGGGGGGTGATAGTGGCTCGTGTATCAACTCTCTCTCTGGGAATTCCCAATTTTTCGAGGGCCAAAAAGTCTTGCTTTAGATTCGAGTTTATATCATGCCATGTATTGTTCATAGGAACTCTTGATGGTAAAGTGATGTTATATGTTTGTTTGGGTACTTTAAATGGAATATTTGTGGGAATCATTGTTCTTTACAGATTCTAATTTAGTTAATTATGGGTGATCTTTGGCCTAGCCTCACTAATTATAGAATATTTGTTTTATTGAACAAACAAAGACATAGACTCGTACTTGCATCTATGAGTAATCTATCACTATTGTGTCAAAGCATTATAGCTGTTTGTATTGATGAAAAATATATACACTTATCTACTTAAAACAACTTTGGTGGTAAACCAAAATGCATTAAGCCATTTGCAATAATAACTTGCTGCAATATTACTTCCCTCCAATTGATGTTATCTTGTGCATCTTCAAAAGAGGCTCGCCCTTCTTCTATTGCCAATATGAATGTTGCTGCAATATTTAGATTCATGTATTTTAAGTTTGGTTTGCATACACGAGTAGACCTACGTGGTCCTTCACTTATGTGACGTACATCGAGAGCAGTGTTTTGTGGATTATTTGATGTTCTGACGGTCTCTTCTTCTTCGTCGTGCCTGCTGGTACCTTCATGAATGAAGATGGGTTTCATAGGCAGACTTGGTTATTTTATGGTACAACTGCATCATCAACTGGCCATCTTGAAGATAATTCATCAAATACAATATTCCTTGACACATGTACTCGTCCCTTGTTAGGATCAATGCATTTCTAGTCTTTTCTTTTAGAATAATATCCTATAAATACACATCCAACGGATTTCTTGTCAAATTTACTACGAAGATGAACATGTATAAACACATAGCAATCTGACGTAAAAACCTGAAAATGATTTACATTCGGTGCGTGACCAAGCAATTTTTTTAAAGGCAACATAAAACCAAGTCTCGGTTGCAGTAACCTGTTTGTGACATATATGGTAGTACTCATGCACTCTACCCATAAACTTGTTGGAACATTTTTGGCCTGCATCATACTCCTTGCTGCCTCAGCAAGATGTCGATTCTTCCTTTCAGCTACTCCGTTTTGTTGTGGTGTATTCGACAAGTAAATTGCCTCGAGATTCCATGCTCTTGTACTTATTTTGAGAACTCGTGGGTTGAGAGTACTCACCACCATTGTCTGACCTTAAGCATTTTATTTTGCACTTCAGACTACACTGTACTTGATTACGAAACTCTACAAACTTTTCAAACACTTCAGTTTTTCTTTTAGTAATATACGCCCACACATATCTAGAAAAATCATCAATAAAAGTTATCATGACTTCTTGCCTCCTAGAAATCTATTTTTCCCCTTGGCAAACACATCCAACTATATCAGCTCTAGCGGCATTTTCGCTTGAGACTTTGATTCAATATATGACAATTGGTGTGCTTTGCCATATTAAGGTCGTGAGTAGATCAGTTGTTTCATTTCTTTAATGTTCTGTCAATATAAGCCTCTTAGGCTATCATGACATAGAGAGATTCAGATCTTCTTCCTCGCACGTAAAGTTCACCTGAAATTTGCACACCTTCATATACCTTCACATCATTAAGTCCAAAGATAACATAACCTCTAAATTTAGTTAGTTGAGACACTGAGTGAAGATTTTTCTTCATATCAGGGACATGATATACAATCTTGAGCACAAGATCTTCAAGCCTTGACATTGGTAAACATGTTCCTTTAACCACAATTCTTTTTCCTCTGTAGTTAGTCTTGCTAACAAACTTGCCTTCATCATCTGTCATGTGGTTTGAGCGTCTGAAGTTGATGATCCATTCTTTGGAGTAGTCTGAATTCTTTCGTTTACTTCCTTCTGCCAAACTAGTAGTGTCTTCTTCATCAACCGCAATGAAAACAACATCTTTTTTATTTTCATGAGTTATAAACTCCTTTCATTCATGATCTTTAGATCTGTATTCAATAAATTGGTCTTCGACAATGGATATAAACGATCCTCATTCTTCTTCACTGCCATCATTAGATTTGTTAGAAACATCAGTTTACCAACAACATTATTACTTTCCTCGAACATCTTCTTTGGCAAGCGACAATCTTTCAGCAGTTGCTGCACGGTGAACGAAAATTTCTCGCAAAACGACCACCTTTACCACAGTTGTAGCAAGTTGTTTTGGTTTTGAAGTTGGAATCTTGATTTTCCAATTCTCGACCTTTTAAAGCTTCCCCAGTTTGGAGACTTCCTTGGCTTTGCTTATTCCTATTTCTGGACTTATTTTCTCGTCCGACAAAGTGAGCTTATTCACTGTCTTTGATAAATAATCATGGCATCTGCATAGCTAAACTCTCTTGATTTGCTAGAAGACTTTCTAGCTCCAACAAAGTTGGTTGACTGGGCCACCCTTGAGTAGCAATAATAAAACCACTATATTCTAGCCTCAGTCCACGGATAACGATCTGTCGTTGCATAGCATCCGAGATTTTTGATTCCTCCTTGAGTTGAGAAATCTCATGACAAATCATTTTAACTTTCATAAAGTAACTTGAGATAGTCAGAGTACCTTGGTTTAATGACTCGATCTTATTTTCAGCATTCATAATCGAACTCCATTCTTTTTGGAGAACAAAGTGGCGAATGCATCTGATGCCTTTATGAGATTTTGCATCACGGATGTGATCAAACATGTCCTTTTGTGTGGTAGCCTTGAGTGCAAACAAGGCTTTTCCAGCCTTGATTTTCCACTATCTCGTTGTCTCAGTAGATTCCGGTGCAACGTTTGGTGGAGTTGTATTAGCTCCATTAACGACATCCCAGGGATCTGGCTCTTGGAGGTATGACTCCAAGAAAGACCTCCAGTCATTGTAGTTAACGTGAGTCAGTTTTCCAACTCCACCAATAGAATTAACAAATTCCATCACAAATGAGTGAGCTACGATCAAACACACTCTTGTTTTATAAGAAAAATATTCAAACCTGACTCTGATACCTTAATTGTAACAAATCTGGTCTAACTGAACAACTGAGATACATAGGAATAATTTGAAAATTAAAAAGGAGAGCCAAAGGCTTACATCCAAAGGGTCTAAAAAACAAACTAATTTCCTAAACAGAAGTAACAAACTCTTAAAGACAAGTAATATCACTTAACATTAGCAATAAACAGGTGCATGCTTATTGACTTCCTATGATTTGACCATGTGGTTATCCCATACGTGCATTTCGCTTGAGCTTCTCCAAATTTTCCTCCTCAATAGTAGTATTTAGTTGGTGATGAACCTTAACAGTCTTTGTGCAACCAAACAGATCTATTGGCACACAAATAATGGGTCAATGGTTACCAACATTTGGCAAGGAAAACTTGCCAACAGGAATGACCCTACTACTAATTGATTGTCATGCTGGTTGTTTTTTTTACCTTTATATGTACTATGTATACGAAAGCATTTTAGAAATTTCATTTTGCTATGCGGTTGCTACATGGGAGGCGTGAAGGAGTTATATGGCTATTGCCACTTGGGGATGATTGACGCAAAGTTTCTGGTCGTATTGTGGTAGATGGAGGAAACAACTAGCTACTATTTGTGGATGAACCAACTTTATATGATAATTTCATAGCCGAGGCCTATGAAGCGTGTTTTATTGATTCACGCGACAAGTCATTCATGTTTCGCACAAAATAAGAGACGGGACTACAGACTGAGCTGCAAAACTGTGCTTTGAATCTTATGTTGCTTTTACATTCTGGAACCAAAGTTCATGTTTTCATTAGCGATGGGTGCCTCAAGCACCACATTTAGCCAGCACAACGTATTGACTTTAACGCTTCCTCATCTTTTTGCTTTCCTTATATGATTGACGTGATTGATGACATGTAAAGTCTTGTTTGTAGGGCATCAAATCATCGCACAATACCTCAGCCTGCTATCCACTGAACGGGTGATAATGCTCATCTTCCAAACTCTGGTGATAATGCTCAACTTCCTAACATGCTTGTCAATAGTCCAGTGAAACAAGTTTCAGCCTCCCCAATACAAAAGTTCATGTTATCACTAGCGAAATGGAACCAAGTCCAGCCCCTTCAGGATTTGATCATGTTGTTACAGATAGTGCAATGGAACTAACTTCATCCCGCTTTGAACATGCCTCTCCCGTATATGATCCACCTAAAAATCAGGTCATAGATTTATGATTATTACTTCAAATGTTGATGATGTGCATTTTCAAAAAGGCAGCGTAGTTGAAGACAAAAAAGCATTTTGGCGTTTTCCTCACGCTTAACAAGAAATTCAAGTGCATGTGGAAGGACAAAAACAAGGGTTACCTAAGGGAAAAATAGGGATGTCCATGGTATCTAACTATAGCATGCAACGCGGACTCAATGTACATTAAAGTAATAACCGACATGGCGACTCACTCGCACAACATGGGCGATGATGCTAGTTACGTCCTTGTTGTGAAGGTAAAGTATCTTGGGGAAAAGTTTAAAAGGATGATTGTTGAGAGTCCTGATTTTAACCCTAACAAGATACGAACCATCTTTCACGATAATCAAAGGTTCGTAGATCCTATAATCAGGCTTGGAGCGTGAAAAAGTGGGCAAAGGCTAGCATTGAGGGAGGTGTTCCAGCCCAAGGTTATGCATACATTCCATGGTTATGTGAACACCTAACTACTGTAATTCCTGGAACACGTGCAACGTATAAGACATCGACTAAAGATAATCACTAGTTTAATCAATTGTTCATAGCTTATGGTACGTCCATTGCTGATTTTCATAGTGCTTCCAGGCCTTTGATTTTCATTGACTCTTGTTTTCTCAAGAACTTCTATAAAAGGTTGTGTTTTCTCTACTTGTGCTTTGGACTCAAACAATGGGTTGTATCCATTGGCATATTCTATAGCCTCCACCAAGAATGATGTGGATTGGAAGTGGTTTCTGAATGAGCTGTGAGAAGTGCTGGACAAGGATACTAGTTTGTGTTTATGACGGATAAGAATAAGAGTCTAGTCGATGGCATCGAGAAAATATTTGGGGCTGACTATAATTCTCATTGTCTTCATCACCTAAAGGAAAATGTTTGCAAATATCTGGTGAAGAATAATGGATGGAAGACGACGAAATGCAGTATTGCATTAGAGCTGCTGGACAAACTTGCAAGAGCTTATGATCATAGGCAATTTTTGCACCAGTATGATGAGATGTGCAAGTTGGACAAACTTTCCCCTTTGGCTGGAATAAAACAAGCCACAACACTGGGCTAATGCGTATTTTCCACTGGAGAGATGGGATTAATTATCCTCAAATCCACTTGAACCGTTTAATGCAATGCTTGGTAAGCATCACATTCGGAAACTAGATGTTCATTGCTTCATCAAAGAGCATGCTGTGACTCTTTCAACTTTCTTGGCCGCAAAATGCGAAAGCATTTCCAAATGGAATGCACATGTTAGTCTTCGGATTGAAGAAAATATTGAAAAATCTAAGAGCAGAGCATTATCCCTTAGCAGCAAGTGTATGTTCAACCAAACCTTCACGGTCTTTGATAGAAAAAATAACAACTATGTTGTGGATCTGTCACATCGTTATTGTAGTTTCTAGGAGATGGACTATTCGGGGATTCCTTGTCCACAAGCAATGGAAGTCCTTCTCAAGTCTGGAATAAGTGTTTATGACCTTGTTGATTGCGTCTTCCCGGTATATTAACAAAAGCTTTTGTTTAAGCCTTCGGTTCCAACATTTGATGAGCCGACATTTGACCAAATTCAATTAGATGTTGAGGAAAATTCTAGAAAAGATAATCCTAAGGGTCTTTTCCTCGTACAGCCACCCAGAACCAAGCAGCCAGTTGGTTGCCCACGCACTGCTTGAATAGAGTCACAATTTCAAGGGAAGAGAATTTTTCGTTGCCCTTGTAATCAATCTGGTCACAATCGTTCGAGTTAGAAGAGTACAATAAATGATGAAGTAACAACCACCTATATCACAAGCAATCAAAACCTTTAACTGGTGGGTACCTTTATTTTCTAAGTAAATGCTTGACTAACTATAGTTTTATGCACTAAACTTATATAGTGATGTCCAAGCTCACACATTAGCTTAAGCATACACCACTTTGGAAACCTTCCATTTTATCGTCTTTCTCTCGTCACTAGTCCGCCTATTGATTCTCATTTCATCTCAGTCTTGAATTTTGATCTTGGCTTGCTTCGTATATTAACTCGTTCATACCGGTGTATGTTTCGTAATTAAGTAAAAATGCCAATTTATGTACCGAAAGTGTATGTCAGATTTCTGAAGATATTATGCTTCATCCAACAGAGGCACCCCTGGACCCTAGCATTTGGGGGCTCTCATAAATCCTTATTGCTAAAAACCTTTATAGAGGATAATAATTGAGACCCCGAATTGGCTTTTGGAAGCTGTGGACCTAGGTGCTTAAATCCTCGGAACGAGGATGGTAGCACTCATGTGCTAGAGTAGGCTCTCACGTGAAAAGAGCCAGTAAATATATTTTGTTTAATTTTTGGGTCGAGCCAGGGTGGGGGGTGAATGGATTGAATTTCTAAGAATTAGTACAAAAAGGAAAGGGGAAATAAAAAATGACCCCTCTTATGTATCTCAGGTTTGCAAATTGGCCCTTCGGGTATTAATTTTTACAATTGACCCCTTTCATCTATCATTAAGTACACCAGGCTAAAATTTGACATGAAACTCCAATAATGCCCCCAACATTCACTAAAATGCCAAAGTAAACATGTTAAATGAAAAAAAAACTTTAAAAATCAAACTGAACCAACCCTTCCCCCTCCTACACCTCTCCTTCTACCCACCCTCGCCGATGTAGTCAATAGACCGACACCCCCTTCCCTCCATCCTATCCCTCACCCCCCCATAACGTCGCTGTTGAAATCAACAGCCAACGCCCCAACCCTTCTCCCCTGCCCCTGCACAGCACGCCCCTGATGCCCCCTCCCTTCCGCTCGCCGCCGTCATCATCAACCGACGTCGATTTGGGCTTGGTGGCTATGGTTTGAGATGTAATTTTTGTCCAAATTTGATGCGGTGGACGTGTGCGATTATGGGGTTTGGTGGTTGTGGACTGCTTTTGTGGTGTGGTAGCAGCGTATAGTGGTAGTCAAGGCTGTTTTGAGGTGGTTGGTTGTGCTTGTGGTGGCGGCACGCGGTGGTGGATTAGATGGTTGGTGGGGATACTATTGAGGTTTGTGGCGGCAGTATGAGCAAGGTGGTGATTTGGTGGTTTGGGTTGGTAGTGGGTTCGGTGGTTGAGGGTGGTGCTTATGTTGGTGATGGTGGTGCTTGAGGGTGGTTGTGGGTGTGACAACGACGACAGTGGTGGTGGAGAAAGAGAGATGAAAAATTAAGGAAGAGAGAAGGAATGAGAATTATTGGATGAAAGGGCAGTTGTGTCCTTTTTCATGTCAATTGAATAATTAATTGGTTAAAATTGATCAATTGTACTCAATTGCACCAAATTGATAGATAAAGGTGCCAATTGTCAATGTTAATGCCTGAGGGGTCAACCCGCAAACCTGAAATACTTGAGGGGGGTAATTTTTCATTTCCGCAAAAGAAAAATTACCAAGAACTAGTGCAAAAGACAAATATGTTGTCAAGATCACTAGAAAAAGCATAAATTATATGCAAATCGTGTCTTTTGATTCATATGTTATAATCATTTGTATTTCAGTCAACATGTACGTTAGACTAGTGTAGAATAGAAAATGAACTACCATTGCTTTATATAATCGATATTAAATTCTTCATGGCTTCACGCTTACGAAACAAAATTACTTTTCTCAGTATTGTTATGAAGTCTTTGGAATGAGGTATATTGTCTTCGACAATTTATGTAAGTTATTGAGCCTTTGAGGAATTTCAATTTATGTTTTTGGTACATTGTGGATTTCTTGGCATAGTTTTAGGATTTAGTGAAAGAAATGAGGAAGTACTAGGAGCAGGAGGGTTGCCAACTGCGAACTACTAAATATTAGCATGTGATGAACCTTTTAAAAATCAGTATCTATATGCAAAATGAACCCATGCCAGCCGTCCTCTCCTTCAGCCATTGGCTTTTGATCAATAAACGATGCACTAATGTTTGGCTTGGAAAATAAGCGACAAGCGTGTTCGATGTTGGCCTTATTATGTCAAAACCATGTCATTGTAGAGTTGTAAGTCAGTTCTTTGCTAAAGCATTTGGCAGATGCTTGAGGGCCTTGTGTTTTCGATGCTGTAACCTCAATCCACAGCAGATTGCAAGTAAGCATGCTAATCCGAATGGAGAGACTTTAAGAACCTCATATTTTAGCATTCCTCATTAAACAATTTACCCCACACCATTTAGTATTAGGTGCAAAGACTTCCTACATGATTATGCTAAAAAAATATGAGAGCTAATTGCGAGGGACCGAACTTGTAGGCATTGTACAAACAAGGTATACCAAATTAATTTGTAGAAGTCTAGCCAAACTGATATAATGACCAGACTCAACCACATGAACTGATATGAAGTTAGACCTCATAAAAGAGCAGTAGGACAGAGAAGTGAGGAGGGGGAAGGCAGGCAGACTTTGAACCATTTCTTCAAAGTAAATTTAAATTTTCAATATTAATTAGGGAGGGGTTTTGGTGGAACTACACCTTGGAAGAAGAAAAAAAATGAGTTTTTAGGTATAATGTAGAGAATTGAGGACAAGCATATTAAGTATCATAACTTTGAGTGGGTCAGTGTAGTTTTGACTTTTGAGCCAAACTGTGAGTACTAGTATGTGTCTTTTTCTAATTTTGTCTTGTTTTCAAGTCCTTTTAATTTTTGTAGTATGTGACCTATTCAGCAGTTATTTCTATGCTTATTATGTATGCATGTGCTCTCACTATGAATTATCCATATGATCATCCTTCCTGATTCAAGCTTCTAATTTTCACAGACGGCAGGCATAAATTGTAAATATCTCTATAAATATGGAATATGTTTTGAAACTGACATAGTTTTGGAGCCATTCATAGCTGCACACTGAAGGGAAACAAATGAGCTCTTCAACCGAGCTAGAACCATGGCAACAATGGCAAGCTGATTCTGCAAGATATTCTAATAGATGGGAATTTATTTCACAAGATAACAGTTAAAGTTGCCCTAGATCTTGATTCGACGATGGCAGATTGGCTATGAAGTACCGATTGCACCTTTTTGCTACTTTCAAACTATTCAATATGGTTGTGTTATGGTAATTATGATAATGTGCACTCAGTAACCAAATTCTTCTACTACATGGGGTAAAAACTTAGCTTTGTCGCACTGCTATTTTGAAAAGCACTAGATGTATGATACTACGAAATTATGTGAATATATCATATTATCAGCAGAAGTTAATCGTGCTAGCAAAAAAGTTTCTGAATTACAATCATTTAACAGGCAATAAAAATGTTACAAATATGTCTGCCCTTCCTAATAGTGCTTCAATGAAGATGAAGTTTTGTTAATAACACATCTTCACAGACCAATTAGTACGAGATCACCCTTTTCATTTTGGGATGACAGAGGGATCATACCATTCGGGCTTCTTTTTCATGATTTTCCTGCAGGTTTGGAGAAATCTGCAATCAATAGGATTTCCCTAATCCTCCCTTACCTAAAGGAACAACATGAAATTCTTTTCCCTTTCTGCAAAGACCAGTGCATTAGCAAGCTAGCCGTAAGAAGGGTGCTTGGTATAAATAACTCATTGCTTGGTTTTTGACCACCTCAGTGATTGCGAATGCCCCAGGTAAGTGCAATGTGATGTTCTATTTATCTATCTCTTACTTGAAATAGGGGCACATTTGAAAAGGGATCTCAGAGTGTCTAGGATTGGGCCAGGAGGGTTTCCTAAGGCTTTCTATCTTCTTCTCCTCGGAGTTATTTTACAAAGACATGCCGTCGTAAGGAAGAAGGGGGGAACAAGCACACTTGAGTACATTGGAGAGTTGTATGCTGCGTTCAGGACGGATGAAACGCTCCCGAAAAAGAATCTAACGATTCTATCCCAATTGGTTGGGCGTAGGTCTTATGATTTACTGCTTGGACAAGTCCAAGATGGCCCACATGCACCAGGGAAAATAATAGAAGAAGCATATGACTCTTTCATGCATGCTCCACTTGACTCAGAGGGATATAACTCAGTTGGTAGAGCTTCGCTCTTGCAATTAGGTGGTTGCAATTACGGGTAGGATGTCTAGTTATCTACGCGATAGTACCTTGTACCTGGATCGGTGTCCCATTTTTTTTAAGTAATGGGAAAAAGGGGAAGAGGACCGAAATACGCCACTGAAATACCCTACTGAGACAAAGATGGAATGTCAAAGACACAGATGACCCAATTTTACCCCCAGTACAACTTTAGTACTCAACTTTGAATGTGTGCCTAAAAAGTACCTAAGTTAGAAAAAATGGCCCAAATCAGTTCATCGGCTAAAAGATCAAAGAGGCCGCTAAAAAGTCTCAAGTGTAGGACTGTCATTATGGAAAAAAAATTCATAAAGTCTATCCACGTGGTCATATAGACTATCCTTTTTTTATGTGCCCAATGCAAATTGATTATTGAACTAATGTACTCTCTCTCACATTCACTCTCACCCTCTCTAACACACATACACACACATAGAGTCTGCCTCGCGTGGTCGTGGGTGGGCTGAAATTTTAGCGTGGTCGTGGGTGGGCCAGATTCCAACTTGGTTTTGGGTGGACCGTATTCCAGCATGGTCGTGGGTGGGCCGAATTCAAATTTGGAAATGGCCGATGGTGGTGGGTCGTGGGGAGGCAATGTGGTGGTCGTTGGTGGGTATGTTGGATGATGGCGTTTGGAGGGTGTTACCGAGTGGTGAGTGTTACCGGATGGTGAGGTGTGGTGGCTTGTTAGTAGATGGCGTGGTGGAAATGTGGTGGCCGTTGGTGGGTCGTCAGAGGGTGTTGCAGGTCGTTGTTGGTTTGATGAAAAGTGCTTCCGATCGTCGAAGGATGTTGCAGGTTGTCGGATGGTGTTGTCGGTCGTAGACTTGGTGGCGCTGGTTGCTAATTACGATGGAATTAATAGGATTGCTAGGGCTTACAGGTCGTGGTGGGTTTGATGTCCTTAAAAAAATAGGGTGTTGTTTTCTGGAGAATGTTGGTATGCGAAGGTGGTGTTGGGAGGGTGTTGCCGATGGTGTCGTATGAGGGTGTTACCGGGTCGTGGTTCGTGGTAGCAGGAAGGTGTTGTTGCGTGGCAGGTCGCAATTGTTTGGGTGATAGGGTGTGTCTGATGGGATGGGTTATGTGGGTGTAACTTTTGTGTGTGTGTGCACGCACGCGTGCGCACATGTGTAGAGAGAGAATACATTGGTTCAATAATCAATTTGCATTGGGAACATAAAAAAAAAGACAAGGTGGCCACGTGGACAAACTTTACATACTTTTTTTTTCAATAATGACAGTCCTACCCTTGGGACTTTTTAACGACATCCACCATCCGTTAACCAAAGGACTGATTTGGGCCATTTTTTCAAACTTAGGTATTTCTTAGGCGCACCTTCAAAGTTGGGTACGAAAGCTGTACAAGGGGTAAAGTTGAGGGCACAATTTTGGGATTAGCCCTATTTATTTTGGACATGTCTTTTTACTCAGCATGATTTAGGATTTTGGTATTTTCGTTGTTCTATGTGATATAAAATATCCTACTCACATGGGACGGTCAATGCCACACGATATTGTTAGACATGACACTGCAGTTGCGCATGCAGGGTTTGGATAAGGATGAAGTGTTTGCTCTATCACACTAGAAGACCCATAAGAGGAGGAAGAAAAATATTAAGCACATTCTACAAGAGATTTGTTTTAGATGTTTCAAAGAATCTTCATGTAAGTTCTCATATTAAAGTTTGTCTTTGAATTTTGGATGTCTTCATTGCTTATTAGTTGACCATTCATTAAATTATTATATTGTGACCTCATTGTTTTCTAGGATGCGCTTTTTGGAATGTTGACATCAACGCGTGCTTCCGATCAAGTATCAGGCTCTTCGAGTACGGATGAAGAGGCAATGAAGTTTGTGGTGTAATACACTTGGGGTCATGAATATACGTGGCATCAACTTGCATGCACGTTCAGTGATAATATCACACTCATCTTTTACTGCTCACACACAGACACCCAACTTGCAGGAAGAGTTTGACTCTAGTATGGTTATTCGTCTTGGAAGAGCTGTGGCAAAATAGATGTCTGAGGATCAAGTACAAGTATGTTAACATTTATTTCAAACATGTCACGTGTATTAGTATGATATCATAACTTGGATTTTTCTTCTTAGTCTAATCGATCTCGTTCTTATAAGGCTTTTAGTATTTACATGACAAGGATAGATCATATCGAAGAAAAATTTGAAGTCGATATTTAATTGGTCGAATATCAATATACAATTACTAGAAATAGTTTTATGTACGTTCCTTTCATGTAGGAAGGAAATACTTCCTAATTAGATCTCAATGGGGCTCTTGTCAATGAAACAATAGATGGTAAACAATGAGACGACGACGAGCAAGATGCCGCTTTGGACCATGAATGAATGTACTGAGCTTGTACATGCATTTTCATGCCATCATCGTAAATTTTTCGGCCCACTCCCTTCGTGGTGCCCATTGATGACTCCTTAGTAGCTTATTTTTGTCCCATTAGTTGAAAAAAAAAAAACGTTGATGTAACGCATTTATAACTTGCAATGTATTATTAGAAAGTTGCATCGTTTATTGCGAGACGATTAGGTTTAATTGTTAAATGTGGATTGACTGATTAAAAAATATGGCGTGGATTAATAAATTACATGAAACATGATTGTTTTCTAGAAATTAGTACTAGAAACATTTGCCCACGGATTATTACTAACTGAACTCTGTCTGTCGGTAAAAATGAAGTCAAACGTCATGTACTTTTTTCCATGGAGTTTTATCGACGTAATTCTGTCGATAAAAACTGTACTTGATTTTTTCAAATGGAATACTTGAAATGGAATTCCGTCAATAAATCACTTTTTTTTTGGGTGCAAGATTGAACTAACACACACACACACAAAATTAATTATGAAAAATAATTTTATCAATGGAACAATTTGTTGGTAAATTTCAAGTATCAATCGGTAAAAGTCTAGGTACCGATAGAAAGCACCAACCCGTCGATAAACTTTAAACGACAAGCTTTTAATCAACGAAGCTTTACGAATGGAATTTCTGTCAGTAAATATATTAGTGACAAAACTGCCCTCTTTACCTACTAAATATTCCGTCGATAAGACTATGTTTTCTTGTAGTGATTATAAAGAGTCAATGAAGATAAATTGAGTGGACTAAAGCTTTAATCAAAGAGTTCATGGAAAGAAAGAGTGCTTAAAATCCGATTGCTAATGTGTATAAATGCTCAAAATTAGCATACATATGTGTTAGGAAAATATATTTCCGCTTTAAAGTTGGAGCACTAAATTTGCCTAAATAGAGCATTACAATTGACTGTAATCTCCAAAATAGCAGTTGCATTTCAATTTCTAACAATAAGATTGATAGTATTGGAATACAATTGGTTGCATCCCTATTAATTCGGGATATGTGCTTCCCAAATGCAGTCAATTGCATATTTTAATTTAGTCGACTATATTGACCTAAAATCCCAATTTCCCTTTAAATCAAGTATAGAACTCACACGTGCATGCAAGGACATATGTTTTTAGTTTTTAGGTCACAGACATCAATGCGATCATTTTTGTTAGCGTAGTTACAAAGCATAGAAATGTATAGTTTTAGAATCAGCTATGACTAGTCTTCGTGATAATCTTAAAGCATTCTGACGATAGTCTTCTTGCTTACATTTGGCCTATATTATGACACTCAACCCATGAGTATAAGATTGCTTCATGAACTCAAATAAGCACGAGGTAACCTAATTGACGGTGTTTGTTAGTATCAAAACGAGACATGCCTATAATAAATCCAGGCTAACAAAATGAATAACATGTGTAACAGTACGATGGGGAGCATTGAAGGACAAACAACTTGGGTTTCTTAAGTTTGACATTTTGAATCTAAATTAAAACTTCACAAATAAATTTGCCCTTATTTCATCCTCAATTAGGGTGTGCGTGCATGATTTTCTCTTTGTAGGGGGCATGTTTGTGTGTGTGTGTGCGCGGGCGCGCCTGTGTTTGTGTGTGCTTGTATTGAATTAGGTTGAAAATTTGTCATTTCTTTGGTATACATGATTTATTTTACAAATTTATTCCCAAAAATTTATGTTACACTTTTATACCCTGTAATTAAGTGACCAGACCGAAATGCCTTCCACCTTACGGAAAACTCAACCCCCCAAACTTTTGCCATGTATTGATATAAGAAAATGCTATTTTGATTTAATGGTCTACTAATATATATATATATGCAAACCTTTTGTATGTTGAGGTAAGTTTAGTCAACCAACTCTAATTTTTATGCGGCTTGACTTACCTCTCAAGTGCAACGGGCAACTGGCATGTGAGGCCATGCCAAAGTGTTGAAGGATGCTTTTCTTTTTCGCAACGGTTTGTAACGGTTTAACCTGTTAGATTAGAAGATATTTTTTTAGATTTTCTTCTCGAACCAAATCAGAACGGTATGGTGTCACACGTGTAAGGATATATATAGCATGTGCCAACATTATTGTTGCTGACTAAACAAGCCATTATTGATCCCTCAAGTCATAATCACGCTAAAGTCAATTCACCAATTTGCTCTAAAGTGGGGGCTTATTTAAAGGAGCCGGATTCTTTTTGCCAAAAAATAAGATTGGGAGATTCTTTCAGCCGATCCACGTGGCCGACACCAAGATTCCCCGGATCCACAAGGGGAACCATAGGGCTTCACCTTCGATGAAAAGGTAGCATTTATTAAATTCTTTAGATGACAATTATATTTTAAATTACTTTTTTATATTTGAGTTTCACTTCTATCGTTACGGTGACTATATAACGATACTTATAAAGTCTTTCTCAATTAAATTGAGTTCAAATGATAACGAGTGGAGTTCGAACATCATTTTTTGTTAATTGCAAATATTCATTACTTCTTACTCTATCCGTTCAACATAATTTGATCAACTTTTATTTTTGGGTCGTCCCACAAAAATTGCTCATTTTTAAATTTAAAAAGATTTTGTATGAACTTTTACATATTTACCCTTCTTACACTTTTTATATACTATTTTTCTCTCCACATACAAATCTCCATCAACTCATTTTTTCTTTCCCGACTTACTTTTTTACACTTTTTTGTTCATTTCTCTCTCCACATTTAACACTTCACTAACTTATTTTCTCTCTTCTGGCTCACTTTTTTTCCCCCCTCTCTCTAAAGGGTAGAATGAGAAACACACAATATATCATTTAAATAATTAATCTACGTGAAAAAAGAAATTTATCAGAATACGTGGGACAGAGAGACTATTTGTTTATGCATAAATATCATGACATCTGTATTCTTGCCTCAGATGATGTGGAAGTTGATCTTGGATATTTAACAATAATTTTGCACTCAAGTCCAAACTTGGAGAAGTTTTTAAAATCAAGTGGAGTCTAGGACCGTCATTCGTGCTAAATTTTTTTTATTATAACGATGATCGTGGTACTGCTAAAGCATGAGTTTTAATGAGTTAATAAAGTTCAAAGCTTTAAAATTCTCTCATCTTGGATGTCGGTTGGACCACATCATGCCTATTGGTTATAGTGAAGATTGTTTCGTTGTTATGGGCACCAAAATGTGCTCAAGCAAAATGTTTAAATGAGGAAAATTGCACCAATAAAGAAATGAGTTGTTACGCGCGTCGAGAGTTTTCACGTTAGAGACGTCATAAATTTAGTAGCTCAAATTTTCAATTAAGTTCAGGTTTTCAAGATATTTGGACCTGCTGCACACAAATGTAATCGAAACTTGTGGTTTTTTGAGGTAACAACGACTTGTTGAGAGTAGTTCCGTTCATATTGAAGGAATCGCGTGAACGTGACAATATCAATCCTGAGGGAGAGATTGTTGAAATTTCAAAGTCGTTCACCAATGACAATGAAGTTAAGATAGAATGACTAGCATACATGGACGAACAAGAGACCTAATGATCTGACATGTGGGTCAGAACAAGTTGAAGCGATACGTTATGTACATGTAAGATCTAGTTTGAGAATCATCGCAAACAACGGGCTCTTCCATTCTTCTTTAGCAAACTTGCTAATGGTCCGACCTGATTTTTTGTCCAAGATGGGACCTTGGTAATGGTGACTTAAATTTTCTTGTCGCAAGATGGAGAGCTACTTTACAAAAGGAGAAGGATATATGTTCTGCACTTTAATTTGTTACTAACTGAAGGAACAGATGCATGGGAGATGCACAGAAAGTCCTCAGAATTAGGTAGGGTAGAAACTACACAGTTGCAAATAAATCAATGGGGAAGTTAAACTAACCCATCAAAGAAACTTCACCTGCTTTTATCATATATATTTACCATGAGAGTTGACAGAAAAGGAAGAAAGGCATCAGCTGAAGTAACGCCCAGACTCACCCACCAAATATCTCTCTCTCTCTCTCTCTCTCTGGGTCACATACGGAGTTGCTTGTACTTGCAAAATGGAAGTTAGTGTCTTTTTGGGTGATCCAGCATAATTTCTTTTAAGCTGTGGACCATATGCATATCTTAGCCGTATAGAACTCCTGTGACATATATTGCGTCTTTTTCACCTGGTTCTCTGGCCACCATGTCCAAGTTTTTTTCAAGAATCATCATTTGGATCATCTTATTATTGAGCTGTTTATTTGCTTCTGATTCTGCTTCATGGTGCCCATATCACTACACCCCACAACCTGAGCAACGCTTTGTCCAAAAATCTGACAAGTTCTGGGAGTTTGAAGAGGAATCCAAAAGTTGGGTTGAGGTGAAACTGCCTCGTGACTTGGTTTCTTGTGTTAACGATAACTGTACCAAAGTGGGTCGGATTGATTCAAAGAAGTCAGATAAGCATCTTGAAAGTGAAACTGATGTCCCAAAGCAGAAAGGAAACTCAAAAAAGAAGGATGGTATAGGAGGAAAGGGAGGGAACTCTGTGTTGATGCCAATGAGGAAGGGAGTCTCATTGATTAAAATGTCCGAGGCATCGATTTGGGTCACTGGGAAAAGTGGGTCTATTTATGAGAGGTTTTGGAATGGACTGAAGTGGGTGGTTGCTCCCCATGATTTGCCTGTATCAGCAGGATATGCAGTTGCTGTTTTCTTCGTTAATCAGACAATTCTTGCGCTATCCGAGGCAGGACGTCTGTATCAGGTAAACCAGTATTTGATGAATTTAGTAATACAACAGTAGACATAAGAAACTCTTGTACCAAAAGCAAGTACACATAGAAACTCCAGTCAAAATCAAAGTGCTATATCCAGTTCTATTGGTGTCTCCTAAGTTTTTGTTCTCTCTCGTACCTCTTACAAGGGGCTTTCTCTTCTTTTTGTTCCATTTTTTTTTTGGTGTTGGTGTTGGTGTTGGGGTTGGGGTTGGGGTTGGCGAGGGTTGTTGACCGGTTAGAATAATTGCTTCAGTACCTTTCTATTCTATGTTTTCATTCAAATCTTTATTATATGTTTCAATCAGGACTCACCTTTCAGTGTTATTGGTGTTTGTTTTTATGTTTAAGCAAGGTCATTATAAATTAATTCCCGTAACTACAAAGTACAAACTAATAATGAGACTGGGCATGCTTTCTATTTCAGATGCAGCTGAGTGAAAATTCACAGCCACTTTGGGCTGAGTTTGCAGTGACAGTAGATCACAGCATACCGAAAGAAGCCAAAAGAGATTCTCCCGTTGAATTAATATCTGGAGTGCTTTCACAAGATAGGGAGTGAGTAAAAGTATTATGAAGTTTTAGTACTACTAACGGAAATCAGAGTCAAATTAAGTTATATGCAGAAACTTGTCGAGTTCAGTCTCCGCTAACAAGACCTTGATTTTGCTGCATCACCACCAGGAAGATATATTTCTGCACCAAGAATGGGTTGCTATTAGAACTTAGTGGGATTGAGCCTCCAAGGTGAGAAGTTTAGAAGACAGAGCCGATATGGCTAATTTATGACTTTATGTTTCAAAGTTGTCTAGTACATTCTAAATTGAGTTCACCAGGGGCACTGGTGTTAACTTGGATGTTTGCTCTGTACCTAAAATTAGGTGGATTAATCATGGTCGACCTCCTGGAGCAAATGTTGCAGCAATTACTGATGGTGCTACGGTTATACCAGAACTAGTATTTACTGTCAGGTGATCTCCCACTCTTGTGCACATCACTCTTACCTGTTGGTTGGGGCTTCCGAGCAAGATTGCCTGCATATCCTTGGGCGAACTCGGTGGCTATGCTGTACGAGTTTTGTTAGGGTTTTCCTCCGTAATCTAATTGAGGAATGTGAGCATGTAAGAGCAATGCACTTCTAAGTGACTGTCAGGCCGCCATTGTGAGTAGTCATTGAGCTTTGAAAGTGAGTATAGACGTAATATGTGTTGTTTGTATTTTTCTTTCCACTGTAATTTTTAGACAGAGGGCGAGCACTGGAGCAAGGGTTAGGTAGCTCCATCCAAACGTGGAGTCATGACTTTGTGGAAACAACCTCTCTGCAATAGCAGGAGTATGGCTGCACAGTGCATAAAACTAACCTAGGAGCCTCGTGTGCTAGGCTTGCCTGGTACTTAAGTTTCTTACTTAGTTATGGCTTCCAATGCATAACAACCAAAGGTTGGTGCTTGGAAAAGCCAGAGGTTACTAACTCCTAAACGACCGTATTAGAACTCATAAAGAAAAGGTCATGTATTCTCGATTTGAAAGTTACCAGGTAAGATAAACTTGAATTAATGAACTGGAAGCAGTTCTGCAGGAGATCTATATGAATATGATAAGAGCTCAAAACCATCTTGGAAGAAGCATATATGGAGAGAAGGATCAACACAAGACACTTTCTTGACACCGTCAACCGGATGTAGTTTACATGGAACAAGTGGAGCTCATTCCATGTCTCTTTTTCTCCTAACGAAGGTATTGCATAAGCCATTCTGCTTGTAGACATATTTATGCCCTCTACTGACGAACTCAAGAACTTGTTGAAACCAAGTAGCTATTCGTGCGTACTCAGTCTCTAATCATATCTTAAAACTTTTTGACATATATAGGGCGGTAATTTGGTTGAGCGACAACTACACCAGAGGAAGTGGAAATGGATAATTCATGGAAGTCCAAAAGATCACCATCTGACATCCATGACACCCAGATCACATGATGAGTTGAATGAAAAATCTTACTCGTTGTTGCTTACAACTGCAGCTGGATTTGTTTTTGAGTATCAAGTTCCAAAACATCCAGGTAAATCATTTGTGAACTACCATTGTACTATTGGTGAATGGTATCGCTTCTCAAAACTTACACATACATTGTTGCCTTCCTCTATACGCATGTCCTTGATCAGGATCAAACTTAAGTTTGAGCATTTCCATTCTTTTTCAACACGTTCATAGACGCAACTAATGAGCTATAGCCGTCACCAAAAGCCAAAGTTACAATGTTAGATTGCTAAAGACTTCCATTCATGGCAGAAGGGAGTTCATCAAAACCTGCAAAATGCAACAAGTTGCAATGCAAAATATTTGACTGATACCTGAAAGTAAATGAGGATGACTACAGCCTGAATGCATTGTTATACTTGAACACAGGCACTACTCAAGAGAATCAAGCTCCGAAGAATTGGGTGAATCATATGCATCCCCCACATGCTAAAGTGGCAAGAGGGATGACAGGGATACAATATCAGGTTGGCAGAACATTTTTTCCTCTCGATGATGGTAGACTTGGAGAACTGCATCTATCAGGCCTCGGGGGTGAAAGCTCAGGACCGATTCATCAGGTAAATGTCCGTAGAAAAGCATCATCCAAGTACGTATGGTCAATATTAGATGCCCCAGAGAGTGAAGGATGGAATGCAGAATATTGTACAGAAGAACACGGACCTTTAAATTGTATACTGGGCATTAAAGATGAACCAACTGAAGAGGAAACTGCAAGAACAACAGCAAAAAGGCGAAAGGGCAGTAAAGCACAAGAAATTTACTTATCTCTTGATTCTTCAGGTGGTACCTCAGTTAAATCCACGGAAGGGTATAGTATCCCAGAGAACTGGATCAATAAAAACTTCCGTTTACGAGCAATGCCTGGAGGGAGATCTTTTTTCCTCGTAACTGATAGTGGCTTGACCTTTGAGTATCTAAATGCTGAAAGCGTGTGGTTCTGGCTGAGGCACGAGCACTCAACAGCCATGAAAGGTGCACTAGGAAGCTACAATGGAAGCTTGTTTTTGGTCGATGAGCACAAAAGTCTGCTTATGAGAGAAAGAAGCAAAAACGAACTAACATGGATTAATTGCACTGCAATGAGGAAAGGAAGGCACGTAATAGGAGGCCCGCCATGGGATGGAGTGCCAGGAAAAACTCTGGAGGCTACAGCAGAAGATGCACTCTACTTTGTGAGCAAGAGTGGAAGGTTGCTACAGCTAACTGTAAGTTGTTGAATACAAACTTAAATGAGTAGCAATCTTGTCTGAATAATTAAGATCAGAAGCTAGGCAAAGATCTGCATGACAAGTAAATAAAAGAAGCTCTTGTTTTTCTGTTACGATATCAATTAAAAAGAGTCAAAACTTCGTTTTGAAAGCTCCTCGATATTCATATAGGTAAATTCATTTCCATGGTTTGTCGTATGATGTACAATTAAATTGAGAAACACACTACAACTATGACCACCGTCACCAACAACCATCACGGCCATGAAAGTTACCGCCATCAGTCACAATATCACTAAACATTGTCTGAAGTGGATAAGAAAATTTATGGTATATTACTTATCAAGAACCCAGGACTAGGCCTAAACATAATGAATGATTGTCAAATAGAAGCTAATTTGTGCGATAACCATCTATTACTAGATTGAAAGGCAATGGAGAGGATCCTAGTCTGAAGATCATCACCTAAGACACAAATTTGCAAATGGGAAATCAGAACCCTCTTAGTCTTCTTTTTGCCTTTCTCAATTGCCCTGATGATATATGCAATCAAAGGGTGAATGATTATTTTACTTGCTGTGCAGGTTGCATTGAGGAAGTTTAAATGGAAAGACTGCAGAAACCCCCCACATACTAAAATCGCTTGTATAGTAGACCAGGAAGTTTTCAGGGAAAACGTAGTGTTTGTTGTAGGAAGGAACGGCAGACTCTATCAGTATAACAAAGTTAACGAACTGTGGCATGAGCACTATCAGTCCCAACACTTAATTCTGTCAAGATTGCCCGGAACTGCTATGAGGCCTTCTTCACAATCATTAACAGGCTCTCTTTTCATGCTCTCAGAGGATGGTAGACTAGTTGAGTATCACTGGAATTCGTTGGATGGGTGGAATTGGGTGGAACATGGAACACCAAGTATAGGTGTGACTTTGGTCGGTTCACCTGGACCATGTTTTGGTGGTGACCAATTGTTTTTGATTGGCTCGGACAGTAAAGTGTATCTTAGATACTTGAATCAAGCAACATGGAAATGGAAGGACTGTGCTTTCCCGTATAAGGGACATATGGTTGTTGAAGATGAAACTCAAGTTGGAGCAAAACCTGGAAAAGAAGAAGCTTGTATCAACAAAGATTTTAGACAAGAAAACCTACAAGCTGTAGACAAATACTGCGACCCAAAGGTCAGTGTCAATCTGTTTTGACTGTTAATTTTTAACAAGGAAAAAAAATGTTATGGCAGGTCCTTATGGCAGGCCGATTTCCAGTGCTAGAAATGATCTGTCTTGCTTTCTTTTCTGTAAATAACTTTATGATGTTAAGTCCAGACATTATGATAGTTTTGAGATATACACAGGTGTCAACTACACGACCAATTCCGCTTGCAGAAGAGTCAGTCATATTCGAACTAAGAGATGGCAGGGTAAGAAATCAAAATCTTTGCTACTAGATTTCTGCTTTCCATTATCTCCAACAACTAACTTTGCTTTCCGTTTCATCTGATTACAAAGTGGAAGCTTGTGTGAATTATGCTGCACAATCATACTACGACAGAAGATAGAACTGAACTAAACGAACTAACTATAGAAATCCATAACTATACAGCATCAGAACTGAACTAAACGAACTAATTGTATAAATCAATTACTATACAGCATGATTTACTTGTATTGCTTGTCCGTATAACAACATTACTTGCTTTAGTGCAGCAATGCACTGCACATCCGAGTTAAACAAAGTTACCAAGTGATTTCTGAATCTCTTAATTTAGTGGAAATGTCACAATGCTTGCTTTTGTGTTGATTTTGAGAAGTCGAGGAAGTTAACACGTCATGCAATATGAGTAAAACAACATATTTTCTATGATATCAAATAGAATCGTCGAAAGTGACTCCTACTATTGATAAATAAACAGTGAATAATTTGCAAAACATTTTTTGTAACTAGTTTCATTAAGTCAATACTAACTCTAATAGGAAAGGGAAACTTAAAAGCTGGAACTTTCAGCAACATACGCGATAGACTTAAAAAGTGATTCATCTGTAAATGTCCTAAGCTTAGTTTTATACGTATATTCTCAACTTCTTAAGTAGTTGAGGCTAGATTGCTAAAGATGGTTTTTTTCATGACAGTTGGCAGAAATGCGACTAACTGAGGAAAAGCACTGGGTATGGTCTCGAACTATTGGCACTCCTACGAGCTTATGCTCAGATAACTACTGGACAGCTCTGGCATCATGAAACAAATAAAATCCTCTCCAACACAAACCACAAAACAGCAACAACAACAACAACAACAGAAATTTTTTATCATCATCATACATACGTGTAGAAAATGGAAGAAGTAGAACTACTATCAAAGTATATACCTCAAGGTTGCAAAGTCTAGGAAAATAAGCTGTTACTACTAGCTTTTTGTAGACAGTGTAGGTATTAGATGTACATAGTTACACGAGAATAACAGTTGTGTATATTGTCAACCAAGATAGATGTACTTGCTCATAAAGTGAGAAGGAAAGAACACTACCTTGTGATGGCTGTGACAAAATTGTCTGAAGTTTCGCAGGATTCTCAAATTGCTCTTTAGTGTTCTCGTCTAGCCTATATGTTACCAATGCTTAATACTTCAAAAGCCTATCTGCATTTACTCTTGAAAGCTAGTCCTTTATTTTTAATTTGTTTTGTTTACAAATTTTAACGAGTCCCTCCAAATTGTCTTGTGATTTTCTGAACAGAAGATGTTCAAAGTGGAAATGGTTTTAGGTAATTAAACAATTACCACAGTCCATTTGTGAATCGTTAAGGGTTAAAAAAGGACTAGGAACTGAAAGGTGCCCCTCCGAGTATTACTCCAATGCACCAACCTATGATTCACACAATTATGTGATTTCTGTGACCATATACGATATTCCTTGACTGTGACTCCGTAGCTATACGCAATAATAGAAGCGAAGCACTTCTTGCAAGAAGTCAGAGGTGAAGTCATCACTAAACAATCCTGATCAACTAATGGCTATCTGATTTCCTTTGTTGGGTTCAGCAGAGGATTCCACTTAGTTTTATCACTATCTATAGTTGCATAACCAAAAGTAACAGCATTTTTAGAATTTTCCACTTCCCATTTCATGCATTCTCTCTTTATTTTCTATACAAAGCCATGTAGTTCTATCTTTCTTCTTTTCCTTAACAACTCCGTACACTTTTGTTCTATGTTTACTGTAAGCCAGAGGGGCATTCTGATCCATTGGATTGAGTTTCTTTAACTCGATAGCAATGGAGTATGTCCTAATAGTAACCTTTCCTGTACGGGGACCGAAGATGAGTCCTGTCCGACCTTTTTTCGCCAAAAAGATCACCCATCACCTTCAGAAGGGTTCTCAAGACTTCCTTTAAACAGTAGCAAGGATCTGATATCATCATGCTGCTTTTTTTCTCTAGCAAAGCCTACCTTGGAAACAAATGCTTATGCAGCTTAACTTCGACAATGAGTGGAATGAATGATTAATATAAAGCTTCAAATGCCAAGGGCAGGGCATGCTAGTACAGGTTTTGCACTAGTGTTACAAAGACTCCGGCGAATGCGGACTATATTTTTTCTACCACGGGCCATGGTAGATTAGATCCAAATTAAGAACCCTTGTGAGAACCTATTTTCATTGTTGGTGACCATCTCTCGAGCCTACCTACGATTAGTATAATTTTCGCTCTTAATAAGGTGAACTGATAAAAAAAAGTTGCTGCTAAAGTCGGGTGTCTAGCATACCTATGGAAAAGATAGAAAGAAATCCGGCGCTTTGATTGCTAGCAATGGGATCCAAGACCATACATATTGATAGATATAACTGTTATTTTGCTGCCAGGTATGAATAAGAACGTATCTCAGTCCTCACGTATAGTCAATGTGATACATAATAAACCAACACGTCACCCGCCATGTATAGCAAGGAATATTAAGTGATGCCAAGCTTGGATCTAGATGAAGAGGACGTGAGTTGAGACACAGATATCACAGAGCGAAGAGCTTAGCTCTAATACCATGTTAAAGTCTGACTTTTAACCTAGAGGTAAGATTAAGAGGAGTAGAAATTCTTCATATATAATAGCCGATCCCCGTATATAGTCAATACGAGACTTAACATGTACAATGTCATGTAAGCAAATTAAAATTTTGCGACCGCCAATACAGACCTACTCTGATGGGAGATGAGAGACCACACAACCTGTGAGGATCCACTGCCATAAAACCTAACTTTAGGCATGGTGGGCGGACGAAACACTACTTTATTAACATTTACTTTTCTTGCTGTGTGTTTAAACAGTAGTTTCTTTAAGGCTAGTTAGTACTCTCTAAGTCTCTATATTAGGCATGGAAGATGGCAACATTATTTTTATCACAAAGACTTTTAGTTGTCAGCATTGGAACAACATGAACCTAGGCAAGAGATGCAACAATAAGAAAGACACAGCAAGCAACGTAATGTGGGTAGCTGGCTATGTTTAAGCACACTTGAGATGGGATATTGAAGAAAACTATGCACCTATGGTAGCGGAAAGATAAGAGGCTAGATAGACGAGAACCATGTGTCACTGTTGTTACATTAATATGTCGCTAGCGACAGAAGAATGTCACTATAAATTCTAACAACAATAACAATATACTTATAGCATCAATTTGTCCCTAAAGTTACCGTAACAGAGTTGTCGTACAATATATTATCTTAATCTTGACTGGACTAGTCCTCTAAAAAAATGCGTGCCTGATTTACAATAAAGGTCTGTGTAACATTGTAGCCATGTTTGCAGTTTGTAGTGCTCGTGCAGTTCTTGCAACGTGACAGACATGAAGTAAGCTTTGCTACTTTGAACCTAAGCCGCAAGGTTAGAACTACAAGCAAGAAGTTTAATCAGGAAAAAAGAAATATAGGAGAGAAGGAATCTATAATGTAATATTAGCACAGGAGGTGTGCATTCTTAGGAATTAGGTCCCAGGTTGTGGGACTGGTGACTGGTCTATGAATAAAATCTGAAGCATTACGTAAATGTGACAACAAGATATATGTGCGTGTTGAACGGGATCAGCTCTACCGGCAGCATCGCAGAGTCGTCACCTACGCCGCTTAGAACTGCTCCATCTCAAAAAAGTCAAAAGTATGCCCATCACAATGAAATCGCCGACCACCGTGCCAACCAAAGAACAAAATCCTTGCCGTGAACTGAGAGCAATTTAAGAAAAACATGGGTAAATTACACATGGCACCCCTGAGATTTGCCCTAAACTACACACACCCCCCCCCCTATTTTTTTTAATTACACCTCGCTCCCTGAGGTTTGTCATTGTATTACACAAAACCCACTTCCGTTAGGAACCGTCAAAAAAATTTAGGGCAACACAAATTTATTATGATATACCAAAAGTACCCTTAAATCTTTCCCTTTCTTTCTTCCGTCCAGATTCTGCTCAATCCCAAACCCCTCAGAATAGTTGTTGGCCGTGCCAACCCAAACCCCTCAAAATTTCCTGCCACCTTCTACGGTGGTTGCTACGGCAGAGTAGGCTGCGCAGCAGCAGATTGAGCTGGTGGGACAACATTGTACAGCTGTTGATCCCGGTGAACCTCCTGCGGCATCCTCTGCACCGCGCAGTACCCCTGACTGGTTAAGCCGGTCATCAGTCTCCCGCTGGGCGGCGCATGGTACATATTCGCCTGAGCAGGGATCATGTAAACCTATTGATCAGACCCCATGGTACTAGTCAGGAAGGCTCCGGTAGCCATCTGACTTTCCGGCCAGTAACTCGACGAGATTTGCATCGGCATCGATGCACTCCCAGGCAATGTCGTCGGAGCTACTTTTTCCGGCATCTTTTGAACGTAGTAATCACCGGTGACATTTCCGGCGAGATTCTCTTCACTCTTTCTACGGTACTTAGCCCGCTTCTCCGATCCGGAGCCTCTGCAGATCACGTATATGCTTTTGGATCAGATCCGGCCCGGGGACTCAGTCATCCAAAATCGGGATTTGTACTGGGACTTCAGGATCCAGAATAACCGGAACTTGTAGCGACAATTGCATCCCCTTATCCGATCCAAATAAGAAGTCTGCATTTCCCGACAGAGCAACCGCCACCGCCGACAGCGGAGGAGGCGACTGAACCGGACCAGAATTTAACACCTCCATGAACCGCTTCCAGTCCAATCTGTCCTCACTTGAACCAAAACTCTGAGCCGGCGAGGGTGGATTCACCAAGAACAAGAACAGCCTCAGCCTAGCCGGCTTGGGCGAAGCGTGAAAAAGCCGATTGTACTCGTGCATCATGTGCTCAAGATCATCATCGTTAGTCACCGAAATCAATGCCTTGGTGCTTGTTGGCCTGGAGCTGGGCGAGGCGCTGTTCGAGCGAGGAGGCAAGCCGCGAGTGATGTGATTGGAGGGCGGGGAACTCGGAGGAGAGGGAGACGTGCTTCTGCTTGAAAAGGGAGTAGGTCTGCTCGGCGGTGATGGAGGCAGCATCAGCCTGGGCCCTGATGGATCTGACACAAACTCCATCTACACCAAGTCCATCTCCAATCGGTATGGCACCGATTTTTTCTCGAAGGAGCTACTGTGGCGATCATCGTGATGGGGCGGGGGTGCGCTAGCAGCGTTGCTTGCCTTGGCTTCGTGAGAGAAAGAGAGAAATAGGGGTAAATTAACTTGTTTATCAAGGGTATTACCGTCATTTAGTTACTTCTGTTAATTCTTTGAACAAAAAAATAAAAAAAGTGTAATTTAGTGTAATTAAAAAAGATAGGGAAGGCCGTGTGTAGTTTAGGACAAACCTCAAGGGTGCTATGTGTAATTTACCTGAAATAGGACAAATAGGCCATGACATTTTACGTTACATTTTCACTAATTCAACCATTTGCAGGAGTTACTAAGATTCACGAATCCAACGCTCTCGTGTCCTTTTGTTCGGCTAAATCTACCTTCAGAATACACCTCCCACATGTGGGAGAGGAAACAGTTCAAAAGAGAGTATGCTTTGCAGAATACAACTAGCCGATCCTAGCATCCAAAAACATGAGTTTCACGATTGCAGCATACCAACATGATTCGCTTGGAGGGGAAAGGCAATGCTAAAGGGGAATTAGAAAACACTCTACTGGTACACAAGGTAAAAGGCAACCATCAACCAACACCCTCTGAAAACATCCTCATCTTTTGTCCATAAAGAGAATCCCGAAACCATTGCATTAACCTGCACGCATCACTGATACCTCCTCCTCGGACTTCTGGAACGATGCCCACGGGGTGATCTGAAAATTAAAACACAAAAAAAGGTAAAAAAAATCTGGACATTTGGTCTGTTTTGATATCACACATGCTCATGTGTCAGTACACTAGCGTAATTTGATAGTGACACGTGTATGTAAGCTCTGATAAGCGAGCTTGAATCGTACACATGCTCATATGTTAGTATATGTCGATTATTGTGAAGATTGAGAAGGTACTTGTGTCCATGTGAACCTCACTGGCGTACACCCGGACCCAATCATGGACCATGTTAATTGTTCTAGTGGTTAAACTGACAGGTCCGCGTTGGTTGGTTTTTCTTTTTTCCAATGTTTGGTACATCTACAGTTGCTATTGCGAGCTCTGCAAGAAACAGATCTAATCTGTCCCTCCTGATTGTTGTGGTGCATAAATTTGTAGTAGAAATCACATCATTCATTGCCATTGTTCGCAGCATATAAGTTGATGTATATCAGATTAGCAGAAATACAATAGCAGAAACATTACCTCCCCCGCGTATTTCTCCTTTTAAAGGGGCCTTTGCTAAACGCCCAATTGACAGAGATGTTTTGAGTAAGTAGTTCACCTCCATCCATTCCAACTATAGCTCTCTGTGCTTCATCTTTGTTTGCATATTCTATCAATGCATACCCCTGCATGACAATAGATTATGCAGGACAATTAGCAAAAACAAAGTCTAAAATTAAGCTGTACGAAAGTAATAGCATAACTCGCAGTCTTCAGAACTAAAATGACCAGCAAATCCAGATAAGAAATCATGGAAACTAAATCAATAATTTTTATGCTTATTTCTTTCTCTTGTTTGAAGCCAGGTCGTGAAAGAAAAAATGCTCGATTAATCGGTAAATTAGAAATGGTATTACAAAGTCTTATCCAGGTACTGGAATTTCTTGGGAAGTAGCAGTATTCCATGCTATAGCTCCGAAAATGAGCTAAAAGCAATTGTTAGATAACCATGGTAGCCACTTGTAATCAGGAATTATTTAGGGAACAGACTTGAGAAATCAACATCATCTTCTTCTCTTTCTCTTCCCGGTTTTTGGAAGAAAGAAATCAATGTAAACCAAGTCAAACGTGTGTGCCTGACTTAACTCCTTCAAAAATCAAAGCCAAAAAGGTGTTCCTTTAAAGTCAGAGTGGACAAGTTGACACACTTACAAATGCGAAACGATATTAAGATCCCAAAGAAGAGGCATCATATGGCAATGTGTTTAGTGGATACTTGAATGCTTCAAGTGACAGGACCCCAAAACTAAATCAAGAACTCGTGGTTTTTCTATATTACACCTGATCATATACATCTCTTACAACACCATACGAACCCAGACATAAAATGATACGATACCATCTCCGTATCTAACTTCACATTGCGTCACTCATAACCTTTAATAGTTTTTTTTTTTTTGGCTCTTTTAAACTTCCCATCATCTGCTACTACATTTTCCACCATACATATTGTTTGTCACATTATCACGTATTGTCTTCGAAAGTCCAACAACATTGATCCGTATCCTAGGATACCCGGAATTGATATGGTACACGATACGCAAATTGAGATTTCAATACACAATATGTATCTCGATCTGAGAATCATGATCTCAATATACAATCAGACACGCGCACACAGATAATTGTATCTTCATCATACAAAACCTTAGAGAATGTGCCCGTAGATAAAACTGCTTCTAAATGAGTTATCATGTATAAGCATTTGCAGCGCGTAAATGCTTGATCATGTGCGTCTGATATTTTACAGCGGAAATTCTCACCTTAACAAATCCTGTTCGACGATCAAGATTCAGATGCAGATTCTTGATCTCCCCAAACTCGCCAAATGCATTTTGAAGGTCATCCTCTTGTGCCTCTTCATGAACTCCAGTTACCAGAATGATCCATCCTTCAATTGCTGTATAGCATTTCGACTTGATTAGAGATTCTATGAGACTCAAAGCTTCTGATTTTGAAATAAAAAACACAAACCAAAACTAGCCAAGTACGCATGGAGGAACTATGATATAGAATTGGTAATGGTCTGCTTCAATGCCAATCTGCTAAGCATACAGAGCTAGGTGAGAGAAGATGGCACATTATTGTGTGAGAACTACATTCTTCTTTTCAGCAAAAAGGAACGCACTCGAGGATTAGCTTTGGCGCAATAAAGCTATTCATTGTGACCCGTCGGTCGATAAACAGCCTACAGAAAAGAGTAAGACCGCATCCATCTAGTCCTCCCAGTCCGTGTAGCGGCCAAACCTGATAGACTATGCTGCCAATTTATAAGGAGCAGCATCAAAATGATGGAGTTGGAACTTGTGAAAATTCAGAAAGAAACGGTGGCTGAATCTGAGATATCAGGCTTAGGTAAAATCGGATATCATCTCAACCAAGATTTGATCCCAGTATTAAGTAGCTTTCCAAAACTTCAAAACGACTCAAGAAAATGAAGCCATCTTCTTATGATTCTTAGTAGGTTCCGTACGTGTGCTCCTGTTACAATATGCTTGAGAAAGTGTCCAAATAAAAGCAAATTATTTTTTTTGGGTACATAACAGATAGCAAATCAAACCAGCAACCAACCCCTCATTACCAGATCAGAGTGTAGACAACAAACGTTTAACCTTTATCTTTAAGTCTCTGTAAGTAGCCAAGTTCACAGGAGACATTCATGAGCTTGGAAAGGTACCCATAGCCAGCATCTTCTTTAGAAAACTTAGTAGACTCAAACACGAGACTGAGTTGACCACCAGGTCACCCAAAACGATGGCAACCCAAACCGAGCCTTAATTTCAAAGAATACTTTCTAATCAAAAGATATTATGTGAAGATTGTACTTATTACATTCAAATGGATGTAGACGCCCTGGCGGAGCTCCCAAGATCAGGAACTTCTATTTTACTGCTATTGCAACTATACATATACACTACATATACACATATAGATGTACATATATACAAAAATATATATACATATATAAACATACATATATATTCGTACATAAACGTGTATACACATATATAAACGTGTATACATATATGGATATATCCAAACTATATGGCGCACTGCTTTTGATTTTTTAAAAACCCCCCATATTGACCAAATCGCCCCTCAAATTTTTTTTGCGTGCCTATTTTCTCTCGCTTCCTTTCACGTGTCAGGCTTAGGTCAGAGGTCATAAGTCAGAGTACCCTCCCTCCCTCCCCCTTCCTTTCACATGTCAGGCTTAGGTCAGAGGTCACAAGTCAGAGTACCCTCCCTCCCCTTCCTTTCCCTTTTGCCGCCACACCACTACTCGTCACCCTACCTACCCACCACTACACCGTGAACCAGCACCACCATGCCCTTTAGTCGGCAAGTAGACGCATCGACCACAGTACATCCACCACTTCCACAAAACAAACATGCGCATCAAGTTTGGAGTTTTAGATGTGCCACAATTATAGTAAGATTGGTTACGGAGGAGATATACAGAGGTGCGTTTGCAACGGGGATGTGGCAGCTATGATTCTGATTGGGTGGGGATGGTGGTATTGACGAGTAACAAGCAGAGGAGATCTATGTTACATGGACTCGGTACGAGTGTCCAGATCGGATATGTGTCCAAGTGTCGGATTCGTCTAATTTAGAAAATGCAAGACACGGGGACACGGCAAAATGTTCATAGTTGTTATTGCTTTTTAGTTATTTCAAAGGCAAAAGGGTGTTTTATTTGATGCATTTGGTTTTAATTGACAATTTGTCTTGCCTCAAAGCAATAACTAATAACTAACTAAATAAAAGACTATAAGATAGTATCATAATGGCATATCCTATGAGATGTGTCGTACACATCCCATGTCTGACACGGGTACTTCCCGCTAACCGAAGAGTCCATGTAACATAGGAGGAGATGATGGCACGGTGCAACTGTGGTGGGTCGATGGTGTAATGTCTACTCAATCGTGGGCTTGCTGGTCGTGGGTGGGCAACAGTGATAAAATCAGTGGAGGTTGTGTTGAGAGATCGGTGACGAGGGGTTAAGAGGTTGTATAGTGGGGAAGGGTCACGGTGGTGGTGGCTTGATGCTGGTTGGCAGTCGGAAGGGGGGGGGGAGAGAGAGAGAGAGGGGGAGGTGACGCGTTGTTGGGGAAGGTGTGGTGGTTCTATTGTGGAAGGGTTGTAGCAGTGGTGGTGGAAGCATCGGCTGCATCAATGCCCAGAGAGGGGGGGGAAGGATATATTGTTGGTACCTGTGTGTGTGTGTGTGAGAGAGAGAGAGAGAGAGAGAGAGAGAGAGGCCGAGGGAAAAAAGAGAGAGAACAAGGCAAAGGCTAACATGAACATTGTGCCAGATAGTCTAGTGCACTATATGTTTACAATTCTGCCACTGACCACGTATTCAAATTTATGGCACAACTGTTAATATAGTGCAACAAATATATACCCAGTTAGTTTGCAGCACTATATACTTACAATTATGCCATTAATTTGAGTTCGTGGTCATTATGGTGGAGCAGTGTGGCAGAATGGCAAAAGAGGATTTTTGCATAGTGCTCCACACTATCTACCATACTGCTTTGGGCCTTTTAAAGAGAAGCATTTGCGACAATTGACATGGCAGGAGTGAATGACTGTAGACAGGTTCGAAGGGGGGAGCTCATCCTAGGTAGGGATGGGCCCATCTCCACCCAAGGTTAGGATGGCTCCAATTTTTCCAACCCATCTTGTACCATCCACCCTAACCACGTGGTCTCGGTCAAGATCCCTTTTTTTTTTAAAAGCTTTATGAGAGAGCATTTCATCTCATGTTTTTCGCCTCTCTCTTCCCCCTCCATCGCTGACGCCACCTAGGCCACCACCACTACCCACCATTCTCCTGCCTTGACCACGTCCTCAACCGCCACCATCAAGATCGGTATGCAATGGGGATCCATATGGTGGTGGTAGTAGAGATGGTGATCCATAAATCTAATGACTAGCATGGTGGTGCTCGACATTTCACACAGCAGTGGGTGGGTAGATCAGGAAGTGAAGGGCAACATTGGTCGGTATTTCTACGGTAGTGGGTCGGTCAATGGTGGGAGGTGGTAGTGCTTAAAGATTCCTATGACAGTGGGTGTGCCGATGGATGCAATTTGTTCGACAGTAGAGGTGATTTCTACATATTGGGTTTCATCTGTGACGAATTGACAGAGATGGGGGTACGGGATTAAAGTGAGGCTCGGATCTAGAACGGGGGGCAATGGTGGTGGTTGGCTCATCAGCTTCACACTACGTCACATGGACTCTTCAAAATGCATGAAGCACCCGTGTGGACACTCGAGCTTTGACATAGGTCTGGTATATGTGTAAGGACAGTGTTTCTTTAGTTCATTATTTCTTTAAGAAGATAACAGTTTCAAATTAAAACAATATGCCTCGCATGAAACAACATGTCAACCAAGGAATAACTCAAATATCACAATAGATAGGAATTTTTTGCCCCGCGTCTTGGATTTTGAAAATTAGAGGAATCCGACACTTGGACACGTATCTGACTCGAACACTTGTACCAAGTCCATGTAACATAGGTTCTAGGTACGGGCTAACGGCAATTGTGGTGGGTTGTGGTGGACTAATGGGGGTCTGAGAACGAGCATTATTTTTTAATTTTTTGTTGAATTAATAACATCATTGAGTCGTACCTAGTTCCACATTTATTTGCCAGATCTATGGTACAACCTATGCCACGGGCCAACACCATCCTCCCCCAGGTGAAGTGGATGTATGGTATAATCTTGGCCAGATGCCAACCACCATCCTCCCCAGGTAAAGTGGTGGTGATAGAGGTAGTGGAATGTGGTGATATGGAACCTTCAGTCGCCCTAGAATTTCTTTTCCCCCACTTTCTTCCATTAATTAGTTGGGATTGTGGTCGCCAAATGGTGATATTAATTTATGTTTTGTGGGTTTGGTTCTATGAAAGTCATGATGACAAGGCATTATTTTTAGCAACGCACCAGCGCTTTGCATTTTTCGCGGTTTTCTGTTTCCAGAAAACCTAAAGGACACAGATAGAGAGAAAAAAACCAATTTTGCATGTGCGCCAGATTATCTGCCGCATATTAGACATTCGTCTAAAAAATAAGCTATAGGCGCAATTTCGTTATGTGAATAGTATGATAGATAGTCTGGCGCGCAGCTTTTTGGTTTTAAAAAATCTACAATTGTACACGGGACAGTGGTGTACAGCTTTATATGGGTTGAGCCTATCACAACCTTGGGTGGAGATACGCTACAGGTTCATCTACATACATATTTGCAAACACACAAATGTGCATATGCATGTAAACATTGAGGCTCAATCCACATTCAACGCTAGTAAGAAACTCAAGTTTTTCTATTGATCTCCAACCTTCCACGCTGCAAACGGTGGAGATCAGTGCTTTTTCTTATGAATCCCGCTAAACTGCCCCCTCAGAAGAGGGGTAATTAAACATGACAAAAATACCCCCCACCTTCTGTAAAAGCTGCACCGTCTCCCGACCTCAACAACCCACCACTAAAATACACCACTATGCAATAGCCTACGCAGCCTACCACTGCAACACAAATCACCTAGCAAACCACCGGCATAGCCATTACCCTGTCAAACCCACCACCTGATGCAACGATCGTCATCAACTAAATCTACAACCACAGTTGTCACCACCCCTGTCAAACCCCACACCGTTAACAACAACACCACACTATTGACACCATCAACAACAATATTTCACCAACATACCCACGGCTTCCATCATACCCACAACCCTAGTCACCACTCCAATCGAACCCACCACCACACTACTAACACCATCTACAACACCACCACACCATATCAGTCATAGATATTCATCGCCACCTCCCTCTCTCGCTTTTGACTTACAAATCTGCAAATGCCGAGGTCGAGAAATGGAGGATGCTAATGATGGGAGGTAGGAGAAAGAGAGGTCGGAGGCGATGGTAATGTCACCATTGATGGAGACACCATGCCATACCAGAGATAGTGGTGGCGAGACCTAATCTAAGGTGTTGATGTTTGGAGAACCAATGGGACAAATAAAAGTGAACCATGGTGAACAGGTGGTGTATGCGTTTTGTGTTGTTGTCCAAAGAGCTCAGGGCATTTTGGTCACGGTGCAGCAACTACACCTCTTTTGGCTGTTAGGCAAAGTTTAAGACATAAGGCTGATCTCCACCATCCTCGTTGTGATACTATCAGTTTTAACAGACCCTGTAAACATATATGCACAAGGACCATCAATTTGCTAATTCTACCTCAATTACGATTGGAGGATTGGCATGAGTTGCATTGACTCGATTCATGAAGCATACCAGAAAAAGAAGGCATAGAGAATAAAGTTTAGAGACGAGCCATTGCAGGGACCACTAGGCATGACATTGGGCTTTGTATCTCGCATAATATCGAACTTAAGAATCTCCTTCAACCCTCCATCGTAAAAGAAAAGAGTAGATCACTAGGTAACCTTGATAAGCTTGTCGTCCTAAAAAACTATCATTTTGAATGCTTTCTGAACCTCGATGAAGAGTAGATCATGCAGAGTTCCACTTCTCTAATACGAAGATACTTAGGAGTTTCAGCACCAGTTGTAAAAGTAGAATGATATTTACATTGCAAACTTAGCTAACTTCCTAGTAAATGCACATATCTTGCTACGCTTGTAATGACAATAGCCGGACTCCCACGTAATTATCATGGAAGTTGAGATTCAAAATCTGCCCCTTCCCCGGCGTTTGAAATGACAAGCCTATTAAACTTACAAACTTTGCTTGATGTTGTTTCCGTTTGAGTATGATTGTTAAAGAAACATGCCTTTTGTGCCAACGACACAAAAATTCAGCGACTTGGCTGAATAAGAACTCTCTTTGATGATATCCAAAAGATACTCTGTGTTACAATAGCTTTTAAAACAGTAAGTCCTTAAACAGAGATATTTGTCTAAGAAAAGATCCTAAAAGACTGATGCACTGTCCTATGCTAAAGCTGCATACACCTCAGATCTAAACCTAAACACCTGTATTGCTGATTAACACAAATTCGTGCACCCCAAAGTTCACTTTTGAGAAAATTACATCATAGAATTTTGAGGTAGTTATTATCCAAAACCTCTATCACACTCATTGAAACCTCCCTTCCAATGTAATAAAAAAAACATATAAATGCAAAAAACTACCTTAAACAAGTATATGCACACCTCGAAGTCAATTCTTAATCCTTTTCTCCATACACAAAATGCTAAGTGTACCTCAAAAAGTACTACCCCGCTGTAAGCATTGAATAAACTCAAACTAACACATCAACTAGAGCTGCCAAAGTTAACACATCAACTAGAGCTGCCAAAGTTATAAGTTTCCTAGTAGATACATCAATTGGGAAGTGGAGCACATGGAAAAAGCATGGCTCTTTTAAAAAGGCCTATCAACACCCACAAACCCTAGTTTCCTCTGCATCACTAAATCCCTAAGACTACCAAAAATATTCTCAACCAATTGAGCTTTTTCTTTTTCCAATGCAACGGATCAGTAAGATTCAATCTTCACTTCCACCCTATACATTGTATCGGGATTCAAGTTTGTACCTTATCTCCCACTGTACAAAGAATTGAGAACAGCAGACATAAAAAATCCACACCCAGAAACCCAAGAACCCGACAGATTAGCTAGAGTATTCTCGTCAAATAAAGCATAAACCTAACATAGACAGTGTACTTCAGAAATCAGAAATGTAAACTTGAAGCCATTGATTTCCGCATCTGCTTTTAAATTTTAAGTCAAAGTACTAAGCAGCATATCTGTGAAGTTCCGAATCCAATCTTCATGTTCTTTTCTAAGCCTGAAATTAGACTTTAAATCCTACATTATAAACCCCTGAACAACAGATACCAAAATCCAGCACCCAGAAATCCTAAGCATCACTAGAACCCCATACAGTACTTAAAACATCCCTATCAAATTTTCTGGGGCCTTCTTAGAGAGCCAAACATAAGCGACGTTGAAACAAGATCTAAAACCCAAACCCCACATAAAACACAGACGCACCCACGGACGATAAAAATAACCTTAGAATTCAACGTAACAAACAAAAAAGGCATCAGTAAGACCTCACACAATGCCCGAAATACCCTCATCAAACTACCGGGTTTTATTCAGAACCAAAAAACCCTTAAACCCTAATAACAACAAAGATCTACAAAATAAACTCTGGCACAGCCACCAGATTTAATTCATAAAATAACTGTAAAGAAATATGTGTGTGTGTGTGTGTCATTGACCTAATATCTGAATGTAAAAAGATAGGAAGAGAGATGGGGACGGGGGGAGGGCAACAGTGAAACCTGACACATTTCCCAAAAAAAACCCATCAAATCTCTGGGTTTGATTCAGAACCCCAAAAGAACCCTCGAACCCTACTAAAAAAAATCCAGAAAATGAATTCTACAACCCCATCGATGTAAGCATAACTCAAATAAAAGTAATGTAGACAGATGCGTGCGGGCGTGTGTGTAATTGACCTAAAATTTGAATGTAAAGACAGAGGAGAGAGGGATGGGGGGCTGACATCGTTCGGGGCCGGGGCCGCCTTCGGAGTCGAGGGAGTCAAAGCGGCCGGACATGCGGTCGGCAACGGTCTCTTCGAGGAAGCCACGGCCCTTGGTCCTCTTGGGGGGGCCGGAGGGGGCGCCGCCGGTGATGGCGGACTTGAGCTTGGGGATCGGGGCCCTGGGGGAGGCGTCTCCGTCTCCGCCGGCGTCCTCGTCCATGAGATCGTCGTCCTCCGGCTCGAAATCCACCGCCTCCTCTGCGTTCGCCATATTCTCAACTTTACTATCGGCTCTCTCTCTCTCTCTCAAACCCTCTGGCTTTTTGAGTTTTAGGGGTTTGGTTGAAGGGGTTAGTGAAATGAGTGGACCCGATAACGTGGTTTTAACCTCAAAAGATTAACCATGGTTAAACTCAGTTATCACTGTACATTTTACTTAGACCTTGGTCTAAAAATCTACTCCGTATATTGGTTTGCCAACTGAGGGCCAGGGGCGGACCTACGTGGTGATAAGAGGGCTGAAGCACCCCCTGACTTCTAAAAAAAAATAAAAAATTTATTTTCGGAAATCGCACCGACTCCGTTCCTCAATCCCCGATACCCCGTTCCCCAATCCCCGATACCCCGTTCCCTGAGACCCACAATCGGCACTCTCTCTCTCTCTCTCTCTCTCTCTCTCTCTCACACCGGTGGACAGTGGACTGAGCTACTCCGACCGGCGACCAGATCTGGCCATTGCCCGCGAGTTCGCGACGTGATCCGAACCCTCCTTGGCACCTTCAGACAGTAAATCTTCGACAAGGGGACGACCAGATCATGAACTCTTGAAGAATGGCCGACCGCCGACGATGAGACTTCGACTGTCGGCTACTCCGTCCGACCAGCGACCAGTCGCCAGATCTGGCCCTTCACGGCCTCACCCTACCGGCGACCGCGCTCAGGCTGGCTACTTGACCTGCTGCAGTGCTTGACGCCGCGCCGACGCCGACAACCCTGCTGGCTGCCTGGATGCTACAGTGTTGCTCGTTGATTGCTTGTGGAGAGTGGAGACCGTGGAGTATTTCATTGGTATATAACTTTTTGTACACTGTCTTAATATTGTTAATTATTGTTGCTCTTCGACTGCTGTAAATTATTGTTAATTTTATCACTTATCACAGACTCTATCTTAATTATGCTAATTGTTTATTAATTTATTACTGTTGTATGTTACCGACTAAAATTAATTACTGTTGCCGGCAGGGAATATTGCTAATTGATTATTACTGTTCCAATAAAATTAATGGTGCAAATTGAAAAAATAACTCTCAAAAATAAAATTAAGATTAACGGACTAAGATGCAAACTGTAAGACAACCCGCAACCGGCACCCCTTCAGTAAGCAAGACATTATAATTTTACAACCTTTTAGCACTTTACCACATCAATAGAATTGACTTATTAGGCAACAAACCTTATAAAAACCCTAAACAAGAGAGAAATTCCTAATGGTATGTGAAACAAAAATTAATTGTTTTTAATATTATTTTAATAAAAATTTTTGGTGAATTCGATATAATTTTTGCACCCCCTGAAAAAATTCCTGGTTCCACTCCTGCTGAGGGCCGATGCCCGATGCATCAGACTTTAGTCGAGCTTTATTATCGTTTACTCGATTTTGCAACCATCAAAGCTTATATTTCAAATACTTAAAGGTGTTGTTAAATCGCATTTTGTTTTAAGTTTTTCATTCCGGCTTGCAAATTTTTTAATATTCCAAATTTTTGGTTCATTTTGCTCTTTGAAAAATATTGGCAAGAGTTTTCAAAATTAGACCATTTTTCAAAAATCAAGTCTTGTAGCTTAAATTTTTTTGAAAACTCAGAAATTACACTTTTTCTCTCCATAATTTAATGAGACTGGGGAACTGAGCCTCACTGACTACAAAAACAAAGAGCTTTGTGATAATGTGTCTTGGATAAAAAAATTCAGAATGTGTGGGTGTCCCACATCGGTTATTCAGAGAAGGTTACAACTTAGTCCTAGGTATATAAGTCTTGTCCCACATTGGTTATTTAGAGAAAGTCACTACTTATCTCTAAGTATATATATGTTGTCTTGTATTATGTTTTAAGGACAAGAGAGATGAGACATTCTTTGAGAGAGTTTGTTGAGAGAGACAAATGTTTGTAATCTCCAGTGACAAATATAGTGAAATCGTTGCTACCACCGTGGAGTAGACTTTCGCCGAACCACGTAAATCTTGTGTACCTCTATTTTTTGTTATTGTTTTTTATTCTCTTTTTCATTACTTGGTGCGGAATTTAGTATATTCTTTAACAAGTCGTATCAGAGCTGAGGTTCGGTAGATTGAAAGCATCTTGCAATGGCGCTAAATACTTCGACGAAGTATGATTTGGAGAAGTTTGATGGATCAAACGATTACAGTTTATGGAGGATGAAGATGTGTGATGTTCCAATTTAGCAAGGATTGTTGAAAGCGTTAAAGGGAAAACAAGGGCTTCCTGATACGATTTATGCTGATAAAAAAGAAGACATGTTGGAGAGAGCCCATAGTGCCCTGTTACTGTGTTTAGCCGATAACGTGTTGCGAAAGGTTTCTCAGGAAACGACTACGGCTGGATTGTGTCTGAAAGAAGATAGATCGATCAGTGATCATCTGATGAATATAACAAGGTAGTATTATACCTGCAAAATATTGATATCAAGATAGAAGATGATGATACCTTTATTGTTGCTCTGTTCTTTACCTCCATCATATGAACATCTTGTTACTACCTTATTATATGAGAAGGATGGTATCTCCATGGAGGAGGTTGAGGTTGTGATAAATTCTCATGAATTAAGGAAGAAGGTTTTAGAAAATAGGAGAGAGGAACATGGTGATGGTCTGATGGCTCAAGGCCGAAGCACTGACCATGGTGAATCTAGAAATAAAGGAAAATCGAGATCTCAGTCAAAGGCCAGAAAATTGAAGTGCTATCATTGTCACAAGGAAGGGCGTTATAGAAATGATTATCCTAAGCGTAAAGGGAAGAAAAAGGATAATTCCAAGACGACTGATGTTAGAGTAGTAGAAGATAACTCTGATGGTGCGGATGTTCTCTCAGTTACTATCAGTTCCTCGGATGGAGGGTGAATTCTTGATACGGGTTGCTCCTATCATATGTGCCCCAATAGGGATTGGTTTGCTACTTATCGCTCATTTGATGGTGATAAAGTTCTCATGGGAAACGTTGTTGCTTGTAAAGTGGTTGAGATAGGTTTAATTCAGATTAGGATGCATGATAGTATTGTGAGAACTTTGACTGATGTCAGGCACGTTCCAGAGCTGAGGAAAAAATCTGATTTCTTTGGGTACGCTTGACTCCAATGGTTGTAGCTATCGGGCTGCAGGTGGAGTTATGAAGATAATGAAGGGTGCTCTTATTGTGATGAAGGGGTTGAAACAAAATAGTCTATATTTGTTACAGGGTAGCATAGTTATAGAAGAAGCAGCAGCAGCTTCATCTTATGATATAGATTCTGACACTACCAAGCTTTGGCATATGCGTCTTGGGCATATGAGTGAGAGGGGTATGGATGTGCTGAGCAAACAAGGTTTGCTGAGAAGCAAGAAAACCGGGAAGTTGGATTTTTGTAAGCATTGTGTTTTCAGGAAGCAGTGCAAGGTGAAATTCAGTCGGGCTATTCATACCACCAAAGGTACAGTGGGTTATATCCATTCAGATCTTTGGGGTCCTTCCACAGTTCTTTCTAAGGATGGCGAAAAGGGGCATTGGAATGGTCTTAGCTCCTGAATATTCAAACAATAAAAAGAAATCAAATCTGTAGGGGGCTGTCGCATCTCTTCTTATCTATTCTTGTATTTATCTTATGTAGCCTTTGGTTTATGGTAAGAGTATAATAGGTATCTCTAGTGATATTAATTGCCCTTCTGCTCTCACCGGCAAAGGAAGAAAGATTTTATCCAAAGTTTTCTAGGTAATCTATTATTAACAATTTCTTTCCAACTTCTTTGGTGGCAGATATATGTTGACCTTTACTGATGACTTCTCAAGAACGGTTGGGTGTACATAGCAGCAACCGAAGCAGTGAAGGAAGTTATTTGGTTGAAGGGATTGGTTGGCGATTTGGGTTTGAAACAGGAGTCTAGCACTGTTTACTGCGATAGCCAAAGTGCCATATATACATCTAACCAAAAATCAGATGTTTCATGAGCGGACCAAGCACATTGATGTCAGGTTTCATTTTATTCGGGATATGATTTCTCAGGGTACTGTTATGGTAGAGAAGATTTTCACAGTTGAAAATTCAGCGGACATGATGACAAAGCATATTCTAGAGATCAAGTTTAAGCACTGCTTAGATTTGATCTGTATCAGCGGTATTTGAGGTGCAGCCCTAGAGGGCAGGTGTGGTAGTAGCAGATGATATTTTTAGGTTATTTGTGGCTTGTTTTATCCAAGCCAAGGTGGAGATTTGTGATAATATGTCTTGGATAAAAAAATTCAGAATGTGTGGGTGTCCCCCATTGGTTATTTAGAGAAGGTTACAACTTAGTCCTAAGTATATAAGTTTTGTCCCACATTGGTTATTTAGAGAAAGTCACTACTCATCTTTAAGTATATATGTGTTGTCTTGTATTATGTTTTAAGGACAAGAGAGAAGAGACATTCTTTGAGAGCGTTTGTTGAGAGAGACAAATGTCTGTAATCTCCAGTGACGAACATAGTGAAATCGCTGCTACCACTGTGGAGTAATCGCTGCTACCACCGTCACTACAAGAAAAGATGGCTTTAGCGACGGACTTTTAGCGACGGAAGGTATTCCGTCGCTAAAAGACTGATTCAACGACGGTATTTACCGTCCGTATAAATCCGTCGTTAAAAAAGTTTACCAACGGACCATTCCGTCGGTAAAAGAATTTGCCAACGGATTTTTACCAACGAACTTTTAACGACGGAAAAACCGTCGCTAAATAGTTTTAGAAAGTTTTACCGACGGACTAATTCCGTCGCTATAGGTCTGTCCTTAATACGCAGATCTGCTTTCTTTCTTTTCTTTCTCCCGTTTCCCTCTCTCTCTCACACCCACCGGCGTTCTCACCTCCGGCGACCCCCTCTACGGCAACCCACCTCCGGCGACCCCCTCTACGGCAACCCACCTCCGGCGACCCTCTCTACGGCATCCCACCTTCGGCGACCCCCTCTACGGCAACCCAGCCCCAGCGACACCCCTATCTTCCCCCCGACGTCGTGCCACCTCCGGCGGCCGTCACGGCCAGTCTTCAACGACCAGATCGATCTAGCGTAGTCTGCCTAGATCTTTGAGCTCCGGCCAACTTCGGTAAGTTTCAAACTGGCTAATAAGCCTACAAAGCTTTTTGTTTGATATGGTTAATGAGATTGTTTGATATGGTTAATCGAGAAGGGGATCTCTGATTGGGGTGTACGTCAATGAGATTGTTTGATAAGGTTTGATTGGTTAGTGACATTTTGGATGGTAAGAGTGCTTTAGTGTTACTACTCTAATACACCCCCAAACCTCATTTACATGTTCCATAGGGCCTGTTCTTGCAGACTTTGTTCTTGCAGATAGATGTTTGTTCTTGCAGATAGATGTTTGTTCAATTTCTTTGCTTGAAACTCCAATTCATAGTCCCACATTGCATTCCATTTAGATCTAAATTTTTTGTTGTTGTCTTAGAACAATGGTTCATAAAGAACTAACAACTAGCTAAAGTATTTCCCTAAATGTATCGCATATGATACATATGGCATAGACACCACCCTTAATATTACTCATGCGTTTTCTAAGGCTTGAGAAAAGTGAGCAAGTACACTCAGCTGACCTGTGCTAAAGCAGCATCTACAAAATCCTGATCTTCCATCATCACCAACGAATTCATACTATACTAAACATAGCATAATTAACTCAGCGGGTGCAAACATACCCATATACCTAAATTGAACTAATTGAACCCTAAATTGAATGCCCCAAATCAATCGAACCCTAAATTGAACTAATAGAACCCCCTAATTGAACCCTAAATTGAAGTTATTGAAGCCTAATTAAATCCTAAATTGAATGCCCAAATCGAATCGAACCCTAAATTAAACTAACTGAACCCTAAATTGAATGCCCCAAATCAACCGAACCCTAAATTGAACTAATAGAACCCCCTAATTGAACCCTAAATTGAAGTAATTGAATCCTAATTAAACCCTAAATTGAATGCCCTAATCGAATTGAACCCTAAATTAAACTAATTGAACCCCTAATTGAATGCCCTGATCCAACCGAACCCTAAATTGAAATAATTGAACCCCCTACTTGAACCCTAAATTGAATACCCCAAATCAACCGAACCCTAAATTGAATCAATTGAACCCCCTGATTGAACCCTAAATTGATGTAATTGAACCATAATTAAACCCTAAATTGAATGCCCTAATCGAATTGAACCCTAAATTAAACTAATTGAATCCCTAATTGAACCCTAAATTGAATGCCCTAATCCAACCGAACCCTAAATTGAACTAATTGAACCTTAAATTGAATGCCCCAAATCAACCGAACCCTAAATTGAACTAATAGAACCCCATAATTGAACCTTAGATTGAAGTAATTGAACCCTAATTAAATCCTAAATTGAATGCCCTAATCGAATCGAACCCTAAATTAAACTAATTGGACCCCTAATTGAACCCTAAATTGAATGCCCTAATCCAACCGAACCTTAAATTGAACTAATTGAACCCTAAATTGATTGCCCCAAATCAACCGAACCCTAAATTCAACTAATAAAACCCCCTAATTGAACCCTAATTTGAAGTTATTGAACCATAATTAAATCCTAAATTGAATGCCCTAATCGAATTGAACCCTAAATTAAACTAATTGAATGCCCTGATCCAACCGAACCCTAAATTGAAATAATTGAACCCCCTAATTGAATGCCCAAAATCAACCGAACCCTAAATTGAATCAATAGAACCCCTTAATTGAACCCTAAATTTCTGTAATTGAACCCTAAATTGAATGCCCTAATCGAACCGAACCCTAAATTAAACTAATTGAACCCTAAATTGAAATAATTCAAGCACACCGGATATGTGCATTTTGAACAATTTTTTCCCATTTGAACATTGATAATTTGTTTCATAATTTTAGGTTGTTAATTGTGCATTTGAGAATTGTGATTATTGATCTGTGATTTTAGGTTGTTAATTGATGATTTTAGGTTGTTAATTGATGATTTTAGGTTGTTAATTGATGATTTTAGATTGTTAATTGTGCATTGAGCATTTGAGATATTGAGATTATTGAAGGAGGATGGGACCCAATTGGATTGAATGTATGATTTTTGTTAATTTTTATTGCATTAAGCATTTGAGAATTGAGAATTGAGATTGTTGACGGAGGATGGGACCCAATTGGATTGAGATACCTGTTAGTTAGCGCAGACACGGACACCACGTCTGATCGACGGTGTCCGACATTTAAAAAACAAATTAACGTATGCCGATGTGTCTGGAGGTGCGCGCCGGTGGGCGTCGGACACGTGTACGGAGGCATCGGACACGTGTCGGTATGTGTCGGACACGTGTCCGGAGGTGTCAGACACGTATCGGACACCATATCGACACCCTATATGAGGTGTCGGAATTGAGGTTGTTGAATGTGCATTAAATTTATGTTAGTTAGGTTAATTCGACATTTTTAGCATGCACCCCCTGGAATCTAATCGTGGCTCAAGCGCTGGCTATAATTAGCCCTAATTAGTCCTGATTAACAATATTTTAGTAAATCAATTAACCCTAATTAGCTCTAACGAGCCTAATTAGTTTTTATTAACCCTAAGAACCTGATGAAATTCAAATTAGCTGTAATTACCCCAAATTAGCCCAAATGAACCCAATTATGCGCATATTGATTGTAGTTAGCCTAATTAGTCATAATTTGCACTAACATAACCCAATTACGCCTAATTAGCGCTAGTTAGGACTAATCAACACTACTCGGCACCATCAAAACCCTAATTAGGACTAAATAACCCTAATTAGTCCTAATCAACCCTAATTAGCTATAATTATTCGAAACTAGCCCTCATTAACACTAATTAGCTCTAACATAACCCAATTAAGCCTAATTAGCCCTAATTAAGACTAATCATCACTACTCGGCACAATTAAACCCTAATTAGTCACAATCAACCCTAATTAGCTATAATTATCCGAAACTAGCCCTCATTAACATTAATTAGCCCTAACATAACCCAATTAAGCCTAATTAGCCCTAATTAGGACTAATCAGCACTACTCGGCACAATTAAACCCTAATTAGGACTACATAACTCTAATTAGTCCTAATCAACCCTAGTCAGCTATAATCATCTGAAACTATCCCTCATTAACATTAATTAGCCATAACATAACCCAATTAAGCCCAATTAGCCCTAATTAGAACTAATCAGCACTACTCGGCACAATTAAACCCTAATTAGGACTAAATAACCCTAATTAGTCCTAATCAACCCTAATCAGCTATAATTAATAATCGTAATTAACCCTAATAACCTAGTTAGCCCTAATTAGCCCTTGTACATCCCATAATTACTCCATGTTGCCCAGAGATGGTTCAATGACTCGTTGTTTACAAACCCTGCCTTCTTTATATTAATTGTTGTTTTGAGAAGTCCATTGGCAACGAGATGGTTCAACTCGTTGCCAACGAGTTCTATTTAATGTGGAATTGGTAACAAATGCAACGATCATTTTGCAGTTTTGATATTTCGGAAATATTCTTGCATATCTTATCAATTTCTGAACACATGCATGCATAGAAACCCTTAGTTCCCGTTCAAAGGTACTCATTACAAAGTAATGCCTTGTAATGAGCCTTTGGATGTCCAGTTTGGACAATTTGGAAAAGCTAATTGTTTATAAAACAGTATTTTGACTCATGCTTTATGTTCTATGTCGTGGATATTTGGTACACGTTCTCGTGTGTTTCTCCGGGTGCATACAGATCTGGTGTTCTAACATCCGTCAAACCTTCCTAAGCAAGGTTAGATGAATGTTAGAACACCTAATCGATGTGGTGTACTTGGAGAAATGTGGGGAGGTGCTGCCGAATTTTCCACAGACATCGGACTAAGCATGAGTTATTCACTGTTTTATAAACATGTGTTTTTCTGAATGGGATATGACCACTACCTGTTCAAGAGTGGAGGGGAAATATGTAGACATGTTGTAACATTCATGCATTGATATTTACATCGGCAATGCCTAATCACTGGTCATTATTGAAGGTGGTATACAGTACGATAATTCAGTCGTCATGTCAGTCGATCGAAGTTGGATGAAAAGGAAGAATGTTGAAGATTTTGAGTGTCGCGTTGACGAATTTCTCGACTTCGCTTATGCGCATCCTGCACATGTTGACCTTGATAAGATAAGGTGCCCGTGCGGTAGATATGAGTTGTTGCACTGGAGAAAAAGAATTGAAGTAAAATGGCATCTTCGTCGGTACGGTTTTATGGGTGGATACATAAGGTGGACGCAGCACGGGGAAACGATAGTATTGTCGTCCAACCTGGCTAGTCAAACTGAAGTTAGGGAGGAGGCACGATATGATTTCCAAGATATGATTATGGATGCTGGGCATGCTAATGTTGACTGGGGTAACGACAGTCCACAACCGCCGAACGAGGGAGCTCATCAGTTTTATGAGTTGTTGAGAGCTGCGGAAGAGCCGCTGTGGGATGGAGCTCCGAAACACACACGGCTGTCTGCGGTTAGTAGGTTATTACAGTTGAAATCAGACCACAGGCTGAGTGAGAAAGGTTTTAACGAGTTTGTTACCTTCATCAAAGAAATACTGCCCGAAAGTGAAAAGCTACCGTCGTCGTACTATGACGCGAAGAAGATGATGAGGAAACTTGGGTTGAGCTATGACCGGATAGATGCGTGCAATAACGATTGTGTATTATTCTGGAAAGAGAATAAGGATTTGTCATTATGTCCAGTATGTGATCATTCGAGGTACAAACCGGACAAAGGGAAGAAGAAAAACATTGCATGGAAGATATTGCGATATTTCCCGGTCACACCACGACTTCAGAGAATGTACTACTCCTCCAGTACGGCTGAACATATGAGGGCTTACCGTGAGACTCGCAGCAACGATGCCGATGTGCTGACACACCCAGCTGATGGAGAGGCGTGGAAGGAGTTTGACCGCAGGCATCCAGTCTTTGCTCAGGAAGTTCGGAATGTTAGACTTGGTCTGGCAACCGATGGGTTCAACCCTTTCGGTCAGTCTACCACGCCTTACTCCTGTTGGCCTGTTATTATTGTCCCTTACAAATCTCATTGGTATACAACTATTAAGTCCAAGAAATTGCCCGTGACATATGACAGTGAGCTAGACTCCTTTCAAGCCGACCAACCACGTGTCTTGTTCCCTGTTGAGGTCAACAACGAGAAGGACGATCTTCCTCTTCCAACAACACTTCTTGTGGGAGAAGAAGTCGTAGATGATGACGCGGAAGATCTTGAAAGTGTTGGAGATGATGTGACCGAGTCTACTGATGAAGAGGATGAATTAGAAGATGAAGAGGACGACGAGTCCCACGAAGAAGAGGGCGACGAGGATAGTGATGAAGATGATTCGCAAACTGAAAATGATTGACTTGTAATGTTGTAACATCACGGGAAAAATGTAGTAACATTTTAGAACTTGGTGTTTATTGATGTGTTTTTGCACATCCGTTCATATATATATATATATATATATATATATATATATATATATATATATAGTGCCGATGATGATTTATGCCTAAATTATTGTTTTTCACGTGTTAATGTCTTTGTATATAATCTATATGAAGTCAGATATGGATAGGATACGGGCTATTCGTGGCCAGGCTGGACGCCGAGCTGCTTCCTCCCCGGTTAGTCCCACCTTGTCATTGCCTACTAATGACGAGGCACAGAGTGATCGCGGACAGCCATCGGGGGCCCAGCCCCAGCCGTCGCGGTCACCGTCGCCCCAGCCCCAGCCATCACCGTCGCCCCAGCCCCAGCTCGAGCCGTCGCCCCAGCCCGACGCAGATTCATCCCACACGCGCGTGCATTCTCCATCTTCCGTGGGTTCTACCTCAGGTATAGTTGATAACGGTGTTTAGTACATTTTCGCTAGCCTTATATTTGAACTGTATTAATGTCTGTGTTTTGTAGGATCTCGACGAGGCCGTGGTCCGACACGCGGGGTACGCATCGACCCCCAGCGTAAACAGAGAGTTACGCTCACGCAGGAGGGCCTGTAAGTACTAAAAATATCACCTCATGCCTTATGTTTAAAATTTTTGGGTGTTAATTTATATTTGAACTGTATTAATTAATTTAATTACTTCTTTGGCAGGATCCTGGAGAATATGGCGAGGACGAAGATCGGCGTTCTTGTGAAGGGCCGATTCTTCGAGCCACGCCTGTACTGGAAGGACTGGGATGCCGCTGCGAGGGAGGCCCTATGGGAGGAGTGGCTGGTACGGTGAAGTATTTTTTTCAGCGTTAGTAAATGTTAAATTACAGTTTGTTTTATGTTGTTAATTTGTGTTATTGAATGCATTACAGGAGGGGTTCACGTTTGACACGCATGAGCAGCAGGTACTGGGGCAGCAAGCTTTCTTTGCCTACATCGGCAAGAATTACCGCCGATGGCTCCACGATGCACGGGACCGGGCGAAGAAGGCGCTGCCCGCGGGTGCCCTGATGACGGACATGATGAAATATCCCCCACATTGGATATCTCACCGTGTATGGGGGGAGATGATAGATCGGTGGGCTGCGGATCCAGGTTGGGACGCCAAGAGTAAGAGCGGGGCTGAGAACAGACAAACAGAGATCCGACGCACACGGGGGGGTCGGTGCCACACGACATCGTCCGACACGTGAACGCGGTCGAGCACCCGGATCTAGAGGAGGATGAGGTCATAGCTCTGACCTATACTCAGACGCACGTGCGGAAGAAGGACAAGGACGAGACGCACCAGGCGGGCGACTATATTTCAGATATTGCCCGACGGATCGATGTGAGTCAATTTATTTAAGTTAATGTTTTTTCTTTCTATCCTCAATGTATGTTTCGTTAATTAATGCCCTAACATATCGTTAAACCACTATTTTTGTAGGCCTCGTATGAACAGCTAAGGGGGGTCCGAGCAGCAGTCCGGACAGCCATCAGCGTCCACTAGTACGGCTGCGAGTACTGGGGGGTTGAAGCGATGGCTGGATACGCCGGAGGTCGTGAATCGGCCGAAAGGCCGCATACGCGGCCTGCCTAGCACGATTCCTCGTGCCGTGATAGGAGCGTCCTCACCCCCTGCTGCCCCTCTATAGACACCGGCTCCTCGGCCTCAGTTGGACGACGAGGAGATCCAGCGCATTGCTACAGTGGTGTGCCGGATGATGAGGGAGCAGGGCACTGCTGGACCAGCCGCCCCGGCCCCGGATCCGCAGGATCCAGATCCGGGACTCGGGAACCCCTGATGAGCCCCTTCCCGTGCCCGTTCCTAGCTTCCCCCCCCCCGCCCCCCGCACCCGGCTTGTACTCTTCTCCCTTCTCCTAACCGGCTATATCCGGTTCCCGGCTTGTACATGTATGAGTTTTTTTTATAATTTTTCTTTTTTAAAATTGATTATATATATTTCTTTCTGTATTGATTATTGCGCGTTGTTGTTGAGAATTGAAAATTGTATTACAGGTCTAGGTAATTGAAAAATAAAAAAAAATTTCAAAAAAAAATTGACTTTTGGCGACGGATTTATTCCGTCGCTAAAGTATTCCTTTCAATCAGTTATTTAGCGACGGAATATTCCGTCGCTAAATAAGTTTTTTAGCGACGGAATATTCCGTCGCTAAAATATTTAATCCGTCGCTAATTGGACAAAAAAGAAAATAAATTAAAATTCTAAAAATATAATTAGCGACGGAATATCCGTCACTAATGAAAAATAAATCCGTCGGTAAAAATCACATATTTAGCGACGGATTTAAAAATTCCGTCGCTAAACTATTAGTGACGGGCTTTTATACGAGGGATATTTAGCGACGGTGAATCCATCGCTAATTATTTTAGCGACGGATTTTGGGCTTTTAGCGACGGATTTCCCCGTCGCTAAAAGCCTGTTTTCTTGTAGTGCGTGAAGTAGGCTTTCGTCAAACCACGTAAATCTTGTGTCTTGTGTGCGCCTCTATTTTCTGTTATTATTTTATTTTCTTCTTCATTACTTGGTACGGAATCTAGTATATTCTTTAACAAGCTTTTAGGGCTCAGTATAAAAGCCTTTTACAAATTTTAGGGTTTTTGCTATCCGGGCCTCTTCTTCTTAGTCGTTATGTGATCCCTGCTCTCGTACATCAAGCAGTTTTTGAAAAGGTGAAAGAAAAACTAAAACTTTTTTCAGTTTTCAAGAAAGAAAAAAAAGCTGAAAACTTCAAATTCTATCAAACGCAACCTTAATCTTCAAGGCCATATTTTTTCCAAATACATGAGCCATGGCGATTAATATTTGAATAAAAAGTTTTGTTTTCTCATTGTTCTTGATAGAGCAGGTATGAGAGGTTTATTTACAAGCAATGGAACACCCTGAGAAGACTAAAATGAAAGGGCATTACTTAGAGGCACATAATCTAAGGGTGTGTTTGGATATAGGATTTGAACTGGGGATTTGACTTTGGTAGGGTATTTGTAAATCTCTTGGACAAAATATCTTGTTTGGATAGTTCAAAAGGGAATTTTTGAAATTTCGAAGTGATTTGAACTTTGGATTTGGGGTCACCAAATCCACAGTTCAAATCACTAGTCTGAACTAGTTATTTGTCAAATCCACACCAATCAGTTACAAACCCACAATAACTAGTTCCCTATTTTTTAGGAATCTTGCCTCCCACCTTTTTAAACAACCATTTGCTTCCTTTCTTCCAAACAAGATATTTCAAAATGATAAAATTTGTAAATCAAGGAATTTCGAAATGAGGGTATTTAGAAATGCCCAGTATTTCAAAATCTCATATCCAAACACACCCTAATAGTGTGTATTGTTTACTTTCAGGTCATTTCAACTGAGTTATTAAAATTTCTAAAAAGATTTGTTTCTTCTCTTTTAGAAAGAGCATGAGAGTTAGAGTTGCAACCTACAGCTAGTACAATTACAGGTTTGCCAATTTTGCAGTTACAGAATAGTGGTTATTAATGTAGTTTTAATTGAAAATATAAGGCCTTGTCCTTTAACTTGGTATATTAGTCCCTAATTATCATTAATATTTTTGCATTTTCATTTTAATGACCAATAATACTTTTATTTTACAACATGAATCTAGGATAAACCAATCACTAAACTAACTCTAAATTGTTTGCAATTTTATTCTTAAATTCGACAATCAAATTAGCAGCTCTCTCTCTCAACACCTTTTTTCTTCTTATTTGTGTTATGGAAATTTACCTAATTAAAAAGTTAGATTGTCACTTTTTATGTTATTTAGTCTCATCTTTCTTTTAAAAATTAACATTTAGTGGTAATTTTTTGTACATTGTTATAATAGTAATACTTTAACACTTTTATCGAGCGATTTAGAAATGCTCTTGCAGGCCCCGTATGTATTTTTCACTTTCTTTTTTGTTTCTAAAAATGTATTTTAAATACAGTTACTAAATTTTTAGCAACAAAAAAGAGGTGGAAAAAGACTGCCTTATGTGGATAAATATTTGATGATTATAATAGAACGCTCCTGTCAGCAACGTATAGTATCAAAACTAGTACTTAAAGTTGTGTTTAAATCCCATATTGTTTTAAGTTTTTTGGCCACTTCGCAAAATTTTGAAATCTCCAACTTTTTGGTTCAATTTTGGTTTTTTTTAAAATTGGCAAGAGTTTTCAAAATTAGCCCATTTTTAAAAATCAGATTTTGTAGTTTACAAGAATTTTGAAAACTAAGAAATTACGCATAGTTTAATTAAGTTGGAGAACCGAACCGGCAACAAAAATAATGAGTTTTTAGGGCTCAATATAAAAGCATTAAAAAAAACTCTACGGTTTTTATCCTCCAGGCCTCTTCTTCTTCTTAGTCGTTATGCGGTCCCTTCTCTCATACATCAAACAGTTTTTGAACTAGCAAAAGAAAAACTATAACTTTTTTCAGTCTTTAAGATAAAAAATTGAATACTTAAAATTCAATCAAATGCTAACTTAATTTTCAGGGCCATATTTTTTCAAATACACAACTCATAAGGGTTAATATTCTAATAAAAAGTTTTGTTTTTCTCATTCTTTTTTAGTAGCGTAGGTACGAGAGATCTATTCACAAGCAATGGAACACCATAAGAAGACTTTTGATATATGTCTTGTATTTATGTCCCACATTGGTTACACAAAGAAGGTTGCAACTTGTCCCTTAGTATATAAAGACATCTTGTCCCACGTTGATTATCAAGAGAAAATCATTGCCTTCTCTAAGTATATGTAAGTTGTCTTGTATTATGTTTAAGAGACAAGAGAGAAGAATCATTCTTTGAGTAGGCAAAGAGAGAAGAATCCTTCTTTGAGTAGGAAGAGTCTTTCTTTGAAGAGAGGGGAGTCATTCTTTGAGAGGGTTTGTTGAAAGAGATAAAGGTCTGTAATCTCCAGTGATAAACATAGTGAAATCGCTACTACCACTGTGGAGTAGGCTTTCGTCGAACCACGTAAATCTTGTGTGTCTCTATTTTCTGTTATTGTTTTTCGATTCTCTTCTTTATTGTTTGGTGCGGAATCTAATATATTCCTTTACAGACTAAAATGAAAGAACATTACTTGGAGACACCTATCCTGATAACGTGTATCGTTTACTTTTAGTTCATTTCAGCTGAGCCATTAAACGCTAAAAAAACTGTGTCTTCTTTTCAAAAAGCTGCCTCAGAGTCAGAGTCACAACTTACAGCTTGTACAATTACAAGTTTGTCAATTATGCATTTACATAACAGTGGGTATTAACTGTAATGTGTTGTTGAGTCTCAAATTTTGTCGATAGCAGCTGTAGAGTTGCAAATTGGTCAATAATAGATGTACCAGTAGCTACAAGTTAGTCAACATTAGTGTCTACAGCCGCACTTCCAATTCTTATGCTTTCCCAGCAAAAGGGGAATTCAGTCTACTAGTAATAGAGGAGATTGAGAAATACAATAACTAAAATTCTCTCTTTAAAAAGTCTCCCCGAGAAACTCTCTCTTAAAAACTCCCTTTCTGGTCTCCTGTGTCTCCGCAACCGTAATAATGGTGTGTGGTTAGCAGTTTTTGTGATGTGTTTGACCTATCCTTCGAGTTCGCCAGCAGCAGCAACGTGGGTCGCGGGAGGCGAGGCGATTCCGGTAGATCTTCCTCATATCTATGAGTCTGTTGGGGGCGACTTGTAGTTCTTGCTTCGATCTCACTCATCTCACTCATCTCGCCAATCTAGTCAGTCAGATCTTATAAATCATTGATCTATGAGATCTACTAGACCGTCTCAATCTGTCATCGTGGAAGTCTTTGTCCCACGTTCTAATGGTCAGAAGATGCTCCGATTTTTGGGCCTGGGATTTTCACTGCCGACGGTGGCCGGAACTTCTCTTGCAGTAGCCGGAATCCTCGCTAGTGGTGGCCTGGCTCTTCATTGGCAGCTAGTTTAATTTTGTAGCTGTGGAGTCCTTTTCTGCTAGGGTTCTTGAAAAGTTTCACTTCCGAAGACTCACTGCCACCTCGCATTCGGCATTTTATTTGATGTTATTTTAGGGTTAGTAGGGTGTACGGGTTTTCCTGTTGCTGGGGGCTTGATATTGAGTCTTCAGGTTCCCTTGTTTCCCTACCTACCTTAGCTAAGGTAAATTTAATAGGTCAGCTGTGGGTCCTTGGGGAGGGAGGGGTTGGGGGCATAGAGGCCTCGAGAGGTCTTGGGGGTTGTTTGGGGGGGGGGGGGGGGAGTTGGGGCCCTGTGAGGCGGGTATGGGTTATGAGCTAGGTTCTTCGGTCGAATTCGGGTAGTAAGTTTCGAGGGTGGAGTGGGTGAGGTACTTAGGGTATTGGCATTGGCCCCTTGTTGTTACCGGTCGGCATTCCCCAACTTCGAATGGCACGACGTCATTGGTGTGTGGCGGTGGAATGGTGTGATCTTGCAATAAGAAGGACTCCTTGTTTGGGCTAACATTTTATAGGTTGACTGCTTCGCTCAACCCCTTGTGAGTTTTGATTTGTAATTGTAATTGTAATAGTTAATAGTTAGTTAGTTTTCGTTTCATGTTACAAATGTAAAGCCCTGTAATCTTTACATTATCAATGTCATTCTATCATTTAACCAAAAAAATATATATATTCTTGAAATTGAGGCAACTTTTCAAAGTTCTGACAAAATATTTATTAGTTTGCTAAAGCAACTATCTACCTCTTTTTTTTTTTAGGATTGAGTTGCTCAGTTGGTAGTTCTGGTCCAGTAACTTTGCTTGGGATTTATAATGTCTCTCTCTCTTTAGGTTTGGAAACATGCCACTAAGGAGAAGAATTGATCAACAACATGTGCTCAATGTGATAGAAGATCTAAAAAGACATATTGAAGCTTTAATCCAGCGCCTTGCACAAGCACTAGCCTTTTCTTAAGATGGCGTCGAATGTCAAACTTGAGAAGGCTCTCGAAGAGCAGTTTATAAATCTTTTTTCCCGAAATGCAAAGCATAGACCAGCACGATAGGCGTTAGGATGATGGTTTCAAAGTGGAAAATTCTTAATCCTTAAGAAATGCAAGGTTTGCCAGATTGTTTATCCACTGTGTAAAAAAGGTTTTTAACCTGAAAGATGTGCCCAAAGATAAGAAAGTTAAGTTAGTTGCAGTAAGACTTCAGAGCAAGAGCGTTAACATGGTGGAACTAGCTCATCATGACATGTTAAAGACAAAGCAAGCCAAAAAATTTGCCAGGGCAAAGATGTGCAACAAGCTTTGAGAGACATTTGTTCCATTATGTTATACCCAATTAATGTACGTATCAAAGGCTACAAAATTTCCAACACAAAAACAGATTCATGGATGAGTATATTGAAGAATTTTGAACTTATTCTTAGAACGAGTTGAATGAGAATGAAAGACAGAAGGTGGCACTACATATTGGAAGGCTACAACTTAATCCTCAAGATATCTCGAATGTTTCTCAAGCTTACCAAGAAGAAGAACAACCAGAGAACCATTAAATCAAAATTCTTCCAACCAAACAGCCACTTATAAGGCATAGCCTTAAACTAGCAATGGACTAGCAACAACATCACCCAACCAAGTTTAGCTAGTGGTGCATCGATGCCAGACCCCTATACAACGGTCCATCAAATAAATGCTTCAAATGCGGAGCACCTGGACATAAACCAGTTGAATGTCGAAAGGCAAACAGCTGTGCAGAAGCAGCTTCTTATGGAAGAATGTGGGGAAGAAGAACAACCAAAAGAAGAGGAAGAACCAACTTATGATGAAAATAAGGATAACGTTTTTGTTAATAGATATGTTGGACTAGCATTTGTAATACGCAAGACATTGATAACACCTCGAGAAGATTCTAAAGATTGGCTGGGATATAATATCTTTCAAACGCACAATTGGCAATCACGTTTGGAAACCGATCATAGACAGTGGAAGTTGTCAGAACATTATTTCTCATGAGGCGGTAAAAAAGTTATGAGAACATCCTCATCCCTATAACCTATCATGGCTGAAGTAGATAAATGAAGTATCCATTACTAAATGATGCTCGGTTAATTTATAAATTAGGAATAGAAACTTTGATGAAGTATGGTCATGGATGCATGTCATGTCCCGTAAACCTCAGCAACATGACAATAAGGTGATGCCAAGGAAGTGGGTTCGCAGTTGATGTCGAGGTGCCACAAAGAATACAGTCTGAGTCAGATGTCAAGTATGCCGATGTAGGACACAACAAGGATGTAGCAAAGGCAGAGACCAAGGACTTCCCAGACAGAGCCTAAGGATGACAGTACTGCGAGGGCGATGGCGCGGGGTGAATACACGACAACAGTCATAATCTGATGCTTAGGTCCAGAGTCAAGGTCATGTATGTTTCTCTCTCTAAAGTTCCAGAGTAAGAAAGTGAATGTGAGGTCTGAAAAATGTGAAGTCCTCAAATGAATTCTTAAGTCCCCTATTTATAGAGGTTAAGATGATGATGTCATCAATCGACATGTGGCGCTCCCTGGGAATGACACGTCACCAAAGGGGCCACAGTTGCCAATGCTCCACTGACTGTCGGATGGCATATTCACTATGTCTGCCCTGCACAGCTCGCTCTATCTATTTGGAAAGATTGGCCCACACAGCAGCAATGTGGCCAGAAAGCCTCATTGATCTAGCCACCAGCCCAAAGTCGTTGCAGAGTCTCATAAGACGTCGAGAGACGATGAGGATCTATCTGCGGTGGGGAAGACCCGATGCCCAACTGCTAGGCGCACTAGGCAGGATGGCCTCTAGAGACATGCTCCTGTCTCGGAGTGACGCAGGGTGATAGTCCCTAGGGGTGCCTATGAAAGCCCCCAATGCTAGAGCTCGTACGCTAGTCACACAAACACCCCTGACAGAGATAGTGTCCCGGAGAAGTCACCTATCCCGCGGGTCAATCCTCTTGCCAGAGCACTCAGAACGTGCCAAGGTAGCGTTCTAGAGGAGTTGCATACCCGACGGGACGAGGTAGTATTCCGTAGGATCCTTCTACCTAACCGAGGGGAGTCTTCGTGCCGAAGCACTTGGAACTCCCTGACGGAGATAGTGTCCCGGAGGAGTCGTCTATTCTTGCGAGTGAGTCCTTGTGCCAGAGCACTCAGAGTTCGCCAAGGTAGTGTTCCAAAAGAGTTGCCTACTTAACGGGCCAATGTAGCATCCCAGAGGAGCCGTCTACCTAGCAGAAATGGAGTCTTCATGCCAGAGCACTTGGATCTCCTTGGCGGAGATAGTGTCCCGGAGGAGTCGCCTACCCGACGGGCTGAGGTAGCATCCCGAGAAGTCGTCTACCTGGCGAAAAAGGTGTCTTCATACTGGAACACTTGGAGATCCTTGGTGGAGATAGTGTCTCGGAAGAGTCGTCTATCACCATGGGATGCTGCACACTCCAAGGAATGGGTTGAAGCATGTTCCACGACCAAGGCAAGGTGTGCCTAGTGTGGTGAAAGGATGGACCAACACGGGGGCGCGATAGTGTGATAGAGAGCTAGGTGATGTGACTGTATAAGCAGCGCTGCGCATGGGCGCTGCGGAGTATGTGCAATGCCGATGGCATGACAATTTGATGGAAAGCCGGGGGTGCAACTGTATAAGCAGTGCGGTTAGGGCTCAGTGGAGTATGCGCGGAGCCAAGGGCACGTGACATGAAAACGGCGCACGGCGCGGCAATGGGTGTCACAGAGACGGGAGTCTTACCGAGGGCACATGACGCGAATGAGGCACTCGGGCGCAGGCGACGGGAGATGTGGAGTCAGAGTGCGGCGCGGGCGACGGGCGACTGGGGTCGGCGTGCAGGCAGCGCTTGGCCGAAGGAAAAGAAAGGAAGTGAGCATGCATTAGTGAAAGGCTAGCCAATCCCTAAAGGGGGAAGGCGGCCGACCCCAAAGGGGATGATGATGTGCGACCGGCTGAGCAAGGAAAAGGCTGCAAAGATTGAGGCGTGCCAAGGTCGTCTCGAAGGGGAAGATGTGCGACCGACTGAGCAAGAAAGGGACTGCAAAGGTTGAGGTGCGCCGAGGTTGTCTTGCTAGCCAAAAAAAGAGTCTCGTGAAAATAACTTAGCAAAGAAGAATCACAATAAAGGAGAAAAATGTACGTGACTTGGGCATGCGCGTTTTGACTGGTTGCGAGCGTTGAAAATTAACCGTTGACTGTATTGACGTGTTGTGCAAAATAGAACCTGCAGTAGGTCCATGGGTGCGGCCAAGATAGGTTGGGAACATAAGGTGCCACACGATTGTTGCAAAAAAATTTATACGTAAGGAAAAGAAGGCAATCGTCTCGGTTCCATCCAAAGAACAACCTACAGAAACGAGAAGAAGTGAATACTTTGCTCTCTATAAAGAGATTTGAGGAGGAGCCGAAGAAGAGTGGTCTAGTCTATGTTGTGATCGGCATGGAGGAGCTTGTTAGATTTAGCTATTAAGATGTTGTTCAGCCTCTTATAGACTGTTTGCAAATATCGTGCCTCAAAACTTACCATGGGATTCCCTCTGATGAGGGATATCCAACACCACATTGACTTAGTGCTTGGAGCTACCTTGCCGCATAGGCCACATTACCCAGTGAATCCTAAGAAGCACAAAGAGCTTCACAGGCAGGTCTTAGAGCTATTAGTGATGGGTCATGCGCGTGCAAGTATGAGCCCATGTGCTGTACCAGCCATGTTAGTTCCAAAAAACTGATAGTAGAGCTATCAACAAAATTAGTGTTAAGTACAGATTTCAATTGCGCGATTAGAAGACATGCTAGATCATCTCGGGGGAGCCAAGGTATACCCGAAGCTTGATCTTAATAGTGGTTACCACCAAGTAAGAATTCGCCCCAGTGGAAAACAACCTTTGAAACTCGAGAGGGACAATATGACTGGGTAGTTATGCGATTTGGTTTTGTCAAATGCATCCGAGTACTTTTATGCATGTGATGAATCAAGCGTTGAGGCCTTACGTTGAAAGTTTATTGTGGTGTATTCACAAGCATACTCGTCTACAACCCTTGTGCTAAAATGCATTTTTGACCACCTAAGAGCTCTAATAACTGCGCTAAGGGAGGAGTAGTTTTTCATGAACTTGAAGAAATGCAGCTTTTTGACCGATCGGGTGTGATTATTTGTGTACGAAGTCTCCAGAGAAGGGATTCGAGTGGACCGTACCAAAATAAAAAGCTGGAGTCCAATGGCATAATCCTACAAGTATACATGAGGTTCGCAGCTTTCATGGGCTGGCTTCTTTTTATCGTTGTTTTATCAAGAATTTCTAGCTCACTTGCAGCACCTCTCTCGAGTTGCATGACGAAGGGACCATTCAGATGGACTAAAGAAGCTGAAGAAAGCTTCCAACTACTCGAGAAGAAACTTTGTGAAGCCCCCCTGTCCTTATTCAATCTGATTTTGAAAAGGTACTTGAAGTCAATTGTCATTCTTTAAAATTTGGCGTAGGGGCGGTATTAAGCCAAGATGGAGGACTAGTGGCATTTTTCAGTGAAAACTTAAGTGGAGCAAGGTTAATCATTCCACCTACAATGTGGAGTTCTATAGGATCATACAAACTTTGTACCACTAGGAACACAACTTGATTCAAAAGCGTTCTTTTAAATTCTGACCATGAAGCCTTGAAGTACTTGAACAGAGTGAGTAGCAAACCTTGAATGGTCGACATGGTAAATGGGCAGCTTATGTGCAACAATTTGCCTTTACACTGAAACACGAGTCTGGCATTCAAAACAAGCTGGTGTATTCTTAAAGTCGAAAGTTACACTTGTTGTCCACCGTGCATGTTGATATTGTGGGATTTGATACTTTGAAAGACTTATATGCCTCTGATTTATTCTTTGGGATGATCTATGAAGAGGCAGTAAGTGGTATGCGGAGTGATACTCCTTGCAAGCTGGTTTTCTCTTCAAAGGAACAAAGCTATGTATTACTCCTCGTTCCTGCGAGAAAATCTTGCATTAGCTACACAATGAAGGACAAGTTGGCCGTGACAGAACTTCTGCTTTGGTTGATGCGCATTTCTTTAGGCCAATGCCGTGAAGAGATGTCAATAGGTTGGTTGATCATTGTCATACTTGTCAAGTGTCGCTACTAATGCTGGCCTCTATACTCTTTTGGCAACTCTAACAGCCTGATGGACTCGTGTTAGCATGTATTTTGTGCTTGGGCTTCCACGAACACATAGGTATCGATTTTGTCATTGTCGTTGTTGATAGATTTTTGAAATTGGCATACTTCGTACCATGCAAGAAGACGATGGATGCATCTCAAATTGCTAAATTATACTTCAAGCATATAGTTTATGGACATGGTTTGCCTAAGTCTATTACTGCTGATTGAGATAGGAAGTTCATTAGTCACTTTTGGAGGACTCTTTGGAGGAATTTGGGATCTGATCTAAATTTCAGTTCAGCCTATCATCCTCAAAAAGATGGCCAAAATGAAAGTCTCAGGACTGAGTTGTGGGTGTTCAGCTTAATTTCTCAAGTGCTATTTTTATTTTGTGTTTCATTTTTATTATTTTTTATCTAGTTAAAAAATATAATTGTCTACTTTTATTGTTTTAACAAATTTTTTTAACTACTTTTATTTAACAACAGGTGAGAGGCGGCCATACTACTTAGGTTAAATTTTTCCCCAAATAAAAATAACAAATACTCCTTCCGTCCCATATAAATTGAACATATTTTCTTTTTAGACCGTTCCACAAAATTACTTATTTTCCCAATTAAGAAAAAAATTATAAGTATTTTTACATATTTACCTTATATTCTTTTTTTTATTATATTCCTCTATCCACAATTAACGCTCAACTAACTCATTTTCTCTCTCTTAACCTACTTTCTTACACTTTTTATTCTATTTTCTCTCTCCACATTTAACACTCTACTAATTCATTTTCTCTCTCCTGACCTACTTTCTTCTCTTTCTCTCTTAAAAGATAAATGAGAAATACAATGTGTATGACCTAAATCCTTGATTTGCATAAAAAAGAAAGTGACAGTGGGATGAAGGGAGTAATAAATATACACAATAAAAGATAATGATTTTAATCAAATCATGTCATTCACCTTCTCACTGGATAATTCTTTGAGATAATTGCAAAAAACACCCTTGTGGTTTGGGAGTTTTGCTACAAGCCCCCTCGAATTATGAAAGTTGCGAAGGGCCCCTTGTAAAGCTTATTTTGTTGCAACTGTTGAAAAAATCGTCTAAATTAACATTGCATGATATTCACTCTCTTAAAAAGTGTATTAAGTAAAAATTAATCCATAAGAAAGACTAAAGTACCCTCCATTTTTATCTCTCCCAGAAAAGCGTTAATTTCTTCTCCAATCCCACTGAGACCTAACCCTAGCCGCCACCCTTGCCAACCAAAACCCTAGCTGCTACCCTCACCACTATCGTTTGTCTGCAACCACCTAGCCTCGTCGCCTCCAGTGTCGTCAGCCCCATTACTGTGCACTGCCAGTGTGAGCTTCTTCGTATTTGGAATGCGTTTGCTCTGCTAGTTCGTCAACCACCACTTGCGCCACCAGCGTGCACCTAGCTACGATGCTGCCAGCCCCGCTACCATGCGACGCCGACGAAAGCCCCTTCATCACCAGAACAAACTTGCACCGCCAGCCCACCAACCTCCACTTGCGCCGTTACCGTGCGTAGCTAGCCCATAAATTCCGACTTGCTCCGTCGCTAGACCCGCCATCGAGCCCCGACACTTGCGCCACCGCCACTAGCCCCAATCACCCACCACGATCCTAGCCCTATCCACCATTCAAACAAAAAAAAACCCTGGATCAACAATTTGGAAGTCACAAAATGATTCACCAGAGCAATGAATATGGAAATCTTGTGAATAATTTCTGATGCCTTCTTATTGATTCAATCTGAAAATGAAAATTGATTCAATCTGATGCCTTTTGATTAGAAGGGTTGGGTTTTTAAAATAATCTCTGATGGAAATTATGATGAAAATGGGGTTGGGTTTCGACTTTTTCCGATTTATATAGAGGGGCAATTTAGACATTTGATGTAATGCCCTTGTAATTTCATGTCTCTTTGTAATTCGAGGGGGCTTTTTGCAAAACCCCCAAACCACAAGGGAGCATCAATTATCCCTATTTCTTTCGTTGGGTCCTCGTTACATTACTTCTTCGTAATGAATCACTCAACACCATCTCCACGACCCATCAACCGGCACACCAGTTGCGCCGCCGCTCAAACTACCATCGCAGCCTCTTCGTTCCCTCATTTCGTCGAATTCGAAAACTTCAGTCTAAACAGATGGAAATAAAATGAATATGGACTCAGCAATTTGGTGTCTAGATCTAAGGTTTGGCCGTCAACATTTATCAAATCATATTGCACGTACTGGCGGCAAGCCAGTGGCAAGAAGAAGGTCGCGGCATTACCAATTCGGTGGCGAAGTGGCAGGGGTGGATTTAATGTTGCCGGCCCCGCCGTGGGTCAGGACGCTGACCGAGTGGTGGTGGCGAGGGTGCAGAACTGGAAAATGGAAGCATTAAAGACAAAATTTTCTCGGTAAAACAGTGTCCATAAGAGATCGAGCCAATAAGGGGGTTGGAGCTATGTGCGTGGTGTCGGAAAAACGATACAGAAGCTGAATGTCATACTCTTTTTTCTAAAAACTTCCAAAACGTCATCTATTCCCATTAACTACAAGTTTCCAGAGCTGTTCTCAGCAAGTCCTATTGGAATAATGTTCCATAATTGCCTCAACAGGATTGCAATCAAACGCCTTTCTCAGTGTACATGATCATGCTTGGTTAAGCAATTGATGCCCATCTTCGTAGCTGAAAAGAAGATTGAGAACCAAAGTTGCAGGCTTGTATGCTAGTAAGACACTTCAACCATTTTGACTTCCTTCTCATATAATTCTGATACACTTCTTCGAATCCATTGTCAGTGCGTTCTAGTAGAAAAATCTTAGCTTTGGAGTGGATTGTAACCTCTAATCCATAACAATTATGCCGTAAGAAGATGCATTCTGCAATAGAAATGGATAGTAGAAGTTTAGTTCATTACAGGGAGCACCAGTTTTATATCCCAATCAACAAGTCTATTGCTTGATATTGACAATGTGGGTTCTTTACCGAACTAGTCCCTTTGCCACCTTTACCATTTTGCTAAAAGGTCACCGATATATTGTGAATTTCTTGACAGGGACTAAATTGGTCCAAGGGACTAAATCTTAGAACGTTTTATCAGCACGTTTGAGATTTTTAACTCCGAAGCAGTTGAACCACGAAAAGCTTTTCGAAATAGTGGGAATGACATTATCCCACTCAAAACTTACACAATTCATGCGAGGCATGCTGGAGTGTTTTGGTCAATTTTGGTTTGGAAATATCAAGTTCCCAAGATGGTAGCTAAATAGACTGGAAGAAAAATTAGAGCGGTACAATGCACAGGTTAATCAACATGCCTACCTGCAGATCAAGATCAGCTGGTGGTTGATGTCCAGAAACCCGTAGACCTTTAACAAAAATATCAGTGCCTGGTGGAGAACCATCTAGACGAATGGTTGCTGTTAATGGGGCATGAGGCAGAAAGAACTTTCCCTGCAACTTTACCCACTTTTCATCTGTTGCTGGTGCCCTTCATAACAAGGAAACTTTTGTTGAATCATATCAAGCTATTCACTTGTGGGAATTAAGTACAGGAAATTTTGATCAGTTCAAAGAAACATGACTGTTTTTTCCATCACAGCAAAAGAAATTTACAGTAATCAGAACGACAGAAGGCCTAGTGACCTTACAAGATCCGAGAGACGCTAATCAACAATTTTTTGGGGCACATATATTCACCTTACGTTCGATTGGACTCTCTAGAGAAACTTGAACTTGCTAGCTTATGAGCTACCCTATTACTACAAGAAGTTTGAATAAGCAGTTCTTGGCCATATCTGAAATCCTTAAGCAGTAAAAATATCTTAGACACCCCATTTCATTGCGTCTGCTGCTGCATGCTTTAGCATCATTTCCTACTAACACAAATGATATTGCCATCCATAGCTAGAATGAAAACCTCATGAACAGAAAAAGCCTCTAAAATCATTACTATAGAGAGCACGCCAACTTGGGTGCAAATTTTTGCGATACCCAATGAGAGAAACTTTAAAGTTCTGTTCACGAAGCCAGAGGGTCGAGATTTGGCCCGTTTTTATACTCAGGCGTAACCATTTTTATTTGTTGAAATAGACTGCGTGGTGGTGTTAATTTTTTCCGCATGATCTCATCTTCTATTAGAGAGTCTGACTGTGACAGCTAGAGAGGGATTTGGTTGCCAACTTTGCCTTTATAGTTAGTAAATCTCGCTGCTTCTTTATCTATGGATATAGGCATCACGGAACCATGTTGACTTGATTTTAATTGGGTGCTTGTTGTTTTGATATCTCTAGTTTCTTTGAATTGGGGTTTATCCAGAGTTGAAGTAACGAAATGACAAAAATAAGATGTGTAGGTAATTCGGGTCTGAACTCCCTCCGTCCTACATAATTTGATCAACTTTTCTTTTTGGACCGTCCCACAAAAATTGTTTATTTCCAAATTAAGAAAGATTTTGTAGGTACTTTTACATATTTATCCTTTTACACTTTTTTTTATTCTACTTCTCTCTTCATATTTAAATCTCCATCAACTCATTTTTACACTTTTTATTCATTTCTCTCTCCACATTTAACACTCCACTAACTCATTTTCTCTCTCTCTTAGCCCAGTTTCTTCCCCTCCTCTCTCTAAAGGGTAGAATGAGAAACACACAATATACCACTTAGATCCTTAATAAAAAATTTGAATTATGTGGGACGGAAGGTGTATAAGAAAGAATGTATCATAATTCTAACCTGGCGATGATTCCTTCAAATTTTCTACGATCTGTGTTTCGGAGCCGTAAGGTTGCACACACATCAGCTTCATTTTCCCCTGAGACTCGAACTTCCACATTGATTTCATAAACAAGCCCTGTTTGCACCCGAGCAATTATGTCTTGCTCGATTCCACTCGAACTGTCAACACGGTTGGTTGCTCTTGCATATCCCAGGGAGCTAATAATCTCTACTCTGCACATGGTACTAGCCCATCCTTTTCCATCTTCGACAAAGTCAGGATTCTGTATGATGTTGGTGTCTTCATTAAGGATATACCTTTTTACCTTTGATGATTAGTTCCAAAAGAAGAGTAAGCATGTCATGAACCAAATGGTAGCTGCTTGAACTTGGAGAAATGTAGTGGCTAAGAGTGTGTTCAAAGTGATTATACATTTTCTTTGAACTATGTTGCTTTGTTGTGGGTTAGTCAAGTGTCCTATGAGGCATTTAGCAGACATGTGGTCATTATCTATTGGGTTATGTGGACACTTTGGTTACCGACACTTGGGAGAAAGTCACTAATCCTCTCAGTAGAGAATTTCTATTTGTATGTTAAGGCTAAATGGTAACTTACAATACATAATCAAGTAGGCAAAATCTGATCAGGGTTGACCAAACTGCTGAACCAGTAACCCTGAGTCCTGTTAACGTTTTACATTATTGGTGATTATTGTAGTAACGAAACTGAGGTGCATCCATGTAGAAGTGAAGTTTAACAAACACCATAATGGCAGCTTGCACGGTGTGAAGTAGTCTTAAATCTTTTGCACCTGCTATTGTAGTTCACTGCAAACTAGGTCTGCTTAAATAGTCCATAAATATTGTTTCTTTTATGATATCAAAATACGAGAGAGTCATTAGATGTACCTCTTTTAGCGTCACCGAGGCTATGAGCAAGTCAGCTTCGGGTGGAGAACCTCCCAAATAGAAAAATACCTGCCCATGTTTGCGCGGTAAACAGAATGTAAAGCCCTGTATGTCTTCCCACTGCTGACCTCCAACTAAAGTTCTGCTTTTTAAGGCAAGAAAAGGCGTAATTCAATTCCCGGAAAACTCGCCTCAGCAAAAAGTTCAGATAAGTTTAGACCGTGCGGACAAAGGACAAGAGGGATTACCTTCCAATACTTAAGTAACTTTTCTTTGGGAACTCTAACCTTAATGTGGCAGTAACTGTTGTGAAGGCTTGAACATTATTCAACACTCTTACGCATGCGGAAAGTGCATAAATGGTATTTGGGGTAATTCTAGAAGTGATTTCTTGTTCGAGGCCTTGCCAGTACTGTGTCCTATCTTCTATCCATGCAAAATGAGTACTTTCTCCTTTTGCTGTATAGATTCCTCTGTAACCTGATTTATGTACAAACATATATTTTTTATGCATAAGTTTCCATGGTTCCTGTACCCCCCAAGAGAAGTCATGGTTTTGTATGATATTTCCAGGATCTTCTTGAATCTGCATAGAAAGATATGAGTTATCATCTATGTATATGTTCAATGCGAAAAATAACCTAATTATACCAGTCTAACTAGGGAAGAGTTAATATCACTTGAATAAAAACTGAATACTACAAAGTCCAAATACTTGTTGAGATTTCAAGACCTTTTCTGAAACAGACATAGGGGATTTTCCTGAAATTTATCATGTTATTAAAGGGGCTGAACTTTAAAATAGTGGTTCATTAGCCATTGATTGCTTGAAAACCTTAAGATTACATGGTGGTTTAGCAAATCGAAACAAATTTTTTGATGTCAGGGGTGTTTAACTAAGCTATCGCTGATTGTTATCTGCAATTCTGCTCAAGTGAGTACGCTTTTTGCTGTGTTCTTTTCAGGACTCTTTACTGAACAAGAAATCTGTTGCTGTGATTGGCTCTAAACTGGGTGAATGAACTTTTGGCATTGCAGCTACGGCAAAAGCCCAAGCATGAAGGTGTTTTGACAAACATTGCGCATCTATATCTTCCAGTTAACAGATATGCATTTGATCCTGTGGAGATAAATTCAGACAAACCAATAAGAAATTGAGCTGGATATGAGAAGAGTGATTCTATTATTACCTTGTGCGTCGACAATGACTGCACATTCTCCACAAGGGAAACTGATTGTTCCACAGCACTTGAAATGCTATGACCCTTTTTATAAACTACTATCTTCTCAACAAGTATCTGAATGCATTTTGACTCACGCCTATAAACTAGAGAAAAATAAATGAGTTCCTTTAATTCGTGAAAGCCAAAAGGTACTCAAATTTGTAACAAGGTGATAGTAATTACCCGCTTGCTGTATTTGAGACATCCACACCTGAGATATTGGTTGCTTCAATCAATGCTTCCCTCCATCCAGGCACCTTCTCCTTGCATCTCACTTCATGCTTCGCAAAAGCTTCTGCATAACACCCCATTTGGTAGCGGACGAGGGATGGTTCCACATGGTAGAAGACAGGAATGACTGTCTGTCCCGTCAGGTTCTTGCATTCGATGATCTTCACGAGTTCATCCAAGCACCACGACGAAGATGCGTAGTTTTCTGAGAACACAACGATAACGATCATGGATTCTTGAATAGCTCTAAGAAGTTCCAGTGAAATCGATTTTCCCGTCTCGAGTTGCTCGTCATCTTTGAAGGTGGATATACGCTTCTGCGCCAGAGCAGTGTACAGATGGTCGACAAAATTGTAACGTACATCTTTGCCTCTAAAACTCAAGAACACATCGTAGATCCATGTTCTTGTAGTTGAGGACGAAGAAGCCATTTCTGTCCCTGTTAAAGAGGCCATTTAAGAACAATGTGACTGAATCTCTTGTTCTCTGCGCAAATCATTGACTTCTCCATAGCAACGACAGCTAGAAATTATTTCTTTTCTCAAGCAAAGAAGGGGCCAAGCTCGACCATAGAAAATTCCAATTTGTACGTTTGAAATAGCAAACTTTTGTTTAGCTTTGGAGCCAACAGATTCAAAGGTCCTCAAGACTGGTAATCCAAACAGGCAATATTGGAGTACTTTACTGTACCGTGCATGCATCTTCCATTTTGTATACCTCATGATTTAGGGGTTTGGAGTTGACAAGTTCTCTTCGTTTTGGTCAATTTTTTTATGGGCCAATTCATTTACTAATGAGGGTGCCTAGCTAGAGTGTCCTAGACACACCTAATTGAGTTGTGATTGCCCACATTCCCCTCTTCTGGTAGTTGGTCATCTCATAAGCTAGAAAGGAAAGAAACGGATGAACTCTGAAATGCTCTTTCTTGTTTGGGTGTTCAAGGTCATTGGCAGAACCAGGATTTCACTCCAAGGGGTGCAAAAAATAATATATCGAAGTCACTAAAAACTTTTTAGGTTGATCTTGTTGGAGTCTATGAAGAATTCACCAAATTTTCATGGTTTTTAGGTTGATCTTGTTGGATCTGCCCTAACCAATTGACAGGGCTTTTAGGTTTGATGAGATATTATCAAGCACATTTCAGAGCACATCTCTCATTTCTCCAAACTCTTCCATCCAATCCAAATTGCGCATTTCTCAACACTCCAAAATAGTTAGAGCACATACATCCCCAAGTTCCCACTTCCCATAACACAAATCATTCAAATTGCAAATAAAGCAAAACTTGGAATATATATATATATACAGACACGCTAGAGGGGTTTACATCCATATAACCATATTGTACTGCAAAAGTTCACAACACACAATTTACTAAAATTCTGTTTAGGAATCAGAAATTCAGAATGCGTACGTTCATGAAAGTTAACACGTAGATAACTCAGAGAATTTTCATAGACTCATAATCAACAGCTCAGAAAGCACCCAAAACAATCAAAGAACACGCATTTAATCACTACATCCACACACAAACAAAGGAGTGCAAGTACAAGCAAATGGATGCCCTTATATGCAAATAAAATCTGCCTCTGATGACTTTGTTGGTGCCTTTGATGGTGTAAACGTACAAGTCACGCTTGCCTGGTCTGGTTTTAGCCATTGGAATTACAGCTTTCAGTAAGACCAAAGGTAGTGCAATGGGTTTGTGTAATATTTTAGAAGAATCGACAATCTAGATGAATTGTTGGGCATTCCTGGGTGATTCTGAAGGTGGGTCCATTCATTCTTGGTGAGTGTTTATAAACCCTAGATTTTGGGGGGTTATGGGAGACATGCAGAAACCCTACACTTTTGGAGACCAAGTAAAAAGAGCGAGCCTATAAATATCCAATTCCAAATCATCAGTTGTAAGCTCAATTTTAGAACAAACGGAAAGCTGGGGGGTTTTGAGTTTTGAGCTTATCTTCATGTTGGAAATGGAACAAACCTTCTATTAACTGATGAAACATAAACCCAAATCAATTAGGAGGCAGATTGGCAAAATTGCAGAAATGCGTACCACAAATCAAGAGAGAGAGAGAGCCCCTGCCTTGAAGAAATCAGATTGAGCCCCTGGCCTGCCTCAAATCATATTGACAGAGCAGAGTGGCGTCGCCCATCGTCGTCGCCGTCGGTGAGTGGGTGTCTCACTGTGTGTGGCCGATCTGGGTGAGAGTGAGAATATGAGGTAAAATAAAAATGCTTCTGCCTTTTGGCTCACTTGATTGATGGAAAATTTGGTGAGTTAGAGCCCGACCTTTGCCTTGCAAGAATCAATTAAAACATATTTTTTTTCCGGTTGAATTCCGACATATTGACAAACCAAAACTTGAAAAAGCTGTTAAAGTAGCAAAGAATGATGGTCAAAATAGCCTCGCCGATGGTGCTGGCGTGTGCATACTGAGGCAAAAATTAGAAAAAAAAAAAAAAACTAATTACACATATGTCCTTGAGGTTAGGGGGTAATTACAATCAATGACACAAAATTTCAAAATGTAATATTTCGTGACCAAACGTGTTTAAAATGTATCAACCGTGTCCATCTGTCTGGGTTCCGTCTAAAAAGTGTACTTTTTTTAATGATGTCATCGATACGTATTTTTAAAATGACAATACTACCCTTGTATTGTATATACTGAATACAATTTTAAACGTTAATTTAAAGATTAGGTTTTGGTTTGTTCCCTGTCTTTTTCATCAATTTTGTCAATCTATTTCATAACCCTAATTTATCTTAATCTGCAAAACAGGGTTTCAAAATGTTCTCAATTTGCAAATTAGGGTTTCGAAACCCTAAGCTATCTTAATCCGCAAATTAGGGCTTCAAAATATTCTCAATTTGCAAATTAGGGTTTCCAAACCCTAATTTTCTAAATCTGCAAATTAAAGTTTTAATTTTTCTAAAGTCTCAGTCTTAAATGATCCCCCTCGCGCCGGCAGCCCTTTTCGCAGTCGTCTTCGATCTGAAACTGGAATCCAATCAACTCGGCACATGAAGCTCTCGAATTCTCTGGCTTAATTCCTGCCGCCGCCTTGACATCCGCCGGCGTAATCCTTCTAAACGGTCCTATACCCACCAGCGAATTTATATCCACCTTGTGCTGCTTCGCCAGCTTCTTAGCAAACGGCGTCGTCATAATCATCTTGGGCCCGCCTGAAGGAGTAGATGATGCTGCTGCTACCGGTGTTGGTGGTGGTGGTGGAGCTGCCTCAGCAAGTGGAGGAGGCGGTAGAGACGGAGCTTAGGGGCCTGAGCTGGCGGCTTTGGCCTTGGCTTCGGTGATTTCGGTTTTTGACTCAGCCAGAAGGTCGATGGGGGAACCGACGGGGGTGGTTTCACGGTCGTCTTCGGCAGTCCCTAATTTGGTATCAGATCATGCTTGTGTCGAGGAGAGAGAGAGAGAGAGAGAGAGAATAAAAGAACACAGAAATTTTAATGAATGACATTTACAGAAATTTTAATGAATAGCATTTATAAATTAGATTCCATAGTCAGGGGCAAATAGGTCTTTTTGTCAAAACCGTTAAGTATTTTTGTATTTCGTTTGGTCAATGGACATAAGTGTAATTATTGCAAACTATTGTCCTCGCGTGTAATTACCCCAAAACCTTAGGGACATATGTGTAATTAGCCAAAAGGGGGGGGGGATATCAAAGTAGAAATGTCAAAGCTACCGTAAAGTTATAGCGAAATTTAGTCTAAAATAGAATTTTACATGGTGGTACTCTTCCGGTATGTCTGTCGCTCTTTCCAAATTTTTATCACAAGGTTTACCTCTGAAATGAAGTGACCAAGTATTTTTTTTTTAAATGCACTGATGATGGATTTCACTAATTTTAGATAGTTGACTAGGCACTGATGATGGATTTCACTGCTTATAAGGATTTAGCACTTTGTATTTAAGATGTACTTTGTTATTCAATGAAATCATTATAGAGAGGAATTCAAGTCTTTCATGGTATCGTAACTGGTCAATCGATGTGCAACAGATAATTCATAATTAGTTCCTCGCTGTTACCCAATCAATTTATCCACGTGCAAGACTCACGCAGCCAGTTAATTTCTTCACACGCAGCCAGTCAATTTCTTCACACGCTAAGCCCACTCAAATATCAGTCGGGCCACACGTGAGGGGGCATGTTGAGAGATATAAATCCCACATAGGGTATTAATCTCACATCGAGTAAATAACAAAAAGTAATTCAATATATAAGTCTTGTAAGTCTCTCTTCTCTTATTCAATTGGTTTTGAATTTAATGCTTTAACAATGGTAATGTGTAAACAACTTATAGTGACCATTACAATCCTGCAAAAGTTTTCTGAACATTGGTTGAACCAAAATTCAGTACCACTATTTTATTCTTCAGGTAATTCCTTCCCATGTGCGCAGTGCAGAATAACTATTACTCAAAAAAAAAATATATATATATATATATATATATATATATATATATATATATAGCGGACGATAATTGGCCGTTCGCTACATTATGTAGCGGACGGCCAAACAGCGCTAGCAACAATGCTAGCGCTAACAATGGATCACGATCCATATATATGGATCGTGATCCATTGCTAGCGCTAGCAGCGCTAGCACCGTCCGCTACATAATGTAGCGGACGATAATTGGCCGTCCGCTACATTATGTAGCGGACAGTGCTAGCGCTGCTAGCGTTAGCAATGAATCACGATCCTATATATATATATATATAAAGCAGATTTCTAGAGAATTGATTCTTTGTGGAGCACATTGTTGTGTAAAACGAGCATCTTTAGATTCTTTTGCAGAAGGAAATTTGTTCATTTTGCAGGATCTTTGTTGCATGTTAATTTCTGTCTGAGTAAAAAATAGTCATGCTTTAGTCCCTTTTCCCTTTCACCTTCTCATTTGGCTATGGCAACAAGTTTTTGTTTCAAATAATACACGCAGTATGGTGTGAATGTCAAACAAACACAAGTAAATGGCTGATAGCCCTTCTGAACGAAAGTTGACGATAGCATTGCAATTTTCAAATTTGTCGTTGTATACTCATTTTCCATCAAATTTGAATTTTTTTTGCTCTGGCTGACATTTGTACCAAGTTGAGCTGATTATCTATCTTTTCACTGGGGCTTTGTATTTAATTTGTTCACATTGTGAAGTTTTTAGGGGAAAATAAAGAATGCCCCCCCCCCCCCCCTCTACTTTACACGCTGTGCGTTTTGCCTCCATCCATTTCAAATTTAAGCACTAACCCCCCTCCCCCCCCAACAGTTTAAGAAAATGGGCACATTTAACTGACTGTAACAGATCTTTATCAAATGTCTTTTTTCATCCTTCCCATATAACCCTTAATTTTTCCAAAGACTTCCCAAACCCAGCAATCTCTCTGCCTTTCTCCCATTTCATCTTCTCTCTCAAAACCAGAGATAACCCATTCATCTCCTTCATCTTGCGTTTGTTCTTCTTCTTACCCCATATGTGTGTCAATCTGCTGAAGAGAAGAGAAGAGAAGAGAAGAGAGGAGCAACGAGGGATACTTAATTACTAATCTCACTTCCTGTCGCCATACTTTATGCAGATAATTTTGCAAATTAGAGCTGTCCGATTAGAATGATTCGCCGGCCGACGACCGAAATGTTTAGCCGCTTCTGTCACAGCATGGCTTACGCCGAGCCCATATCTATCTTATAGCAAAGGCACTCAGTAACCAAGTCAATTGCGCAGTGTAAACAAATCCATGCAAAGCTAATAATTACCCGATCCTTCTCAGAAGCCTACGTAGCAAATACCCCTTTGAGTTTTTACTCGAAATGCGGTGATTTATACAGTGCCCACCAACTGTTTGATGAAATGCCCCACAAAAATGTTGTGACATGGACTTCCATGATTTCGTCTTACGTTCAACACGGGTCGTTTCAACTTGCACTTGATTTGTTTAAGGAAATGCTTGCATCAAATGAGATGCCAAATCACTACACATTGTTTGTTGTAGTTCGCGCTTGCACGGTTGTTGGATATGTTGATTTGGGTATCCAAATTCATGGTCTGATTGTTTGTGTTGTACTTGGAAGGGATGAATTTGCAGGAAGTTCTCTTTTGAATTTTTACTTTAAAGTTATGGGTGATTTGGGTAGTGCATTTCGTGTTTTTGATGGGTTGTACAGAATTGATGTTGTTACATAGAATGTTATGATTTCAGGGCTTGCTCAAGATGGTGATACTAGTGAAGTTCTGCGTATACTTTAAAAAATGCAGGTGGTTGATGGGTTGAATCCAAATGATTCTACAATTGTCGGTTTGCTCAAGTACTGTTATATTTTGAAAGAGGTGGAACAAGTTCATGGGCTTGCTTTAAAAACAGGTTTTAAGAATGATATAAGCAGTTAGCAATACTTTGATGGATTCATATGGGAAGGTTGGGAGTATAGACTTGGGGCAGAAAATACTTGGTTCATTAGAGTTAAATAATAGGGGTAATTACACCTATGTTCCTGAAATTAGGACATAATTACAGGTAAGGACATTAGTTTAGACAAATTACACTTATATCTGTTGACCAGACGGAATCTTAAAAACCCTAACGGTTTTAATGAAAAGACTTTATTACCCTTAAATTGGAACCTTATTTTTTTTAATGCCACCATCTTAAAAAAAAGAAAAAGAAAGAGTTTGCTGTTGACTGTTTACTCTTCCCCACCCCGTTTCTCTCTCTCTCAAACTCCCCCCAACTACCGCACCCTTTCCTCGCCCCATCTCCATACCTGCAGACCCGTGGGCGTTGGTTTTATTTTCAGAGGTGGCTATGGTTTGTGTCTTGCGTCGTAGGTAAGTGGACTGGCGGCGTTGGGATGATGCTGGCGTGGCTTATGTGTGGCGGTGGTTTTATTTCAGAGGTGGTGGTACGTTGGTGGTCTTGGCACAAACCCGCCGGCGTTGGTTTTATTTCAGAGGTGGTGTCGGCAGGAACAATTGCACCTGAGATTTTTGGGAAACTCGGCCTAATCCGAGCTGAAACAACAATCCCATGGTTCTAAACTGGGGTGATTCCCCCTGTCGGAACATGAAACTATTGGGCAGACCCTTTCACTTGTACTGGAGCTGGCACTGAGGATTTCCCAGAGCACAGGAGATTTCAAGACTGGGCAAAGCCAGGGTCCATGAGCAAGCACTTCTTGAGATTCAAGAAATTCTTGGGCGGGTATGGAGATGTTGGCAAGGGCTGTGCTGCTGCCATGAAACAGATTAAGAATTGGGGTTTTGAAACCCTAATTTGCAAATTAGGGTTTTGAAGCCCTAATTTGTAGATTGAGACCTAGAGTTTTGATACAGATTGAGATGAGAAATTTTTATGAAGTCCATTGCAAAGATAGGGAACAAATTAATTTTAGAGTTTTAAAACCCTAATCTTTAAATTAAGATTAAAATCTTAATTTAAAATTTTTAAAAATACTGAGTATATACAGTATAAGGAGTAGTATCGTCATTTTAAAAATACGTATCGATGACATCACAAAAAAGTACACTTTTTGGACGGAACCCTAACGGATGGACACGGCTGATACATTTTAAAAGTGTTTGGTTACGGTATGTTACATTTTAAAATTTATTATCCTTAACTGTAATTACGCCATAACCTTATGGATATAGGTGTAATTAGCCCTAAATAATACTAGTAGTTTTGTTTGGAGCTCAATTATATCTGGTCACGCTAGAAATGGGTGTGGAAAGGAAGCTGTCACTTTGTTTAGAGATATGTGTAGGCAGGGCGTGAGACCTAATCAACATGCATTATCAAGTGCTTTGAAAGCTTGTACAGATGTCAGAGACCTTAATACTGGAGTTCAAGTTCATACACAAATGATAAAAAATGGTTTTTGCAGCGATTGTTTTGTTGTAAGTGTTCTTATTTCTCTTTATGCAGATGCTGGTAAGATTTGTGAGGCAGAGAAGTTATTTAGGACGATTGATGAAAAAGATATTGTGGCATGGAATGCAATGATCACGGCCACCTTGGCCTGCGCATGAAATGGGCTTTCTTCTTTTTTGTTGTTCAAGAAATTTTTGAGTGATAATGGCTCAAGGCTCTCTAGTTTCACAGTGGATATAAGACTAGTCAAAATGTCAAACACCCCAATATTATATTATCTATATAATGATTATAATTTATTTATTGACCTGCTAAAAGAATCAAGGGTTTATGTGTTATAAAGTGGCTAGAAGGACATTTTGGTTCTAAAAAATCAGGTTTTGGGCACCATATGGTTCCCTCCAAAAAAACACAGCTAGTTTGGATGTTTTCCGTTAACTGTGCCAATTTTCTTAAACAGCGAGGGAGTTTAGTGCTTAAGTTTAAAGTGAAGGGGGATAAATCACACAACGTGTAAAGTAGAAGGGTCATTCTCTATTTTTCCCAAGTTTTTGCCAAACTTCACACCCGTTAAGAAGTTTGTATGGCAGATTGGCAGGTTGTCTATGCTGCTGCTTTTGAATGACAAATTTGCCCTTAAGACATGTAGTTGTTGTTGATGCAGGATCCTTGCCGGTTATAGAAAGGGCTGGGAAATGCAGTTTTTTGTTGCATATTTCTGATGACAACTTGTCAGTCTCATCAATCTAGATGTGCTTCGTCTGCCTTTTCTTCTTTGCCCTCTGAGAATCTGTTGGCCATATCTTGTGCTTTTAGACAAAATTTTTGATCCAAAAATCTTAATTTAATGACTTATTTACCTATATATAGTACTACGTCCGTCCCAAAAAAATTGATCATTTTTTTTGGAATTGTTCCAAAAAAATTGATCACTTTCTAAATTAATAAAGAATAGGTGTTTTTTCATGTTTACTATTTTTATACTTTTTTTATTTTGCTTCTCTTTCCACATTTGGTCCTCTATTAACTTATTTTATCTCTCCTGACCCATTCTCTTTCTCTCCCCCCTCTCTCTTTAGATAGAACGAGAAACTCATGAAATATGACTCATATCCTAACTAAGCGTGCAACTCAAACATGATCAAATTATTTGGGACGAAAGTAGTATTTTTTAAAACATATTTATCAACGTGTGATAGTTTTAAAAAATGTGGGTTAAAACTATGATTTCAGATCGATGAAAGTGTAGTGTCAAGTCACGTTTTCCGTATAAGTATTGTTTCAAATCACGATATAAAAAAAAATAAGTAAAAAAATTTCATAGATGGAGAACTCATGATTCAAAATTTGAATTTTTCGAGAGAACGTTGTTTGGAATCACATTCTTTTGTTTAAAATCGTGGTCTTGAAACATGTTTTCCAAAATCATTGTATATTGATAAATGAGTTTCAAAATATAACATATAAATAAATAAAATTTTACATTATAAATATATCTGGATCATAAACTCCTCATTAGACACAATATATGGTACACTTGTTTGTCTTCATGATTGTGTCATGGGAATCTACTGACCTCCATGGGCAAACCATTAGCTTAATTTTTCTGTTTTAAGCATTTTTTTTTCTGGGCGTTGCAACTTAATTTCTACTTATATCTGTTATATTTGTAACTTTGGCTCTTATCAATGGCTGAAGTGAGATTAAATTGAACATGATCTTTTGTTACTGTGTAGTACTTTTCAGTGAATAAAAAGTGCTGCCTAATATAGAGTACATTAACAATAAAAGATTATCACCATAAATTTTAATAACGGTAAAAGATTATTAAGATTTTTTAGTTAAGTCAAAAGTTTTAGGAAAAAAGTGGTCAATATCCACTTTAGACCCTATTATTTTTCCAAAATTATTAGGCCACTTGATCTAGCTTGGCATGACAAAAATACCCTCGCCGTTTTGTCCGAACCTTCTCCCTCCTTCACCAGATTCTCTCAGTTAAGTTTTTCTTTTCTGTCTTCCCCCCCACCCCCCCTCTCTCTCCCCGTTTAAATCCCGCCGCCGCCATCACCAACGAGCACACCACCACAGCCACCACCTGACCGCACCACAACCATCACCCGTCACCCAAACCAACAGATGTACGCCACAGAACCGCCACACCACTATCCCGCTGCAGTGCCGCACCCAATTGAAGGTGAAAATCAAATGGGTGTTAATTAGTGTTATGTTGGATTTAGGATTAAAATCATGTGTGTATGTTGTTATGCGCTCCTTCTTCTTCTTTGTGCTTCTTCATCATGTTTCTCTCCTCTGTTATTTCTTCCTTCTTCTTCTTCTCCTCGTCGGATGTACCACACGGTGAAAAAGACATTTTTGATGTTTTCATATACGTTCTAGTATTCAATTACAATTCGCGAAAACGTGGAAAACTCAAAATAAAATGGTTTTCAGTTGACTTCTTAATGTTGTCTGTGCTTTATAAGATGGTGAAATGTTGATTGTTACAAATTCTGAGGTAAATATAAATTGAGATGTGATAAATAATTAAGGATACGGATTATCACAGCTCGCAGAACAGGTTACATAGTGTTCCGACGGTGTAAGAAGTCTGCTTTCATATAAGTGTCATCTCCGGTGTCACCATCCTCGTCGGTGTAGGTCTCAGCGTGCTAATTTGTTAACATAACACTGCCAAAATTTTCACATGTCATATTTGCTGCAAGCCACTTGATCAAGTTTTAGTTTTCATGGTGGTCAAAACAGTCCTGTTAAAATGATAAAGTTTGCTGTAAAATACTAATTCAACTCTTATCAGTATTTTTTGGTCTGCCCTAATCTTTCAAGAAACTCTTCAGGTTGATGGGTGTGAGCTTTTAATTGGTAATTATGTTGATCATTTATGCGGTGGTTCTTTCACCACAAGCAATTAACTTAATGTTAAAATTAATCTGATGCAGGTACTCGGTAGGCATCCAACATCTTTTCAGGTTTATCCTTTAGATTGTAACTTTTCATTCCTGCCTTAAGATAGATCATTTTGTTTATTTGGATAGTTTTTGGATAAATTCACTTTGCAGCATCCGACATCATTTTGATAGGTTTTACGCATTTCAATTTTTGACATGATATTTTAGTACCTATTCTCTCTACTTTCGTTCCAGTCTAGGCATTTTGTTTTGATCTTTCCGGTATTAAGTTTTGAACTTGTTGAAGGGCATGATTTGTAACATATGAGACTAAATTTACATAAATTTCCGTTATTTGTTTACTTGACAAATATTTAGCTGTTGCTCACAAGTTTTATGTCAACATTGAATAATCAATCTGTGGAGATATGATCGGGAATGAAGAATGATGGATTGAATCATCAAAAACTTGTTAGTGTGAACTTTCGATCATATAGTAATTGGTTAAAGTATTAACTCATAAATCTTGTAGAGCATGTGCAACGCACGTGCTTTATAACTAGTGATATTTTAATGTGCTCTACAAGCAGTATTGTAGTGTCGTTATGATGCTTTTGTTAAAATCTTAGATTGAACCCACATTTCATCTAGAACCTATAGTCTTGTTAAACCAGTAGCTTTCTTTATGCAAGCTTTGATAACAAAGCACATTTGCTTTTTACCGAAGCACATTTGCTTTCTACCAAAGCAAGGTACTGCTGAGGTGTCAGGAGAGCAACCACTCAAAAGCAGCCATTGCTTTAGCAGAAGCTAGTTCTACTTTAGCAAGGCTAGCCTTTTTTTAAACTTCCAACTTTAGTGAAACTCCTTCATTAAAGGTATTAAACTCAAGTACAGTCATCTGCAAAACAATATACATGACAACAAATAAATACCGTCATAAAATCCTACAGACCCATGCCCCTCATATATTTTCCTGCCAACTATCCCTTCTTTTAGTTATACTAGTTTCTTACTTTCAGCAGAATTGAGGCCTTCATGAAAGCAAAGTTTGCACGTGCTCAACCTATCCTAGGTTTTGGAAAAAGTCAAATGCGAAAATATGATGAAAGCGAGTATTATTTAAGGTTTGGCTCTTTTAACTCGCAGTTATTGGTCGTAACAAAATTGATTTGTTTGTGCGTATTAAGTACTAGTAGGATACAATGTGGCACACCCAAGTGATCCTAGAGTTCTATTATGTATAGACTTAGGGGACTATATTATGAGGGTCTTGTTTGGTATAGTAAAATGAGAACTTTCTGCATTGCTAAGTGAACATTCAATTAGGTATGTTACATTGGGATATTATTACTTAATAGCAATTTTATCTCATTTGCAGGAAGTAGCCTGCTACATGCTGACGAGGGATAATGTGTAAATGCGGGGGTCTAGCTGGATAAGAGGTTCAGAGTGGAGGACATGCGGACTTTTTCTCAGTGGGTAGCCTCGAATGGAGAAGTGGTCTGGGGCTGGATCTTTTTGATATTTGGGTCGACATCCTTTCTGGCTTTCTTCTATGCTGCAATTCTATCGAAATTACTTCCACGGTCAAACCATGCGATCATATCTGCCATACAAGATGACAGGTTTACTTTCATCCCACTAAAATTTCATTCCTATATAGATAATCAAAAAGTCCTCGACTTTGGTGGATACTAACTGTAGCTTGAGAGGGTTTTTAACGATAATTCATCACCTGATGATTGGCAAACCAAGTAGTTTATATTATTGAAGTAACTACGTGTAGTCTCCTTAGATGTGAGATTATTTCCCCTCTCAGTTATTAGCCTTAGTTAGCTGTGTAGTAAATCAATTTGAATTGCCCAATCGACTGGAAACATTTAGGCTTCACTATTTTTTGCCCCAAATTAAATATAGGTATGGAACAAAGAAGCACCTAAAGCAACATATACGGACAAGAGAATTTCTCCTGAACTTTCGACTCAATAAATGTGTACAGCATAGATGTCTTTCACAGTGTAGTGCAAATGATGCCTTTTTATAGTCATAACGAGTTTGTGATTCTGTGAAAGAACGGGTATGAGCAACTCAAGTAGACAAAACCTTCCGGCTTCAACGTTGTAGAATATTATAGCCTTTACATTTGATGGGGAACATATATACTGGACATATGTATCACTCGAACAATGAAACATTTTTGAAAAGGTGCTCAACAAGTATCTTGAGGAAAGATTTTTAATATGGCTTTAAGTGTTTGAAATTTTATGAATACGAATGATCTCAATTGAAAGAATTTTTGGACAAAATTAGGTTTACTAAGAGAAGAGTAGGATCAAGATACGTGAGCTCTTAGGATTTAGGAAAATTGCTGCTCAAATGGAACATGAAGAAGGAAGAGTTACGTTAATACCGCCAACATGATTAGCATCATTACCTTAGTCTTGGTTCAAGACATAGAGTAGCTTTACAGTCTATATTCGTGCATATTTTATTTTAGTAGCGAAACTTGAACATGCCATCTGTTGCCGGGGAAAGAGGGTTCGTTGTTACGTAGAGGTGCCACAAAGGATGCAGTCTGAGTTGGCTTCTGAGTAGGCAAAGTGGGAGACAACAAGGATGGAGTAAGGGCTGAGAGCAAGGCTCCCCAGGCAGGTCGCGAGGGCTGGCAGCGCCGCGCAAGCAGGGCGATGGCGAACAGGGCCGGCGGTCGACAGTCCGAGTCAAGAGTGCAGCGTCAAGAGTCCGATGTCGGGAGTTCAAATGTCTTTCTCTCACTAGAAATCCAGAGAGAATAAGTTTTAGAGAGAGAAAGTGAAATCTTGAAATGAAAGAGAAGTCCTCAAATAAGCTCCAAAGTCCACTATATATAGGCACAAATGCGCGCGTGTCATCAGCCGACACGTGTCGTCCTCCGGGAGTGACACGTCGCCGGAGGAGGTCCCACAGTATTGATTGTCCGTTGAATTGCCGGTCCCTGAGTTCGTGCCGCCCTGCTCTTGCAGCGTCCCTCTGCCCGTCTGAGGAGACTGACCACACCGCGGTAGCATGGTCAGAGTAGCCCGTTGCCCTAGCCTCCAGTTCAAGCCCTTACTGAATCCCACGAGATGCGTCAAGAGACGCGCGGAGATCCTGGCAGCGGTGAGGGTTGCCCCCAGCCAACTGCCAGGCGGGCCGGACGCGATGCCCTCCGAGGACCTGCTCCCGTCCCGGAGTGACCCGGGGGTCATTGCCCTGGCGGTGTCGATGATCAATGGTAACACGAGCGTACATGCTCGCAGCTCGATACTCAGAGTCCGTGGCGAGGGGTCCTCGTGCCGGAGCACTACGAGCGGAGCCCCCCGTGAGTCCGTCGGGTGATTGTGCCGGTGATGGCCTTAGGGTTGTGAGCCCATCCCTGTTGCGAAGGCCGGAGCCTCCGGTTGATTGTGCCCGCGAGGGCCGGAGCCCGTCGGTTGATTGTGCTGGCGAGGGCCGGAGCCCCCGGTCGATTGTGCCGGCGAGGGCTTTAGGGTTGTGAGCCCGTCCCGCCGCGAGGGCCGGAGCCCGTCGGTCGATTGTGCGGGCGAGGGCCGGAGCCCCCGGTTGATTGTGCCGGCGAGGGCTTTAGGGTTGTGAGCCCGTCCCGCCGCGAGGGCCGGAGCCCGTTGGTCGATCGTGCGGGCGAGGGCCAGAGCCCCCGGTTGATTGTGCCGGCGAGGGCTTTAGGGTTGTGAGCCCGTCCCGCCGCGAGGGCCGGAGCGGCGACGAGCGTCGCGGAACGGTACCTAGATGACGATGCACGTTCGTGCGTGACGGTTGTTGCGGCAACGATGTGCGGGCGACAACGGGCGTCACGCGACCACTGGTGATGAGTGAGCATTGCAGAATGCGTTGAGTGAGGTGATAGCAGCGGCAAGCAGGTTCCCCCCACCCCCAAAGACAAGGGAGGCCGACCCCCTTACAAAGTGGGTGGCCGACCCCTTTCCTCAGGGTGTGGCCGACCCCTTTACAAAGTGGGTGGCCGACCCCCCCTTAAAGAGGGTGGCCGACCCCCTTCTCAGGGGGGTGGCCGATCCCTCGGGGGGGAAGTGCACTTTCGATCGACGTCTGAATGCTTGAGGCGCAGAGCGCTTTGACCGAGCAACGATGTTGAGCAAATTTGACTGCCGAGCGGGTCTTTTAGCGGGCCCTGGGGTGCGGTCCGGATAGGTTGTGAACATCTTTCTAGATTATCTGCAATTGAATCAATTCGAGACTTGTATCTATCTCTTTGGCTTAACAAATTGATATAATTGGGACTTTGAGTTTCAAGAGATATATGACATTAATTTGCAACACGAAGAGATGTTTTCAAATTTTGTAGTGCCTAGGTGTCACAAGTTGCCCTTTTGCATTGGCCAATTGATGCATGATGGTACTTAAAGGGCGGCCCAGTGCACGAGGCCAGTCTTTCCCCCACTTTTTTTGGAGACACTGTTTCCATGTCTTGATTCGTGACCTCCAGGTGACAATGGAGCAACCTTACCATTGTGCTAAGGCTCAAACCCCTAATGATGCAAAAAGGTATTAAGGCTGTCCTGGTGGGCTAGGGTTTACGTTTATTGCTTTCTAAGAATTTGAATTTAGGGTTTGAGGAGAAAATAAGATATCTTCTTGGGCTCCCTAGGCGGTGAACAGATCCTGATCTCTGTTTTTGCATTAAACAGAACCTTACTAAGGCCTTCTAGGAGTCTCACCTAGGAGAAAGTCAATGGACTCTCACCATTCAAAGGAAAGCAAATCTGCTTTAAGAAATTCTATTGGTGAACGCGGTTATTACAAGGCTTGCTTATGTAGACACAAAGTACAAGCTTTTCTTACAAGGAAAAGAATTCCAAGATTCTAGAAGACTACTTCATAGTTCATACAAACACTAGACCAACTCCTACTAACGAAGGAATGACTATCCCAAAAAGTCCGAAGTACCCTTAACTCTCAGAATTACTGAAAGAACCCTGATTGGTTTAAGCTTGTACTTTAGGCCCATATGGATCTCTCTCTCTCTCTCCCCCCCCCCCCCAACCACCACACCCACCCAAGCTTGAAAGAACCCGTGCATGACGAGTTTGTGCCTTGATACAACTCCTGGAGGTTTGATGTGTGCCCCCACGTTTTCTTACTAGACTTTTTTGACTTGTATTTGGCGAAACGAACGGATCCTCAAATGATGTAATGGGTTTAGTGCTGCTAGAATATCCTTCAAAGACTTTCCCTTGCAGATTTAGTGGAGATATTTACGGAGACTTGTTGGACATTTGGATCTTTTGAATTAGAGGTAAATTCCATGGGAATAGTACCCACTTCAACATGTTGTCTAATGCCCTTAGTAGCTCCCTTTTTGGGCACAATGTGCTTTGTAGGATCCATGCAACGAATAGGCAAAACACATGAAGAGGGAATTGGAAAATTCTGGAAGTACTTCAAACGGTTTTTCCTACTTTTCATCTTTATGTCCTTTGCTTCAGGATCTAAGAAAACAACAGCTTTGGGTAGACATTGTCCTTGCTTTTGATCTTCAAAATTTCCAGCATCGTCAGAGGTTTTGATTCTTGGGTCTGATTATTATCTTGCTTATTGTCTAGGTTTTGATTAGATTCATCTGCAAGGAGGTTTGAATACAGGTAAGCATGGTTACAATGACCACACTGTCTTTGACATACTGCAAGAAGCCAAGGATATCATTCTTTTTTGAACTTTTAGTCCTACATATTTTAAGCTCATAGGCATCTTGATTAAACATATCAAAAGTCTGTTGCTGTCTGTCCTTCAATTCAAATATAGCACATTTTGCAGGTGGGAAGAACTTACCATACACCTGTCACTGAAATCTGAGAGGAAGAACCTGCTTTTTAAAACTTAACCTATTCTTCCCATGTATTTGTAGGTGGTTGACGGTGACTCTTAGCTGTCTAGTGCAAAAATCCTTCTCCTAAATAGTTTGTAGTGTTGTTTCTCAACTTCTATACCACAGTAAACTTGCTGCCTCTTTGAGTTTTTCTTTTGCAAAGCGAGCTTTTACATTCTCCGGAGTCAAACAACGATTGAAATTTTTTTGCGAAATCATCAGCCTCAAGATGTAATCTTTCCACTGTAGCAGTTGATGTTTCAAGCTTTCGAGACGTAACTAGCAACCCCCCACCCCAAATGGGAAGCTTCTTTTTTTCCGCTATCGATGCAAATTTTAGAATAACTATTCCAACTTATTGAAGTTCATGTGATTATTAGCAAATTCTTTTTCGCGCCTCCGGAACGATCTTTGATCGGCAGAAATTTCCTCTATTGAGTCACCCATGATTTTAATTGCACATAACATATCGCTAGGAACCTATGGTACCACAACTGAGGTAATTAAGGCTGATCTACGATTATGGATGGTGGGCTGAGGTTAAGGTTTATAGTTACTCTGTCTAAGAACTTTAATCTAGGGTTTAAGGATGCACCTATGCTCTAACTACCATACCCAATCGTAGGAGAGCCTTAAATACCCCAGTTAAGGTACCGTTCACCATCTCCGAGACTAAGAGGCATGTTTTCATCCATTGGTAAGAAGTGGAGCAAGTATCTAGATTGTTTTTTGGCCCAACACTATGCGCAGTGGCATGTTAGTAATTATGGAAACAGGTTTAGGCAAGAACCTCTACCTCCGAGTGCTGGAGCATGACATTCGTTGGTTGGAGATTGTAGTCTGGATCAATAGAAGTGCATCAGTTCTTTACTGTACGTAATCCCGAGTTTCACGTGCCATTTTGACTCCTTGAGCAAGATGATGTCTACCACTGTCAATTCGGTTGTTGCTCTAATTGGCATTATAAGGGAGGTTATGGTAGTGGGCAGGCACCGAGTCCGCCATTCGTGCCTTCATGGGCATTAAGTGAGTGATCTAAGGGAACTAAGGAAGACCTTCCTAGTGGGTACCATTAGTAGGTGCGTCCTCACCTTAGTACTACAGAGCATGTGTTGGAGAGTGTGGGAGCGGATGCAGGGTTCCTGGGCAGGGGTCTCACTAGTATAGTGGGTTTTAGGTGGGAGTTGGAGCGTCACTAAAACTGGAGGATATTGCAGCTAAGGTCCTGACATTGGGTAGGAGGCTACTAGTATGCACCCTGTGCGCCTCATACTTTTCCCAATCATTATTGGGCATGCGTATAGTGGTGTACTGTGGTACTTGTGTGCTTGCATGCCATGTGATAATGTGGATATTTTATTTAGGGTGTGAACTTGGCGACAAGACGGTCAGCATCGATGACATGCTCGGCATCAAGACTTGGAGCCAAGCTGGACAAGGCGGCATGTTGCCGCCCATGTTGGGCATGACGGCTGGCAAGCTAGCTCATTGGTTTGGCGTTGCCCATGCGGGCACGTCATTGGTGCGTGTTGGCTAGTCTCAAGTGCACAGACACACAGTAGGCAGAGACCGTGCGCAGTGTATTGGTTGTTCACACTGAGCATGACTTGGATGCCTTGATGATGTGGGCATTGTGGACCCGGGAGCTTTGGACTCGAGAATGTAGAAGCGTCTCCAAGATCATTATATGTTGCCGTTTGAGTATATATATGATGTTCATGGGTATGCTTGTCTGCTTACTGATAAATAATGTAGTTGCCTTCTTATAAGACTGGCGGTTCATGACACGGTCACAAAGCAAGAATAGTGTGTGATGAATTCATTCTGTTGCAACATAATTTAGTGCAGAGCCATGGTGCTGTAGTGATTTAAGGTCTGACGGTTCAGCTAAAAGCTTCAATACATGAAACTGTATTTTTTTTTTCCTAAGCAACATGAAACTGTATTACTTCAGGTTGATGGAAGATAGAGTTTCAACTTGAACTACTGCTTTTTTTCTTCTTTAGGTAGCATGTTTTGTTTATTTTCCTCTTTCGTATTATGTAGGAGAACTTGTGAAATAGCCACACATGTAAGAGTCATGCCACATTTGGCCACTTCCTTCTGTGATACAAGTGAAATGGAATTAGTATATTTGATAGGCATCACTGTCTTATCATCTACAAGTCTACAACGTTAAAAGATCAGTAGACTCATAATGATATAATTGCTATCTTTGCATCTACTGCTCGACTGGGTTTATTAGTTGACAAGACAATCCCTCAACTTATTTTTAACTTTTAATTCAGTCACTATCCTAGGATTGATTGGCAATGGAATTTCAGTTCGAGCTCCCCAAACCATGAACAATCTGCTTGATTATGTTTGGCGGTCATGTTGGAGTGGATGTACTTTGCCAAGCTTCAATGTAATGACAAATCACTGGGCAATGCCTTCCTAAAAAAAGGCTAGCAGAGTAGGTACTTATGAGTTCATAGGCAGGGTCTCATTACGCAATCACAATCTCTCCCACGAGCCGATTTTAGATGTCACATTCAGCTTTGTGTGGAATGAGTATATACGATGGGGTAAGATTTGGGTTTCTTCAACTGTCTTATTTATCTGGTTTAGTTAGTGAAACAAAACAATTGCCAATAAAGTCCCGTTTCAGCTAGGCTTCGGGATAAAATCACCGATACTCGTTAAAGATCGCGTAGTATACAAGTTTCAGTTTTTGATTGACAAGAATAAGGATAGTTTATCAAAAAAAATAAAATAAAAATAAGGGTAGTTTATTGTCTATGCGATGCATGTACTGCTCTGGTTGCCAAGGTCATGCCTCAACTTTGCTTTAACTTTTAATTCGCGAAACTATATAAAATAGGTTGCACATGTCATTTCAATTCCGGCTCCTCAAGCAATAAACAATTCGCTTCGTTTTGTGTAGTGGTCATAGTAGCTTTACATGGATGAGTATATAGCATACTTTCACATTTTGGATTATGATGTTTCCAATATTGACGCATTGAACGACTTCATCTTTTTGCTTTTCCTGACCTGGATTTTCTTCTGCAACAGTTATTATTGCTTCTTGGTACCCTTGACACTTCCTATCCTTCTTGTTGCCGTATATTTTCACTGGCTCAGCATGAAATTATTCAAGCATGCATGATCTCATCATCTTCGGGTTGAAGTAAGCAATCTTCAGATTGTAGAAAGGCATATTTTGTAGAGACCGAGGGAGAGAGATTGATCACGACTGTTAAAAAGGGACGTGTTGACCAATATACATCTTCAAATGTGTGAAGTAAGGAAATGTATCCTGTTCATATAGCGATTGTTGTTAAAAAGCAAATTTTGAGACATATCATGGTAGTGGTGGAGGTAAATTGCAGATTAAAGGAGAGACTTAAGTCGTATAAAGGTATATTCCAGAATCCGTGACATTGCACCTTGTGCTTGATTGGGTGAGCTACAAAGAGTTCTATGTTTAAGACTTCCAGTGAAATTGTGAATTGCATGATTGTTTTCCTAGTCTATACAGTGCAGCCTGATTCCCGTAGTTCTGACTTCACATACTTGGACTATTTGTGCCAGCGGAACGTCACTTGGGCTGGTTTAGTTGGCATTAATTGGGGCAGAATTGGATGAATTTTGTACCTAATCCGTATGTGCGTCTAGGTCTGAGTGGAGTTGCATTGGTTCAGAAACAGGAGAATAGTCAACCCCCTCGACCCAGCCTGATGTTCTGCACATTTTGCGCAATTGAGCTTTCCCCTGCACCGAGACCAACGAATGACCCAGTGGTGTAAAGGGTTTCAAAAATTTTACTCCATGAATTGCGACGAACGAGTCACCTTTAGCTGCATGCATAGTCTTATCTTTGTAAAGCTACAAAACTTTCATGGACAAGATATTCTGCCAATCCCATGACCTACGAAAGCTTTCTGGCTTGTTACAAGCGGGTCCTCATGTTTTAATACCATTCCACAATCGCCTCACTAATTGATGCAAAGTTTGCATGATGCTAGAGGTCGTCAATTGGTCTCTCATTTGCTTTCTTAAGCGCCCCCTGGTGAACCTCGTAGCTGAGAAAGGAAAATTATAACCTAATTTACCAGCTTATATACTTGAATCATGCCCTCAGCAAGATTCTGACCAGATACTTTAGAATGGATAGGTTATTAATGCCTGAATTTGATGCCTCAGAAGCCTAAGTTGAATGTCAAAAAATTTGGTTGCTGTAGAAACTTTCGTCAGATTTGGGACAAAATCGACATTGACTTTATATTCATTAAAGCTCTTGAACACGAATATATATGCTTGAATCTAAAACCTCATGAACCTTCCCCCAAAAACAGAAGTGATGGGTGGTACATTTCTCCGGTGATATCACTTTGGGCCATATGCCTCCTAGTGAATGAACCTTGTCCAGTACTCTCTTTGAAGTTGGAGTGAATGCTCTACTCGACAATCAAGATTAGGTACACTTCAGACTTGATCGTTAAAATGGTTTTCAAATTCTCAGCCTTTGCCCAAAATAGTCCCTTGGTCATTTTGAACCAGTTTGCTCCCTTTTGCGACTGTTATCGTAGGTATCAGGCATTTGTTGCTAAACCTAATGCAAGAAATTATACCAAGAATATGGTTACGGAAAGCTTAATGAACGCAATGAAAAACGTACCCGGGGATCAAGATCGGACGGTGCCTGATGTCCACAAACCCGTAAACCCATTACGAAAATATCGGTGCCTGGTGGAGAACCTTCTAGCCGAATGACTGCTGTTAATGGGGCATCAGGTAGAAAAAACTTCCCCTGCAACTTCATCCACTTTTCGTTTGTTGCTGGTGCCCTTCAGAGCAGGAAAAGTGTGTTGGTGTCCATGTCAAGGCTTCAAGCTATTAACTTGTTTGAATCATTGTACCAGATATGCCTTACCTATCCCGAATTGATGCGTACAGTATATCTTAGAGTTTCAGAACTGCGACTACTGGGGATTTGGGACTTGCTTTACATCTTTACCTCTGCAATTGGTGATTCTTGCTGCTTTGTTTTTTCTGTGCATGTGATCATTCCATAACCATGATAAACCCTCCCGAATTGTATGTTTTCAGTTTCGTTTTTAACGGTGAAGTAAGATCGAAGTAGCGAGGACGTATGGAACGAAAAAAGGGTAGGAAAGCTGTTGATATATGTCTTGTATTTATGTCCCACATCGGTTACTCAAAGAAGGTTGCAACTTAGCCCTTAGTATATAAGACATCTTGTCCCACATTGCTTGGTGAGAGAAGATCACTGCTTTCTCCAAGTATAAGTAAGGTGTCGTGTGTTGTGTTTAAGGGTAAGAGAGAAGAGTCCTTCTCTGAGTAGGAAAGAGAGGATAGTCTTTCTTTGGGTAGGCAAAGAAAGAAGAGTCCTTCTTTGAGTAGGAAAACAGTTGAGAGATACACGTGAGAGTGTTGTAAATCTGACTTGTGCAAAGTGGATTTGAGTTCTCTCATATTTCTTGTGTTTTCATATTTGGTTATCGTGTTTTATACATATTTATCTAGAGCGATTTCGTAACAAGTGGTATCAGAGCTTTCAGGTTTATTTTTTGGGCAAAATTAAAATCGATTTGAGAGGATAAATATGTCGAACAACACGACCATGAAGTATGCCTGTGAACAATTCGATGGGAAGACGAATTTTGGCATATGGCAGAGCACGGTGAAGGATATCCTTGTGCAGCAAGGATTGCTCAAGCCTTTGCTGGGGAATAAGCCCGAGTCAATGGATCAGGACGATTGGGAGGAATTACAGGCTAAGGCTGTATCTACGATACGGTTGAATCTAACCCCGAAGGTTAAGTACCAGGTTTTGATAGAGACTTCTCCAACAGCTCTGTGGCAGAAATTGGAGAAGATATATATGTCAAAATCTTTGTCGAATCGGTTATATCTGAAGAAAGATCTGTACCAATTACGGATGGATGAAGGTTCAGATCTGGGTGATCATATATCAGAATTTAACCGGTTGGTGTCCCAATTGTCGAGTATAGATGTTAAACTCGAGGAGGAAGATCAGGCGATTTTGTTGTTATCTTCGCTTCCAAAATCATATGAGACCTTGAAGACTACGTTGCTTATTGGGAAGGAGACATTGCTTGTTGATGATGTTATGTCGGCTCTTATGGACTCGAGCAGAGTTAATGGGACGAGTTCAAGCAGTCAAGGCGAAGGTCTGGTGGTAAGGTATGAAAATAAGAATGGTCATGGAAGAGGCAGAGGTCGGTCTAGAAGCAGAAATTCTGGACATGGAAAGGACAGGTCTAAGTCTCGTGGAAAGCAGGACAAGTCCAGTATTGAATGCTGGTATTGTAAAGAGATTGGTCACATTGCAAGAAGGTGTCCAGAAAGGAAGGAGAAGCAGAACAGAAAGAAACATGTGAACAAGGCTAATGTTGCTGAAGAAGATGACAAAAGCAGCGATGGTGATCTCTACTTGGTTTCCTCGGTTGAGCAGCAAGAAGGTAATCTCTTATCAGTTAGAGACAACAGTTTTTCTACGGAATGGTTTCTTGACTCTGCATGTTCGTTTCATATGTGCCCACATAAGGAATGGTTTGATTGTCTTACTCCATGTAACGGTGGTATTGTGTTAATGGGTAATGACGCTGTTTGTGAAGTCATGGGGATAGGTACCATTAAAATTAAAATGTTTGATGGGATTGTGAGAACCCTAGGTGATGTAAGGTACATACCTGACTTAAAGAAGAATTTGATTTCCTTGGGCACACTCGATTCTATAGATTGCAGTATATCTATAAAAGGTGGAGTCATGAAAGTTAGCAAAGGTGCCATGGTGATAATGAAAGGTCAGAAAACTGGAAATTTGTATAAACTGATGGGGAACACAGTTATAGGTGGAGCTTCAGTATCAACTCATGTAGGTTCTAGCAATGATAACTCTGAGTTATGGCATAAACGGCTGGGACACTTGAGCGAGGGAGGTATGCTGGAACTTCACAAACGCAAGTTGCTGCAGGGAGTGAAATCATGCAAGCTGGACTTCTATAAATTTTGTGTGTTTGGGAAGCAGAAACGAGTTAGTTTCAAAGTTGCTTCTCATACTAGTAAAGGAGTTTTGGACTATGTGCATTCGGATGTTTGGGGACCAATCAGGCATATCTCAAATGGGGGAGCTCGTTACTTTGTTACGTTTATAGATGATTTCTCAAGAAAGGTATGGGTGTACTTTATGAAGCACAAGTCTGAAGTTTTCAACGTGTTTAAGCAGTGGAAGGCTAGAGTTGAAAATCAGACGGGTAAGAAGCTTAAGTACTTCAGATCAGATAATGGCATGGAATACAAGGATGAGGAGTTTTTGCAGTTCTGCAAGGATAAGGGTATCATCAGACACTTTTCAGTGAAGAGGACTCCAGAGCAGAATGGGGTTGCCGAAAGGATGAACAGAACCTTGCTAGAGCGAGCTAGATGCATGAGGTTGAATACAGATTTGCCTAAGAGTTTCTGGGCTGAAGCTGTTAACACAGCTTGTTATTTGATCAACCATTCTCCATCATCTTCCATTAATCACCAAGTTCCCGAGGAGGTATGGTCCGGTAAACAAGTTAATTTTTCTGCAATGAGAATTTTTGGTTGTCCTGCGTATGTTCACCTTCAGAATGAAGAACGATCTAAACTTGATCCTAAGTCAAAAGAATGTATATTCCTTGGGTATGAGGAAGGAGTAAAAGGATACAGGTTATGGGATCCAGTGGCCAAGAAAAAGGTGATCAGTAGAGATGTGGTATTCAATGAAGCACATATGTTGGATACGAATGTAACTTCTAGCGAGAGGCAGGGTCACACAGTGGAGATAGCGTTGCATGAGCAGAGGACAAAATCAACTGATGAGTCTACAGATGGATCTACAGATGAGCAGTCTTTAGAGGATCCAGAGGAGCATCCTAGTGATTCTTAGAATCTAGTCAGAGATAGAGAACCACGTACCAAGAAACCAACTCAGAGGTATGGTTTTGAGGACTTGGTCTCATTTGCACTAATCGTTGGAAGTGGAGATCCTACCAGTTACAACGAGGCTGTCAAGGCAGAGGATGGTAACTTGTGGTTGACAGCAATGGATGAGGAGATGGAATCTCTACGGAAGAATCAGACTTGGGAATTAGTTAAACTTCCAAAGGGTGTGAAGGCTATTGGATGCAAGTGGATTTACAGGAAAAAGGAAGATCAGAAGTACAAGGCAAGACTGGTTGCAAAAGGGTATTCTCAAAAGGAGGGAATTGATTACAGTGAGATCTTTTCGCCAGTGGTGAAGCACACTTCTATCAGATTGATATTGTCCATTGTAGCAGCGCATAATATGGAGTTGGAGCAGCTTGATGTGAAGACAGCTTTCCTTCATGGTGATTTGGAGGAGAGGATCTACATGCAGCAACCCGAGGGATTTATTGAACCTGGGAAGAAGGACTATGTGTGCAAGCTGAAAAAGTCCTTATATGGTTTGAAGCAGTCTCCTCGGCAGTGGTACAAGCGATTCGACACATTCATGGTAACTCATGGTTACTCTCGTTGTGAGTATGATTGTTGTGTGTATTATCGAGTCCTTGATGATGGTTCACTGTTGTTGCTCACATTATATGTGGATGATATGTTGATTGCTGCGAAGAGTAAGTCTCATATTCTGCACTTGAAGAAATTGTTGAGCAAGGAGTTTGATATGAAGGATCTTGGTTCTGCCAAAAAGATCCTTGGTATGGAGATTCATAGAGATCGAAAGGCAGGAAAGTTGTGGGTAACTCAGAAAAGTTATGTTGAAAAGGTACTGGAGAGGTTTAGTATGCTCAATGCTAAACCAGTTAGTACACCATTGGGAGCTCATTTTCAGTTATCCTCACAACTTTGTCCTAGTACAGAAGAAGATGTTGAGTATATGTCTCGAGTACCGTATGCAAATGCGGTTGGTTGTCTTATGTATGCCATGGTGTGTACTAGACCTGATATCTCACATGCAGTTAGTATGGTCAGCAGATATATGGGAAATCCAGGAAAGAAGCATTGGGATGCAGTAAAGTGGATCTTCCGTTATCTAGCAGGTTCGACCAACTCTGGCATCATGTTTGATCGTGATGGGGCAAAAGGTGAGGTTTCTGGCTTTGTGGATTCTGATTATGCTGGAGACTTGGATTCCAGGAGGTCCACGACTGGATATATTTTTACATTCTATGGAGGGCCGATATGTTGGAAATCAGTGTTACAGTCTACGACAGCATTGTCAACTACAGAGGCAGAGTACATGGCATTGACAGAGGCAGCTAAGGAGGCAATATGGTTAAAGGGACTGGTAGAGGAGCTTGGCTTCAAGCAGCGTGGTGTTTTGTTACAGTGTGACAGTCAGAGTGCATTGGATTTGGCAAAGAATCAGGTTTTCCATGCAAGGACCAAGCATATTGATGTACGTTATCATAGGGTCCGGGAATGGATTAATTCTAAACAAATTGTCGTGCACAAGGTTCACACTAATGACAACACTGCTGATATGCTCACGAAGACAGTCACGACAGAGAAGTTCAAGCATTGCTTGAGCTTGATTCATCTTCTTTCTTGTTGAGTTCAAGGTGGAGTGTATCCCTACCTTTAAAGGGGATGCAAGGTGGAGTACCTGAAGAAGGTATTGAAGGCATATTACACTTTCTTCAGGGAGTGGTTTGTTAATACAAGCCAAGGTGGAGATTGTTGATATATGTCTTGTATTTATGTCCCACATCGGTTACTCAAAGAAGGTTGCAACTTAGCCCTTAGTATATAAGACATCTTGTCCCACATTGCTTGGTGAGAGAAGATCACTGCTTTCTCCAAGTATAAGTAAGGTGTCTTGTGTTGTGTTTAAGGGTAAGAGAGAAGAGTCATTCTCTGAGTAGGAAAGAGAGGATAGTCTTTCTTTGGGTAGGCAAAGAAAGAAGAGTCCTTCTTTGAGTAGGAAAACAGTTGAGAGATACACGTGAGAGAGTGTTGTAAATCTGACTTGTGCAAAGTGGATTTGAGTTCTCTCATATTTCTTGTGTTTTCATATTTGGTTATCGTGTTTTATACATATTTATCTAGAGCGATTTCGTAACAAAAGCAAATATTGCGCGACACAACAGTCATACGTATGAATGCTAACCTGGCTATGATTACTTTACGTCTGCTTTCATCTGTTCTTTGAATTCGTAAGATTTCATTTTAAAGGAGAGACTTGAGTCGTATGAAGGTATATTCCAGAATCCGTGACATTGCACCTTGTGCTTGATTGGGTGAGCTACAAAGAGTTCTATGTTTAAGACCTCCAGTGAAATCGTGAATTGCATGATTGTTTTCCCTGTCTATACACATACTTGGACTATTTGAACCATCGGAACGTCACTTGGGCAGGTTTAGTTGGCAGCCTGATTCCCGTATGTGCGTCTACGTCTGAGTGGAGTAAGATTGGTTCAGAAACAGGAGAATAGTCAACCCCCTCAACCCAGCCTGATGTTCTGCACATTTTTGTGCGATTGAGCTTGCCCTTCTCCGAGACCAACAAGTGACCTAGTGGTGTAAAGGGTTTCAAAAAGTTTACTCCATGAATTGCAACGAGTCACCTTTAGCTGCATGCATTCTCGTCATTGTAAACCTACAAAACTATCATAGACAAGATATTCTGCCAATCCCATGACCAACGAAAGCTTTCAGGCTTGTTACAAGCAGGCCCTCATGTTTTAATAGCGTTCCACAATCGTCTCACCGTTGATGCAAAGTTCGCAATGATCCTAGAGGTCGTCAGTTGGTCTCTCATTTGCTTCTTAAGTTCCTCCTGGAAAACCTCGTAGCTGAGAAAGGAAAATTATAACCGAATTTACCAGCTTATTTACTTGTTGATACTTGATCCATGCCCTCAGAAAGATTGCTGACTATATACTTTCAAATGGATAATTAGTGCCTGAATTTGATGCCTCAGAAGCCTAAGTTGAATGGCAAAAAAAATTTGGTTGCAGTACAAATTTTTGTCAGGTCTGGGGACCAAACCGACAGAACTTTGATTGACTATATATTAATTAAAGCTCTTGAACACGAATATATATGCTAGAATCTAAAACCTCATGAACCTCACCGAAAAACAGAAGTGATGACATAAGGGGGGATACGTTTCTCTGGTGAATCATATATGCCTCCTAGTAAATAAACCCCGTTCCATACTCTCTTTGAAGTTGGAGGGAATGCTCTACTCGACAAACTTGATCCCATAAGAAGATCCATTCTGCAACAAGATGCAAAGGAGGAACTCTAGTTTAGCATAGGAAGGATAAATTTGCCTGACAACCGAGATTAAGTACACTTCAGACTTAATTGTTAAAATGGCTTTCAAATTATCAGCCTTTGCCCAAAATAGACCCTTAGTCATTTTGAACCAGTTTGAGACCGCTATCGTAGATATCAGGCATTTGTTAAGAAATTATACCAAGAAAATGGTTATGGAGAGTTTAATGAACGCAATGAAAAACGTACCCGGAGATCAAGATCAGATGGTGCCTGATGTCCACAAACCCGTAAACCCGTTACGAAGATATCGGTTCCGGGTGGAGGACCTTCTAGCCGAATGACTGCTTTTAATGGGGCATAAGGTAGAGAGAACTTCCCCTGCAATTTCACCCACTTTTCGTTTGTTGCCGGTGCCCTTCAGAACAAGAGAAGTGTGTTGGTGTCCATGTCAAGGCTTCAAGCTATTAACTTGTTTGAATTGAAGTACTAGATATGCCTTACCTATCCCGAATTGATGCGTACAGTATATCTTAGAGTTTCAGTACTGCGACTACTAGATATGACTTGCTTTCCATCTTAACCTCGGCAATTGGTGATTCTTGCTGCTTTGTTTTTTCTGTGCATGTGATCATTCCATAACCATGATAAACCCTCCCGAATTGAATTGTATGTTTTCAGTTTTGCTTTTTACGATGAAGTAAGATCCTTATGCATGCAGATAGCATGTAGAATTGTATGTACGAAAAGAAAAAAAGGTAGGAAAGCAAATATTGCGTCACACGACAACAGTCATCAATCAATATCATCAATATCAATATAATATAAAAGCATAATTTTTCATTGAAATTTTCACCTATGTGGTTAGCTTGAGGTTACCTTGAATTTGGACTCCTAACCCACTTATTATCCATTAAATTCGAACTTCTAATATGAACTTCTTATTATTGTTACAACTATCAATCAATTCAATATAATTATATAAAAGCCGAATTTTTCATTGAAATTCTCAGCTATATGGTTAACTCTGAGGTTACCTTGAATTTGAACTCCTAACCCACTTATTATCCATTAAATTCGGACTTCTAATCTGGACTTCTTATTATTGTTACAACTAATCTAGACTTTTAATCTGGACTTCTAATTTAACCTATCTAATCCACTTATTATTCATTGAATTTGGTATTCTAATCTGGACTTCTTATTATTGTTACAACTAATCTAGATTTCTAATCTGGACTTCTAATTTAGCCTATGTATAATTTTTATAGTTAATCTAAACTTCTAATCTATTTGTTATCCATTGAATTTGGACTTCTAACCTGAACTTCTTATTATTGTCCCAATTAATCTAGACTTCTAATTTACTTACTATAACTGACAGGGACATGTATAAGAAGCCCTTGCTATGACTAAGATACTCTGTGTGTAAGGCTTGAGACCGGTGTCTCCTGCTTCTCTTTCTTCTGGCTTTATCAATTGTTCTCCTAAATTTTCACCCAAGTTTTTCTCTGTATAGATTTTCTGGATCTCTTCTTTGGGGGCGTTAGAGATGTGGTGTGAAACAAAAGCAGCCTGCCTTTTCGAACCAGCAGTTTCCTTATGTGCACTGATAAGGTTTCGAAATTGTTGACTAGAGGTCAACAACTGATCATAAGCAGCTGCTTTTAGAATTCTCCCTTCGAACATTAACTGTGGTCATGAGCGCCAACATTAAAAAGATTAGTTGAACTAGATTAGGCATTGTTAGTCAACCAATTATTATTGGGATAATAGATATGAAACTAGAAGCTCCCTTTTATGTGGAATTACGAGGGAACTTTCCTAAAGGTGGAGAGCGGTAAGCGCATTCTTGGAGTACTAACCAAAATATTAATTACACCATACTAACAACTAAGATTTAAAATTATTTGTTGTACATATATGGTTGGGTTCTTAGGGTATTTCAATCCTTATTTTGATATCTTTTCTTTTGTCACCGCACTATTTCTTTTAGCGGCAAATATGGGCCAAAAAGTCACAAAAAGGTGACTCTTGGAGAATACAATTCCAATTTCCTTATAACGTTCGTCAATTTCCCAATATGCCAATTTGTTTGTGTAACACTAGATTACAGCATGAATTATCTCAAATAACAATTAGATAAAAAATTGAATTAGCATAGAACTATAAAGAATACATTTAATTGGTAAAAGGTGAAGTGTAATAGTCAATCCCCAAGCTATCTTGATATGAACATGCATATATTATTGGCTAGATTGTTATAAACAAAGAAATGAAGGAGGTTAATCAACATTTCGGTGAAATTTGTGATACATTTTTTTTCGTTAATAGTACTTTTAGACGATAGGTTGGTAAATTTAAAATTTAATCTATGATTTTCTTTGTTTCGTTAAGGAGATAGTGTCATCTTAAGCAGTTAGCAATTTTATTTAAGAAATTCATAGACTTAAGTGCTATTTTTTTTGTTTTTGTTTTGCATTTAGATTCTATTTCATTATGTGAAAGTGTATGATTAGCAATAACACCTAATTGCATACTATCCCGTCCCGTGCATTTGCACGGGTACAATAGCTAGTATGTATAAAAGCTAACCTGGCTATGGTTACTTTACGTCTGCTTTCATCTGTTCTTTGAATTCGTAAGGTTGCATACACGTCAGCTTCGTTGTCACCCGAAACTCGAACTCCCACATTGAGTTCATAAACAAGGCCTGTTTGCAGTCGAGCGCTGATTTCTTGCTGGATTCCACTAGAACGCCCTACGCGGTTGGTTGTTTTTGCATATCCCAGGGAGCCAACAAATTCTGCTCTACACATGGTCCTAGCCCATTGTTTTCCATCTTCGACAAATTTAGGATTCTGTATGATGTTGATGTCTTCACCGCTTGTAGACCGTTCTACCTTTGGTTAGTTGCAAAATGAAGAGTAAGCACGTCTTGAACCAAACAATAATATCATGTTTTTCAAACACTTTTCTAGTATACTGATGCAGCAATAAAGATTCAGAGAGACAGCATGCATCTGAAGATGAAAGTTCATAGAGGCCACAACGGCGGCAGGCCGGTGTGTCCCTGCAAGTCTTGAAACATTTGCACCAGCTAATATAATAGCTTACAGCCAAATGATTGAAACTTAAATATCCCAAAATGATTGTTTCTTTCGATAACTTAATATAACTTTTGCGAAAGTGGTCAGCGTACCTCTCTTAGCGCCACTGAGGCAATGAGCAAGTCAACCTGGGGAGGGGGACCTTCCAAATAGAAAAACAACCGCCCATCTTTACGCGGCAAACAGAATGTAAAGCCTTCCATCTCTTCCCACTGCTGACCGCCGATTAAAGTCCTGCCTTGCATGTGGGGAAAAGTTAGCACATTATTCAATTTCCAAACCAAAGCCGTTAGATAATTGGCCCAACACGTATATGAATTAGCTTTAACAAGAAGCATTACTTTCCGATACTCAAGTAGTCTTTTTCTGGGATTTCCATTCTTAATGTGGCTCTGACTTTGGTTAACTCTTGCACATTATTCAATATCCTTATGCATGCAGATAGCATGTAGATAGTGTTTGGTGCAACTCTGGAAGTGATTTCTTGTTCGAGGCCTTGCCATTTCGCTGTCCTATGTTTTACCCAGGCAAAATGAGTACTTCCTTCTTTTGCTGCAGGGATTCCTTTATATCCATATCGATGTATAAAAGCATACTCTCTATGCATAAGCTTCCATGGTTCATCTACTCCCCAAGAGAAGTCATGGTTGTGTATGATATTTCCAGGATCTTCTTGAATCTGCAAAGCAAGGCATTAGGTATCATCCACACATTTTAACCGAGACTACGATGGCAAAGAGAAGCTTAAATGATCTAACATCAAATCTTACGAGACTAGTTAGGGAAGATTTACCACTTGATTAACGATCTGATACCATAAACTTAACATAGATGTTGATAACTTTCAAGACCTGTTTCGAAACATGTCAGAGTGGATTTTCCTGAAACCTAGTCTTTCAATATGAGGCATTTAAACGAGAAAATATTTAGTGGTTGTCTAACACCACGTCATCACCTTACGTGGTGTTAGACTACCACTATAAGCATTTGCCAACAAAGCAAGATGATAAAGATAGTCAGAAAACTAATCAATTAAATAACGAATTAATTAAATAACAAATCTTAACCATGGTCAACACAAATTGAAATATTCAAAATTTTCCCAAATGTTTGAAAATCCCGCCCATCAATTTTCTACAATCAATATGTTTTCAATTCTCATCTTTCTCAATTTTCTCCTTCCAACCCTCTCTTTTCTCTTTTCATTTTCAGGAGAATCACCAAACCCTCTTATCATTTATCTAATCTGACTTCTCTTTCATTTCTCAACTACAACCATAATTGAAATATAGACACACACTAAGCAGATGACGTGATGTTAGACAACCACTTAATATTTTCTCCATTTAAACCATCAAGATCTCCAAGGAAACTTGGTTCAATAACCATTAAATGCTCGGAATGCCTGAAGATCTCAAGCTGGAGTACTACCGTTGACACAAAGTCAATTCGGTTTCTTATGCATATGCAATGCTGCTCGATACCATCTCTTTTCTGTGTAATTTTCGGTGTACTCTTTTGACGGACTTTTTGGCTAGTGGTACCGAATAGAGGCATCTCTTCCGAAGGCCGGGAGACCAAACTTCTTTTGCATTACAGCTAAGACAAAAGCCAAGCAAAAGGATTGTTTTTCACATGCATTGCTCCCAATACCTTCCAGTTACTAAATATGCAATTGATCACTGTAATCAAAAATTTATTCCGCACAACCCAACAAGAAAATGAGCTGCGTATGAGAAGACTAACAGTTCTGTTACTACCTTGTGGAGCGAGAGCGACTGGATGTTCTCGACAAGGGAGTCTGCTCTAACAAATTGTTCCACAACACTTGACACCATATGGCTCTTTTCGTGAACTATTTTATCGACAAGTATCTCAATACATTTCGATTCACGCCTGTAAGCTAGAAAGAATATATGAGTTTTCTGGTTTGACATGAAGGAATATGCAAGTTAAAGTCACAAGGCTCAAAATTTATGAATCGAGGTAATAGAACTGACCCGTTGGCTGTATTTGAGACATCCAAACCTGATATACTGGTTGCTTCGATCAATGCTTCCCTCCATCCGGGTACCTTCTCCTTGCATCTTACTTCATGTTTGGCAAAAGCGTCTGCAAAACTCCCTATTTGATAGCGAACGACCGATGGTTCCACGTGGTAGAAGACGGGAATGACGGTCTGTCCCGTCAGGTTCCTGCATTCCATGATCTTGACGAGTTCATCCAAGCACCACGACGAAGTTGCATAGTTCCTTGAGAAAACAATGACCGCGAACATGGACTCTTGAATCGCCCTCAGAAGTTCAAGCGGGATCGACATCCCCGTTTCGAGTTGCTCGTCATCTTTGAAGGTGTATACACTCTTCTGGATCAGAGCGGTGTAGAGATGGTCAACAAAGTTGTTGCGCGTGTCTGCGCCTCTAAAATTCAAGAACACGTCGTAGATCCATCGCCTTGGAGCACAGGAAGAAGACGCTGTCTCCGTCCCTGTTAAAGAGGCCATCTGTCATATGTATATATGATCACCTAACCAGTACTACCAGTTCATCTGGCTAGGCCATTTGATTAGCAGCTGTTTGTGCAAATCATGAACTTCCCCATTTCTTTCCTGCGAGTGAGCTGATGAAAGGAGGAGACATCAGAAGAAAAGTAAATCAACAAGGAGAGGACAGTGAAAGAGATATTTAAGTTCCTACTAACGTGAACATACTAACAATGACTTTTCTAAGAGATCACTTCTTGTCATTTGACTTGTATGCCCAAATTACGTACTTTTCTTCAAAGTAGATCCAGATTTTTTTCAAGTTTCCGTTCGTATTCGGTTGAAGTTTAGCCATAGGACCTCAAAACTGAACCCCACCACGAATAGCAGGGCGCGGCTTTACGTACAGTTACCAGAAGGTTCATAGTTACTCTGTCTAAGAACTTGATCTAGTGTTTAAGGATACACCTCTGCCCTAACTACCATACCCCATTGTACGAAAGCCTTGAATACCCCAGTTAAGGTACTGTTCAGCATCTCTGAGACTAAGAGGCATGTCTTCATCCGTTGGTAGGAAGTGGAGCGAGTACTTAGTGTCACGAACCGCTCATAAGGAGGTTGATTTTTGGAGGTTACGCCATGCGGGCGCTCATTAAGCGCTTACGGGATTCTTAAGTGGACGCTTACTTGGCAGTAGAGGGCAAGGCTTCCGAAAGGTTCAAGACATCTCTACACAATTTGGTCTTTTACATGTGTGAATATTCTAGAGTAGTGATGGTAGCTCTAGAAAGGTAAGAGAGTATTCTAGAAGTAGTTTAGAATACTAGAGAGGCTTGTAAATATTCTAGAGAGTTCTAGAGGGATAATGCATACCGTAGGATCGCATTTAATCTCCACCGTCCGTTGAGGAGGTGGAGTAGTATATAAAGCCAAGGCCTCACTTGGCCAAGGCATCCAAGACATCCTTGTATTCGAGTATTATAGGCTTTCTCCAAGTATTTTGGAAGCCTTGCCCTCTACTACCAAGTAAGCGTCCACTTAAGCATCCCGTAAGCGTTTAATGAGCGCCCGCATGGCGTAACCTCCAAAATACTCGAATACAAGGATGTCTCTACACAATTTGGTCTTGTACATGTGTGAATATTCTAGAGTAGTGATGGTAGCTCTAGAAAGGTAAGAGAGTATTCTAGAAGTAGTTTAGAATACTAGAGAGGCTTGTAAATATTCTAGAGAGTTCTAGAGGGATAATGCATACCGTAGGATCGCATTTAATCTCCACCGTCCGTTGAGGAGGTGGAGTAGTATATAAAGCCAAGGCCTCACTTGGCCAAGGCATCCAAGACATCCTTGTATTCGAGTATTATAGGCTTTCTCCAAGTAGTGTATTGGGAATCCTTTCCCCAACCTCTTGTGTTCCGCTGCATATTTGTTTCCAACTTCGCCCAGCTCTACAGTTAGGCTGACTTAGCGAGCAAGCGGGGGCTTGATCTAGCTATGTGCCGCACAGTTTCAACTTAGGGAAGTTCGTTCCGTGACATTAGGCTGTTTTTTGGCCCAACCAGTGTTGTTAAAGGCGCAGGCGCACCTAAGGCGCAAAAGGTCCCTGGAGCCTAGGCGCAAGGCGCCGGCGCGCGCCTTTTCGAAGCGAGGCGCAATATTAAAATAAATAAATAATAATAATAATAATACACAAAAATAATAAATTATGTAAAAAAAAAAAAAAACATTACAATTAACAAACTTTCAAAGGAGTAAGATAAAAGGAGTAAAAAAAATGAGTTAAAGGAGTAAAAAAAAAGAGAATAAGATAAAAGGAATAAAAAAAAGAGAATAAGATAAAAGGAGTAAGTAAAAAAAAAGAGAAGAGGAAGAGAAGTCAGGAAGGAAGAGGGAAAGAGATAGGATAGCCGGCCCTAATTGGGCAGCGCCGCTCCCGTCTCCGATTGCTCCACGGCCGGCCACTCTCCATCGCCGGCGATTAACTCTGGCCACGGGTACGCCGACCACCACCGCGACCCTCCAAAAAATTCAACCGCCACTACCAAGTCGTCGTGGATCGCCGTCACCGGCGCCAACTCCGGTTGGCAGCCCCATCGCCGACCAACTCACAGCAACCCCATCCCCGGCAAACAACTCCAGCTGCCCCTTCACCGAGCCTCCGCGACCGCCGCGCCACTTCCACCCCCGTACGAGATTTATCACCGGTCAGCCCCTTATTTCCGGCTACACCTACGGTTGCCGGCGCCCAAATCCCTGTAGTGTGGCCTTCATCGCCGCTGCTTTATTCTGTCAACTCCATTGCCGGCGCTTTCGTGCTTCCACTGAAGGCACCATCAACCGCCTAGTGTGCGCCTCCACCACCGCTGCGCGCCTGGCGCCCAGGCACCTAGGCTCACTAGGCGCGCGCCTAGGCCTAGGCGAGGCGCTGAGTGCGAGCCTAGCCGCGCCTTGCGCCTAGGCGCGCTTTTTATAACACTGGGCCCAACACTATGCGCAGTGGCGTGTTAGTAATTATGAAAATAGGTATAGGCAAGAACCTCTACCTCCGAGTGTTGGAGCATGACATTTTACCATCCGTAATCCCGATTCCCAAATTGCATGTGTCATTTTAAGTCTCGAGCAAGATGATGTCTCCCATCGTAACTTTTGTTGTTGCTCTCTGTTGAGATGTAATGTGTTGTCGTAACTTATTAGTGTTACCAAGTTAGCTTTTGTTAACTTTGGTTGTGTCTTGTGTGATGTTATTGAGTTGAGTTAACTTGAATATTGCATATAGGCTACTTGTTAGCTTGTTATTATTAGTACAAAAAGGAGGTTCTAGCACGAGTGTTGTGCTGAAATTAGTGTAAGAACTGAAGAATGAATTTAGCAAAAAAACCAGTCCAATTTCCCTCGTTTCTGCTCTATTTACTATGTTGTGTTCTCCTCTTCTAATCTACTAAAATGCAGATTTCTGTAGTATCCTTAAAACTACTTGTTTGAGTGTTATCTAACCTATTTCAGCTCTAGAACTAGCCAACATTTAATGGCATCAGAGCAAGGTTCGTGAGAGATAGATTGGTGTGACAAATCGGCGCCAAAATCACCAATTGAGTAGAAATTCCACCATGGCCAACACTAGTGGTTCACAACCAGCCTATGTTTCAGAGTTTGATGGAGAAGACTATGATTTTTGGTTTGTGAAGATGAAAACAATCTTCAAATCCATGGGGCTGTGGGATTTGGTCGAAAATGGGTTTCTTGAACCCGAATCGATAGAGAACTTGACCGAAAATCAATAGAAGAAATTGGAGGAGGTACTACAAAAGCATGCAAATGCTCTTTCGAAAATGGATTTGCCGAACCCGAATTGACGAAGAACTTGATTGAAAACCAAAAGAAGGAATTGGAGGAGGTTCGACAAAAAGATGCTAATGTTATTTCTATAATCCAAAGAGGAGTCACCAAATCCATCTTTCCTAGAATATCAGAGCAACAAAGGCAAAAGAAGCATGTAATATTCTCAAAGTTGAATACTGTGGTGATAACAGGGTAAGAACTATTAATATTTAAACTCTTAGAAGAGATTTTGAAAATATAAAGATGAAAGAGAATGAAACTTTAGCTGAAGTTTTCACTAAATTCATGGATCTAATCAATCAAATGAAGTCTCATGGTGAAGAGATTAGCAATAGAACAATTGTTGAAAAAGTTCTAATCAGTTTGCCTGAGACATTTGATCCAAAGGTGGCCATCACTAAAGAAACCAGAGATATTTCTGAATTGGGTGTTCAAGAATTGATGGCTTCTTTAAAGTCCTATGAGCAAAAATTGGCAAGACACTTTGAGAAATCCATTGAGAGTGCTTTTCAATCTAAACTCATTGTTGGTTCATTAAAAAAATGATGAAAGGAAGTTCCAGAATTTTGAACAAAATAGAAAACATACATTTACAGGGAAAGGTAAAGATTCTAGGGGGAAAGATAAAACAAGAACAAACTTTGAGAGAAGGCAGAATGATGATAGTGCAACACAATAGTGTAACATTTGTAAAAGGAACGACCATGTAATGAAAGATTGCTGGTTTAGAGAGAAGCCACAATGCCACAAATGTAAGAGATTTAGGCATGTGCAAAAGAACTGTAAAACAAAGAATTTTTAGCAAGCAAGTGTTGCAGAATAAAAGGACGATGAAAGAAATCTATTTTATGCTTGCCAAAGTGTCATGGAATAGAAGAGAGGTGTGGTTTCTTAATAATGATTGTAGCAATCACATGGCAGGAAATGAAAGTCTTTTCCTAGACATGGATACCACTTTTAAATCCAAAGTAAAACTGGGAAATGGAGCATTGGTTGAAGCTAAAGGGAAAGGAATAATTGGTGTTTAAACTCATGAAGGAGATAGGTTTATTCGAGATGTTTTACTTGTTCCTGACCTAGATTAGAATTTTCTTAGAGTCGGACAACTATTAGAGCATGGGTATAAGCTCAATCTTAAAGGCAATGGATGCATTAAATATGACAATGGGAAACCAAGGCAGCTTGTGAAGAAAATAAGAATGGGAAGTAAAAGAAGTTTTCCATTCACCTTGAAGTATGTCAAAGATGTCGCAATGAAGGCACATATAGTCGAAGATTCATGGCTATGGCACAAGAGATTTGGGCATCTAAACTTTCAAGGTCTTAAGTTACTTTTTTTCAAAAAAAATTGATGCAGTGGCTACCTACTATTGAAGACAACACATGGCGTGTGTGAACGCTGTGCACTTGGGAAGCTTCATCGCCTCCCATTTATGAAGGAAGTAGCATGGAGAGCCAAATGGAAGCTCGAGTTAGTGCATATGGATGTTTACGGGCCTATGAGAACACCTTATAATGCTCAAAATAGGTACTTTATTCTTTTTATTGATGATTATACTCGCATGACATGGGTATATTTCATGAGACAAAAATCTAAAGTATTTGTCGTTTTTAAGAAATTTAAGAGTTATGTTGAAAAGCAAAGTGACTGCTTTATAAAGGAATTGAGGAGTGATAGAGAAAAAGAATACAATTCAAGTGAATTCAACAAATTTTGGGAAGACGAAGGCTTGGAAAGGCAAGTAACATTGGCTATTCTCCTCAACAAAATGGAGTATCAAAAGGAAGAATCAAATAGTGATGGAGATGGCCCAATCCATGCTACCTGAGAAGAGACTACCAAAAAGGCTTTGGGCAGAAGCAGTTTGTACAACAGTGTACTTGATTAACAGGTGTCCGACAAAGGCCGTGTGGAACTGAATTCCTTTTGAAGTTTGGGGAGGTAGAAAACAATCCATGATGCATTTTAAAGTCTTTGGTTGTGTGTGTTATGCTCAAATACCGAAAGTAAAGCAATATAAGATGGATGAGACAAGTGAGAAGTGGATTTTTGTTGGCTAGAGCTTAAGATCAAAAGGTTATAAACTGCACAGTTTGAAATCCAACAAAATCATCATTAGTCAAGATGTATTATTTGATGAAAATGCTGCATGGAAGTGGGAAGATGGCAAGACGGAAAAGGGAAATCTACCTATTGAATCATTTCAGCCACAACAAACGCAAATGGAAGAAGAAGGTGATGATTTTGAATCACTTCAATTCTCTCTTAGGGCGGGTTCACCAATGTCTCCACCAAGCATGTTATCGTTTTGAAGTTCAACCTTATCTTCGCCAAGCTCAACTCCAAGAAACACCAAGAATTTGAGTGAAATATATAAAAGTTGTAATTTATGTATTGCTGAACCGCAAAGCTTTGAAGAAGATATGACGAAGAAAGTTTAGAGAAAGGCTATGTAAGACGAGATTGATGTGATTCAGAAAAATAATACATATGAGTTAGTTGATAGGCCATCACATAAGGAAGTAATTGGAGTGAAATATATGTACAAGATAAAATACAAGTCGGATGGCTAAGTGCAAAGGAATAAAGCAAGGCTGGTTGCAAATCTGCCTTCTTGGACACGACGAGAGCCCTCATTTATGTGACAGCACATAAAGTTTGGTTTTTACATCTAACTAGACGTCAAATCTGCCTTCTTGAATGGAGAATTGAAAGAAGAGGTGTATGACACAAGGATTTCTTATCGAAGGGGAAGAAGCCAAGGTGTATAAATTGAGAACGACACTGTATGGGCTAAAGTAAGCTCCTAGGGCTTAGTATAGCAAATTGATGGCTATTTCCGTGAGCAAGGTTTGAAGGGAGCAAGAGTAAGCCAACTTTGCACGTCAAAAAGGAAGGTACAACTAATATACTCATTGTTGCTCTTTATGTTAATGATATGTTGCTCACAGGTAACAATGAGAAAATGATACGAGCCTTTAAAAAAGAATGATGCGAAGGTATGAAATGAGTGATTTGGGGTTGTTACATCATTTCCTTGGCATGGAAATTGTTCAAGATGAACATGGTGTGTTCATATCTCAAAAGAAGTATGCTTTGAGTGCTCTAAAGAAGTTTGGTATGCATGCTTGCAATTTTGTGGCAACACTGCTTGTTTTGAGTGAGAAGTTAAAGAAAGAAGATGGAGGAAGAAAAGTAGATGCAACTTTTTTATCAGAGTTTGGTTGGAAATTTGATCTATCTCACGGCAACAAGGTCGGACCTTATGTTTGCAGCAAGCTTACTCTCTGGATTTATGCAAAGTCTGAGTCATCTCCGCCTTCGAGGAGCAAATAGGGTGCTAAAATACATTAACGGCACAATTGATTATGGAATTAAGTACTCCAAAAATTATGAGTTAAGGTTGTTTGGCTTTTGTGATAGTGATTGGGGTGGTTGTGCAGATGATATGAAGAGTACCTCGAGCTATTGTTTCTCTTTTGGTTCCGGCATATTTTCTTGGACCTCCAAGAAATAACAAACCATTGCTCAATCCACAGCTAATGCTGAGTATGTTTCAACAGCGTTAGCTACTTCACAAGCTATTTGGTTGAGAATAATTTTGGATAACGTGGGAGAGAAGCCAGAAAGTGCCACTGAGCTTTACTATGACAACAAATCAGCCATAGTAATGGCTAAGAATCCTGTCTATCACAACATGATAAGACACATTGCCCTCAAACATCATTTCATTTGGGAAGCAATTGATGGATGAGTGATCCAATTTCACTTTTGCTAGTCCGTTGATCAAATGGCTGACATCTTCACCAAGGCACTTCTGAAAAAGAAGTTTCAGAAATTCAGAGAATCACTTGGAGTCCAACGACATCACATTATGGGGGAGAATGTTGAGATGTAATGTGTTGTCCTAGCTTGTTAGTGTTACCTACCTTACAAGAAAAGGGACTTTTAGTGACGGACAATTCCATCGCTAAAAGTCTTTTTCCGTTGCAAAAGATTTTAGCGACGGACACCTTATCGCTAAAAGTCCGTTGAGATTAACCCCGTCGCTAAAAATTTGACAACATAATTTGAAAATCCGTCGCCAAGAAACCAACCTTTGGCGACGGGACGATAAATTAATTAGTGATGGACATTCCATCGCTAAAGATAAGATGTGTATTGTAATTTAGTTTCTTTTTTTTTTTGAAAATAATAATTTCAAAAAATATTTAGCGACATAATTTCTCATCGCCAAAGGTAATGGACTTTTAGCGACATAATTTTTGTCACTAAAAACCCGTTGATAATACCTTTAGCGATGGAAAATTCCTTCATTAAAATGTTTTCAGTACACTATAATTAAAAACTTTTAGCGACGGAATAAAATCGGTCACAAAATATAATTTCTTAAAAATATTTTTTAATATTTTTTAATACCCAAACTTATAAGTCAAATTCAAACCTCAATTCTCTATCCACATTAGGGTTAAATAATTGCTGATCCATCAGTAATTATTGAACCCTAAAACACAGTTAGTGTGTGTGTGAGTGCATGTTCAAATTTTGGAATTCTATACTAATTGAAAAATAAAATATATACAAAGTTTGTTCAGAACTGTGAACTAAATATAAGATGGGGGGCGGGGATAAGAGCGTGAGGGGGATACAAATAGGGGAGAGGAGTACAACTCTAGAAGAGCATGGGAGGGGAAGAAGAGAAAGGCTCATGGCTCGTCGAGACCGGGATTTGGATCCTACTGATCATTCTCATCCATAGGAGTACTGTCATCTAGATCTGACTCGGTATGTCTGGCCACAGTGTCTTACATGTAAAGGCATGGACGCATTAATCGCGATAGTAATCGTATATAGTGTTTGCACATGATCTTGAGCTTTAATATTATCCTGAACACCTCTTCAGCAATGCAATAGATCTCGTCTGGGTGTAACTGTCACTCCACGGTCATTGTAAGTGTCTGTGGAGGGGCAGCAAGGGGTGGGAACGCTTCTCTCACGGTGATGACACATTTTTCGCGCTATTGATTAGCGTCAAAACTTGCGTAACTAAATTCCGTCGTGTGTGTATATATATATATTACTATTTTGTAAAGTGGATTCATATTTCCGGATGGCTAAAAAGCCAACCATTAATTACGTCTACGACGACTCCGATTAAAAAAACACAAACAACAAATTCAACACAAATAACAAACAAAAATATATAAACGAAAAGTTTCATTTTTTCGCGAATCCTAATACATCATGAAAAGTGCTTGAAATTTTACATGAAGTAAAAAAAGTTCAGTAATTAAAAGAAAGAAATAGGATTCACCTTAATCCCATCCCCCTTCCCTCCCCCTTTTTTTTTTTTTCTTTCTTCCTTTCTGCCGGAACAATGCCTCTTCTTATCTTCTTTTTTTCCCTTGCTTTTCTTAGTCTTTCTTTGGTTCCTTGTGCTGACTCCTCTCCTCTTTTTCTCACTTTTTCCTTCTGTCCTCCTCTTTTCTGCCGAGATAGACCCCTCTCTCCTTGCAAATGACTCTTTTTTTTATAATGAAATCCTAAAGTTGTAAGGCTTGTGCACTACAAAGCCTTACAACTTGTTAACACATGTTATAATTCTTAAACTTTATCACATCCTTAGAGTATTTATCCCATTAATTTTTTTATTTCTTTGGGGGCATATCTCCAAAGTCTTTCATTTCACTCCAAATATTCTAACACATGGGCCCACTTAAAAAGTCTGAATATTTGGGCTTCCTTTAGCAAAAGGTTCCAACAAAAAATATTTTTTTGTCAAAATTTTGCTGCCAACAAATGCCCCTCATGATTCGGGCTTTTCGTATTTGCTAAAAGATCGGATCACGACTAATTTGGCAGCTTAGCCTTTTCAGTTTTTTCCTTCAATCTAGATGCTCCGAGAGGCAAACCATCTTGAAGTAGGTAAAAAGCTTCGTGCTTCCATGCAACAAATATTCCCTTTTCCTCATGGTGCTCATGACCAACTCGTATATCCATTGGTCTTTCTTCCGTAAGATGCTTGAGCTGTTGCGAAACTTTAGAGAAAGTTGCTAAGGTCCTCCTTTGTTACCTTCGAAGTATGTATCTAGATATCTTAGATATTCGATACGAGATGTCTGTGTACTCGAAGGACGAAGTCATGTAGATTAACTTGAAAACTTCTTTTATGAAGATTCCCGTTTTCTTTGAAAGAGTTCTTTTTTCTTGGAGTTGCACTTGGTAATATGCCCCAAGCTACCTACATAGCAAGTTGCTAGCGCGATCTGGCTGTCCATACGTGATACGTGGATGGTCTAGATCTTTTTTTTTGCCTTTTTTAGTCCGTTCACTACATAATGTAGCGGACGATATTTTGACAAATATACCCCTCAATCCCCAATTATATATGTTCGCTACATAATGTAGCGGACGACACAAAACCCGTATGTCATATTATGAAAAGAGACAACTCCTTTTGTTTTCTAGAAAAGAGACAACATGTATGTCAGATCTGGAAAAAGAGAGACAACCCCTTTTATCTCTCATATCTCATCTTCTCCCTCTCCCTCGTACCCATTATCTATGTCATATTATAAAGATGGCAGATTTGGAAAGGAGGCCATTTGATGGTGGGAGGTAGGAGGATGTCCAGAACAAATCATAAGAAGCGATTACTATTCGGTTGTGAGAGGCACCAGAGGAGAGGAAGCTTTGACGACAGCATCATCAGTAACGAGAGTCCACTTGGGAGGTAGCTAGGGGAGGGGAGGGTAGACAGCTGGCCGGCTATGGACGTCCCATGGCTACGTCTTACGGGGCCGCGTCTTACGGTGGTGCGCCGGGAATATAGTAGTTAAGAATTGCCGTCCGCTACATTATGTAGCATATGGGTACTGTAGCTCCCTCAAGCTTGAGGGTATTTTTTTCAAAAACATCCTCCGCTACATAATGTAGCGGACGTACTTAAAAAAAACGTAAAAAAAAAAAGATCTGGACGGTCCACAGATCGCATATGGACGGCCAGATCGCGTGGGCAACTTAGCCAAAGTTGTCCGCGCAGTCAACGAATCAGCTCGCATATATATATATATATATATATATATATATATATATATATATATATATATATAAATATATATATATACCACAATTTATGACAAATTTGAACCATTAACTATTGGCTGTTGACTGCGAATTCATGAACGATTCTTGGATCTTAATTTGAATTTGTGTCTCTCTCAACTTGGATGCCGTGAGGCGGGCCTTGGAAAGTTTTAACATAAGCAACAGGGATTCGCAGATCTTCCAGACGTAGAGCGCGCAGGGCTTTGAACCCAAATACATTACCTACAATGGAAGTAAACATGTTAGTAACAGAACCTTCTTCAAAAAGGTCTAACGGGACATATATATATATATATATATATATATATATATAGGGGAAATCGAATATAAGGCTAGCCTCACGCAAGTTGCGTGAGGCTAGCGGCAAAAACTATGTAGTTTCATTAACAAAAATTAGGTCAAATATAGTCAATTTGTTTCCTCTTTCTATCCCTCTTTCTCTCTCTCTCCCCCCTTCCTATCTTCCCCGTCTCTTTGTCACAGGCCCTAGCAACCCACTGCCCCAACCTTCTTGCGCCGACCACCATCACATCCACCGTCACCCATCTTCCTGCCACAATTCGATACACTACCAACACCATCGCACCCACCCACTGTCACCCATCTTCCTATTCCTCAAAATCTGGTCGCCGTCACAAGACACCGTAGCCACCATCACCGCAGCCACCATAACACCCACCATCATCACCCATCTTCTCTAATTCCCCTGTATTCCTTCGTCCTCCATGTTGCTTGCATCTGTGTTTTGATTCATGTGCACAACAGTTTTGTAACCCACCATCATATCCACCGTCTAAGCCACCTTCCATCGTCACAACCCAACAGTTTCGTCAAAATATGGCCACCGTCTAATCCACCACATCCACCAACCCGACAGCAAACGGAGTCTGTGGTAGTGATGGTGGCGGCGCAAAGTCTGCTTGTGGGTGAAATTTAATCGATGTTATAATGTAAGCTTATAGACAAAACACGAAGGAAGAAATAAATTAAAGGTGTGCGGATTCAGCTTACTCTAAAACCAAGTAAAAGTTGATTTGGGTATTAATCTTGGATGAATTTTGAGCTTGATCGGTCCTTTGATGTGGGGGGTATTGAGCCAACAGTCGTGGGTTACTGTTTGATGACAATGGTTTGTGACGTTGCAGGTGGTAGGTGATCTGCGCCAAAGGTGTGTGAAGGTCGTCGGGGATGGAGGTTTGCCGGTGGCGGAGGTCGGTGAACTGGTAAGGTGGCGGTGGTTTGTTTTGTGATATTGCGGGGGGAAAGAGCACCGTCAATGGTGGGTTTCGATATCTGTATGGTTGTGGTGGTTTATGATGGTAGGGGTGGTGGGTGGTGACTTGTGATAATGGGGTGGTGGGTGACGCCAATCGGCGATAGAGAGATGGGAAAGAGAGAAACAGTGAGAAGGGAGAGAGAGAAAAAAGTGAAATGAAAAGGAGAGATTATCCTTCTTTTATTCGAAACTACGTAGTTTTTGCCGCTAGCCTCACGCAACTTGCGTGAGGCTAGCCTTATATTCGCTTTCCCCCCCCCCCCCCACACACACACATATATATATATATATATATATATATATATATATATATATATATATATATATATATATATTGCACCCTAACTTTTGCTAGACATCCCCTTTCAGGGTTTTCAGCCTACCAGGCTTTTTTTTGTGCCTTAACTTTTGCCTAGACCCGCCCTTTCAGGCTTTTTAGCCTAGCGGGCATTTCTTTTTGTGTACCCTAACTTTTGCCTAGACCGCCCCTTTGAGGGTTTCAGCCTAGCAAGCCTTTTTTTTGCCTTAACTTTTGCCTAGACCCGCCCTTTCAGGGTTTTCAGCCTAGCGAACATTCTTTTTGTGCGCTCTAACTTTTGTCTAGAGTGCCCCTTTCAGGGTTTTCAGCCTAACGGGCTATTTTTTTCTTTCTTTTTTCCCTTTTCTTCATCCTAACTTTTGCCTAGACTGCCCTTTTTAGAGTTTTCAGCTTAGCGGGATTTTTTTTTCCTGATTTCAAGAGACATAGCATCACCAAATGACAATATAAGATGCATCATTCGCATGCAAAATCGATCTCTTGTATGTCCGAGATATGCTTGATAATGTCGTATGTGCATTTCCTTTCTCATAATAAAGTCTTCCTAGATGAAGGGGAAGGAATGATAATGTGCTGATTGGGTACCAATACATTTCTTTGACCTTTTTCCTCCAATACACAAGTTCGCTTTTCATTTAAGAACATCGTAAGATAGTCATCATAGTGTCGAGCCCCCATTTATAAGTCGATGGTTCAGGCACAAAAATACAGGTGATGGCATCCAAATAGTTTTTCTAGACTGCTCTTTGTAATAGTTCCCATCCATGTTCAGGGTAACCATTAATGAAATAGGCCATAAAACCTTCATGGAAGAGTGCCTGCACATTTTCTCTGTTAGCGCAGAGTTGTAGAAAGTGTCTTGCACCAAGACTATCGGTGTATTGATTGTGCCAGAGGACCTCATCCAAAGGCAGAGAGCGGATTACAATTGGATCCTTTGATAAATTCTTCCATTTCCCGAGAACACATTCTAACAGCACAATAGTTTTGAATTGATTTTTTACCAACTTTTTGCAATATGTGTCGTATGATGTCTGCTGGGAGCGCATTTGTAAGGTTAACTTGCTCTTTTATTTTCATGAGATGGGATACTTGTTATGAGTCCCACTGACAATCTATGTTAAGCATTCGTTCCTCATCCTTATTATCAGTATAATTCTGCATAATTTCATTCATCACGTTGAGATAGATTTTGCAATTCTGTTCGGGGCACAACATCGAAGTGACTATATTTGCCAAATATTTCTCAATTTTTAGGATGATTATATCCCCATCATCAATTAGGCATTGTATTTTTTCCTTCAAGGTGAAGTACTTATCAATGGGGTGACTGGTGACGTGATGATAAGGGCAATAATTAGGACTGCCATTCTTTCCTTCCTCCTTGAGCCTTTTAATCTTCGGCAAAGTTATAAGGCCTTTCATCACCAGCCCGTCAAAGAATCAAAGAGTTCTTTGACGATTTCGTCGGGAAAGGAAAAATTTCTCTCTATTTTTTTCTTTCAAGGAAGGCCTATTATATCTATTTTCAACATCACTTTGGTTGTCATTGACGACCTGTTTTTCCATCATTCCTACAACTGCCGTCTTGACTCTTTCGGTCGCTTCAGACCTTGTCTTCGTTAGAGCAAGGTGAATTTCAAGATCATGCGCTCTAGTGCACAAGTCATTGAACCCATCAAAGGTCTAGGACAAAAGGTGTACAGAGAGCTCATGCCTAAAATTGTAGAGGCACATTTGTAGCAGTTCACACCGGTTGAAATTATGAGAACAACTGAAGGTGAGAGTTTGTCACCTTGCAATAAAGTCGAATGCCGACTCATTGTCACGCTGCCTTGTATTGATCAGCTCCGCTACACTCCGTCATCATTTCGTATCACTGAACTACCTATAAAATTTCCTAATCATGGCATACCAGTCAGGAATCGACCCCTATGGCAGATTGGAGTACCATATGAAAGCATGCCCCTTTAAAGATTGCATAAACAATTACAGCCATAAAACCTTACTTTCGCCTAAATGGGCTAGACGAGCAATGAAATGAGCTACATGTTTCCTTGGATTTCTCATCTCGTTAAACCTTCGAAAGTTTGGTTGAGTGAACGTGGGTGGAAAAGGGACTTGGTCTACCTAGGATGAGTATGGTTTTGTTACCAAGCTAGCAGTGGAAGTGGTCCCATCTTCGGCTTTCCTTGTTTCCTTTTTGACTATACTGTCAATGTAAGATAATAGGTTCGGGTCCAAACTTCCACCGGGTGGTGGTGATGTATAGGCCCCCCTCCAACATAAGGACTATGGGTTTGACTTGTCTTGGCCTCTGCATATGGTTTGCCAAAAGGTTGCGAGCTATGGTTGACATAACCATCACCTCTTATTCGATTTGGTCCCCTCGCCATAAAGCCTTTCGTTTGATCATGACGCCTTGATTTGTCTTGGCGAGATGGTGACTTTTTCTTGGTAGTAGCTTTTGACAATTGAGTTGTTAGGCCCTCTATCTGTGCCATCATCACCGTCATCTGATGAACTAAGCTTCTAGGCAAGCAAGTTTGTCATCAGAAGAGAATTATCTTCACTTTTATCATTTGGTATTGAATGCCGACCTCGTTTCATATTCTCACTGAAAGAAGGGGAAAAAGTCTGGGTAGTTGCAGTACTTTAAAGAGATGCCAACTTATCAGGCACTTCCTTGAACAATGGATTAATAGCCCCATCAACAGGTGATCCTTTGGTTGTTATAGAGCGGGTTACACGAACTAAACACTCTTCATGTTGTATTGTTCTTTTGTCTTTCCTCGATAACTTTTCCTTTAGGTCTGTGCTCGTCATGCACTCGCACTTTTTCTCTCACGTTCCTTTTAGAATTTGGCTGACAGTTTTGTCCTTTCCTTGCTTTGTTTCCAAATACCGGTGACTCTGTGGGCCTTACATCGCCTGTCTAAAAACTCTCTGTCTTATTTTGACTAGCAGTTATAGCGGCTGTATCAGCCTGGGATGACTGGTTTTGAGAAGTAGATCCATCCTTATGCCCCATTGGTTTTGACCCTACCACCATTGTAGAAACAAACTCAACATTTTTATCATGTTTGCGCGGCCAAAAAGGTGGGATATATCCCTTGGAGTTTCCTGCCGGAACATGCCTATTTGGTGCGACATTTCTTCCAAAAGCCTGGCCGACTTTAATTTCACCAACGTTTCTTGGTTGATTTACTTGTATTTTTATCGGTTCCCGTCCGTGTTGATCATTTCCCAATGGACTCTTTGGAGACTCAGTACACTTTCTGGATAGCACACCCCTTGGCAGTCCAGTCATCACTTCCAGGCGATGTACCTGAGCAGATGAGCAATATCCCCGTGGGTTATCCCAACGAGGTCCAGGGGTTCCTGCTAGATGTGGCCTTAGCCTATGCCCCAATGACTTTTCTACTTATGTAGACCAAGTCCCTTTTCCACCCAATGGCTTTACTACTTATGACACGTGAGGATGTGGCCTTACCCTATGTTTTCACTAGGGATCGATGCGCACCCCCGCGTATCGGTCCACGGCCTCAATGAGATCCTATAAAATAGGTGAATTGTTGGTTGAAGAGGAAGATCGTCCTCCTCGTTGTTCACCTCAACTGGTACCAAGACAGGTGCTTGGTCGGCTTGATAGGTTTCTACCTCACTATCATATGCGACTGACAATTTCTTGGACTTGATAACAATATACCAATGAGATTTACGATTTGTGACATCTTCCGCGTAGAGCACTTGTGCAACTGGACTAACAAACACAAATGGTGTGTTTGATGCAAGGCTTGACTTAACATTAATATCTACAATTCCTTACAAGCTAACTCGCATTCCTCTACTGCATGTAACATCAAACTAGGTACACTTGAACATTACCAAGCGGTTTTGGCTATCTAGATATGTTAGCTCAACAATTTTATCCAGCTCTCTATAAAATTCTATTCAATTCTTGTCATAACAGTCGCCGTACCAAGACTCTAGGTTTATTTAGTTTGGTCATAATCTTTTTTGTTAAACTTAAACTCGTTGACGATATAGCCTCCATGATAGGATGCTTGTTTACTAGGGCTGTGAGCTAGTACTTTCAAACAGGAGTCTACTGGTTTGTCGACCGATTGAACATATTATAGAAGGCAGTAAAAATTAAGAATAAATCAGCATACGAATAAACCACATTATTATATATAGCACATAGTATAGTTTGGTTAAAGACTTACACGTCTTTTGAACCATTCAAGAAATTACGATTTCCTATGAGATTCAAGTCCAGCAGGATAATTTGAAATTACGTATCAAACTCACTGTAAACTGATATAGTTAACCCGCTGATCACACATTTTCAATTATTTACAGTAATTATTTGAATACATTAATTAACTTAACAATGAAAGTTGAAACTTCTTCACAATTTAGAAGGACATATATTGTTGCAGCGCTATGCTCTTCATACATTAGCCAATTAGGCCTAAAATACTAGCTACAAAAGTTGACAAGCTCTTCTATTATGTAAGCCTTAACAATTGAGCCCTCAACACGAGCTTTACTATGGACTGTTCCCTTCAGATGAAACATGAACCTATAAGTTTAGTGAATAGAGTTAACCGAAATATCAATAATAACAGGGTTTGCATTATGTGTAAACGAACAACAGAGAGTTAAAGGTTTACCTCTCGAATGGATACATCCACCTATACTGCACAGGTCCACCCATCTTAGCTTCATATGCCAAGTGAATCGAAAAATACTCCATTGAATCAAAGAATGACGATGGGAAGATTTTCTCAAGCTTGCAAATTGTCACCACAATGTTCTTCTTTAGCACCTCTATATTACTTATCCGGAGTGTAGAAGAACATGTATCTCGAAAGAAATGAGATAAACCTGTCAAAGTCTCGCATATAACCTTTGACAACAACCTTGGAAGACAATAAGAATGAATCTTTCCATAAATACGTGGTAGTCATGACTCTTCATCCTTTGGAACTTACACTCTGATACATTGCAGCAACCAGTTATGTTGGATGGGTACCCATCCAGAAGCTTCAAACTCTTAACCCACTAATAAACCTTCTTTATCTATCTATTTCTTGTCTAGATAGTACGGTGCTTTTGAAAGTATCGTCCTTCTGCTGATTATCCGAGGATGCAGTTCACGGCATACAATAGAGGTGTCAATGGGCCAGGCTTGGGCCGGCCCAGCGGGCCTGGCGTGAAAAAGGGTCGGGGCCGGGCCAGATGGGATAGAAATTGGGCCTGGCTGGGCCAGATGAATATGATATCTAGGCTCAGTCCAAGCCTTGGCCTTAAGCCCAATATGGGCCGTGCTTGGGCCTAGCCAAGGCCATTCCCCCCCCCCCCCCCCAATTCTTATTATTCAAAGTAAAAACTTTAATTGCGGTTTCCTATTATGTAAGCAAATTGTAATGTAGTACTATGACTAGGATTCTGTAATGGAATATAAGATTTGTACATGTAGTAATATATGTGTATGCAAGCAACTAAAAATGTCTAGACACGCACATATATATGTAGTGATATGTGTGTAGACAATAATAATTCTAGCATTCACATATATATATATATATATATATATATATATATATATATATTAATTGGTTTACTAATGCTAGGACCTAAAATGTCGTAGTCTTTTAATTCCTTTTTGGTCTAAATATATATATGTGCAAATCTTTTTATCAAGTTAACGTTAAAGAAATTACACAAAACTCTTTCCTTTTTTGTTGAAATGTCATTTATATACTAAAGAACAATATGCAATGTACATTATTTACGGTAGAAGGTGATAATAATTGATGGAGTTAAATTGAAGATAAATTTGTTCGTAGGTCCTCCCCTCCCCCTTTTAGCTGGGCTTGGGACCGGCTGCTTGTAAACAAGCAGTCAAAGTTACCTATATATATATATATATAGATATATATGAAAAAAATATATTTTGCTTGTAAAAACTTATTCTATATGAAAAGATATCTACATTTTGTGAAATTTTTTATTCTAAAAACTTGAGAAAAGGAAAATAAAAGAAATTACCTAATCATCCGGAAGTATTTCAACGTCCGAGTCGCTACTCCTCCTATCATCAATCGGTTTATCTTGCTCGCGGTATTTCGCATCAAGATAATCGTTCCAACATACACATAGCTCGAGCGCCTAGGGGTTAAGACTCATCTTCCTGTCATCCAAAACCCTGTCGCTCACTGAAAATGCTGACTCTGAAGCAACCGTGGAGGCTTGCACCGGCAGTACATCCCGTGCAATTTGGGATAAAGTTTTATACATGTTTTGATTTTGTTTTCAAAAACTTAACAAATTAAAATTAACATGTTCTTGCATTGATAAAGCAGAATAATGATTAGCATTAGCATATAAACCAATCTCATTAAATGAGAAAAAAGTAGATGAACCTGCCGAATTAGAAATACCTGCACCTGGTAGTTGTCTTGCTACTAGATGTTCAAAGCCCTTAAGGTATGGCGCATAATACACTTCACCACTTGATGCTGAAGCTCGCCCGCATACGTCAGTGGAATTATGACATAGGTTGAACAAATCTTCAAATGTCTTACTCACCTTCGTTGTAAGTCTGGTTGTGTCCGTTTGAGTATATGTCATTAGTCTTGCAATCTCTTGTATTGAGACGTTCACGCCATGCAACTTTAACCTGAAATCTAAACAAGTAGCCATAACAAAAATAACAGGCAGTTTCTTCCAATATTTATTAAATTTTTTGTCCATCTCTTTTACTATTTCTTGAAAGGGTCCTACATATCTCTATTTTGTTAACATTGTAGCCATTTTGAGAATTTCTACTACAGCGATAAGAGATGTGGGATAGTACGTACCAGACAATATATTGGTGGATGTGTAAAATACCTCCAAAAATTCAGATAGGTATGTAGCCATCTGCCATTCCGTGGGAGTTGGCAAGCGGTCTGGGAACGCGGTTAATAAGAAATGCGTATACACTTCTTTGTATTCAAGAATATGTATAAGCATATGATATGTAGAGTTTCACCTATGGACCATATTTGTAAGTGGTCTCCTGCGAGACATATTATATTGAACACACAACGCTTTAAATTGTTGTGTACTCGGACCCAAACTATTAATAAACGCTGTCATACCCCTCATTTTGAGATAAATATCTCCTGCAACACCTAAACCATCTTGAAAAATTAAATTAATTATATGACAAACACAGGGAACATGAAACAATTCACCATCAAGTACATGTTGAAGGCTCTCCTTTAAAGCTACAACAACAGCTTTATTGTTAGTAGCATTATCAAAACTAACACTCATAATCTTATTGTTTAATTTAAACGTGGTACATGCATTAATTATAATAGTAGCAACGTTATTTGCATCATGCGAAAAAGGAAAGAGTTCGAAAGCGATGATTCTTTTGTTCATAGTCCAATCAACATCAATCCAATGGGCCGTCACACAAGCGTAACTAACAAAAGTAAACGGAGATTGCCAAATATCAGAAGTAAGACTAACTCTACCGTCAAAATTATGGAAATTATCAATCACGCATGCTTTAGCAACATTATACTGCAGGAGTGCATCTGATCTAGATGTGTTTCTGTGAATATTTTCGTACAAAAGTTACACGTAGGTGTTCATATATCTAGAGTGCTTAGCATTATCGACAAAACTAAAGGCTTGTCCATCGTGAATAATAAATTCAGCGAGACCGTCTCTTTGCTCTCGCTGATTATAAACAAATAATTTACCCTCAAAAGATAACTACGTTTGGCTAGGTTCGACGTGGCCTTGTCGAGGTGCACACTGAGGGTAATGCCAGTTAAGATGTCCATTACCACTACCAGACGAAAATAATTTAGCACAGTACTTATATCGAGCTTTTCGGACGTCGTCTACCATAATTTCATCAAAATGATTCCAACACTCGGCTCTTTTTTTTCGCCTTTTGGACTTCTGGCTGACTACCGGAAGGATTGCTCGGCCCTTCTCCATCACGACCGCTCATCGGGTTAACATTATACCGCAGAGTAGTAACTTCGCCAATTGAGCTGTGTCCTTGACTATAATGTGGGGTCTCTTGTGAAGGCGTGTATTCAAGATTTGGAATGTTTTGGTTGAACTCCCAATTTGATTTGGGTATCTATCATACAGCCTGTACTCATTCGTGCAGGAATGAATGGTTGTGGTGGTGCTTGTGATGGTTGTGGTGCTGGTGATTGTGGTGGTGTTTTTCGTGATGATGATCCACGTTTCAGTTTTTTCAAAAATCCATACATACTTGATGCTAAGTTTTTTTATTAGAATGAAAAATAAAACTAGTAAGAGTAACTAAATGTCAAGGAATAAGAGCAGTAATTAGTAATTAGAAATAACAATTAACTAATATACTTGTAATTCAAAATTGGAGAGAGTTACTAATTAAAAAGACTTTAGTAACAGTAATTAATTAGAGCAGTAGTAATGAATAATTACTAAACAAAAGAATTAGAAGTAACAAATGAATAAGAGCTGTAGTTAGTAATTAGAATTTAGCAAGAGTAGTAATTAGTAACAATTAACTAATACTTGTAATTTAAAATTGGAGAGGGAAATGGTAGCAAAGCTTGTGGAAATGTAGAATTTTTAGATAAGATAGAGTAAGAAGATTGGTGTGAAAAATATGAAAGAAAGAGTGTGAATTTATAGATTTTTCAAAGTCCACAAAAGACCAAAATGCCCCTTAAAACTAGCCGTTTATAGTTATTACGAGGGTAAACGTGTAAAAAACCTTAAAAGAGTTGTTAAAAAATAGTTGGATAGAAATACCCCCCCAAACTAGCCGTTATATGGCTATTTTTTGGGGGGGGGGGGGGGTAAAGTGAAATTTTTAAAAAATTGGGGAATCTAGCAATTGGGGGAAGGGGGGGGGGGGGGAATCAAAATGTTTGAAAAGTGTGGGGCCTGTTTAAAATTCGGGCTAGAATAGGGCCTGTGTGTAGGGCCAAAAAAGGGCTAGAAATAGGGTCAACCTTAGGGCCAAAAATTGGGCCAAAAGAGGGCCAGCTGTTGGGCCAAAAGAGGGCCGGGTCGGGCCAGGGCCTAAAAACGGGCCGGTTTCGGGCCAGCCCATTTTTAGGGCCTGACCCGGGCTTTTTAGGGCCGGGCTAGGCCTAGATAATTCTGGGGAAAAATGTGGCCTGGCCCAAGGCCTTTAGGGTTAAGGCCAGTACCATTCACTTTTTGGCCCGGGCTAGCCTAGGCAAAAAATGGGTCGGGTCAGGCCAGCCCACGGGCCGCCCGACCCTTTTGACACCTTTAGCGTACATCCAACTGTTGTAGATAATTTTTCGCTTTAAGGCAATCTTTCAAATTTTCTTTAACATTCATCACAGTATTGAACACATTATCGAAAACATTCTTCTGAATGTGCATCACATTCATGTTGTGTTGAATAATGAGTGTCCTCCAGTAGTCTAACTCCATAAAAATACACTATTTCCTTCAGTTGTGCTCTTTCCCATATCATGGAATCTTCTGATCTGGCACACCCTTACCGTATGGTATGTTAGTATCAAGTGCCTCTAGGTGTGAGAGCATTTTATCACCAGATGGGTAGTCCAGTGTGACAACCTCATGCTCTATTTTTTCATCAAATTAATCGTTATGCCTACGGAATTGATTGGCTGGTGGTAAAAGCTTACGGTGACATCCAAACCGTAAGGACTTTCCACCGTGCTTTAACGTATGACTGGGGTTCACATTCACACAAGCAGTGCATGTTAACTTTTCATGTGTGCTCCAGTCACACGTCATTCCCAATACGGTGAAATCGTGTACAATACACATCAAAGCAACCCTTATCTGAAAGTTCTGATTAAGGGATGCATCATAAGTTTCGACTCCACAATGGCCTTGAATATATATATATAGACACACACACACACACACACACACACACACACACACACACACACACACCAGGACTCTTCGACCCCAGAATAAGCAACAACAAAAACATGTATGGCTTCTTCATGCACATGCCTGGTGGAAGATTATACATGACAATAATAACAGGCCATGTGGAGTAAGGCGTGCTAGACTATCCGAAAGGATTGAACCCATCGGTTGCCAAACCAAGTTCAACATTCTGAACTTCCTGAGCAAAGGTTGGATGCCTACAGTCAAACTCCTTCCACAACTCTCTAACAGCGGGGGTGTGTCATCACATCAGCATCGCTGCTACAAGTCTCACAGTGAGCCCTCATATGTTCAGCTGCATTGGAGAAGTAGTACATTATCTGAAGCCTTGACGTAATCCTAAAATATCGCAATACCTTCCGTGCAATATTTTTCTTTTTCCCTTTATTCGGTTTATACCTCGAATGATCACATACCGTACACCTTGTCAAGTCCTTATTCTCCTTTCAGAACAGTAAATAGTTGTTATTGCATGCATCTATCCGCTCGTAACCCAATCCAAGTTTCATCATCATCTTCTTTGCATCGTAGTATGATGAGGGAAGCTTCTCAGTCTCTGACAAAATTTTCTTGATAAAAGTAATGAACTCGTTAAATCATTTTTCACTCAGCCCGTGGTCTGATTTCAATGATAATAACCTACTAACCATAGACAATCGTGTGAGCTTCTTAATTCTATCCCATAATAGCTCTTCGGCGTCTTTTAACAAATCATAAAACTGATGAGCCCCATCATTCAGCTGTTGGGATTTTTTATCGCCGCGGTAGTTGTCCCAGTCAACATTAGCATGCCCAACATGTATAATCATATTGTGCCTCCACCCTAACTTTAGCTTCACTAGCGGGTTGAATTATAATACTACTGTTTCCCCATGCTACGTACACCTTGTGTATCTATCCATAAAACCGTACCAGAGAAGATACCATTTTACCAACATTCTTTTGTACAATGTAACAACTCACATTTACTGCTTAGACACCTTATCTTATGAAAGTCAACATATTTAGGATGCGCATAAGCGAACTTGAGAAATTCAACGATACAATCCTCAAAATCATCATCATTTTTCCTTTTCATCCAACTTCAATCGACCGACATGACTGCTGATATTATTATATACCACCTTAAATTAAAACCAGTAATTAGGTAAGGTTGATATGAAAATCAATGCATGCACGTGACAACATGTCTATGCTCCCTCTATTCTCTAAAAGGTAGTGGTCCTATCCCATTCAGAAAAGCACATGTCTATAAAACTGTTACTAACTTATGATTTGTCTTACGTCTACGAAAAATTCGGCAGCACCTCCCTATTTTTCTCCAAGTACACGACATCGATTAGACATTATAACATTCGTCTAATCTTGCTATTGCAAGATTAAACGAATGTTAGAACACCAGATCTGTATGCACCAGGAGAAAAACTAGAAAACGTGTACCAAATATCCAAGACATAAAACAAGGAGCATGAGTCGATACACTACTTTATAAACACTTCACTTTTCCAAATTGTCCAAACTGGACCTCCAAAGGCTCATTACAAAGCATTACTGTGTAATGATTACTTTGTAATTAGTACCTTTAAATGGGAACTAAGGGTTTTCATGCATGAATGTGTTTAAAAAATGGTAATATATCCAACAATCTTTTCAAAATATCAAAATTTTGGAAATATAGAATCATTAGGTTAATTTGCAAGAGTTGACAACGAATTTACAACGAATCATTGGTAACAACGAATCATTGACACCTTATCTTATCAAAGTCAACATATTTACAACGAATCATTGGTAAGTTCATTGACAACGAGTTGTAATTAACTCGTTGTCAATGGACTTCACAAAATAACAACGAATAATCCTAATACAGGAAGCCGACTCACTTTCTTTGTGGAAGATTGAGTTCATTCATGAAGTTGATATTGTCTCACTTGTGATTGTGATGGCGTTTACAGTTGAGTTAGGATTAGGTTATATTTAGGCTTATTAGAGTTAATTAGGAATGTATTAGGGTCTAATAAGGTTTAATTAAGTTCATTAGGGTTAATCAGGGATATTCAGAGCTTATTAGGGTTTAGTTAGGGTTTATCAGAGCTAATTAAGATTTAATTAGCATAATTGGGGTTTAATTAGGTTAATTGAGGTTTATCAGCGCAATTGGGGTTTAAGTAAGGTTAATTAGTGTTAATTAGGGCTAATTAAAGTTAATTGGATTTAATTAGGATTAATTAGGGCTAATTAAGGCCCCAACAAAAGTAGTTAGGGCTAATTAGGGTTAATTAGAGTTAATATGTTTAATTAGGGTTAATTACTATTAATTATAGTTTAATTAAGAGTTAATTAGAGTTAATCAGTGTTAATTATGGCTAATCAGAGCTGATTAGGGCTAGTTAAGGCTAATTTGAGCTATTTAAGGTTAATAGAGTTAAGTGGGTTTAATTAGAGTTAATGAGGGCTGATTAGGACTAATTACAGAATTAGTTAGTGTTAATTAGGATTTAGGGTAGAGAGAGTTAGGGTTAATCAATGTTAATTGGGTTAATTAGCTCTTAATAGGGCTAGTTAGGGCTACTTATGACTGATTATGGTTAATTATAGTTAATTTGGTTTAATTAGGATAGATTAATGTTAATTAGGATTAATTCGAGTTGAATTAGGGTTAGTTAAACTTATAACATGTAACAATTTACACTATACATAAAATTACATTATACATTATAACAAATTAAATTAATTAAACTATACATTACAACAAATTCAACATAGCATGCATTACATTATAAATTATAGCATGTAATTAGAGTTAAATGTACATATCGTTAGCAGCAACGGTGGTGCAGCGGCGGTCGTGGTGTAGTAGTTGTGACGTGGCGGGGCTGTCACTCAGGGCGGGGTTGTCACCGTTGTGGAAGAGAAAAGGAGAGTGAGAAAAATGGGAAAAGAGAAAGTAGTGGAAATTAATGTCTTATAACATGACTTTTAGCGACGGAAATTAATGTCTTATAACATGACTTTTAGCGACGGACTTTGCCCGTCTGTTTCAAAATTTTCACAGACTTTTAGTGACGGGAATTTTAGCGACGAGCTTTAAATGCTTTAGGGACGGGTTTTTTTTTAGTGATGGACTATTTCCATCGCTAATGTTTTTAAAAAAATATGTAAAAGTTTTGGCGAAAAATAGAAAAATATTTTAAAACGTTTTAGCGACGGAATATCCATTGCAAAAACTCCGTCAGTAAAGATCCATCATTAAAGGTTTTTAGAGACACATATTCTCGTCGGTAAAAAGTTTTACCGACATCAGAATCCGTCGCTCCGTCGCTAAAAGTGACTTTCAACGACGGATTAGTGTCCGTCGTTAAAGGTCCCTTGTCTTGTAGTGCTAGTTAGCTTTATTTAACCTTAGCTGTGTCTTGTGTGAGGTTATTGAATTGAGTTAACTTGGGTATTGCATGTAGGTCACTTGTTAGCTTGTTATTAGTGCAACAAAGAGGTTCCAGCATGAGTGTTATGCTGAAATTAGTGTGTAAGAAATGAAGAATGAATTTAGCGAAAAAACCAATCCATTTTCCCCATCTTTCTGCTCTATTTACTCAGCTGTGTTCTTCTCTTCTAATCTACACATATATTAAAGCACGTATGAACTTAAATGGCTAATCTTTTCTTTTCTTAAAATACCTTTTTCTAATTAAAATTTTCATAAAAAGTTAAGGGTGAGTAAGGGCGTTTTTGACATACAACAATTTTTTCTCATTATATACCCTTTTTAAGTTAAAGTGTTATTAACTTCTCATAGGATATAAAACCTCTTTCCTTAAAATACCCTAGTTGAGATATATGTTTTGATTAGAGTTATGGATTTTTTTTTACTTTTGACTTACATTGTTTTCATTAAATACCTATTTTTAATAAGAGTGTGACAAAAAATAATTGAATATTTTGTCAGAAACTATATCCTTTTTAATTTTTTATTTCATATTTGTATGTGGATGTGTATGCTACATATTTGAATTATTCTGCATGTATATAGATTTTAGTACAAATATATTAGTTCATTGAAACTATCATAAACCTGAAATTTAATTCTAGATTTTGAATACAGACATTGATATAAGGAAGCTATCGTAAAACTGGAGTTTTTTAGGATTTCTAAATGCATATGTAATCTGACAGGAGTTAAATGGCTAATCATTTTCTTCCCCCCCCCCCCCTAACATGCTGTTTTTATACTAAAGTCCTCATACAAAATTAGTGTTGATTAGAGATGTTTTTTACTTGAAACTTATTTTTCTCATCAAATACCCATTTTGAATTAAGTGTTGTTAAAAAATAAGGATGTATTGGCTTCTCTTAGGATATCAAGCATCTTTACTTAGAATACCCTTATAGAAATCTATGCTTTAGTTAGAGCTAAGAGTTGTTTTGTCTTTTAGTTAATTTTTTATTTATTTATGAAAAACTATAAAATTACTCTTGAACTCCTGCATGTTCTTTGATTAACGAAAATTTTCTATCAAAACCTACCGCTTCCATTCATATTAAAGTTAAATACCTTAGAGCTACTACATCTTCTCCATCAATTTGGATTGAAAATAACTTGCAGACAACCGTGTTTTCTATAGCCTTTAAGAATAAACATAATATGTTTATACTAAATTAAATATTTTTTCACAAACCCAATTTTTTTTTAATTTTGTAAAACACTATTGAATGTTATTGTGTATGCTACAAATTTCAATAATTTTGCATGTATATATTTTTCAATGCAAACATATTCGCACGTTGAAACTATCATATAACTGAAGTTTAATTCTAGATTTCAATTGAGGTTATGTAAGAAAGCTATTGTAAATCCGGAGCTTTAGAAAATTTAAATGCATATGAATCGCTAAATCATACAACTCTACTCCTAATTATAACTTGAGTCAGTGGCAAGTACATAACCCTATATTCATATTAGAGTTATTAGAATACCCTTATTTGCATGATAACATATCATTCATAAGGTTATTGTCTTTCTATGATCTACTGTATCCCGAGATATTATATATTTACATGATTATATATTATTCATATAGCTATTGTGTTTGTATATTTCACTCTTATAAGTTTTATGATTAGATGAAATTCAATTGATAAAGATTGCAATTTATTTCGACTCAAATGATTAATAATTTTTTTTGAGCTTGAAAACTCTTAAGTTTTGATATATAAGGGGTTAAATAATTTAAAAAAAATTAACTATTCTTTTCAAGTTTAAAAGTTTTTTTTTTTATATTTTCACTTTTTAAATGTGAGGCTAAATTCTACCGTTTTGACCAACTTTAAACATTTTGGCACGCAAGATGTTCACTAATGCGTCTTTTAGTTACAAAAGACTATGGATATAACCAAAACATGTAAGGTTCTGGGCCCAACATATGAAATAATCTCAAGGGATTAAAATAGCTAAACATGTTTCATTAAAAATATCCTTTTTAGAAATCCAAGGTTTGCAAAAATTAAGTATATTTTTTACTTTTAAGAAGGTGAGACTAAAATTACAATTTTTTGGGCTAAATATAAACAATTTGTTGTTAAAAAGGTTAAAAGTTCACTAATGCATTTTTAAGTGACGAAAATGTGAGAATGGACCTAGCCCATTCTTATAAATATGATGCTAAGACTGTGTTCACCTTTAAAGAAGACCCTATCAAAACGTAACCTTAAAATTATCAATATCAAAATAATCCATGTCTCTAAGATTAGGGTGAAATTACAATCAATGACACTAAGTTTCAAAAGGTAAAGCCATATTGATCCGTTAAAAAAAAATACTTTTTTGGTTATGTCATCGATACGTATTTTTTAAATGTCAATACTGCCTCAATTTAATCTATAAGGTATATACAAATTAGGGTTTCAACCCAAATTCTACCCCCACCTCGCCGCCGCACTTTCCTCGGCAAGCACTCAGCCAGAAAGTTGGCAAACTGGCTCAGCCCCACCTGCCTCGTCCAAGCGCCGGCGAACGTCGGCCTCTACATTATCCTACCCTATTCGGCAACCTCCACCACGGTAAACGTCCTCGGCAGCTGTACAAACATGAAAATCTCAAAGCCGCCAATTAATCATAAGTCTATAACATTTGTTGAGTGTGTGTATTAGGGGGGGGGGGGGGGTGGGTGTGGCCGCGTGTGTGTATGTAGGCATGTTAATTAGAGGTGTGGTGGGTCATGGAAGGCTGATTAATGGTGATTGTGGTTTGTGGATGGTCAATTTGAGGGAGTGGGGGGTCGTCTGGTGGCGGTGGGTTGACGCAAACAAGAATCTTATACATCTTCTTCTAGATTTTGAACCACATGTTTAAATTTTTTATTTTTGTTAAGTTTGCTAAATCGTGATGATTTGCTGCAAGTGATTAGAGTGAGAAAGTTGTGACAATTTATTGGGGTAAGAAAGCTGAAGAAAGGTGAGAAAGTTGAAGAACGCGATAATGGTAGGACACGATTGTGGCTGTGGTTATGGCTAGTTATTTTGAGGGGGTGGGGTATGTGTTGCCTCCGTTTGTTGAAGCTGAAGTAGTGTAAAGAGGTGATGGTGGTGGGGCTGTAAGGTAAGATGAAGGGATGAGGAATGAAATTTAAAGAATTACATTCCTAAGTGATAATCATTCTGGTCTTTTCATCTTTCAGTATTTTCGTTCGGTCAACGAACATAAGTGCTATTGTTCCACCTAATGGACACGCGTGAATTTTATCCTAACCTCAAGGTCATGGATGCAATTAAGCCTATAATTTCCTTAACTCTCAAAACCTTATGCCATAGGCAATTTTTTTCCCTTTGTATTTTGATTATACATGTCTTTATTTGGTGAATGATCTGAAATTATTCCTGATAAACTTTTGTTGAGTTTATATTTATATTAAACCTATAATACGTATACATAAATATAGGATGAAAAATGCAGGTTTCTGAATATTATTGAAATTACGTAGTTCATTACCATTATCTGATATCAATTTCGCACATTTATTTTGTAATATAGATTTCAAAAGGACACACACATGCACACATGTATATTGACTTTTTAGATGAGTAGGCTTGGTATTATCATATAAATCCCTGTTAAAAATAAAAGTCATTATTATACTACAAAGATCAACAAGGTCGCACTAGATAAAAATTATAAAAAAGACAGTTGTAGAGTATACTATCAAAAAAAAAATATTTAGAGTACACTATAGATTTTTAATTAAAAAAGTAGAAAAAAGTAATTAAGATTAAGCGTAGTTTTAGACAATTTGTAGAACTTAAGATAGAAAAAAGTTGAAAAAAGACTTACTATGTATTTTAATCTTAAAATAAGAGATACATGAAAATTATACTCCCTCCTTCTCAAATTCTTTGATCATATTTGAATGCATGCTTATTTAGGATATGAGTTTTTCATTCTATCCCGAGAGACAGAAAGGGGATAGGGGTATGGGGGAGGAAGAAAGTGGTTGATCAGTAGAGATAAGTGGATTGGTGGAATCAAATGTGGAGAGAGAAGTAGAATAACAAAAAATGTACAAAGAATAAACATGTAAAAGCACCTATGAAATCTTTCTTAACTTGAAAACTGGTCAATTTTTTTGGACAACCCAAAAAGAAAATATGTTAAAATGTTTTGGGAGATAAGGAGGAATAAACTAGATCATTACCAAAAATAAATAAACTGAGGGTATATTTTGACCTTCAATAATCATCACTATAAAAAATGGCCATTAGTGTACAGAAAGAAGCAAGATAGACGATGAATGATACTGAAAATCCTAAGTGATGATATTTTGAACTTTAATGGTGATGCTTGCAGGAAAAAGTGTCAAAATTCTAAAAGTGAAGATAGAAAAACTTTGAAAATATCATTGAAAGCTAGCGCTACTAAATTTGTTGCTTAAGCAATTCAGTTTCTATATGTGTCCTACTAAATCTCTTGAGTTCGCTTGATTTTTGGTTTAAAGATGCAACATTGAAGCTCCTAACGCATTCCCTCTAACAAACTTTGTTAAAGTCATAAATTTTTCCCGTTAGATACTTTACTTTTAATAATTCTTTTCGGGTTAATTTTTGAACTTCCGTTAATATCACTTAACTATAATTCAAACTTCTTCTCAATTTCACTTCCTAGACTATATATATAGGGAGCTGATCCGCATCTACCGGTGGAGAAATAGCTATTTCTTCACCACAAATCTGGCCGTCCACGTGTACTCGTGAATGAACCAGATCTGTTTTTTTTTTCAAAAGTGGTAGCCTCTAGTCTTTTAAGCGGTTACAGAAAATGCCAAAAATGCCCCTGAGAGGCAAAAAAATCCCTAATCGCTACACTTTGTAGCGGTTAGGGGCCCACCAATTTCCCCCAACCGCTACAAAGTGTAGCACCTAGTGGCCCACGTGTTTTGAAAGCAAACCCACCAAACCGCCACAAAGAGTAGCGGTTGGTGGGCCCGTAACCGCCACAAAGAGTAGCGGTTGGTGGGCCCCTAACCGCTACTCTTTGTGTCGGTTGGGGGGTTTTCCCCTTTTTCTTCATGCTCTCTCTCTCTCTCTCCCCCTCCCCCCCTCTCGTGGAGAAGAAAAAACACATTTTTGCCACTTTTTCTCCTCCACCTTTCCCAACACATAGATGGTACATTTACTTAGGCTCTATTTGACAATATTTTTTTTTTGTTTTCAGTTTCCAAAAAAAAATAATTTAACGAGCAGTTTAAATTATTTTTTTTACAAAAACAAGTGGGTGGGTGTTTGATTACCCAGTTTTTTTTGTGGTGGTTTGCGGTGGCAGTGGTGGGCCGTGGTCGCCATAGGTGGCCGTCGGTGGTGGTCGCCTGAGGTGGTTGCCGGTCGGCGGTGTTCGCCGGAGGTTGCTGTCGGCGGTGGGAGGGTGGTGGTCTAAAAAAAAAAAACCAAAACTGAAAAAAAAAAACTGGTATTTGGTGTTTTTTTCTTCATTTTAATAACTGATTTTTTAAACTGAAGAAGAAAAAAAGAAAAATGGTGAAGAAAAAAAGAAAAATGGTTACCAAACACAATTTTTTTTTCCAGTTTCCAAAACTGAAAAAAGAGTGTCAAACAGGGCCTTACTTTTTCACTTTTCCTCCGGTTTAATTAGAGTTGAAGAATTATTAGCCACTTCATTTTTGTGACATTGTTTAAAAAATGTTAGCTTAGAGTTTAAACTAACTTATCTTTGTCGCTTGTAAATTACCTCTTTTTATTATTAAAAGGACTTATTTTTATTCTATCCCCTGCATTATACACGGATCCAGTAACTAGTTAAGTTTAATAGAAGGATACGTGGTTAAAAAACTCCCAAAAACATGAGCAAAAGGTTTGACAGCACAAATGCACTAAGCATGTAACATTCTAATGTAAAGAAAGATTAGCTTGAGAATGAACAGGCTAGCCATCAAAAGAAGAATGTTGTGAGTCAGCCATTCAAAACACACACACAGACTTTTAATTTCCAAACCTCGTCAATAGAATGAAGAAATGATATTGGGAGGTATTAATAACCATACATGTCTTAGCTGCTGCCGTGCATGTTACTGTCTTTGAAATGTCTTAGCTTGAATATTTCTAAGTTTCTTTAGGTCAAAAAGTGGTAGAAATGTGTTGGTAAAGGTGGAGGAGAAAAAGTGGCTAAAATGTGTTTTTTCTTCTCCACGAGGGGGGGGGGGGGGGGGGGGGGGGAGAGAGCACATGAAGAAAAAGGGGAAAACCCCCTTAACCGCCACAAGGAGTAGCGGTTACGGGCCCACTTACCGCAACTCTTTGTGGCGGTTTGGTGGGTTTGCTTTTAAAACATGTGGGCCACTAGCTTTTTTTGCCTCTCAGGGGCATTTTTGGCATTTTCTGTAACCGCTTAAAAGACCAGAGGTTACCGCTTTTGAAAAAAAAAAAAAAACAGATCTGGTCTATCCACGAGTACACGTGGACAACCAGATTTATGGTGGAGAAATCTCTACCGGTAGATGTGGATCGGCTCCCATATATATATATATATATATATATATATATATGCCATCAAAACATATTACAGGAAATTAGACAACTTTAATATATACACATTACTGTACAATCACTCTTGTAATATTTTGTGAGAATTAAATTTTTGTAGAAGATGTTTGAGACTAAATACGACGTCAGTGTACCTTAGATGACAAGATATAAATGAAACAATCAATTTTTTCTTTTGCGGCAACTTGATGTGACGAAAGAAATAAGTATTATAAATAGTAAAAAAAATATCGGTGATAAGTGGAGTGAAAAATTCGAATTTGAAAGTAAGACCATATTTTGTTCAAATAATTTTTCATATTTCGAATCTGTAGTTAGCACTCAAAACTTATTTATTGTTATAATTTAATTATAATAGCCAGAATGATTAATTAAAATTGTGCTCTTAATCAAATTTCATTAATATTTTTATTTCAAATTACGATACAACGTGCAAAGCACGTGATACTTACTAATTTGCTTAAGTGCAGATTTCTGTAGCACCTTTAAAACTATTTGTTTGAGTGTTATCTAACCTATTTCAAGAATAGAACTAGCCAAAACTCTCAGCGGTACTATAAGGGAGGTTATGGTAGTGGGCAGGCATTGATTCCGCTGCCACTCGTGCCTTCACGGGCATTGTGTGTGTGATCCAAGGGAATTAAGCAAGACCTTCCTAGTGGGCACCATTAGTTGGTGTCTCCTCACTCCTGACCTTACCAGTACCATAGAGCATGTGTTGGAGCGTGTGGGAGCGGATGCAAGGTTCCTGGGCAGGGGCGTCACTAGTATAGTGGGTTTTAGGTGGGAGTTGGAGCGTCACTAAAACCGGAGGATATTGCAGCTAAGGTCCTGACATTGGGTAGCAGGCTACTAGTATGCTGTATGCACCCTCTGTGCCTCGTACTTTTCACAATTATTATCGGGCATTCGTATAGTGGAGTAGTGTGGTGCTGGTGTCCTTGCAGGCCATGTGATAACATGGACATTTTGTTTGGGGTGTGGACTCGGCGACAAGACGGTCAGCATCAGTGACAAGCTTGGCATCAAGACGTGGAGTCAAGCTGGACAAGGCGGGATGTTGCCGCCCATGTTGGAAAGGCGTCTGGCAAGCTAGTACATTGATTTAGTGTTGCCCATGTGGGCACATCATATTCATTGGTGCGTGTTGGCTAGTCTCAAGTGTACAGAGATACAGTTGGCAGAGACCATGCGCGGAGTGTAGTGGTTGTTCACACTGAGCATGACTTGGAAACCTTTGTGATGTGGCCCCGGGAGCTTTGTACACGAGCATGTAGAAATGTCTCCAAGATCATTCATTATATGTTGTCTTGTGAGTATGTATGCGATGTTCATGGGTATGCTTCTGTTGCTTAAAGATAAAGAATGTGGCTGCCTTCGTATAAGATTGGTGGTTCATGATATGGTCACAAAGCAAGAATAGCGTGTGATGAAGCCTGACTGTCATGTAGCTGTAGTGGTTTTAGGTCCACTTCGATGGTTCATGCTAAAGCTTCAATACATGAAACTGCAGTACGAAACGTTGACGGAAGATAAGAGTTTCAACTTGAACTACTGCTCTTATGAAATAGCCACACATGAAAGAGTCGTGCCACATTTGGCCTCTTCCTTTTATGATAAAGCGAAATGGAATTCGTAGACTTGATAGGCATCACCGTCTTATCATCTCCAACGTTGAAAGATGAGTAGACTCATAATGATATAATTGCTGTCCATGCATCTACTGCTCGACTGGGTTTATTAGTTGACAAGACGATCCTCAGTTCAGGTAGCGTTTGAAAATCACTTATATTTTTTATTTTCAAAATATATAAAAAAAAAGTCAATTTAGTTTTATTTTTTACAAAAATAAATGGATGTTTGATTACCCAGTTTTTATTTTGAGAATTTTTATTTGGGTGTTTGATTACCCAGTTTTTATTTTGAATTTTTTCTTTGGTGGTGGTTTGCGGTGGCAGTGGTGGGGCGTGCCAGTAGCCAGCGATAGTGGCCGGTCGGTGCTGGTCGTCGGCAGTGGCGGTGGGAGAGAGGGGCGGTGGTGGTCTCAAAATAAAAACCAAAATTGAAAACCCAAAATTCTTAGACGAGAGTTTTCAAAAACAGTTCTGTTTTAAAAACTGAAAAGAAAAAAAATAATAAAACTGTGTGCCAAATGAGTTTTTTTTTTCTAGTTTACAAAACTGGAGAAAAAACTGAAAACGAAAACGTTTTCAAACAGAGCTTTAGTTTTAGCTTTTAATTCACTCACTATCCTAGGATCGATTGGCATATGGAATTTCAGTTCGAGTTCCCCAAACCATGAACAATGTGCTTGATTATGTTTGGTGGTCATGTTGGAGTGGATGTACTTTGCCAAGCTTCGTTGTAATGACAAAGTCTACAACACCATAATTGGAAAATGCCTTCCTAAAAGAAGGGGCTAGCAGAATCGGTACTTGTGAGTTCATAAGTAGAGTCTTTTTAGGCAGTCACAATCTCTCCCATAAGCCGATTTTAGATATCACATTTAGCTTTGTGTGGAATGAGTATATACATTGGGGCAAGATTTGGGTTTCTTCAACTGTCTTATTTACTAGCTAATGGACCCGTGCAAATGCACGGGTTGAGATGTAATTTGATCAGGTTGAGAGGTAATTTCGTTTTTTCGTTAATCATTTATTATAACATAGTCGATTATGTTTTAATTTAAAAGAATAACAAATAGAATGACTTTAACCGAAGGAACACATATATACATGATAAAACATAATAATCGAGAAATCACTCATGTATATAATTTTATGAACAAATTGACCCACTACTTAAGACGATTAGAATAATATTGACGACAACCCTGTAAAATACTGAAAATGTATCTCATTATAGTGCATCGTCATGCTAATAGATTATACCAATGTGTCTAAAATTACTATCAAGGTAAAGAAGTACCGAGCTTTTAATAACATGATAATTTTCTAGTTCTTTATATCCTTCTTTAATTGGTATATATCAGGATCTAGTGACTATCGTTTGCATAGTTATATCAATATCGCGTAGTACGTTGATTAAAATTTCATTCAACTGTTAGTATGTAAATAAGTGAAAAAATTAAATGTTGATCAATGATGTGAGCCATAAAAGTGCCATTAAAGTGGCTCAATTTATGGCTCACATCATTGATCAATATTTTATTTTATAGATGCTTCTGATATAGCTGATTATTATTAATAAATTAGATATAAATTACAGTCATTTGCATTTAAAATCATATAAAGGTAAAAAAGGTACAAAATATTTATTAGTAAATTATAATGTAGACTTAAATGATCTACTAATACATGCCGTGAAAATATTGTTTTAGAAAAAAATGGAAAAACATGGAGCTATTTTACTTACTTTCAAATAAACACCCTTTTAAAATATAAATAATTATGATATAATATAACGTTATCTATTGGCAATATTGTGTTTAATTATATTCCTTCAAGGTCATGTTTCATCTTTTTGTGACCCATCCGTCCTAATTTATTTTTGAAGGTTTTGTAAGACAATCAATTTAAAACTATGATTATTTTAATTTATCATAAAAATGTCATAGTGTTCTTTGAAAGATTTGCACAAGTTAAATGGGTATAAATTCATTACTATTCTTACCCCATGTAACATTGTGAAATATTAAGGTTAAACAATTAAAAAGAAAAGAAATCTTTTAGCTTGTGAAGAATTTATCGTAAAATATCACATATGATTTTCATAATTTACCTTGGTGAAATTTTATGTCGTTGTTTAAAGTCCGTATGAGATGTTAATAGTTAAATTTAAGGTCTAATATGTACATTCTACAATTAATTTTTATTTCAATTTATTATAAAAGTGTCATATTCTTCTATACGAACTTTTCAAAAGATTGAGATAAACGATTAGACAATGATGATTATTCTTATCCTTAAATAGACCGTGGATTGTCGATTAAGTTCATATTACATGGTATACTTAGGTTATTAAATTCATAATTAAGTCACTATAAGTCCATTTATTGATTAAGAGTATATAAAATAGTTTTAAACTTATGAGCTATAACATTTATTTTCAGATTTAATTTTTATTTCACATACTAGTAGAACTTTTTTTATATATATATTTAAACTTTATTTAAGCTCTAGTAATCAAATTAAATCATAGTAACTTAATAAGTACACGGGGTGAACCTTTAGAGTTTGAGGTTATTTAATTAAAAACAAAGTTGTGGAGTAAAATGTTATTTTAATATCTTAGAGTACTTTTAAAATTTTAGTCATATATGGTTTGATTCCTTTTTTTTAATCATCTATAAGTGAATGTGATTTACGTAAATGTTTGAGGTTATATAAATAAAACTAATTTTTGAACTATTCTATTATTTTGATTGTTTATAATACTTTTAAGTATTAATCTGGCCAATTATAGCCAATTTGTTTTTTATAAAACACATTGTAAAAACTTAATAAGTAGGAACAAAAATTGAGAAGAACCCCAAAAGAATCACGAATATGTGTAGCTTAAGTAAAAGAATAATTAAGAACGAAAACAACGTTGAAAAAATCTTATGTGACGGTTTTACAATATATAACGCTACATCTTATAATTTTTTTTACAAATAGAATGAGGTTAAAAGATGAATCTTTGCATATCATGAGTATCTCGTAACCTTGTGGATGAAATATATAGCTGAATGTCCGGTTGAAAATTTTCAATGAAAAGAATTTTCTTATTTTCTTATTTATTAAATTATATAATAAATTAAGTAGAGTAAAAAAAACATGCATGCTAATGTTTATTTCTAATTATTAATCTTAAAAACTACACGATGAAATCAAACTGTTATTTTGGTATTTTTAAAGTTCTTTTAAGAATTTAGTCACAATCAGTTTGATTCCCTTTTTTTTTAGTGCATTTAGTGATATATGTCATTCTAATCAAGAGTTTGAGGCTATTCTATTAAAATTAATTTCTTGAGTAAACAGTCATGTTGATATTTTAAAGTATTTTGAAGAATTAAGTCGTATTCAGTTTGTATGTTATTTTCTTAAAAAACAAAAGAAAGCTCTTAATTTGGGAATTATTTATCTTTGATTACATAAATAATTTTCATCTTTTACGATTGTGAGATTTTATTTTGTCTTAAAGTGCTTTTGAATGTTAGTAGTCAAAATTAAGACCTAACATGTAAGTATATTGAATAGGTAGTGTTTGAAAAGGCACATAATTAATTTTTAACTCTTATAAGGTTCACTAAACTTATGTGAATAGTACCTATAAAAAAAAAGTTATAGTATCTAGTCATATGATACATGTGTGACCTTGATAAGTAGAGGCGAATAAGGAATGGAACACCAAAATAAATGTGATGACCTGTAGCATAAGTGTAAGAAGTAAATGAGGAACTGATTGATCCCAATGACAAAATTTGGAACCGTAGCCTAGTTAACAGTATTTTTTGGAGGCAAGAAGCTGAGTTGATTTGCCGTATTCCGCTTGGAGGCTTATCCAATCGAGACAGATTGATTTGGCACTATGACAAACAGGGAAGGTTCTCAGTGAAGAGTGCTTATAGGCTAATTATGGATTTAAATCTGTTACACAGGTCCAAGGAGTATGAACAAGCGTCAAGCTCAAATGGTGGACTGAAATGGAGTTTTATCTGGAGTTCAAAGGTGCCAAACAAAGTGAAAATATTCGCGTGGAGGGCTTGCAACAATATCCTACCTACATCCACCAATTTAAGGCGAAGAGGTATTCAGTGTGATGATTTATGCTCGACATGTGGGCAGGAACAAGAGAACCTGTATCATGCTTTGCGAACCTGTTCCTTTGCTCGACAAGTTTGGGCACTATGCCCACATAATCTATATAAAGAGATAGCTAGCACTACTTTAATCTTCTGGTGGTGGACGGATGTGTACAAAAGAACAAAGGAGGATGAATTTGGTTTGTTGCTTGTTGTAAGCTGGTGGCTATGGAAAAATCGAAATGTGACCATGTATAGGGGGGCTCAAATGGATGCATTAGAGTTGTTTTCAAAGGCACGGCTATTCCTGGACAGCTTTCATAGAGCCATGGTCAAGGCTCAATGTGTAAATCCTATCTTCATGCCGAAATGGAAACCACCAGTTACAGGTATGTACAAGATAAACTTTGATGGCGCCTTATTTCGGGAGAATAAGGCAATGGGAGCTGGGGTGGTGATTCGAAACTCTGACGGCATATTCTATGTAGTGCTGTCACAATATATCAGTGATTGTGAGGATCCAGAGATAGCGGAAGCAAAAGCGGTACTATTGGCAGTGGAATTTGGTATTGACTGTGGTTTTATGGATGTGTCAATTGAAGGGGGATTCAAAGAACGTGATTACGACACTTAAAAGTGCGAATGACGATTTATCGACAATAGGTGTTCTCATGGATGATGCCAAGAAAATGCTTTTGAGGTTTCAAAGATATGAATTACATTGGACTAAAAGAACAGGAAATACGGTGGCTCATAAATTAGCAAAATATGCAAGGGTACACTTGGATTCTAGAATTTGGTTAGAGGAAGCGCCTGATTTTTTAATGCCAGCTATCCTCAGTGATGTAACCGATAATGAGTAATAATATTGTTCTTTCATCTATAAAAAAAAAAAAATGAGGAAAAGAATATGATCGGACCCGAGCAAAGCCTGGGCCATTTATATCTTATTTTTTAATCGACTTATTGTTATATTTGAAATTTAGTGAACTAAAATACTAAAGACAATTATACTTAAAGCATATCTCAGTAAAATATGTCTTTCTTTGTGTACCTTTGCAAAGATAGACAACATAAAACAATTATAAATTGTACTCGGGATTGAATTGAGAATCTAATAGAAACAATCAATAAACAACAGTAATTTGCTAGAAGGCGATGGTTAATGAATGATAACCCCAAAAATTTACCATAACATTAGTTTTTTTATTAGTTATTATACTATGTGATTGGGTAACAGAAAATTCAAGGCCCCCCAAAATCTATGTTTACGTCTAGTTTATCGTACTTATATATGTACGGAAAAAATTAAAAAACATTCTAATATTTTATTTCTCATGAATTTTTCATTGATTTTGTATTAAGATATGTTGAATGCAGTGGGCAAGAAATAAATAAAGAATTTATTTCTATACTCGGAATGATGAATAACATTAATATTGAATTGCACTTGAAATTAAGATAGAAAGTCTAAAATAAGGTATCCAAAGAGTGAAGCATGCAATGAGTTATCAATAAGTTAACACCAAATAAGAACTTTGCTTTATAGGATTGTAAGTATCAGTTCTATTTCCCTAAAAAGATTGCTTAAGAAATAAAATACTCATGAAATTAAATAGAAAGGTAGTCTTTTACTATTCATTTACTTATTAAAAGTTGAATAATTTTTTTATCAATCCTCTATCCATAAGTATATTATTATGATAGATATTAGGTACAATATTTATTTGGAGTGGTATTTAGGATTTTAGATTAAGTCTAAAAACATATAAAGTACACTTTTTTAGCGCAATCCAACTTTTTTGTCTCAAATCCTATACTATTTAAGTTTATCTTTTTTTGCAAGAAATGTTTTGAATATGGAAATGGTTCCTTCTATCTATTACCTATTTTGAAGACGAAGCCAAGCCTATAACAGTGAAATTCAAAGCTGTAGAGACCTCTTTAGCTCAAAAGTTAGAGCATCCTTGTTCTCATGGTTGATTTTCACAACAATTTATCGTCTATATAAATATTAAGAAAAGAAATATTCAGAAATATTTTTGTTGGTCTTTTTAGTCCTTTCCATTCCCACGACTTTCTTATGTATCATATTTGACAATTAATGTTTGCATGTTTATACGATGTTTGGCCTTTGTTATTTTCTTTTCTACGATGATATGCATTCACTTGCTAAAGGAAGTACTTTCCATGAGTTTTGTTCAGCTCGTCCTAATATTCAAAGCACGTATTAGCATGAGTTCTTCTTTTGTGTAAAAATTATACTAAAATGACCTAACGAATGTGTCATTAAAAGATTGTTACGACTACGGTAGTTGAGGGCTACAATTCACATAAACCGACTAACTGAAGAAAAAGATCTTTAATTATCCCGCATTGGTACAGAAACATGAGAGACGAGGGGAAGTTTTTCAAGGAAAATTAATTTAGAGCTATTAGTCTTTGACGTAGAATTGCTATAATGTTACTGATATAGCTGAAAATACGCCTCCAAGCAGTGGATGACACGTGGCAGTTATGACACATAGTCATCCACTGGGTCATTAATGATTTGGCACTTGCTATATTGATCTCCGGATAGAATCTTAAAAGGATATTGTTACTGATATAGCTAAAAATACGCCTCACGTGACAGTTATGACACATAGTCGTCCATTCGGTCATTAATGATTTGACACTTGCTATATTGATCTCCGGATAGAATCCTAAAAGGATTCTAACTCAATCATCAGAGATAGAGACATGATTCTCAAGGATCCTAAGACAATTCTGATTGGATTAGTCCACAGCCCAGTCTTATTAGGGCTCTTCTTCCTACAACTATATAAAGGGATCTACTCCCCAGGTATGTGGACAACTTCACACACATATACACTATGTTATACTACTTTTTCAGAGTTCCACATTGTTAGCTACGCTCTGACTTAAGCATCGGAGAGTTCCTCCGCCAGAACCCTGCCTAGCGGTCACTCCGTGTTCTCTTTTGCAGGTCTATTCTTTGGTTGTGGTTCCCGATCCAGTTTTTAGCTGCAACAGATTGACGACATCCGTGGGATCACGACATGGAACATGGCCAATCATTCATCTTTCAACGACTCTCCACTTGGTCGTTCTCAAAATCGTCACACACAATCCAGTAGCTTTCGTCGATTTAGTCGTTCTCACGACCAACGTTCGACACCCTTGCATCGTCGCGCCGGTTCTGCTGAAGATGTCATGTTAATGTAATATCCACTACTCCGGAGTTTGATAATAGATCTCGAATGAACCAATCCCCGACATCGACTTTGAAGAACGATTACCTTCATCATCATATAAACCGCAAGTTGTTCAAGACACCCCACCCCGACCTTACAAGAGAGATCCATGAACTGAAGGATATCGTGAACACTCTGCAAAAAACTCTGGACATGGCGGTGACTCTTCTGTCTGCCAATCATTCTCACCTAGATCCGAGCGACCTTCGTCTCCGACTCACCTCTAGGTCGAGCTATAGCCGCAAGTATAGATCAGATGATATTCTGACATATAAACCCAAAGAGAAGAGCAGAGAGCATACAACGAGGAATGGATCGTGTTACCGTCGCGATCAGTCGGTCGAAGGTAGCACCAACTCTTATGCTGAAATAGTTGCCAAATCTCACACCCCTCGAAGATCGATTCATAGGTAAAGGACGCCTGAGTACCGTTCCCAGAAGCGAAACTTCTGGAAGGTGATTCCTAAGCCTCGTTCTCAGGAATGATCTCCCCTGAGGGAAGATTCTGGATATTTGTTATCCAAAATGATAGAGAAGGCCAAGCTCGTACACAATTTCCGAATGCCTCAGTGCGACCTTTACGATGAAAGTGGGGATCCTGGAGAACATGTTTATCAATTTTAAATGAACATGTTGCTCCTTCATGGGTTGGATGCTATCATGTGCAGAGCCTTCCCTATCACATTACGAAAGATTGCACATGCATGGTTTAAATCACTACAACCGAGGTCCATACACTCATTCGTCCAATTATCAGATCTCTTTCAGAAGCACTTCGTGAGCAGTTGCTCGCAAAGGAAGAACTCGGCGAGCCTACTCAATATAGTGCAAGAGAAGAACGAATCCTTGGTCCATTATCTTGGACAATTCAATGCGGCTACTTTAGAAGTTGATAATTTGGACGAGTCTATTAAGTATACTGCATTCCTACGAAGACTCTGGTCCACCTTTAAGTTTGCATTCGCCGTCAACAAGAGCCCTCCAGGGAACTTGAGAGCTCTTCTCAAGAAGGCTAACAAGTATATTCAGGCTGAAGAATACCTGGAAACCTATAGAGGGCTACGGGGAGAAGGCAAGGAAGAACCAGGAAAACAACTAAGAAAACTAAATCCCCAAGAAGGAAAGAGGGCGAAATGCTCTAAGTATGATGAGCGGCGTCCCAAAGACCCGTTCGCCCAGGAGAACTTGACGCCCCTCAACACAAGACCATCACAGATCTTACACGAGATCAAAGACAACGAGGCTCTAAAATGGCCAGAGAAGATGAGATCTCAGGCAAGTAAAAGGAATAAAGACCAATGGTTCCACTTTCACAACGATCACGACCATACAACAGACGATTGTGGATCACTCAAGCGTGCAATCGACGCCTTTATTAAGCGTGGCCAGTTGAGGAAATATGTGGCTTGTAAGGAAGGTCGAAAAGAAATAACCCCCGTCGTTGAGGAAAGATAAGAACATGAAGAGAATGTGGGCACAATCAATACCATCTCAGGAGGCTTTGCAGCAGAGATCTCGTCTGGGCAAGCTTGAAAGCATACGCCAGAGAAGTATGCATAACAAGCCAGCCCCCGAGCAAGAGACAAAAAGACAGTTCCCTTGCCCGCTATCTCTTTCTCGGATGATGATATAGAAGATGTGAAGAATTCTCACGATGACCTATTAGTCATCACCATCAAGGCCAAAATTTTTTATATGAAGCGTGTAATGGTTGATAATGGGAGTTTCGCTGAAGTCTTGTTCTATGATGCGTTTCAGACCGCCTCCAAAAGATGGATACATCGCTGTATGGATTCTCCAATCATCCGGTCACAGTCGAAGGCGTTATCCCACTCCCAGTTGTAGTGGGCACACCCCCCAGACAAGCAAACTTGATGCTTGATTTTGTGGTGGTAAGGGTCCCCTCTGCATACAATGCCATACTCGGATGACCCGTGCTGAATCAGTTGCGAGCCGTAGTATCAACTTATCACCTCAAAATGAAGTTTCCCACGTAACAGGGGACTGGAGAGGTCAAATGAGATCAGACCGTGGCTCGACAGTGCTATGTAACGTCATGCTGATCAAAGAATAAAGAAGCACTCATTATTGAAGGATCTCCGAGAGGACACTAAGATGCAAAGGGGCGAACCAGTTGAGAATCTCATAAGCATTGAAATGTATCCTGGAGAGAAGGAAAATATGGTTTGGATAGGTTCGACCCTTAAGGAAGACACTAAGCTCAAGCTTGTTGACCTATTACGGACCTATGCGGACATGGACGGCCGTAGACATGCCCGGGATCAATCCTGAAGTTATCACACACCGGCTCAATGTTGATCCTTCTAAGAAACCTATCAAGCTAAAGAAGAGAACTTTTACTCCCGAGAGACATGAAAAGATTGAAAAAGAGATGGACAAACTCTTACCCGCGGGCTTTATTGAATAGATTTACTATCTTGATTGGATCGCCAATGTCATTATGGTTCCAAAACCAGGCGGTAGGTGGCAAATATGTATTGATTTTATGGATCTCAACAAAGCCTACTCGAAGGAGAGCTATCCTCTCCCGAAGATTGACATTCTCATTGACACCACTTCAAGCCATGAGCTGTTTAGTTTTATGGATGCATACGCAGGGTATTACCAGATTATGATGCATGAGGACAATGTTCCCAAAACTTTGTTCATTACTGAGCGAGGGTTGTACTATTACAAAGTAATGCCCTTTGGACTCAACAATGCCGGAGCAACTTACCTGCGCCTGGTGAATATGATTTTTATGATTTGATTGGGAAGAACATGGAGGTATACGTTGGCGATATGCTCGCCAAGGGTATCAAGGTTGAACTCCATGTAGGAGACCTTAAAGAAACCTTTGACATGCTCAGGAAGTACAAGATGAAGTTAAACCCGCTCAAGTGCACATTTGGGGTTGCGTCGGGAAAATTCTTAGTCTTTATGGTCTCTGAGCGCGGAATTGAAGCAAACCTAGAGAGGATAAAGGCCATTCAAGTCATGACGTCCTCGGAAACCATTAAGCAAGTACAGGAATTAACGGGTCGGGTTGCAGCTCTAGGAAGGTTCATGGCTAGGTTAGTTGAACGATGTTCACCATTCTTTAAAGCCATCAGGAAAGCGAAGGACTTTTCCTGGACAGACGATTGTCAAAAGTCATTCGAAGAACTCAAAATCTACCTAAGTTCTCCTCTTTTGCTCTCCAAGCCACTTCCGGGAGAAGATTTGTTCCTATACCTTTTGGTCAGCGAGGTTGCCGTCAGCACTGTTTTGGTCAGAGAAAAGAATGGGATCTAAAAGCCCATATACTATATTAGCAAGGTCTTACAGGATGTAGAGACCAGATACCCGAAGATCGACAAAGTAGCGCTAGCCCTCATCACGTCAGCAAGGTGCCTCCGACCATATTTCCAATCTCATACCATTATGGTTCTAACTGATCAACCCCTTAGAAAGGTCTTGCAAAGCCTTGAGGCCTCAAAAAGACTGGTAAATTGGTCGGTGGAATTAGCAGAATTTGACATCCAGTATAAGCCGCACACTGCGATCAAGGCTCAAGCCTTGGCATATTTCATTGTTGAATGTACGTTACCTGAAGACCCCGCACAGTTGGTGATTTCCGAAGCCCATGATCCTTGGAATCTTTATGTGGACGGCTCTTCGGCCGTGGGTAGCAGTGGCACATGAATCATCCTCATTAGCCCAGAGAGGTTCATCATTGAGTATGCACTCTGGTTTGGGTTTCAGGCCTCAAACAATGAAGCAGAATATGAGGATTTTCTTACAGGGATAAGGTTAGCACATGCTTTGAAGGTGGACTCTCTATCAGTGCATATCGATTCTCAATTGGTGGTCAACCACGTTTTGGGAGAATACAAAGCCAGAGACAAAATAATGGTTCAGTATCTCCAGCTAGTTAAGGCATTGGCATCAAGGTTCGAGAACTTTACTATCCACCAGATTCCCCGAGACCAAAACACATAGGCAGACGCACTCTCAAGGCTCTCGTCCGTGGAAATAATGGAGGTCCTATGCACTGTCTACCTAGAACTCCTCAAGGAGCGAAGTATTAACCCTAATGCTGATATTGATGTAGTGGACCAAGAACCATGTTGGATGGATCCAATCATTAAGTTTTTCTTTACGGGAAAGGTACCCAGTGGAAAACATGAGGCACGTACGAAATCTCCATGTCAAAGCTGCTAGGTATGCGTTAGTAGAGGGGGTCCATACAAGAAGTCTTTCAGCATTCCTTACCTCAGATGTTTGTGCCTGACGGAATCCTTATATGCACTACAAGAAGTACACGAAGGGATATGTGGACAACACGTTGGAGGGAGAAGTTTGGCTCATAAGATTATAAGGCAGGGGTATTACTGGCCAGCAATGTAGAAAGATGCAATCAGATTCACAAAAGGTGCGAAAAATGTCAGAAGTTCACCTCGGTATCACATACCCCAGTCCCTCCTCTCAGTTCAATGGTATCCCCAATTCCTTTTGCTATGTAGGGAATGTATATACGAGGACCGTTCCCATTAGCGTCCGGCCAACGACGATTCGTGATAGTGGCAGTTGATTACTTCACAAAATGGACAGCTGTAGAAGCTTTGGCGACCATCATATCAGCCAAGTTTGAAGATTTCTTCTGGAAGAATGTTATCTGCCGTTTTAGGGTACCAAAGACCCTCGTTGTTGACAACGGGAAACAGTTTGACAATAACAACTTTTGGGGTTTTAGCAAAAATCTTTCGATTGATCTTCGTTTCGCTTATGTCGCTCATCCACAGTCCAATGGCAAGACCAAAAACATAAATCGAAGCATTTTACAAGGCCTCAAGAAAAAGTTAGACAACGCCAAGAGGGCATAGGTGGACAAACTCCCAAAGGTACCGTGGGCATACCGCATAACTCCACACTCGGTCACGGGGGATACGCCCTTCCTACTTTGCTTTGGGACGAAATTAATGTTACCAGTTGAGATAGGGATCCCCACAATACGGACTCTGCACTTTAGCGCAGAAGACAACGAAGTTGGCCTCCACAAAAATCTTGATCTGGTAGAAGAAGTTCGGGCCCAAGCCTATGAACGATCCCTTATTATAAAACAACGGGTCACGCGCTATTATAATCGGAAGGTTCGCCCCAAAAGTTTCAAGTTGGTGATTTAGTTCTTCGTAGGTTAGAATTATCTGATCCTAAATCAGCTACGGGAAAGTTTTCCCCCAATTAGGAAGGGCCTTATCGTGTCCTAAGGATACTTAAGCCAAACGTCTATGCATTAGAAACACTTTTGGGAGACCCTATCCTTCGTACACGGAATGCTGAGAACTTGCGACAATACTATCAGTAGTATCTAGCCCCGAGGCAAGGCACTTCTTTTTGGGGGGCAAAGGGGCTCAGACCTTGCCAAACTCCAGTAGAAGTTTAGAAGATTTCTAGAATAGTCTTTTAGAAAGCTTGACGAATAAATGGGTCGTCATCGATCCAGTATGTACTTTATTTTTTGCTCGAGCAATAAAGTCGTTTTTCTGAGCATGGTTGTAATATTTTTAAAAACAACAAACTTTGTCTCCTGTGTGACAAAGCGTAAGGGACCAAAGTATCTGCCCGAGCAGATTGATGACCCAGCACTCTGCCAAGCAGAAACTCGAACTTCATCTCCCTTGCGCTTGGACAAAAACACAAGGACAAAGCATGTGCCCGAGTAGAATGATCTCCGAGCACTCTACCCGAACAAAGACTCGAACTTCATCTCCCACGCATTCGGACAAAACACAAGGACGAGCAAAGCATTTGCCTGAGTAGAATGTCGTCTGGGCACTCTACCCGAGCAGAGAGCCAATAATAGATTCCATTCATTACAGACAAGGTATCTGCCCGAGTAGAATGCTATCCGAGAAATGTGCCCAAGCAGAATGCCAAGAACATGTTCCATTATGTTCGAACGAGGTAGCTGCCTGAGCAGATTGACGTCCATGCACTCTGCCAGAGTGGAGTGCTAAGAACAGATTCTATTCTGTTTGGACAAGGCACTTGCCCGAGCAGAATGCCGTCTGAGCACTCTGCCCGAGGAAAGTGCTAAGAGTGGTTCCTAAATTTCATCTCCTTTGTAAAACACAAGGAGAATAAGGCTTCTACCCAAGTAGAAAGCCGAAGGTTTAGCAATAGACCTAACCCGTGAAGCAATAAAGTTTTATAGAGGCATCGTCACTCCACCCGACTTTACTTCTTCGAAACTTGGCCAAGCGAGGGTGCTGGGCTTCTTTCTCAACTCTTAAGTAATGAATAAGAGTTCGTGTCAAAGTAAAATAGATAATGCTATGTTGTATGGTATACACCAAATAAACACGTAGTAACATGAGCAAACAAATGCCATTAATGAAAATGCCCTCTAAAAAGGGTGACATATAAGATAAAGTGTTTTACAAGCCCTTGAAAGGGCGAAAAAAGTACTCAGTCAAAGCAATACATGACAACATAAAGAACACGAGAACAACATCTAAGGCTCAGGGGCAGTGCTCGTGTGACCGTCCCTCGCAGCTTGAGAGGTAGCATCTTCCGCTTCAGAAGGTGGAACTGTTTCCCTAGAATGAGACCTGTAGGCAGGCACTACGAAACCGTCCAAGGGGGTATCGGGAAATCGCTGGGCAAACATCCCCTTGGCCTTATTGAAGCCTAACTCGTAGATCTCCAGACTGTCGCCGGTGCGCTTCTTCAACCACTCGTCCCTGACATTCCTGTCGAAGAAGTCTTGGATGCATTAATCTCTCGCCTATGCTATCTTCTTCTTGGCCCTATCCAATCATTTTTCAAGGCCTTCAACTTGAGCAAGAAGATCAGTCTCATGCTTGGATAGCTTCTCTGCACGTCGAGTGGCTCCTTCAGCTTGGGCAACAACTTCTCTTTTCTCCCAGCTTTCCAAAGCTGCCACCTCCCTGGCCATTTCAAAGTGCGATAACATATGCGCCCACAGGCATACATCTGTCGAACGAGATTAAATGGTCAGCAAAATAAAGAACAAGACAAAGGGAAACGAGTGTAAACAAGCCCTTACCGAGTACAAAACTTGAGCAAATGAGCATGCAAAGGACTCCTGACTCTGGTATATAAGAATCTCCTTGTCTTTGGGAAGCACACCATGTGCAAGATGCTGTTCGAAGACATGGCTATTCGACATCCCCATATCATCTTGCCTGATAGTCAATCGAGGCTAAAAGATCGGATCTTCCTCAATAGACACCCCTTCTATGACTCAAGGAGGAGGTTCAAAGAGAGTGACTGGTAATTTCTCATTCCTTTTCCCCTTAGCCTTCAGAAGCACACCTAAAAAGCCAGCCTTCGATGATTTTTCGCTTCTGCTAGCCATTTCTGCATAAAGAGAAGAGTTAGTATTGGAACAAAGATCAACGAGACCGAATTAAAGATACAAAAAATCCTACATAAAGCCAACCTAATGGCTCAGTTTCAGTGGAAGATGTGCTAAGGACGACAAGAGGGGGAAGATTAACCGGAAGACCAGCTGGAATGGGCTTACGGGGAATAATCTTCTCGTACACTAACTGTTGGTCTGTGAGAGGCTCGTCGATAGAAAAACCACCCCGAAGCTTTATGTGACTAAGTATATGTTTCGTCGAGGTGTCTGGAAGGGGCCTATTCTTATTCTCGAAATCTTTACAGTAAGCATTCCATGTCTTACCGAACGAAAACTTCCTTTGTTTTTCAAGGCCAGCAAAGAAGTATCTGGAATGCCAACCTTTGTTAAATTTAAGACCCTTCTTCAGTAGCCGTTGCCTACTATGGATATAGTACCACCCAGGACAGTTGGCTACTCCTTTGACAAAACATATCTCAAAGAACACTCTCATGAAGTCTGTTGGATCTGCTTTATAGCCAGAAGTCTCGATCAAATAGACGATACCCACCAAATTTTTCCAACCATTGGGCATGAGCTGACCAGGTGCCATTTTGTAGTGATCAAACATCCTGAGGGCAAAAGGGTGAAGATGAAGTCTATAGCCCAACCTTACTTGTTCCTCATAGATCCATGTTTCCCAATTTGTTCCGTAGTTGGCTGGCTCTTGCAATTCTGGAACCCGAGCTATCCAACCTTGGGGAAGAGGATACTCCATGATCAATGCCTCCAATTCTTCCCTTGTCATCTTATTCTGCTTTTCATCAGTAGTAAACCAGGATTTGGGATTCTCTTTGTCCTCAGTTTTATCCTTTAAATCACCTAGTGCATTCCTAGGTGGTAAAGGTTATGACGATTGAGGGTTGGAAGGACCTACCTCACCTTGGGACGTTGGAGCTCGTCCTGTGGATGAAGATGAACTACTCATAATAACTTCTTCTGAAGAATTTATACTATCTGAAGACTCTGACATATTCACTACCCACGAGTTTGAAGCTAAGAAAATAGAAATGCTGAACAGAAAAAGTAGAAGAAGGAGACGTACTTGCTGAAGAGAAGAATGCTTCCAACTTTTGAGCAAGGAGAAAAATGAATTGGAGTCCCCCATTTTATAGAGGATTCTTTGGTAACCGACCCTTGGGAAGCCCAGCGATGCATCTACCTTCTTACGTGTCATGATCCAAGAGCAGAAAATTTTGAATTTCCCGCCTAAGGCATTTATTATGAAGACATAATGTCATTCTAATCACACAAGGTAGTTGTCCTAGCAGAATCTCGTCCAAGCACTTTGCCCGAGCAGAGTGCCAAGGATGGTCTACATTCTGCTCAGACAAGGCATCTGCCCGAACAGAGTGCCAAATATGGTCTCCATTCTGCTCAAACAAGGCATCTGTCCGAGCAGAATACTGTTCGAGTAGAGTGTCAATGATGGTCTCCATTTTGCTCGAACAAGGCATTTGACCGAGCAGAATCTCGTCCAAGCACTCTGCTCGAGCAGAGTGCCAAGGATGGTCTCCATTCAGCTCGGATAAGGCATATGCCCGAGAAAAATCTCGTCCAAGCACTCTACCCGAGTGCCAATAATGGTCTCCATTATGCTCGGACATGGTATTTGACCGAACAGAATCTCGTTTGATCACTCTGCCCGAGCAGAGAGCCAAGAATGGTCGCCATTCTGCTCGAACAAGGCATATGCCCGAGCAGAATCTCGTCCAAGCACTCTGCCCGAGTAGAGTGCGAAAGATGGTTTTCATTCTGCTCGGACAAGGTATCTGCCATAGCAGAATACTGTCCGAGCAGAGTGTCATAGATGGTCTTTATTCTGCTCGGACAAAGGCTCAAGCAGAGTGCCCGAGAAGAGTGTCAAGGATGGTCTCCATTCTTCTCGAAGAAGGCATTGGATTGAGTAGGATCCCGTCCGAGCACTCTGCCCGAGCAGAGCGCCAAGGATGATCTCTATTCTGCTCGGACAAACCAACTGCCCGAGCTGAGTGCCAAGGATGGTTCCCATTCTGCTCGGACAGGGCATGCCCGAGCAGAATACCATCCGAGGTAGCAAAGTGCCAAAGATGGTTTCCATTCTGCTCAGACAAGGCATGCCCGAGCAGAATTCCATCCAAGTAGAATGCCAAGAAATGTTTTTTTTTTCTCTATTTAGGCATATTCAATTGCTGTTTAAACTATTCCACTGAAAGGGTGTGCTTTCGCCCGCTCCATAATTGCTGGCAAAAGCAGGGGGCATTATGATATAACTAAAAATACGCCTCCAATCAGTGGATGTGTAATACCCCAAAACCCTAAAATAATTTTTCTTACGCATTTAATTAACATTTTTTAGCGTCAATTAACATATTTAGTAGTCGTGTGCTTATTAGCGACAATTTTTGTCAAACTAGGTATCATAATAACTGGTTGATGAATTTTCTTAACACATAAATTATCATAAAGATTTATTGTAGGACAATTTTCGAGATAATAAATCTGATTAAGAAATTTTAGCGACATAAAGGAGGAGAAGGGTTTTAGCGACAAAAGGATGAGAAGGGCTGGCGTATAAATATAAAGCATTATCTAGGGCAGCCGTCACCACATATTCTCCTATCTTCTGGTGTGTTTCAGAGCTGCGGCTAGGTGAGGGAGCTACCGAAAGAGAGGGATCTTCACAGAAGGAATTGAAAGGATTTCCTTCCGGGGATCGAGTTGGTATTTTCGGTAAGCCTTTACACTATTGCATTCTAGTTATTCTTGTGTCTTTAGGGGATATATGAGTGCCTATATAGGTGTTGAGACTACCGTGAGTGTACGAGTAAGAGATTATGGCTGTAAGCAGAGTGTGCGGATACCTTGGTGTCTTGCATAGGAGTGTGGGTGACGTGTATGCGCTGATATTAGTGGGTGTGAATTGGGGGCTGTGTGTACGTGAGTGGCTACCTTAATTTCAGTGAATATCAGTGTGTTTATGGTGTGTGAAAATTCAGCATGTGGTTGTGCGTTATGTGCATGTGAGGGTGTGAAAGGAGTAGGAAAAGAAAGCACTGCCATGAGGCATTGCGTGTGAGTTTGTATGTGTATGGTGTGTGGTTATATATGTGTATTGTGCCTGTAAGAGTGTATGTACGTATAATGTGTGAATATGTGTGTTTGCAAGAGTGAAATAGATGGGTGAAATGAAAAGAAGGGGAAAGAGAGAGAGAGAGCACTGCAGTGTGAGATGAAGAATGCTGCGTGAGGTGTGCATGAGTGCAAACCGTGTGGGTGTGGGGAGATTTTCATTTTAGTGTGCCTGTGTGTGAAAGGGTATGTGTGTGTGTAGTGCTGGTGAGTGCCTGTGTGCTTGCATGTAAATTGTGTGGGTATGTGTGTGAGAGTGCTTCATGGGTGAGTGTATTGAGTGTAAGAAGTGGAGATGGGTATAGAATGCTGAAGCTGTGTGTTGTATTCGTGGGTATGCTGTTGATTGCGCATATGTGTGGGTACGGATTAACGTTAGTATGGCGTGAATATAGAATAGTGTACGGTAATCTTTAGCACATGAAAATTTAGATTATAACACCTTAGTTTATAATAGAATTTCTGGTAAATTTTTATATTTTTCTGACATTTTAAATATTTTTCAAAAGTTCAGACTTATAAAATCCTTTTGGAGCCTTTAAACCCTGAAAATGTTCTGGTAAAAATTATAGTGAGGCTTTTGTAGTCTAATAAAGACTCAGTATGAATTTGGTGATTTTTAGAGTTCATTTGCTATCATTTCTCTATCGCATTGGATTTAACAAAATGAAAATTTTAAAAATAGTTTTAATGCCTTTTAATTTCTGATTTCAATTTCAATAATTTTTATAAGTCCTCTAAAGCTGTCACAAAAATTATGAGCCTTTATTTCCAATTAGAAGAAATTATGGAAATTTATTGGTTTTAATGTATTTAAGAAAATTAAAAAATATATTTTTATCCCATATGCTATATTAAGCTATAAATAATGTTTAATGAACGATTAGAACATTTTTGGGATATTTTTGAGTCTAGGGAGGTGTGACGAACTTCGGGGGAGGTTGGCCGTGTGAGAAACCGCTATGAGTTTCATCATATCCGGGTAGAGAAATGGGTGCGCTATGAATAATTTTATTAAGATTTTAATGTAGTAGTATGAATAAGTGTTCTGATAAATGACTCTGCCAACCTAGGTTAATTTCGAGAATTTGATCGAGAGCATTTTTAGCTTCAGCGCTTAGATTGAGGTAAAGGATATCTTCTGAAACCCAGTTTCCTTTATTTGTCTTCATAGATATTTTTTTCAATTGTTATCGCTATTCTTTTGGATTCTGTTATTTTGATTAAGTCGCATTGTTTGCCTTAAAAACATTTCATTGAGCCTTGAACATTTATTGAAACTCTTATCGGTGCTCATTAATTATTTTTCATCGAGCATTGAATAACATGTTGCATTATCAGAATGTTTTCATCTTGCATATTGACATGAGATTCTGCATTGGTGTGATTGGGCGGAGTTGGTGGTTATTAGAGGATTTGATGTTTGGTGTGGGCTAGTACCTTGATGGACTAGCCGATGTATTGGTGTGGGCTAGTACCTTGACGGACTAGCCGGTGTATTGGTGTCGGCTAGTGCCTTGATGGACTAGCCGATGGAAAGTGTTAGTGAGCATCGCCTTCGTGGCTTTGCTAAGTGATTTCCCTGCACCGCCTGTGTGGCTTTGCAATTGCTCACGTTTGATAGCATCTGTGATTGTTTGCATCGTATCTGAAAAAATTGTTCTTATTTGTATATGGTTTATGGCTTTGAGTTGAATCTCCTCCATATTGCAATCGTATTAAATCTGTAAATTGTTCGTATCCTTTTACTAAAAATTTGAGCGACCTTACTGAGCTCTTAAAAACTCACTCCCCTTTGACTTCCTTTCTGCAGGTAATGTTCACCAATAGATTGCTCGGGATTGGGTTTAGAGAGCGTGAGTATTAGTATTTAGTTTTCGTATTGGTCTTTAGAACCCCTGCATGGGTGAACTTTGCTAGTTTTTTATTCAGGTTTAAATTTAGTTTCCAAATATGATTGTACTATGAGAGAGTTACATTTATTTAAAGCTTTAGCTGCTCTGATAATGGTTGTTCATTGGGTTATGAGGATAATTTCGTTTGTATGTGAATGATTCGAGCGAGTGTTAAAGTTCCAGAAATTCTGGAATGTTACAGGATGACATGTGATAGTTATGACTCATAGTCGTCCACTAGGTCATTAATGATTTGGCACTTGCTATATTGATCTCTGGATAGAATCCTAAAAGGATTCTAACTCAATCATCAGAGAAAGAGACATGATTCTCAAGGATCCTAAAACGATCATGATTGGATTAGTCCACAGCCCAGTCCTATTAGAGCTCTTCTTCCTAAAACTATATAAATGGGTCTACCCCCCAGGTATGTGGACAACTTCACATACATTTACACTGTGTTATACTGCTTTTTCAGAGTTCTACATTTTTAGCTATGCTCTGACTTAAGCATCAGAAAGTTCCTCCGCCATAACCCCACCCGGCGGTCACTCCGTGTTCTCTTTTGCATGTCTATTCTTTGGTTGTGGTTCCCAATCCAGTTTTTAGCTGCAACAGTTACATATTTGTGCTTACAACACTATTTGTTCACTGTTGCTATTATAATACATCCACCAACTTACTACTACCACTACAACTACAATAACCACCATGAACATCACAATAATAATAATTGTCGTGACTGCTATCACACTAATGTTATTAATGCCATTAGCACCATCACAACCATCACCATTGCCTTCCTTGTAACTGGTTGTCACGCATATTTTTACCACCATTATTGTCACAACAACCATCATGTGCAACATGCACCCGTCACTATATATCACAAGTGTCATTACCTCAATCACTGTTACGACTATTATAATCATCATTGACATACATGTGTACCATCGGTGCAGCAACCCCACAACATTACTACATGTACAACTACCATCATGCTAGTACCATTACCAACAATTACTGCCACCACAATCATCACAATTGCCACTATACGGCAGTTGTCACACACAACAATCAGCCCCACAAACAATCATTACCATCACTGTATATACCCCTACCATTTGTACCGTCACAACCACCCTCAATGTCACCACCACGTCCACTGCCACTATTACTTTACGTTAGAACAAAAATGTTATTGGGTGGGGTGGGGGGGGGTGAAAAAGAGCTCCTAGGATACAATATACGTATTGATTTTTATTTGGATTTACTACATCATTTTATCACTAATAAACTAATACATGCACCACCTTATGGCTAGCACTATGACGATTAACCATTATTATTGTCACCACAACCATCATTACTAACACCACGTTATAATAATTGTGACTAACGCAACCACTATCGTCGCCTTCGCCACCGCATTTCACACCTACCATTACTAAAATTTTGACTACCACATGCAGCATCCCTTCACTTTAACGCTACCACTAACCCCATCTACACTATTGGATTTACCTTTTAGATCACGAGCATTTCCTTAAAACTACCATTACCGTGACCATTAACATGGACCATCCTATGTAGCCACCGCCACATAAGAATAGCTATCTATGTTTAATCTTCCAACAGAAGGGTTAAATTCATCTTAAAATTCATTTAGTTTTTCATTTATTCTCTTTCCCAAACTCACCTTATCACAACCTATCCGCGAATCATTCACAGTTATTTTATTTAAAATTCAGTTTTGAAATATCTGGTTAAAACAAAGTATAACATATGAGTCATGGAAGATTGATGCAAAAGACTTGTAAACTAATCTTAAAGCTTGGAAGATAAGATTCCTCAAAAACTTATCTCTTGCAATCTCAAATCACAAATCAGAGAGGCACATGGTAGGGAACACTTAATGAATACAGTCAAACTAACGCGTTAAGTACATACCTGTTGTTCTCGCATAAAATCATAGCAGGTAACCTTGTAGTGGAAAAAGTACAGGAAAAGCATCAACCTAAACCAATATTATGAGTAGTGCATATCTTGCCAACAAAAAAAGGAAAAGGGAAGGATGTGGACAGCTAGAGCTATAAAAGCTTTATCAAGCTTATAGTCCATGCCTGCCTCAAGTCGCTAAAAGTCCGTCGGTAATAACCCGGGACTTTGAATTCATGCTTACCTCTTATAACATATGTACTCTACATAATATTCTTCTGGTTAGCTGCAGGCTACAAATGCTTTCAACACGATATTTTGAACATGTCGACCATTTCGAGAAATTCATGGCTGTTGTGAAGAAGCTTATTTTGGTTCATTTGACATATACAAAGTGTAAGCTTAATTCTCATATTTCCGACCCCACCTGTGCATTTGTGAATTAGAACAAATCAGAAAGCGCAACCGAATATGTGGTTAAAACAACGTAGAAGCTACATTCAAAATAGAACAACTTCAGAAGTTAAAGAAAACCTGCGTTCTTCCTTATCTGAAATGTTGAGCTCCAGATATTCTTTGAATGGCTGGAGCACAAAGTCCAGTCTCCTCTACTTTATCAAGAGTTGACGGGTTCCACTGTGGACAGAGAGAGAGAGAGAGAGAGAGAGATGTTTTAATTGGTAAAAGCTTGAATAACTTTAACCCTTTTTGTCCGTAAAAGGTTTATTAACAACTTTATATGGCTTACAGCGATTAAAGAGTGGTCTCCCAAAAAAATAAAAACTAAATTCTACAATCAATTCAAGCGAAGTGCCAGTTCCCCACCCACTTTGTTCACCTAAGGATTTTCCCTAAAGCTATATATGCTGCGAGGCTTCAAGCAGATTAAACAATCTGATGTCAAACCTTGGTTTCTGGAGTCTCCAATTCCAGTGATGCTCCCGCTCGCGAACTCCACATCTGCTCACGCTTGGAAAACAAAGCAATAGAGGAAGGACGACATAATACATAGGTTTTAGAGATGAAGGCTTACAAAGTTTAGGCAAATTGAAATCAAGTAGATTCTGAGAAGAGAAGAATGTAGAGATTGTTGGGAGAACTTTCTACGTAACATTTTGAGTACCGTAAGTAAGGTAGAAGTCAGAAAAGCATATGACTCTTATGTGGATACACATCTGATAAAACTCTAATGGATGAAGGTAGTAGTTAGCAAAGCATATGATTATTGAGATCAAGGATTCTGTGGACTTGTTGCTTATTGATTGAAGAGTCCAAATTTAATTGAAGAATCCAACTAATTAAGGGGACTCCTAGGGAAGAAGTTGGAGCTGACATGGCTAGGGCTGTAAATGAATCGGGCCGTTCACGAACGGCTCATGGTTCATTCTCCTTAAAACTCGTTCGTGTTTGTTCATATAATATACGAACAGAACATGAACAAGTTTGTAGAGCTCGTTTATTAAACGAGCCGAATATGAACACTCCAAAATGTTCGCAAACGTGTTCGCGAACAACTCGTCTAAATAATAAATTAATAATAATATATTTAAAGAATTATATTTACATAAATATCATAAATTAATGAGTAAATCTGGGTGGCCTAAAGTCAATTAGTCTAAAAGCCCAAGTCCACTTATAAACATAGAGCCCATGAGATTACTTATGCATAAGTCCAACCCCTAATAGCCCAATATGTGAAGCCCATTTTCTAAAAAGCCCTAACTATATAAACTAAATCTAAACCTAAATACTCACATACATCAATAACATCACAAATTCAAGACAGCCGCACTCCAGCCCCTCCCTCCTCTCTCTCTCTCACAGACACCACACACGCATACACATCTCACCGATCACACATGGCCTCTCTCTCCCACCCTCTCTTCGATCACAAACGCACATCATGGCTACGACGCCGATCATTCTTAGTTTCGATCCAGCTCGAGGAAGAGGACAACCACCTATGCAAGAGCAACCGAAGAAAGTTGAGCTGCTGTAATCGATTAGTGATGTAGCTTCGTCACTTCGCTTGCCTACATCGTAATCGCTTGTATTTTGACGTTGTCATCTCGCACTTGCCGGCGGCACATCCATCCCCCTCCTTGTGTCTGTAATATTATTTTTGATTCATTATAAGCTGATGAAATTGAAGGATTTGAGGATTATTTGCAAATTTTAGGGATTTGGTTGGAATTGAATATGTACACGAGCCGAGTTTCCGAACTCGAGTTCGGCTCGTATTGTTAAACGAGTCGAACGAGTCAAGCCCGAATTTTACAGTCACGAACTCCAGCCGAGTTCGAACATCGCCGTTTTGGCTTTAGACTAACTCGAGCCAAGCTCGAACATACCAAAAGTTAAACGAACCGAGTTCGAACTCGGTTCGTATACAGCCCTAGACATGGCAGGAGGAGAAGACTCAAAAATTCTTACTCATCAACAAATTGAGAGCTTAAAAAATCTTATTTATTGAAAATAATGTTAATGACTACTAATATTTTTCATATTTAAAGTTTTTTTTAAGTGGTAGTAATCATATTTATTCGTAGTAAGTTTCAACATTTATCTTAATATATAAATTTTATCTCTTATATTTTCACATCCTCTCTTATTTAGAAATTTTGTAAGGTGCAAGTAAAAGTACAAAACTTTTTATCTTTACTTTATTTTTGCTCTTTAGATTTTTTGTTCTTATCTTGTTGAATACTTTAGGTGATAAAAGTCATAATTGAATATTAAGAATTCAGTTTATTAGTAAAGTATAGTATAAAAAATCTCCAACTTATGAGAAATAACATTTATTTTTATATATAATTTTGTCTCATGTTTTTACATTTTTTTTTTTGGTTATAGTTTTTGAAAGCGTGAGTAATCTAATCAAACCTTATCGGTTATATTATTGATGATGCACACGACTTGATAGTTATATTTGATTTTATTTCTTCTTTTTTTGGTATTTAAAAAGAGTAAATGGTTTCAGTTTGAGAAATTTAACTAAAAATTAAATTGTGAAAGTGAATTTCTATTTTTACATTTAATTTTTTTTTCAAATATTAAGTCAAATAAGGGGTGATTCATTTTCTTTGCATTTGTTAGATGTATATGATTTTCACTTTAAAGTTTGAATTATTTAGTTAAAACCAACTTCTTAATTAAACATTTATTTTGATATTTTGATGTATTTTGAAAAGTCAATGTTTTGTATATTGATTTTGTAAAATGAAAAAAAACTTTTAATTGGTGAGTATAATCATTAGTTCCATACATGATTGTCATAGTTTTTTTGAAGTACTTTTGAGGTGTTAATAGTCAAAATTAAAGTCTAATACGTAAATATGTCTATAGCATAGAGTTTTAAAAGTTATAAAATTGATTTTTGAACTTTATAAGATTAGAAATATCGGGACAATTACACCGACGAACTTTTCAATAATAAATCGAAGTAAAGAGTTAATGAGTAGGGAATGATTTTAATATTTTACCTTTGAAGATTTTATTTTGTTATTTTAAAGTACTTTTAAAGTGTTAAAAGTTAAAATTAAGGCCTAATATATGAGTATATTGATTAGGTTGAAGTTTTAGAAGGTATAGAATTTGTTTTCTAGTTTTATAAGGTATACAAAAATTGGGAAAATTAGACGTATTATTTTGTTAATAATAAATCATATTAAAGTGATGGTAAGTTGGGGTATGAAAAAGACACTGTAAAACCCTAAAACTTGAGGCTAATTTATGATAGAAATCCTAGCTGATTATTTATTGGACCTTTAGTGACGAGTTGGTGACCGTTAATTTTCTGATTTTTAACGATAACTTCTAGGAACTATAAACCGTAAATCAACGATAGCAATTATTAGTGATATTAGTTTAGGTCTTTAGCGATGATTAGCGTGATTGAATTTTAGCGGTAACCTTTAGCAACAATTAACGAAGTGGGGTTATTCGAAAAGTTAAATTAAAGATTGGGGTTATTGAATGATTAAAAGGTATCCAAAAAAAAAAACTGATTTTATGGTCAACTCTTTATTTATGAAAAAAAAAAATTAATTAGTGGGGGAACAAGGGTGGAGAAGTTGGAGCAATTGAGATTTATTCCCATTTTTAGTTAGTCACAAATAAAGAGAGTGAAATGAGCATTTCACTCTAAGGTTACGGAGACACAGAGGGAGAGAAAGAGAGAAGCCAAAGAAAGGAAGACAGGGCTGCACAAAACAAAAAAAAAAAAGAGGGAACAGTCGGAATCCGGCGAGGTGTGATTTCCCGGTAAGCCCTCTTACAGTATTACATTACCTTTGTGAGTTTTAGAATTGTATAGTGTGAACCTGTATGTGTTTGGTTTCTTTCAGTAGGTTGTGTGTCTATATATATATATATATACACACACACACACACGTGGGTTTCGGCTTGAGAAATTAAATCGCTGGGTTCCTATGTTGTCCTTGGGTTTAGATATTGATAGAAATCAAATTGGAGGATTTGGAGTAGACTTGTCATGCGTGAGTGTGTGTTTGTGTATTCTAAAAACACATATTTTCCATATACTCAAAAACATTAAACTGAAAGGTAACCAAAATTTGGAAATGTTTTGATGTGGTCTGGGCGGATTTGGAGTTTTTGGGATGCATGGAAGAAACGTTGGACTGCACTAAAGGCAGCCTTGTAGTTAATTTCGAAACTGGATCCATGGGTAGCTCTACATTCTGGGATTCTTCAGCTGTTTATATTGTAACTTGTTACAGAGTGTGCAGGGTTATCATTTAGGTTTAGCAGTTCGAGGAATCCTATTCGTTTTCGTTTATGTTAAGAGTGTCAGAGTGAACAACGATTAAGATTTAGCGTTATATTAATAGTTTGTGAGACTAGGTTGAATTCTAATAATTAATTTGCCAATTTAGGTTAATTGGGAATTTTTGAACGATGTTGAATAGCAGCGAGCGCATAACTTAGCTTCGGACCGAGGTAAGGGATTTCTATCCGAAACCCAATTCATCAAATTGTCTTCGTAAATTTTTCTGAATTGTTATCGAATTCTTTGGACTATGTTATATTTGTTATGAGAATGCGTTATTTGCCTTTAATACATTTTCTTGAGTCTTAAGCGATTATTGTATTCTGCATATTGACATGAGTTAATGTATCGAGGAGTTATAAGGATGGTCTGTATCGGGGGTCATATAAGGATGGTCTGTTATTGTCGGAAGATGCTAGTACCTTAAGGGTCTAGCTAGTATTCATATGCATATGTAACCACAGTGTTATTGAGCATCACCTTTGTGACTTTGCTAAGTGATTACCCTGCACTGCCTGTGTGGTTTTGCTAAGTGTTTCCCTACACTGCCTGTGTGGCTTTGCAAATTTACTCATGTTTAATATCATCTGCATCATTTCAGTGTAATTGGAATTGTTGCTAATTGTATCTGGTTTGGTTCAAGGGATTGAGTTGAATCTCTTCCCTATCGTTTGAAGTGATTCTGATAATTATTGTATTCATATTCCCTCCTATGGATTTTGAGTGACCTTACTGAGCTCTCAAAAGCTCACTCTATTTTCATGTTCCCTTATGTAGGTAATAACCAACAATAGATTGCATTGGGTATGGATTATAATTGAGCGAGGGAAAGAGAATTGCAGTTTTGGTCTTGGTCATTAGAACCCCTGCGTGGGCTAGTATTGTTGTTTGAAAATTTTGACTCAGAATTGATGTTTCAATTGTGACAGTACATTTAGATTATTGTCTTATTCGATGTTTTAGTTGCTCTGACGAAGTGATTGTACTATATTGGTAGAGATTGAGGGTATTATTGTCTTAGTGTAAATGATTGAGCAAGTGTTAACATTCCGAAAATTCCGGGATGTTAAACGGGGTGACTTTGCTCACTCTCCTTTGACTTCCTTTCCGCAGGAGATAACCAGCATTAGGTTGAGGTTGCCTGTGTGGATTGGAGTCAAGCAAGGAAAATTGATTTAATATAGTATTGGACGTTAGAACCCCTGTGTGGGTGAACTTGTTAGTTTATTATTCAGGTTTAAATTTAGTTTATCAATGATGACTATACAATAAGAGTAATACATTGATTGATGTTTTAGTTGCTCTGACAGTTGTGGTATTATTTTGATGATTTTGAGGATATTCTCTTTTAGTGTAAGTGATCGAGCGCGTGTTAACATTCTAGAAATTCTGGGATGTTACATTGTAGGCATCCTCTTATGACCTAGGTAACGGCCAAGTTTTTTTTAGATAACCATCATTTTAAAAGATAGAATTAACCATATAAGAAAAATAGCATAACATTATGGTGACAATCCCTATGTTTAATTGTTTCACTTCAAGATCATGTTCAACAATTTTTCGAGGTGTCGTTTTGATTTGTTTTTAAAGATTTTCTAAGTAAACAATTTAAAAACGTGCTATATTTGATTCTTTGTTTTGGGCATTCCTAAGAGTATATGATTTCTATTTTAGACTTTGAGTTAATATATTAAAATTAATTTGTGAAGTAAATTGCTATTTTGACATTAGAGATATCTAAAAATGAAGTCATAGTCGTTCCTTTTATTGCTTATATGAAAAGACGTTAAGTATTAATCTTTTTTTTTTTTTTTTGATACATGGTCTTCATACTTTATATTTTAAAGGTTCTATTTTGTTATTTTGAAGTGCACATCAGGTATTAACAGTCAAAATTAAGGCATAATATGTAAGTATATTCATTAGACAGTGCTTCTAAAACTTTAGAGTTAGTTTTCTAGTTTCAAAAGGTTTACGAAAATTGAGCCAATAATATCCACAATTCTTTTAATAATAAATTATTAAAAATAATGAATGAGTCTGGTGAAAAATAAAATGACGAAACAAATAGGATGACGTGTCGCATAAGTAAGAGGGGTAAAGAGAAAACAAATAAAAAAAACTAATGTATTTAAAAATTCAATGTCATGTAATTAAAATTTTAGAATTGTTTTCCTAGTTTTAAAAGGTTTACAACAATTGGGGCATGTTCACAAATATTTTAATAATAAATTATAGTAAAGAGTTAGTAAGTTGTGTAGAAAAAAAGAAAGAAAAAAAAGGACATCAAAACAAATAAGTTAATGTGGCGCATAAGTAAGAGCGGTAGAAAGAGAAAGAACACTTAGAAAAGCTTGTGTTTTAAAGTTCAATGTAATATAATTAGAATTAACTGATGAATTAAAATCTCATATTGATATTTTTAAATTGTTTACAACAATTAACTCATATTCTTTTTATATGTTGCTTCCGCGTAAAGAAAAGAAAGCGCGTTTAATTTGTGACCTACTATTTTATTTGTCATAAGTTATGTATTACATAGATATTTTTAACGGTTTAATTTAAAAAATTTAGCGACAAATTTGCTTGCGTCGATATTTTATTTAATATTTTTAGCGGCGGTTTATTTTCTTAGTATCGATATACATTTTTTAGCAACGATATTTTTATGCTTAACGTTGACGTGTATTCTAGCGGTGAATTAATTTTCTTAGCATCGATATACTTCTAGCGACAAATGTATTTTTAGTATCGGTGCGCTTATTATTAGCGACAATTTGTGAAACGAGATAGTGTAATAACCCGTTAACAATTTTCGTAGCGCATAAATTGTCATAAATGTTTAATTTTGGACCGATTCGTGATAATAAAGTTCGGGTAAGAAAATTTAGCGACAAAATAAAGGAGTAGGGGGTTTTTGTAATTTTTCAAATCTATGGTTATTATATCTATATATATATATATATACACACTATTATAAGTGGCAGCCGTCGTACACCTCCATACTTTCTCATCTGATACGTGACCTAGGGGGAGAGAGTGAGAGAGAGATTCAGAGAGAGAAAGAGGAAGGGAAGAGATCGAAAGGATTTTCCGGTGAAGCTCTTTCCGGCAAGCTTTTCTTTTAACCTTTCTCTCTAATGCTTAACGTAATTACAGCTAGGGGGGGAGGTATGAGAGAACCCATGAGATTTTTGGATTTAGGGCTGCGAATTTCAGTGTGCATGTGATTCTTGGACGTGAACCGGAGTATATGTATTTGTTTATGTGTATGCATGTGATGTGTATGTGTGCTTGGGAAAAAAATGTGGGTTGCAGGGGACGAGTCACTACCATGGGGCAGTTTAAATTGTAGGTATTAATATACATATAGGTATATGAGTCTGTGTCAGTGGTGAGTTGTTGTACAAGAGTGTTGGAAAAGAGTTAGAGGGAGAGAGTGGACTGAAGTGGGTTGTGTGCGTGTGTTTTGTGGGTGCCTCGCCTGACAGCCCCATTTTTTTTCCTGTGTTCTAGATCTTCCACAACGCAGGAGTTAGTTTTAGGTTGCGACGGAGCAGTATTTTTAATATTTTCTGTAAGTTTAGATTTGTAAAATTCGTTTGGAGCCTTTAAACTCATGAAAATATTTTGGAAAAACTAAAGTAATGTTTTTATAGTATAAATAAGTCCCAGATTAAGTTTGGTGATTTTTAGAATTGATTTGCTTTAATTTCCGTATCACATTGGTTTTAGATAGATGAATAATTTAAAAATATTTTTAATGCCTTTTAAATTCTAATTTCAATTTCTATAATTTTTATGCATATATTAAGGTTTTAAAAAATTTATGAGCCTTTATTTTCAGCTAGAAGCAATTATGGCAATTTATGGGTTTTTTAGTATATTTAAAGAAATTATTTTTAATTCGAAAAATATTTAAAAATTATATTTTCATTTCATATTTCGTATTAAGCCATAATGAAGGCTTAATGTGAATTTAAAACATTTCAGGCTTACTTCTGAGTCTCGAGGAGTGTGACGAGTCTTCTAGTTAGGTTCGCTGTGTGTGGGACCCGCTTCAAATTTCGTCGTCCGGGTTGAGGAGTGAGTCCACTGTGGGTAGTTTACACTAGGTTTATAATGTAATAGTGTAGAATGTGTTCTGATAAGTGATTTGTCAACGTAGGTTAATTCAGAAGATTTTGATCGTGAGCGTTGTAACTTCGTTTCGCTTGGATCGAGGTAAGGAATTTCTATCCGAAATCCAGTTTCATCTACTTGTCCTCATAAATATTTTTTTGAATTGCTATCGAATTTTCTTTGAACTCCGTTATAGTTAAAATGTGCATCGTGTGTCTTTAATGCCTTGCTTTGAGCCTACCACGTTTATTGGAAATCCTATTTGATGCTCTGTATTTATTTCTCACTGTGCATCGATTTAATCATTGCATTATCGATTGTTGTCATTCTGTTAATTGCTATGAGATTCTGCATTGGTGTATTTTGGTGGGAGTTGGTGTATATTGGAGGATTTTGTGTGGGCTAGTTCCTTGACGGACTGGCCGGTGTATTGGTGTGAGCTAGTCCCTTGACAGACTAGTCGGTGTATCTGTGATTGTTTGCATCGTATCTGAAAATTTTATTCATATCTGATCAAACCAATTATGATTCTTTTGAAACTCTAGAAAAATTATCATTTAATTGTATCTGTGAATTATTTCATAATTTTTTCGTTAAAGCGACCTTACTGAGCTCTCAAAAGCTCACTCCCGTTTGATTTCCTTTCTACAGGTAATGTTCACCGCTAGATTGCTCGGGATTGGGTTTAGAGAGCGTGCGTATTAGTATTTAGTTGTCGTATTGGTCTTTAGAACCCCTGCGTGGGTGAACTTTGCTAGTTTATTATTCGGGTTTAAATTTAGTTCTCAAGTATGATTGTACACTGAGAGTATTACATTTATTTAAGGGTTTAGCTGCTCTGATAATGGTTGTTCATTGAGTTATGAGAATAATTTTGTCTGTATGTGAACGATTCGAGCGAGTGTTAACGTTATGAAAATTCTGAGATGTTACAAGTTACTTATGTTTTCTTTATGTTTGATTATTTATGTTGTTATTTAAAGTATTTTTGAGGTGTTAATAGTCAAAATGAAGTTCCAATATATTGATACATTGATTAGGTAGAGTTTTAGAACGTATAAATTGATACATTGATACAATAAAGTGCCAAGATGCACGTGCGACTATAATAAGTAGAGGTAAAAGAAAATGAAACACCAAAGTAAACATGATGATGTGTAATTTATGTTTTCTTTAAGTTTGAGTGCTTATTGTTAGCCATATGGTTGGATAACCTAGGCCTACATCTTGTTTTGATGATAACTACACATTGATTATGTTCTAATGTGTGCTTTGAGTGTATTCTTAGTAGGTATATACATGCACACTCATGAAGACACATTTGAGAAGTTGGATAGATGGATTAAAGCCAAAGAAGCTTAAAGCTATGGTGACATGCTATGGAAGCTTCATCAAGTCCAATGTCAAAGAGCAAGAAAGAATGCATCGGCTAAGTTACTATCGATTATAATTGATCTTTCCTATTATGTAACTAGTCTTGGTTTGATGCTTGGATAGATGAATATGACCTAAAAAGACCTTAGGACACCTTGTGCATTGCATGTGAGTTCATAACCTTTCACACGAGTGTGGTTCTTGAAAATGAGTGCACTTTGGAGCTCACTCAGATTTTCTCAAAACTGTTTTTGGTGCTAATCTTTTCATATCTTGATAAAACTTTTCATTAGCTTTCCAACGCAAAAAACGGGACCTTAATCCGATTTTTCTAGTGAAAGTTATGCCCAAAATAGGAAAGGGGGTTCCGTGAGGCAGCCGATAGGCAGTAGGGTATTACAGTCGACTGTAATTGAATAGAGTCGACTGCATTGGTCAATGCAGTCGACTGCATTGGTCAAACTTCAGTTCCAACGGCTATTTCCGAGGACAAAACTCCAACGGCTATTTTTGAGGGATTACAGTCGACTGCATTGGTTACAGTCGACTGCAATGGCAGTTTTGGCCATATTATGCCTAACGGCTATATTTGATCTCTTCTCTATATAAATGATTTTGGGCTTCATTATACATCATGGAAACCACATTCTAAGCCTTCATTCATTAGAGAAACATCAAGGCTCATAGATTAAACTTTTCTCTCTTCATCTTCATGATTTTACATCATTAAAGAGAGCATCTTTGTGAGCAATTCTTTGATTGAGAGTGAGCATCCTTCAAGTCATCAATTCTCTCATCTTTCTCTTGTTCTAGTACTTCAACTTGTACTCATCTACTTCTTAAGAGTGAAATCTTGTACACATTTCTTCATTGAAAGGTTCTTGTATCAAAGCTTGGGGTTGTCAAGCTTTGGAGCTTTGGGTTTGTCAAAGCTTGTTCTTGATGTGGGCATAGCATCAAGGGATTGTAAGAGGTTCGATCTTGACCCGTAAGGAAGATCATACTAGTGGATTCTAGGGCCTTTCAAGGGACTTCCTTGAAGGGGTGGACGTAGGCTTGTGGGTATATCAAGCCGAACCATTTAATTCTCCTTGTCAAGTATCTCTAAACCCTTATCTCTTTACTTTATCGTTCTATATTTGTATTGAGATTGGTTGTTTGTTTATTTGAGTTATTGTGATTGAGGTTTGTTGGTTGTTAATTTTAAAGTAGTCTTAAAACCCTATTCACCCCCCTCTAGGGTTATTTTATTGGTTTCAAGTGGTATCAGAGCCTCGGCTCTTGTTATATTGGGTAACGCCAAGAGAGTTAATCGATCATGTCTTATGTTGGGGGTATGGAGGGTAGTTCTACCACTAGGCCTCCATTGTTTAATGGGACCAACTATAGTGTGTGGAAAGTTAAGATGAAAATCTATTTAGAATCTCAAGACTATGAGATGTGGGATATTGTTGAGAGTGGCCCATTCGTTCCGGTAAAAGTGGTTGACAAGGTTGAAGAACCTAAATCCAAATCGGAATATAGTGATCATGACAAGAAGATGATTTGCATGAATGCTAGAGCGAAAAATTGTCTTGTATGTGCTTTAGACACAAATGAACTCAATAGAGTCATTATGTGTAATTCCGCTAAGAGTATTTGGGATACTCTTCAAGTCACTCATGAAGGGACTTCTCTTCTTAGAGACTCCAAGATGAATTTATTGTTTAGAGATTATGAGTTATTCCATATGCTTCCAAATGAATCCATTACGGATATGAATACTCGTTTTACTAACATTGTGAACCCTTTGAAGCAATTGGGTAAGGAATTCACTAATGGTGATCTAGTGAGAAAAGTGATTAGGTCCTTACCAAGAGCTTGGGATGCAAAGATCACCGCCATCCAAGAATCAAAGAATCTCAACATCTTTCCTCTTGATGAATTGATGTGCTCACTCATGACGTACGAAATGCAACTCAAGACCTTTGATCAAGAGGACGTCAAGAAGAAGCCTACATCTATTGCTCTTAAAGCTTCATCTTCAAATCTTGAGTCAAGTGATGATGATGAAGAATTTGATGAAGAGGATATGGCATTGGTTGCAAAGAACTTCAAGAAGTTCTTAAGATTTAGAAGAAATGATGGGAGAAGGCAACAAAATGCTAGCAATGAAGAAAGGCTTTGCTACAAATGCCACAAGCCGGGACACATGAAGATTGATTGTCCTATCTACAAAAAGGAGAAGAAGGAAAGAAGAGATGTATGGGAGAAAGCTAAAAGAAGACAATTCTCTAAGAAAGAGAACAAGGAGAAGGAAAGAGCAATGAATGCCGAACATACTTCAACATGGAGTGATTTTGATTCAAGTGATGAAGAGAATGATCAAGCAAATGTGTGCTTCATGGCAAATGATGAGGTAAGCTCTTCTTCCGGTAGTGATAGTGATAATGAAAGTTTTGAAGATGCTTATGATAGCTTATATGAGGAATCCAAGAAAATTTTCAAGAAAAATATTATTTTGTCTAAGAAATTTCTTGAAGCTAATAAGCAAATTGAGAAGTTGATAATGGAAAATGATAAGTTGCATGCCAAGAATGAATGCATGTCTAGCCATTTATATGTAGAGCATGTGAATAACAATTTGGTTGATTTACTTGTTAACACTCCTAGCTCAAAACAAATCTCTTCCAAAACTTTGGCTTTAGAAAAACAAAATGAAGATTTACAAGTTGAGATTTGTGATTTAAGAAAATGTCTTGAAAAATTTGTTGATGGTAAAAACAATTTGGATGTCATGCTTGGACGCCAAAGAATTGGCCTAAACAAAGGCGGCCTTGGATTAGATCCCATGGCCATGCCTCCTAAAGTTTTGCAACAACAAGCTAGGTTGAATATTCTTACAAAACGACCAAAGAACTATTGCACACCTTTTACACATTGTGGTTGGTGCAACAAGAAAGGGCATACGACTAATCATTGTCCTTGTAGAATTGTTTTTGTTAGAGGTAGAAAGAAAATGTGGATTGTGAAAGGTCAAGAATACAAATGCAAGACTAACACCCAAGGACCCAAGAAAATGTGGGTACCAAAAGTTAGACCTAAATTGTAATTGTAGGTTGTTCAAGGTAAAGGCAAATAGCAACAAGGAGAAGGCTCCAAGAAAATTTTGAGAAGGAGGAGCAAAAAGCTAAATCTTAAGGGGGAGTAAGCATTCCGAGATTGGACATGCTACTTCAAATGAGGAGAGCCTCAAAGCTTGTCAAGAAAATGGACTTCAAGAATGATCACTCATGAGCTCAATTCCTTGGTAATTCACCAAGAGGGTAAAACTTAATGATCTTCTCAACATTGTGCTATGTGCTAAACTTATATGTTATCAAGTATGCTTAAATTGTCAAATCTATAAATAGCTTGCTTGTTGAGAATTAATGTGAACCTTGCCGATGAATGGTCTTCTTGCACTTATATTGAAAATATTGATCGTTGATGACCATTATTCCCTTTGTGAAAATTCCATGTTGAAATTATGTCATCTTAATGCTTCACAATACAATTCATACACACACCCCTTTTGGTAATGCCAAAAAGGGAATATGACTCGGTTAGACATTCAGTTGTGTTTGTTTGATATTGTTGGCATGCATTGATTGAGGGGGAGCATACATTATGATGGAATATGCATAAGATAACTTGATAGGGGGAGCTTACATGCTTGAATCATATACTATCTTGTTACTCTTGAAATATGCATAAAATAGAAGAGATTATTGAGCTACATTGCCTATCTTTCATTGGATCATGAAGGAACTCTTGATGTCATCAGTATGAGTTCATGAGTTATATGCACTTCACGCCATTATCTTGCTTATAACTATCTCTTCACACATGCATCTCTTTGTTGATGACAAAGGGGGAGAAATAATCTTAATTCTATATGCTATGTGATTGTGTGTTTTGAGAGAACATTAGAGGAAGAGCATATCTTGTTTTAGCTAGGGAAGCTAGCTACAAGCTTAATTGCTATATGAGATAAATTGACATATCTTGAGTATACAAGCAATGATTGAGTGTTCTATGTGAGATTGTTGTGCTTAATTGACTATCATATGATACATCTTACCCTATATAGAATCAATGTTTGTCATCATCAAAAAGGGGGAGATTGTTAGCCATATGGTTGGATAACCTAGGCCTACATCTTGTTTTGATGATAACTACACATTGATTATGTTCTAATGTGTGCTTTGAGTGTATTCTTAGTAGGTATATACATGCACACTCATGAAGACACATTTGAGAAGTTGGATAGATGGATTAAAGCCAAAGAAGCTTAAAGCTATGGTGACATGCTATGGAAGCTTCATCAAGTCCAATGTCAAAGAGCAAGAAAGAATGCATCGGCTAAGTTACTATCGATTATAATTGATCTTTCCTATTATGTAACTAGTCTTGGTTTGATGCTTGGATAGATGAATATGACCTAAAAAGACCTTAGGACACCTTGTGCATTGCATGTGAGTTCATAACCTTTCACACGAGTGTGGTTCTTGAAAATGAGTGCACTTTGGAGCTCACTCAGATTTTCTCAAAACTGTTTTTGGTGCTAATCTTTTCATATCTTGATAAAACTTTTCATTAGCTTTCCAACGCAAAAAACGGGACCTTAATCCGATTTTTCTAGTGAAAGTTATGCCCAAAATAGGAAAGGGGGTTCCGTGAGGCAGCCGATAGGCAGTAGGGTATTACAGTCGACTGTAATTGAATAGAGTCGACTGCATTGGTCAATGCAGTCGACTGCATTGGTCAAACTTCAGTTCCAACGGCTATTTCCGAGGACAAAACTCCAACGGCTATTTTTGAGGGATTACAGTCGACTGCATTGGTTACAGTCGACTGCAATGGCAGTTTTGGCCATATTATGCCTAACGGCTATATTTGATCTCTTCTCTATATAAATGATTTTGGGCTTCATTATACATCATGGAAACCACATTCTAAGCCTTCATTCATTAGAGAAACATCAAGGCTCATAGATTAAACTTTTCTCTCTTCATCTTCATGATTTTACATCATTAAAGAGAGCATCTTTGTGAGCAATTCTTTGATTGAGAGTGAGCATCCTTCAAGTCATCAATTCTCTCATCTTTCTCTTGTTCTAGTACTTCAACTTGTACTCATCTACTTCTTAAGAGTGAAATCTTGTACACATTTCTTCATTGAAAGGTTCTTGTATCAAAGCTTGGGGTTGTCAAGCTTTGGAGCTTTGGGTTTGTCAAAGCTTGTTCTTGATGTGGGCATAGCATCAAGGGATTGTAAGAGGTTCGATCTTGACCCGTAAGGAAGATCATACTAGTGGATTCTAGGGCCTTTCAAGGGACTTCCTTGAAGGGGTGGACGTAGGCTTGTGGGTATATCAAGCCGAACCATTTAATTCTCCTTGTCAAGTATCTCTAAACCCTTATCTCTTTACTTTATCGTTCTATATTTGTATTGAGATTGGTTGTTTGTTTATTTGAGTTATTGTGATTGAGGTTTGTTGGTTGTTAATTTTAAAGTAGTCTTAAAACCCTATTCACCCCCCCTCTAGGGTTATTTTATTGGTTTCACTTATTTTGCTATTTAAAATGTTTTTAAGGTGTTATTTAAAGTATTTTTGAGGTGTTAATACTCAAAATTAAGCCCTAATATGTTGATACATTGATTAGGTAGAGTTTTTGAAGGTGTAGAAGATATTTTTTTACTCTTATAAGGTATATTAAATTTATGATAATAATACCACCGAGTTTTTAATAATAAGTTATAATAAAGAATCATGATACATGTGTGTGACTTTAATAAGTAGAGGTAAAAGCGAAAAAGAACACCAAAACAAACATGATGACGTGTCATTTATGTTTTCTTTATATTTGAGTGTTTATTTTATTTTTGAAGTGTTAATCATCAAAATTAAGTCCTACTATGTTGATACATTGATTACGTAAAGTTTTAGAATGCGTAGAATTGATTTTTTACTCTTATTAGTCACCTAAATCACTACAAGAAAACAGACTTTTAGCGACGGGTAAATCCGTCGCTGAAGGAATTAGCGACGGATTCACCGTCGCTAAAAATCCCTCGTATAAAAGCCCGTCACTAATAGTTTAGCGACGGAATTTTTAAATCCGTCGCTAAATATGTGATTTTTACCGACGGATTTATTTTTCATTAGCGACGGAATGTCCGTCGCTAATTATATTTTTAAAATTTTAATTTATTTTCTTTTTCGTCCAATTAGCGACGGATTAAATATTTAGCGACGGAATATTCCGTCGCCCAATAAGCTATTTAGCGACGGAATATTCCGTCGCTAAATATTTAATTGAAAGGAATATTTTAGCGACGGAATAAATCCGTCGCCAAAAGTCAATATTTTTTTAAATTTTTTTTTTATTTTTCAATTACCTAAACCTGTACAGAAATACAATTCTCAACAACAACGCGCAATAAGCGAAATACAGAAAAAATATATATAATCAATTAGAAAAAATATTTATTAGAAAAGAAACTAATACATGTACAAGCCGGGAACCGGAGATAGCCGGTTAGGAGAGGGGAGAAGAGTACAACCCGGGCGCGGGGGGGGGGGGGAAGCTAGGAACGGGCACGGGAAGGGGCTCATCAGGGGTTCCCGAGTCCCGGATCTGGATCCTGCTGATCCGGGGCCGGGGCGGCTGGTCCAGCAGTGCCCTGCTCCCTCATCATCCGGCACACCACTGTAGCAATGCGCTCGATATCCTCCTCGCGCAACTGAGGCCGAGGAGCCGGTGTCTGTGGAGGGGCAGCAGGGGGTGAGGACGCTCCTATCACGGCACGAGGAGTCGTGCTAGGCAGGCCGCGTATGCGGCCTTTCGGCCGATTCACGACCTCCGGCGTATCCAGCCATCGCTTCAACCCCCCAGTACTCGCAGCCGTACTAGTGGACGCTGATGGCTGTCCGGACTGCTGCTCGGACCCCCTTAGCTGTTCATACGAGGCCTGCAAAAATAGTGGTTTAACGATATGTTAGGGCATTAATTAACGAAACAGACATCAAGGATAGAAAGAAACAGATTAACTTAAATAAATTGACTCACATCGATCCGCCGGGCAATATCTGAAATATAGTCGCCCGCCTGGTGCGTCTCGTCCTTGTCCTTCTTCCGCACGTGCGTCTGAGTATAGGTCAGAGCTATGACCTCATCCTCCTCTAGATCCGGGTGCTCGACCGCGTTCATATGTCGGACGATGTCGTGTGGCACCGACCCCCCCGTGTGCGTCGGATCTCTGTTCTGTCTGTTCTGAGCCCCGCTCTTACTCTTGGCGTCCCAACCTGGATCCGCAGCCCACCGATCTATCATCTCCCCCCATACACGGTGAGATATCCAATGTGGGGGATATTTCGTCATGTCCGTCATCAGGGCACCCGCAGGCAGCACAACCTTCGCCCGGTCCCGTGCATCGTGGAGCTATCGGCGGTAATTCTTGCCGATGTAGGCAAAGAAAGCCTGCTGCCCCAGTCCCTGCTGCTCAGGCGTATCAAACGTGAACCCCTCCTGTAATGCATTCAATAACACAAATTAACAACATAAAACAAACTGTAATTTAACATTTACTAACGCTGAAAAAAATACTTCACCGTACCAGCCACTCCTCCCATAGGGCCTCCCTCGCAGCGGCATCCCATTCCTTCCAGTACAGGCGTGGCTCGAAGAATCGGCCCTTCACAAGAACGCCGATCTTCGTCCTCGCCATATTCTCCAGGATCCTGCCAAAGAAGTAATTAAATTAATTAATACAGTTCAAATATAAATTAACACCCAAAATTTTTAAACATAAGGCATGAGGTGATATTTTTAGTACTTACAGGCCCTCCTGCGTGAGCGTAACTCTCTGTTTACGCTGGGGGTCGATGCGTACCCCGCGTGTCGGACCACGGCCTCGTCGAGATCCTACAAAACACAGACATTAATACAGTTCAAATATAAGGCTAGCGAAAATGTACGAAACACCGTTATCAACTATACCTGAGGTAGAACCCACGGAAGATGGAGACGGCTGGGGCGACGGCGATGGCTGGGGCGACGGCGATGGCTGGGGCGACGGTGACGGCGACAGCTGGGGCTGGGCCCCCGATGGCTGTCCGCGATCACTCTGTGCCTCGTCATCAGTAGGCAATGACGAGGTGGGACTAACCGGGGAGGAAGCAGCTCGGCGTCCAGCCCGGCCACGAATAGCCCGTATCCTATCCATATCTGACTTCATATAGATTATATACAAAGACATTAACACGTGAAAAACAATAATTTAGGCATAAATCATCATCGGCACTATATATATATATATATGAACGGATGTGCAAAAACACATCAATAAACACCAAGTTCTAAAATGTTACTACATTTTTCCCGTGATGTTACAACATTACAAGTCAATCATTTTCAGTTTGCGAATCATCTTCATCACTATCCTCGTCGCCCTCTTCTTCGTGGGACTCGTCGTCCTCTTCATCTTCTAATTCATCCTCTTCATCAGTAGACTCGGTCACATCATCTCCAACACTTTCAACATCTTCCGCGTCATCATCTACGACTTCTTCTCCCACAAGAAGTGTTGTTGGAAGAGGAAGATCGTCCTCCTCGTTGTTGACCTCAACAGGGAACAAGACACGTGGTTGGTCGGCTTGAAAGGAGTCTAGCTCACTGTCATATGTCACGGGCAATTTCTTGGACTTGATAGTTGTATACCAATGAGATTTGGGATTGGCGACGTCCTCCGCGTAAAAGACTTGTACAGCTTGACTAGCAAACACAAAGGGCTCGTCTGATGCAAGTCTTGACTTGACATTGACATCTACAATCCCTTGAGAGCTAACACGGATTCCTCTGCTGCATGTGACATCGAACCACGTACACTTGAACATTACCAGGCGGTTTTGGGAACCCAGATATGTTAGCTCAACAATCTCATCTAGCTCTCCGTAAAAATCCATGCAATTCTCGGCATAACAGTCGCCGTTGACCAAGACTCCACTGTTTTGGGTTTGTTTTGTTCGGTCATCATCTTTTACGTTAAACCTAAACCCGTTGATGATATAGCCTCCGTAACAGGATGTTTGTTTGTTAGGGCCTTCGGCTAGTAATTTCAAGCAGGAGGCCACTGGTCTATCCATTGACTGAACCTATTGTAGATGACGGTAAAAATTAAGGATAAATCAGTATACTAATTGGCCACAGAACTGTATATAACACATAATATAATTTCGTTAAATAATCTTACACGGATTTTGAACCACTGTACAAATTGTGATTTCCGGTGAGATTCAAGTCCAGCGGGATCAGTGATTAAAGATTCCGCATCGAACTCACTGCAAACCAATATGCATCTAACTCGCTTAACACACTTTCAATTATGTACAGCAATGTAAGTGAATTAAGACTTTAACTTACTCAACGAATGCCGAAACTTCATCGCAATTTAGAAGGGCATATATTGTTGCAGCACTGTACTCTTCATCTGTTAGCCATCGAGTATACGTTCGGCCGAACGGACTACCTGACTGCTTGAATATTGACAATTGCCCTTCCAAATTTGTGCTTGCTCCGGGATCATTTCGGCCTAGTTGATTTAACCTTGTACCAACATCCGAACCGAAATATTGACTACAAAAGTTTACAAGTTCTTCCATTACGTAAGCCTCCGCAATTGAGCCCTCAACCCGAGCCTTATTACGGACTTTTTTCTTTAAATGGAACATGAACCTAGAAGTTTAGGGAATCGAGTTAGGTGGAATATCAATGATAACAGATGTCGCATTAAGTGTAAACGAACAACTGTAACAATTTAAGGATTACCTCTCGAAGGGATACATCCACCGATATTGCACGGGTCCACCCATCTTAGCTTCATATGCCAAGTGAACAGGCAGATGCTCCATTGAATCAAAGAACGAAGGTGGGAAGATTTTCTCCAGCTTGCAAATCGTCACCACAATGTTCTTCTCAAGCACTTCCATGTTACTCACCCGGATCGTAGAAGAGCATATATCTCGAAAGAAATGAGATAATTCAGTCAAAGTCTCGCAAACAACCCGTGGCAACAGTCCCCGGAAGGCAATAGGAATGAATCTCTCCATGAATACGTGGCAGTCGTGACTCTTCATCCCTTGGAACTTGCATTCCGATACATTGCAACAACGAGATATGTTGGACGCAAACCCATCCGGAAGCTTCAAATTCTTAACCCACTGACAGACCTTCTCCACTTGTTTCTTGTCTAGACAGTAAGGTGCTTTCGGAAGTATGGTCCTCCCACTGACTGTCCGAGGATGCAATTCACGGCGTACACCCAACTGTTGTAGATCCCTTCTCGCTTTAAGGTGATCTTTCGATTTGCCCTTGAAATTCATCACTGTGTTGAACACATTATCAAAAACGTTCTTCTCAATATGCATCACATCCATGTTGTTTCGGATAACGAGCGTCCTCCAGTAGGCTAACTCCCAGAAGATACAAAATTTTCTCCAGTTGTGCTCTTTCCCGAACCCTGCAATCTTCTGATCCGGCACACCCTTACCGTGTGGTATGTCAGTATCAAGTGCCTCCAGGTGTGAGAGTACTTCTTCACCAGATGGGTAGTCCAGCGTGACAACCTCACGCTCGATTGTCCCGTCAAATTTATCCTTCTGCCTACGAAACTGATGGCCCGGTGGCAAAAGCTTACGGTGACATCCGAACCACGAGGCCTTTCCGCCGTGCTTTAACGTATGACCGGGGTTCACGCCCATACAAGCAGGGCATGCTAGCTTCCCATGTGTGCTCCAGCCACACGTCATTCCCAATGCGGGGAAATCATGTATAGTCCACATCAAAGCAGCCCTCATCTGAAAATTTTGTTTAAGGGATGCATCATATGTTTCGACTCCATGATTCCATAATTGTTTTAACTCATCAATCAACGGCCTTAAATACACATCTATGTCCTTACCGGGACTCTTCGGCCCCGGAATAAGCAACGACAAGAACATATACGGCTTCTTCATGCACATGCCTGGTGGAAGGTTGTAAGGGACAATAATAACAGGCCAACAGGAGTAAGGCGTGGTAGACTGACCGAAAGGGTTGAACCCATCGGTTGCCAGACCAAGTCTAACATTCCGAACTTCCTGAGCAAAAACTGGATGCCTGCGGTCAAACTCCTTCCACGCCTCTCCATCAGCTGGGTGTGTCAGCACATCGGCATCGTTGCTGCGAGTCTCACGGTGAGCCCTCATATGTTCAGCCGTACTGGAGGAGTAGTACATTCTCTGAAGCCGTGGTGTGACCGGGAAATATCGCAATATCTTCCATGCAATGTTTTTCTTCTTCCCTTTGTCCGGTTTGTACCTCGAATGAGAGCACACTGGACATAATGACAAATCCTTATTCTCTTTCCAGAATAATACACAATCGTTATTGCACGCATCTATCCGGTCGTAGCTCAACCCAAGTTTCCTCATCATCTTCTTCGCGTCATAGTACGACGGCGGTAGCTTTTCACTTTCGGGCAGTATTTCTTTGATGAAGGTAACAAACTCGTTAAAACCTTTCTCGCTCAGCCCGTGGTCTGATTTCAACTGTAATAACCTACTAACCGCAGACAGCCGTGTGTGTTTCGGAGCTCCATCCCACAGCGGCTCTTCCGCAGCTCTCAACAACTCATAAAACTGATGAGCCCCCTCGTTCGGCGGTTGTGGCCTGTCGTTACCCCAGTCAACATTAGCATGCCCAACATCCATAATCATATCTCGAAAATCATATCGTGCCTCCTCCCTAACTTCAGTTTGACTAGCCAGGTTGGACGACAATACTATCGTTTCCCCGTGCTGCGTCCACCTTGTGTATCCACCCATAAAACCGTACCGACGAAGATGCCATTTTACTTCAATTCTTTTTCTCCAGTGCAACAACTCACATCTACCGCACGGGCACCTTATCTTATCAAGGTCAACATGTGCAGGATGCGCATAAGCGAAGTCGAGAAATTCGTCAACGCGACACTCAAAATCTTCAGCATTCTTCCTTTTCATCCAACTTCGATCGACTGACATGACGACTGAATTATCGTACTGTATACCACCTTCAATAATGACCAGTGATTAAGCATTGCCGATGTAAATATCAATGCATGAATGTTACAACACGTCTACATATTTCCCCTCCACTCTTGAACAGGTAGTGGTCCTATCCCATTCAGAAAAGCACATGTTTATAAAACAGTGAATAACTCATGCTTAGTCCGATGTCTGTGGAAAATTCGGCAGCACCTCCCCGCATTTCTCCAAGTACACCACATCGATTAGGTGTTCTAACATTCATCTAACCTTGCTCAGGAAGGTTTGACGGATGTTAGAACACCAGATCTGTATGCACCCGGAGAAACACACGAGAACGTGTACCAAATATCCACGACATAGAACATAAAGCATGAGTCAAAATACTGTTTTATAAACAATTAGCTTTTCCAAACTGTCCAAACTGGACATCCAAAGGCTCATTACAAGGCATTACTTTGTAATGAGTACCTTTGAACGGGAACTAAGGGTTTTTATGCATGCATGTGTTCAGAAATTGATAAGATATGCAAGAATCTTTCCGAAATATCAAAACTGCAGAATGATCGTTGCATATGTTATCAATTCCACATTAAATAGAACTCGTTGGCAACGAGTTGAACCATCTCGTTGCCAATGGACTTCTCAAAACAACAATTAATATAAAGAAGGCAGGGTTTGTAAAGAACGAGTAATTGAACCATCTCTGGGCAACATGGAGTAATTATGGGATGTACAAGGGCTAATTAGGGCTAACTGGGTTATTAGGGTTAAGTTACGATTATTAATTATAGCTGATTCGAGTTAATTAGGACTAATTAGGGTTATTTAGTCCTAATTAGGGTTTAAATGTGCCGAGTAGTGATGATTAGTCCTAATTAGGGCTAATTGGGCTTAATTGGGTTATGTTAGGGCTAATTAATGTTAATGAGGGATAGTTTCGGATGATTATAGCTGACTAGGGTTGATTAGGACTAATTAGAGTTATGTAGTCCTAATTAGGGTTTAATTGTGCCGAGTAGTGATGATTAGTCCTAATTAGGGCTAATTAATGTTAATGAGGGATAGTTTCGGATAATTATAGCTAATTAGGGTTGATTATGACTAATTAGGGTTTAATTGTGCCGAGTAGTGATGATTAGTCCTAATTAGGGCTAATTAGGCTTAATTGGGTTATGTTAGGGCTAATTAATGTTAATGAGCGATAGTTTCGGATGATTATAGCTGACTAGGGTTGATTAGGACTAATTAGAGTTATGTAGTCCTAATTAGGGTTTAATTGTGCCGAGTAGTGATGATTAGTCCTAATTAGGGCTAATTAGGCTTAATTGGGTTATGTTAGGGCTAATTAATGTTAATGAGGGCTAGTTTCGGATAATTATAGCTGACTAGGGTTGATTAGGACTAATTAGAGTTATGTAGTCCTAATTAGGGTTTAATTGTGCCGAGTAGTGATGATTAGTCCTAATTAGGGCTAATTAGGCTTAATTGGGTTATGTTAGGGCTAATTAATGTTAATGAGGGCTAGTTTCGGATAATTATAGCTAATTAGGGTTGATTATGACTAATTAGGGTTTAATTGTGCCGAGTAGTGATGATTAGTCCTAATTAGGGCTAATTAGGCTTAATTGGGTTATGTTAGAGCTAATTAATGTTAGTGAGGGCTAGTTTCGAATAATTATAGCTAATTAGGGTTGATTAGGACTAATTAGGGTTATTTAGTCCTAATTAGGGTTTTGATGGTGCCGAGTAGTGTTGATTAGTCCTAACTAGCGCTAATTAGGCGTAATTGGGTTATGTTAGTGCAAATTATGACTAATTAGGCTAACTACAATCAATATGCGCATAATTGGGTTCATTTGGGCTAATTTGAGGTAATTACAGCTAATTTGAATTTTATCAGGTTCTTAGGGTTAATTAAAACTAATTAGGCTCGTTAGAGCTAATTAGGGTTAATTGATTTACTAACATATTGTTAATCAGGACTAATTAGGGCTAATTATAGCCAGCGCTGGAGCCACGATTCCAGGGGGTGCATGCTAAAAATGTCGCATTAACCTAACTAACCTAAATTTAATGCACATTCAACAACCTCACCGACACCTCATATAGGGTGTCGATATGGTGTCCGATACGTTTCTGACACCTCCGGACACGTGTCAGACACATACCGACACGTGTCTGACACATACCGACACGTGTCCAACGCCTTTGGACACGTGTCCGACGCCTCCGGACACGTGTCCGATGCCCAGCGACACGCACCTCCGGACACATCGGCATACGTTAATTTGTTTTCTAAATGTCGGACACCGTCGATCAGACGTGGTGTCCGTGTCTGCGCTAACTAACAGGTATCTCAATCCAATTGGGTCCCATTCTCCGTCAACAATCTCAATTCTCAATTCTCAAATGCTCAATGCAATAAAAATTAACAAAAATCACACATTCAATCCAATTGGGTCCCATCCTCCGTCAATAATCTCAATATCTCAAATGCTCAATGCACAATTAACAATCTAAAATCATCAATTAACAACCTAAAATCATC